>CM060466.1:22463574-23063574 GCA_030544235.1 Lepturacanthus savala
CTCGTCTAAACACTTAGGGCTATGCCCACTCATCTCTAGCAGTGCTCTGATCTCCCCGTGACCCTGCACACACTAACTAAACAGTGTGTATGTGGCAGAGCCATATTAGCATTAGACTCTCTGGCCTGGCCTGTATTGTTAATGGCCGATTAATCGACCTGTGACAGTATCAGAGCTCCCCTCAGTCCCAAAGCAGCTTAGTCTCCCCAGGGCACAGCCAGAACACCCTGTAATTGTGTGTCTGCTTGTGTGTTTGTGTGTGCGCGTGCGTACTACTACAACACTACTACTCTGTTGTACTACTACAACAGAGAAATAAGTGTATCTACTGTATGACACTGATAATTCCATTACATTTAGAGAAGGGAAAGAACTGTACTGGAGTCTGATTAGTGGCATATGATCGAACAAGCAATATGGACAAAAGAGTCAGTGACTGAGGGGAACTGAAGCAGCTGTGCAGACAGTCTCAAATAGGCACACACGCACACACACAAGGGCCGTGACAGTAAACACAGTTTAAATCCACTCTGGGATTACAAATCCACTTATAGTGGGTCAACTTGACTATGTCAGCTGCAGATCCCACACTGATCCTGCTGCGCTTTCGCACTGCTTCATGTTGCATATTTGAAACAACTAGGAACGTGTTGAATTCAAGTGGTAAGCTGTAGGCTGTATGGTCAACATATACCCCCTGAGCATGTCTCATGTGCTCAGATCTTGCAGTGTCAGAACTGTTCTGAGTGTTGAATTGAGCACAAATGGCAGCAGAAGACCAAATGAGCGAGTAGCAGCAAAAAGTAAAGAACGGTGCTTTTGAGTTTGCAGGTTTTTGTACATGTGTGGACGAATGAAGGAGTACATCGTTTGAATGAGTAATGACACATATGATATTGACTTTAATCACATCTGTTTATGTGATTTCATCTCCCTCCATTCCCATAGGGCCTCCCCTAGTTCTTGGAATGGGCCGCAGCCTGGTCTGCCAAAAATAATCGCTTGTTTGCTGCTATTTACTTAAATCTGTCAAAGAGGCACTGTTGGAGCCCATGCTGTTATGGTTCTCTCTTTTGCTCCATGTGTATGTGTGTCTGAAAAGTACACAGGGATGTGCCAATGTGTGTAATGTTCTATACTGTTCTCTCAGTTGTGTGTGAGAGTCATATGTATCCCTAGCCAGCGGATACACACTCTCTCTCTCTCTCTTTCTCTCTCTCCCATGCACACACACAGACACACAAACAACCAGAGCCAGCCAGCCAGAGTGTGAGAAGCCTCAATATCTCTCAGTGAGTAGAAACCTGGCAGAGGCACTGGGTTCATCTCAACGTCTCTCTGTGTGAGACCAGAGTCCTGTGAAAAAAATACACCCTCAGAATATAACGCAGACAGGCGTGCACATAAACACACACACACACACACACACACACATACACATACACAGAGCCTGAGAGAAGTGAAGAAGTGTCAGACAGGGGTGTCAGGGGGGGATTTGTGTGGTTTGGATGTTTGCCTTTGTCAGATGAGCGATGTCATTTTTCTTCCTACTTTATGAAAGACGACGGAGGGGGAGAGTCAATGGTCAAAGAGCATGCAAGGTGAAAGGATGCCAGGCAGATGTCAGCTCACACCTTCCCTCCCTTTTTCTTCATCTTGCACTTTCTTCATTCTCTGTCTCTGTCCCTCTTCATCATTTCTCCTTCATCATTTCTTCTAACCAGTCTCTCTCTTTCTCTCCCCCTCTCTTGCTCTCATCTTTTCTCTTTCACATCGGGGTCTGGAGGCATCACAGACCGCTCCCAGCTGGAACAGGGTCTGAAAGCATCCAGGGATATATCAGTTATTATTAAACTTGCTCTCCGATTGCCAAATACCTCATCACTCATGTGTGCTCATGTACACATACACACACCACCTGGCAGAGTGAAGCAACCACTTTTCTCACAGAAGATAGACATTTAAAAGAAGAACAAAAAAATACCCTTCTGATTAGAAATTGAAGAGATTGTCATAAATCTTCCCTTTTGTGATGGCAAAATGGTAAACACATGTCAAAGCCGTCTCTTCAGAGCGCACAGCTTGCAAAGCGCCTTTTTGCAAGTCTTCAGCGTTACAATAATGATTCCACCACACCCAGCGGCCCCTGATCATTTTCCTTATTCTGACAAGACATTTACAGTCAATCACACAATTCATTAAATACCAATACTTGCTGCTCTTTGATGAAGATAGTCGACAGTGTGATTGTGTTATGAAATGTTGGTTTCTTACACTGCAATAGTATATACTTTTTATACGAGCATGTAAAAATAGTATTAAATCATAAAAGCACTTGATTTATGACTGAATGAATACCAATCTGCTTTTCATTTAGTTTTCAGGTTATTGAGGTAACTGGCAAGATTAATACAAGGCACCACAGATGTTATATGAAACAATAACTCAACATTGTTTTTAAATATTTTAATTCAGTCCAGATCTGTCTGTCATAAGCATTTCACTTATAGAGTGTATTGCTTCCACCTCCTCCCTCCACTGTTCATGGCTATGTCTGCACACACTTAGCAAAGTTGGCAATAGTCAGGCTTGTATTTTTCCCTTCAGGAGAATACTTTTCTACCACCCTTTTCTGAAAAGGGTGAAAAACACATTTCACAAAACAAGATAATGTAGTCTATCACAGTGGACACAGAGCCAAAATGTCTGGTGCAGTATAGTTGTGTCATTAAGTTGTGGAGTCCTGTTAAACACTTGACGACAACAGAAAATGTTTTCTTAATTAGATCATCTTTAGTGGTCATGGTAACATTTCATTTTAAAGTAGGCTCTATACCATGAAGTGCATATTCTAACTAATACAAAAGAACAAAGAAATGTTCAAATGTGAATTTACAGTGTGCACGATGTGGGGCAATTTAAAATACACTACACAGTCTAAATAAGTTGGATGAAAAAGTGTTGATTTTTCTGTTGCACAATGAAGTGAAGGAAAGGACTGAAAAAAAGTTAGACATTCTAATTTCAATTTGCATTTGAGGTTGAACATGAACTTGAACTTGATCCCGAACTCAAGCAAGAACAGGTCAAAGCCAGTTGGAAGCCGCCCCTCCCCCCACTACTTGTAGCTCTCTCTCCGTCTGTGTTGGGATTAAGAAGCGGTGGCGGCATCAAAGGCCTGCCACCACTAGAGTTAATGGAGCATCACACGTGCATTTACACACATAAACACACATGCACACACACACACACACACGCACGCACACACACACACACACACACACACACACAGACATGAGAGACAGTTCCTGCAACTTGAGATGAGGGGGCATTTGTAGATTTGGGATGGGGGTATTAACAGCATAGAAAGGAAGGAGAGAATGTTACAGAAAGGGTTATAGGGCATGCTAGGGAAAGCATGTGTGAAAATAAAATGTTACAGTGCGGTTTTGAATAAGTCCATGTGTGGGTGGATGCATGTGTGGAAAAGCTGGAGCGGGAAGAGGTCATGTTTAGAGGTCAAATCCTTTAAGGGTACATGCGGGAAGTTTGCAATCATAAGAGGGAATGAAGAGAGGCACTTGTTGAACATAAAGCCCAATGTCACGCTTGCTTACACTTCAAACAGAAGGCCCCCATACTCACTAGAAAGAAACGTATACCGTTCAGACACACACATGCTCAAGGCAGCCATACATTATACACATAACCGCAAACAATGACGTGCACCTTCCCGAACGCTTCCTGAAATATACACGCACATGCACAAACACCCACTGACAGAGCTGGGTTAGCAGGGTACAGTTCCTGTTGCTTCGCTGATCAAACAATGGCAGCTCTATTACAGGCCTGACAAGCCAGACTGTGCCAAGGGGGGAGAGACGAAAAAGAGAGAGAGGGCAAAGGAAAGGGAGCAGACAGAGAGATAGAAGGGGCAGCAGGCTGAAGAAAAGCAAAACAGGCTTGGCAGAAAAAAGGCGCTGAGAAGGAGAAAGAAAGAGATCCTCTTACACACATACTGTAGAGTCCTCCAGGGTTTAGAAACACACAGAAAGTGTATTTCATTACCTGAATCCAAACTGCCACCTGCACGGAAGAACGAAGCTGAGCCTGTAATTGCATGTCTGCATTTGCATGTGTTGTGTGCTTGTATATGTGGGTTTGTGCTTGTGTCTCTTTGCGTGTGTATTCGTGCCGGAGCTCCTCTCCGATGTGTAATACTGTACATCAGCAAGTGGCGAACCAGAGCCTTGTCTCCCTTCGTTTGACACCAGCATGTACAGAGCTCCTGAAGGACACAACCTCTGCTTGGAACAAGCCACCCCTGTGTTTCCCCTCCTCCTTCTCCTCCTCCTTCTCCTTCTGCATATCCTGCCTGCCCCGTCTCTCCAGGAAACACTCCTCCTCCCTTCCTTCCTCCCTCCCTCCCTTCTCACCCCACTTCACTGCTGTCTGGGCCTTTATCACTCCTCTGCCTCTTTCCTCTTTCTATCTATCTGCTAGGATGAAAGAGTCAGTGAGGGAGTATGTGTGAGGGAGCATTCCCTATGTGCATAATTGTCTGTGTGTCTGAGTGCGTGCATGTGTGTGTGTGTGTACCTATGTGTCTCTGTGTGTACATGTGTCTTTGTCTGTGCAAGTGTGTCTTTGTATATGTGATTAAAATTCTGTTGACTCTAGTGAGCTAGCTGTGTGAGGGCTTCTATTGAGTCAGAGCAGGTGGGCTCCTGCTACTACAGTCTTGCTAATCACTCCTTCCTCTGGGTGACTGACTGGGTTAGGCTAAGGGCAGCTGACATACAGACAGCCCACTGTTAATGCTAGAGTGAGGAGAAGTCAATGGATGATGTGACACCTTGTGTACTTGTGATGTATCCAAAGGCTGTGGTCTCCTCTTCCATATGTCCACCTGTACCTATTTTTTTAATTTTTATTTTCAACTACTTGAAGATCAGTGATCAGTATAGTTCTTTTAACCCTGGAACGAGCAGCACACAATCCATTGACAATATAACCTCAACAGCAGTCCTGCCTTACAAGACTCAGGTTCACAGACAAACAAAGCTTGGACTGGAAGTAAAACAACTTTAGTCATCATATAAGATCAGAGAACAGTTCAACATTACTGAACAGAAAGCAATAGTTCAAAGTGTTCATTGGGCGATATAACATTTTTGTTGTTGTGATAGAATAATCACCTACTTAACCTGAAGTAATAACATAAATATATTTGGACAAGAGAAGGCTCGCTGTAGATTTGCCAAGCATAGAGGTCATAATCATAGGATGTCGTACTTTTGTTAGCTGTACTCACCACTACCAAGAAACTGCAGAAAGTTTACAGGAATAGTCTGGGGTTTTCTAAAGTCTCTCCAACCAAGCCATAAATGTCTGTACAAAATTTCAGGGCAATTCATCTGGGGTAGACTATTTCTGTCTGGACCAGAGTGGTTGATGGAGTGGTTGCCATCCCTAGTTCATGGTACTAAAAATCACAGCATTACCTGCCAGGCATAATAAAACACTCTTACAGTTCTTGATGCTATTTTGCCATCTTGTCTGTCAGGTTCACAATTTATCGTTTTTTCAGGTTGCAGATTTTATCAAATCTTGAAACCGGTCTTGTAGTGGGAAACAGAGGTCCCTTAATAAAGGCAGAAACATTCAAGATGGTTGATGCTGTGACCAGTGTGTAATTCAGTCAGATTTTTTTTCTGCTAAATCCTCAGATTTTAGAATAGTATTTTTTACACTGTGACAGCAGCATGGAGGGCTGAAAAAACAGATCATTTCTCCTAATGATTTGTCCTTGTATCAAAATGAATGAATCCACACTTGATGTCAAAATAAGTTTGCTTCCACAGCAACAGACAAAACAGTAATAAAATATGAATGCACTTCAGATATTAAGTCTTAGTCCAAACCATGTGGTCGAAGAGAAATGTAATTACTGACAAGCTGTAAACATGCATCAATCAGGTTAATGCAGTGAATGAAAATGTTTTTACTTTGTGCAAGTAACTTTGCGTGCATGTTACACAGTGAATGAGACAGATGCAGAGAGCAGGGAGATGAGTCTACCAGGCATCCGTCACAGCTGCAGACACACCAGTGTCCCACAGGCTCTTGATATAAGAGGGGAGGAATGAGTGAGAAATAGAGAGAGAAACTGCATCCACTTTTGTGCTCGATCGGTCATAGGTCTGAGTAAGTGTGTGGGTGTTCTGTACTGAGGCTACCGTATTAAGTGTGTATTTGTTTGAAAGAGGGAGAGCACTTATGTGGTTTTTGTGGGCACGTGTATATTTCTTTTTCCTTCTGTCGACCCGCAACCTACCTGCCTCCTTTTATCTGTGAAGGTCTACAGCGTAACATCCCACCCCCTATTCACAAAAATAGTTGTATTCACATTCAAAATATTTGTAGCAGTGCACGCACACAAACACATATATATATTGATTTGGGGCCTTGGTTGAATGTTGTTTTCCATATGTACACCTTTAACCCATATACAGCTGGTTAAACAGCAAAATCATCTTGCTAATAATGTACTCTTTTTAAACTTAGATAATGGAATTTAAAAACATTGGTCAAGTGGAGGCTTAAGTCAGATGTATGTGTATCCATGTCTGGAGTAACCAGCTATATATTTTCACCTTGGACTGTTGCCCAGAACTGCCCATGGCTCCTTTGCTGGCTTTCCTCCAGTCTAAACTACAGATACACCAATCAGATTGGTCGGAGCATTAACAGTGAAAGGAGATCACCTCTAATCTCTGATTTAAAAAAAAAAAAAAAAAAAAAAAAAAAGTTACATAAAGTATTGTGAGCTGTGGAGTATTATTTCAGATACCTTGGCTGGCAACCAGGACGTTCTTAAATCTGGCAGGGATTGCAGTGTTTTTTTTTTTGTTTTTTTTTTATGCATGTCCCCCCGGTGTAGAAAGTACAGAGGGTTCATTGTGTCTTTTTCTGTCTGGGTGAGGAGGGGGCGCATTCATGTGTGCACAAACCAGGGAGCACGTACCTTCCCCGAAAAACCCTGCCGTATGCTGTAAAGAAGAGATGAAAGTCGCTGTGTTAAATAGAAATCCATCTCCTGTTTCTTCTCTCCTTCCCCTCCCTCTCTTCCCTCCATCCTTCTCCTCCTTTTCTCCGGCATTGGTGTCTTTTTTTTCTTTTTTTCATGTTCCCTTTCTCCCTGTCAGGCTTAATGCCCGCTTACAGCTCCATTTAGGCTGCATGCGTGGAAATTGGGTAGGGGATCTTGTGGGTTTTGTGTCCTTGGAGATAACCAGTGTGTGGGAGGTGACAAAGGTAGCGTAAGCCGTTTGAGTGAGTGTGTGTGTGTGTGTGTGAGTGTGTGTGTGTGTGTGTGTGTGTGAGAGAGAGAGAGAGAGAGAGAGAGTCTGCTTTAAGTGCAGGAATAGATATCTGACAAATGGGAGTGCGGAGGGGTATGCATCTGTCAGTGTTGTTTGAAAAGCCAGAGGATAGCGAGTCACTCCACCTTGTGTTTGATAGGCTCGGCATCTCAGCTCAGCCTGCATCATCAGGCTGTCTTCTGCTTAAAGTAGTCTATTCTGTCACTCAGCTGTTTGGCTTTCATTTTTTTATGCACATTAATGTCCATAATTATTATATTTTCAAGGTTATTGAAAACCGGGGCCTGGAATATAAATATACCTATTAATAAAATTGTGATGCAGTCTCATGAATCTGAGCATTGTTACAATAGTGTGCTGTGTTGTAAAACTTTACAGTTTACAGTTGTGTTTTGAATGTTGCAGCATTTTAGGGGTGTGACATGATATATGTGTGCAGCTCTGAATGCCTCATCGATTTCTTATATCTCACAGTGAGGAATACACGTTTCAATGGTAACACAATTGTAACACAAAAAAAGCTGTACAATAAAACATTAATCTAAAATAATTAACTAATTCAAGGAAAAAGTACAGAGAAAATAATTTTGATGCCTACCTCTAATTATGTCACAAAGATCAGAAATAGTTTTTAGTTAGTGTAGTTTAGTTGTGTAATTCCTGGCCTTAATAGAATCTCTTTCCCATATTCTCTTTCACTGATATTCCCTCTGTATTTCTCTCAATCATGAGTTGTAAAATCTGTAACTCTGTGCTCTCTCTATCCCAGTAATGATCAGCTTGGCCCTATTATCAGCATCATCATTGTTATCGTCCTGGTTTCCTATATCCGCTGCTCGTTCTATCGGTAATCCTCTCTAAACAATCCCCCGTAGCTTGGATTCACCATTAGCCTGTCAATAAGCCACAATAATCACTATCAGCTATTAAGGATCTGCAGCCATTAGCTCAACACAAGAGCTATTAATAAGGCCTTACTGGGCCTTCACCCAGCCAGCTAATGCTAAAACAGCCTGACACGGGCTTATCGATCACGCACATTGATTGGTTTATGCATGAGCCAGCGTTGACTGAATTCTTACACAGTATGCCATAAACTTTTTATTTCATATTAACCATACCTCCTTCCTCCTCCTTCTCCTGTCTCTCTTCTTGCCTGCTCTCTCCCAGGAGGGAGACAATCAGTGAGGGCGTCAGTAGTTTCGCCACAAAGCCCTCGAGTGGATTACATCACCGCCTCTGTTAACGACGCTGTCTGTCACAAGCCATCAGCAGTGTTGTTGACTTCATACGGTTCTCTACTCAACTTTATTGTTATATTGGAACCAGTTGTAACCAGTCATAGCAAGGCACAGACGTGACCCCGTTATATGAAGACATCTTTCTATTGATATACATTGGATTTTCGGTTATTTGGTTTTGAAAAATAACTTTTTATCTTACTTTATATTATTATTTATATTTCTTTCCTGCTTGCTTTCTTTCTGTGCAGTTTTTTGTAGGTGAACACAGTCACACACGGCACACATCTGCAGGATTGTGTAACAGGATGTGGAATTTAGTATCTATATAAACCATGGAACTCACATACTGTATTCTCATTCCTTCAGTCTGCCAGAGTTTCCCTATAGGATGGAGGAGAAGCGGTGAGCAGGTTTGATATATACAAAGAATAATAAGTACCAAGTAGAAAGAGTGGCTATTGATGTCACAAATTAGGTGTAAATGTTTGCATATAGTGGAAAAAGGGAGTGGAAGGAAATAAGCTTGGATGTGTTTTAGATAGGGGTAGGTTAACTTGTGAAACAGAAATAAACAGATGAATGGAGTGCGAAGGAGAAGAGAGAGGAGTAGACAAAGCCGAGCAGTGATTGAGAAGGGAAGAGGAGAATTACAAGAGAGAGAATGATGGAGAGGAGGGAGGAGGATAATTGCAGGAAAGGGGGATTATTAGTTTGTCACTATCCCCAGTCTAGAGGCTTTCAGACCAAGGCCGTGGATAAGTGAAATCATATGGCTGTCTCATCACAGAACAGAGAGAGAGAGAGTGTTGATGAGTGCAGACGGTTTCAATGTAGCAGTAAACAGTCATTCAACAACGCTCATTAAAACAACTCATTTATGCTATGGCCCATATGGCTCTGTACGCATGTGTGTGTGCTTGTGTGTGTGTATGTGCGTGTGCACGTGCGTGTGTGCATCTTTATTTCTCTCTGATGCATGCACTTTATCTCCATATTTTTCCACACTTGCGTCATGTGGTTTGTTTTTGAAATCAAGTGCAATCAAATGGATATATAGTGGTGTGCAGATTGAAATAACACCATACAGTACAGTTTCCATGAAATAATTGGTTAATCAGGGTGCAACAATAGCAGTTTCCCGAGGCGCAGAGCCAGCGGAACGCCACAACGTCTCATTCATCGTGTGTCCGCTCCTGTCAAAGGAGGGCAGGAAGTTTGTTTTTTTACATGAACTGATAAATGGCAAATGATGACAGCTGTCAACCACAGACAACTGTAAAGTTTTGAAAGAACATTTCTATTTAGGAATAATGGTTGACATTAATGAACTGTTGTGTATTGGTTGCTAATTGATTTTTGTTTTTTGTTTATTTTCAGAAAAGTAAGACAATAAGTTTAGAAATTAATATGTAAATATATAATATACATGTTTTCTTTGACCAGTAACTTTTTTAAAGACTTTCATATGGATACGGGTTGCATGAACATTTTAGAGTTTCAATAAAGTTTCAGGTTTTCTTACCTACCTAGAAGTTGTTATAGCTACCATGCAATGTTTTTAAAGCTGTAGTGTGTAGATTCTGATGGCATCTCATGGTGAGGTTGCAAATTGTGACCAACAGAATACTCCTGAGTATGTGGGAGAACCTATGGCGGCTATGAAAAACCGAAATGAAATGCTGTCTCGAGACCCATTGCTTGGTTTGTTGTTACAAGGTGATGCAACATGGCAGGTTGCAACTCACTCTCCATGTTGATAAAATTGGCTCAATCGAATGTAGTAAAAACAGAACAATTCTTATTTTCATCGAATTATGTTTTCATTAAAACATAGTCAAGTCATTTTCATTTGTATAGACCAAAATCACAAATCACAGATTTGCTTCAATGGGTTACAGTAATTACAGTTTGTACAGAAGCTACACAACATCCAATGTCCTTAGAAACTCACAACATACAAGGAAATACTCCCAAGAAAACCCTGTTAACAGGGAGAAAAAAAGAGAAGAAAAAAAGAAGGGAGAAAAAAATGCAGGAAGAGTAACAGAGGAGGAATCCCTCTTCCAGGATGGACAGGCGTGCAATAGATTGTAGAGGATGGAAACAATACATTTGAACAGGAAATATTGCAGTAAAGAAGATAACATAATTATACGGATTTACATATTTGTGAATAGTGCATTTAATATCCGCCATGTAGATACATGATAGAAGCAGTCTTGGTACAAAGTTCCATCCCAGTCTGGTATAGGAAGAACTTTCAGTCAAGGTTAAAATAAATAATGGAGCAAAAGATGAAAAACAAAAACTGAGTACAAAAGAATAAATAGATCAACCTTGTCTTTGATGGATGAATGAAAAATGTAGAAAATGTTAAATACATGGTCTCTCTAAACTCCAGCTGTGGGCTCTTGTGAAGTCTTTTCTTTACATCTGAAATTGTCTCCTCTTTACTTACTGCGAAGGGCCTTGGCTATAAATCGCCAGGAGAGCTACACGGCCAAAGATAACGCTAATGCACTTGTAAGCTCAAACCAAATCACTTAGCTGGGATATTTACAGTTTTCTCGAGAAAGGCTTGCCTGAGGGAGACACTTCAAAAACAGAGAGAGCTGAATGGAGAAGAGTAATGATGTGTTTGTTAGAGATAGCATGAGGAGCCTCAGCCTTTGAGGTGATGCGTAATGCTGTATCTGTTACTCCGTTGTGTGGTTTTCTTTAACCTTTATGCACCAAGGCCGGTTGACTGATTATGTGTTTTCATTTAAGGCAATGGCCTGGAGGAGTGTGTACAAGGGGAAGGAGCATGAAACACACCTGAACACTAGCCAGTACAACCACAATGCTGTATACTGTTGATTGATGTGTGGAGCAGTGAGGTGATTGAGTGCTCACTTAGAATATATATTATTTGTCATTCTACTGTCATATTTTTCTTATGCCATTAATCCTTGTGGTCTATGCAGGCAAAACACTGAGCTCATTTTTTAGCCTCAAAATCCTTCAAAAATAATAATAATTAAAAGCACCAATGAGCTAAATTGTTGCATTACGTGAATTCTTTACAATGAATATAGGCACTAGTTTATTTTAGTTTATTAAATCCCACAGACGGGCAGCTGTATAAACTCACTGAGGCCCCAAATGTTGCTAGTATTTTAGGAAATTACTTAGACTTAAAAATACATTTTAAAAAAACAGCTATATTTTTAAGATGTTCATCTTCATAAGGATGGAATGCGCTTGGGGCAGAGTGCCACAGGGAAGGGAAGTGAGAAAGTATTCACTGACAGACTAATGCAGTTTCAGTCTCTAGTTTTAAAAGTATAGAATGATGCTAATCACTATCATTTAAGGGAAGGTTGTTTTGTGTTAGGTCACACCAAAATGATTAGCTAGAAAATAGAAAATTACATTTGGGAAACTGTACACAATACAGTCAAACGTTTGTCTTTTTTACTTTTGGATCTGAAATGAGACCAAATAAAGAAAGGTGTGTCAAGGAATCAGTTATTACAAATTACCCTCTCTAAATGTACTGTAATCCTCTTAATTGGCCTATTCCCCCAATTTAGAGCTGCTAAAAGTTTTATATCGGCCCACCCTGCTCACAGCAAAACCTCAACACTTTTGACCGGGAAAACTGCTGGACTGACATCAGTCTGGTAACTTTTTCCACATTATAGTCACAAGACTTTCAAGGCCTCTGGTCATCTCACACCTCACCACAACCATCTCTCTGTCTCTGTCTGTCCTCAGCCAACCCTGTGCAGCTATATGTGTGGGTTTCGTGGTTTTGGGAGCTGCTTTGCTCAACATCAATCCAGAACGGACAAGTGAAATGCCTTAAAATGACCGAAATCCCCCCAAAGCTGATAGTACAGGGATAGTACAGGCTTATGTGTTCCAGCGGGATGTAGAGGGAGATAGAAAAAACAGAGAGAGGAGGGTGTCCTACTGTAGAAATAAATGTACCTAACATAGAAGAATCATGCTTTTAAACAACAAAAGATATCACAGATAGAACAAAATATCACAGAGTAGGAAGAAAGAAAAGTACAGTATATAGTAATATAGGGTTTGAGACAGAAAGCGTGGTAGTGGTACGGTATCAAGAAATGAAAAGCACATTTTCATTATTTCATTCTGTCACACTGACGTGCCGTTCTTTCTTTCTCTTAGTGCGCTCTCTCTCTCGTTCCCTCCATATATCTCCATGCTCTAACTCCCCTGTATGTTTATTTTCTTCCCTTCCAACTTCCCTCACTCGTCCATCCATCTCTCCTCCCTCCCCTCCCTCCCTCTCTCTGTCAATTAGCTCATGTAAACTTTGCTTTCCCTCATTGTTTTTCCAGGAGAAAGTGCCTCTGCTTTTGATTAAGCCCAGGGCCCCCGCTTTAATACCATCACCCTCCCTCCCCTACACACACACACACACACACACACACACACACACACACACACACACACAGTACCAACATCATACATCATATCTTGCCTTGCTGTTGAGCAGTGGAGCGGTTTTGCTTTTGAAACCAGATACTGATTAACTGTCTATACATCTCTCTCTCTCTAAGAAGAAGCCACCTCAGATGTACTGTGATATGTTTGTTTGTGCCTGTCTGAAATGTAAACACTCCAAGATGAAGGAATTACCCAGTTATTATCAGTGCACATGTATGTATGTATATCTACACACACTGAGACACACACGCAGGTGCTGCTAAGGGACGTAGATGGCAGCGGCACCTGTTTGCCAGCTGTTTGTTGTCCCTTGGGGGATTTCAGCCGTCTGACTGACAGGTGAGGAGGCCCACGGCTGAGAGCCACAACACAGCTGGCCTAGCCCAGATGCCGAGGAGGGACAGAAACCGTGTGTGTGTGTGTGCGTGTGCGTGTGTGTGTGTGTGTGTGTGTGAATTTGTGTGTGTGTGTGTGTGTGTTATTTTGAATAAGTAGGGGCTGCTGTTGGAGTGGGCTTGAATAAGGATTGTGAACAGGTGAAATTGACAGAAGAAAGAATGGCCCTCACTTCCGCCATGCTTTGTTTCTGTCCTTTTTCTTATTTTTGCTTTTTGTAGTTCTTCTAAATCTCCCATCTCTTGCAGTATTAGCACGGCTCTTTGTCATTCATCTTCCTCCCCTCACTCACACTCCACTCCTCCTAATTTCATCTCTGTCCCTCGTGTCACCCCTTTCTTACCCCTACTTTCTTCCCTCTTCCTCTCTTCCCCTCCTCTAACTCCTGCTCTCCTTCCTTCCCTTGTTGCCTCTCTTTCTCCGGTTCCCTCCATCTCCCCTTTTCCACATAAAGCTGTTTTTCATAGAAGCCCATGCAGCCTGGAATAGCATTCCCCCGGGCGCTGCAGGGTGAAACACTAGACTTTTCTGAGCCCCAGCCAAACAGATGCTGGCTCTTGGAGTCCCACCAGAAACAAGCCTTCATGCTTCTCCTTTTTTTTCTCCCTCTCTCTCTCTCTCTCTCTCTCTCTCTCTCTCTCTCTCTCTTCCACCCTCTCTCTATCTTGTTTCTTCTCTCTCACTTTCATGCTTTTTGTTACTTCTCTTTTCCGTCCCTGGTTTGCCTTCTTTCTTCCTCGTCTCTCGTCATCCCAACACTTTCTCACACTCCTCTGTCAGTCTCTTTCCCCGCCTCACTGTCAAGGGCTACATCTTAGTGTCCTAATCTCTTTGCAGAGTGTCTTCTGGCCTTGAGAGCCTGCTCCCTCTAACTTCCTACTTCAAAATCCTTTTGTCAGGTGCCTGTTGCTGTGTGCCTCCACTTTTGAGCAAGGGCCCTGTGTTTGGAAACATGGTAGACATTGGAAAATTCTCTCTCTGTTTCTTTCCCCTTTCTCCTTTATTCACCATGAAGTCTATGCTCCCACATTTTCCTTCCTGCCTTCTTGCTGTCTTCCCGCACAATTCTCGACCCACCTCATCCCTACTTTTTTTTTTTGTTCTGGCAGAACTTGCTCGCCTGCCTGCCCCCCTCATTCACCCTCCCCTATAGCTCCTTCCTCTACTTCTTTTTCTCTCTGCCTTTCTTGCTTGCTTGCTCAGTCTTTAAATTTGCTTGAACCCAGGGACCCCGTCTGTTACGTAAATGGGTTAAACACAGACACACATGTGCTCACATACTGTATGCACACACAAACCCTCTTTTCACCACACGTACACACACACACGTACACACACATGCACAGAGTGCTATAGGGCCAAACTTGGCTTTGCAGCTTTTGGCAGGCGTTCAACTCTCTCCCGGTCTCCACTATCGCTCACTAGCTGATGCAGTGTTTACATGAGCTGCCAGTCACAACCAAATCAAAAGCTTTCCCCTCTGAGCTAAGAACAGTTGGGGGGCGAGGAGGTATGCTGTGAGTGGGTATGTTAATACTGATTTGACTATAGCCATTTTGGGGGGCTGAATGTAGCCATTTATGTATGTGCTTCTGCTCTGCATCTATTCAACCTCAGTGAAGTGAGATTTATAAAACAGGTCCTCCTCAGCATGGGGCTGCATGATGACTTTTGACACTTCTGAAAATACTCGAGACTGAGCGCAGGTGCTAGATTTTTTTAATAGTCAAAATATTCACTAGCAAAAAGGGGTATTTTGTTATTGTCTTTGTCAATGACCTTATTAATACTTATTGTGTTATCTTATATATATTGATTGTTATACATCTGGGCTGGACAAAACATCCATTCATTCACGCTCAGAGCGAACCCTGTGAACCATAGGGTACGTAAGCCTGTTATAAGGTTATGTAACATATTATGGTGGCTGCACCAAGCATTACATCACTGGTTAGATTACAGGGGATCACGTCTGCTCACACACACACACAACCTCTGCCCCAGCATACACACACATTACCTCCCCTTTCATAGCTCTCTATATAGTGGGTAGGAGCTCATATGTCTGTTTAATGAGGTCTGCTCATTTGGTGAAGAGAATAATAAACTGATACAAATGTTGTGTTTATGTTCATATGTCCTGTGCATTAATCTAAAGTGAGAATCTGGTGTTTTTCTGTGGAGGCTCTATCTTCTTGTTTTGGCAGGTTGTAGACGTATGGTGACACTAAATTAATTTATTGGAGTCATAGGCTGAAGCTCAGTAAAGCACTATTAACATGGATTAACTATACAGCACAGTGAAATGCCACAGTCCAGTGGCCATGTGTTCAATCAGTGAGTGTGTGTGTGTGTGTGTGTGTGTGTGTGTGTGTGTGTGTGTGTGTGTGTGTGTGTGTGTGTGTGTGTGTGTGTGTGTGTGTGTAGCTTAGCCTAGGATGGCGTACAGGGATGATGTGTGGGGTGATTGTGGTAAGGAGGTGAATTAGATTTTAGAATTAGTGAGGAGTAGTTAAGCAGGATGGGCTTACAAGCTAAGCACTGGGAAGTGGTGGGGGGATGTGATGCTTATATAAACACTCATACAGATATAAAAAACACATATAGCAAGATCACATCAATGCAGAGATGAATGCCTATTTGACTGGAAAGAATGACGTGATGTTAAGACAAGGCTGGAGAGGGCCAGTGAGAATCTCTCACAAACACATACCTATGTTGAATGTGCTGTGTTTTAGTGACTGTGGCTGAGTGGCTGCACTGTATAGAGCCAGACAGATGGTGGTCTACTGTACCTCCACATCCTGATTGTGTGAGTTCTTACCTACCACTTGTTTGTCCGGACTCCAAGCTTTTGGAGCTATATTAGCTGTGAGGGTTGCCACCATCACCATTTACTTATATTTGTGTTCAAAGGGCTGCCATAACTCTGTCACTTATACTCCTGTTTGTTAAGTTTATCGTAAACCCACCTCTCTCTGATACTGATAAACATCAACACATACAGTAAGTGTTTAGGACTTTTTTAATCCTCTGTTCTTAATGGTATTTGTGGGGTCACCTGTGCTTAGGTAATGTGCTTATGTTGAGTTTAGTAGTCCTGTAGCCAGGTGTCTTTTTATGGGTCACAGCTCCACGGTACTCTTTCATAAGATTTATACCCATCTGTACACACATTCACCTGCTTTTATCATTACTTCTGGTACCCTCAGCAGCATCAAAGATTACATTCACAGAGAAGCGCATCCTCACAGGGTCACCCTGCTGGTGATACTGGCTGCTGGGTTGATTCAGGCTGGCCATCGCGCCTGGCTCCAGCTTCCTCACATGACCTCACCCTTTGCTCTTCACCACTCTCTCCATCTGCCTACACCAGGCCGCGCACAATGGACAAAGACTGTCTCAAGAGTGTGTGTGTCTGTGCTGTGTGTGTGTCTGTGCTGTGTGTGTTTTTGTAAAAGTGAGCATTATAGGATGTCATGTCATGTCTGTTTGAGTGCTCTTTGACTCTTCCTTGGAGTGTGTTTTTGTGGCTGAAGTGTGTACACCATGAGCCAGACTTGATAAGATGGCAGCTCAGCTCCTGAGACCGGGCACTCAAGGGCAGAAGTTCAGTCTGCCTCATCTACCATTTCCCTGCCAAACCCTCTCCTCTCCTCTCCTCCTCTCCTCTCCTCTCCTCTCCTCTCCTCCTCCTCCTGTTTATTTCTCAGTCTGCGTAGCAACACTCAAACACACTCACAGACCCGATATAAATACACACAAACAACAACTCAAATTCATATTGACATGGCACAAAATGAGTGAACATCAACCCTTGTCAGCTTCATCAAACTTTGCTTTCATTGGCTCATACGATCTGACTTCGTAGCTGTGATTGGTCAGTGTGTGTCCCCACCCCTGTGTACACACAAACACACACACAAACACACTGAAATACACTGTTTGCTCTACTTCCTGCGTTGCACTGTCTGGCTGGCATCATCTCCAAATGTGCAGTGCCAGAAGGTCAAAGGTGACCACTGCTTGGCAGCACTCGCTCTATGTCCTTCCGCTCCTCTGTGGCTGTGTGTGTGTGTGTGTGTGTGTGTGTGTTGTCAATGTGACAGCATGACCTCTTTGTCTAAGTTTGCTCTCCTGGAGTTTTCCTCCATGTATATATAGTGTGATGTACACAGCCTTTATATTCCGCACTATTTTCACTCTTCTACTCTTCTTGCCAAAACCTCCACTCCTGCTAGCATCCCTGCTCCTCCTTTTGTTTTGATCCCCCCCACCTCCCACAGCCCTCTTACTTTCTGCCTCCCACCCTCCCTCTGTCCTCTTGGCACAGATTGACAGGATTGAGTCACTTGGATTGTTCATACTTCCCAGTGAGACACATATTGTGTTAGTGTCCAGTCCACTAAGTGCCGCACTGTATGTGTGCAGCCCAGCAGGGAGCAATAGTGTCCAATACCTACTGTATATAACTGCCTGTGCTACTATGAAACTCAATAAGCTCTATGGCAGATATTTCTAAATATTGCTGTTTACATGTTTACACTTTATTGAAATCACACTGTTCCAATTTTGTAATCTATGACTTAATTCACATTATATTGAAATGTTTTTTTCCAAGAGGAAATAATTTTGATTATGACCTGCATGCATTCCCAGCAGAATGATCATTATTTTCAAATGCATTCAAATGGATGGATTTTCTCTCGACTTCTCATCATTTCATTTCTCAGGAGCAAAGAACTTAAGAGTTCCTCTGTAATTGGGTCTCTAGCTTTACAGTGCAGTGCATTCACCCAACTGACTTACTGATGTTTTGTTATGTTCATAAAGTGGCACATTTGCTGTGAATTTTCATTGAAGTGTTCCTCGGGAGAGAAAGACTTGGCTGCAGGAAGAATGTTTGTTATCACTGTTATCTCAGTGGTGCTTTTGGAGGAGTTGGCAACTTCGCTCAGTATCACTTTGTGGGGTGTGTGTGTACGTGTGTGTGTGTCTTTGTTGAGGATGTTTTCTCACTCTTATCGATGTGTCCTTGGCTGTGCAAGTGCACCGGTGCTATATTAGTGTAATTCATTTTCTTTTATGAGTCTTGTAAAGAAATGCAAAAAACTTGGGAGGCGAAATTGGGGAAAATAGTACAAGTGGAAGAGACTAATAACAAAAAAATAGAACTTCCCTATATACTAAAGGGAAGGAAGTGGGCAGAAAGCAGGTGGTCCAAGATGTTTTAAGAAACCATACTCCATAAATGAATAAGGATCAAGCAAAAATATGAAGCCAAATACAGTAAGTGAGAGGACTAGAGAGAAAGAAGACACTTCCAACACTAGAACATGGGAGAGGCTTACCTTAAAGCACCCCTTTGCTGGCCAGACAGGAAGTGTATGTAACAGCCTCAGTACAAAGACCCACAGTGTGTATCTGGGCCAGCAGGAAGAGGGACCGAGGGAGGAGAAATCCAAGTCTCAACACAGGCCTTCCCTCACTCATTCGCTCTGTACTGTACTTTCTCTGCAACATTTCCAGCTTTCCTTTTGCAAAGCTTGACTTGAGACCTCAGCATTGTCTGGGTTTACTTTTCTCCTGTTCTTCTAAGCTTTTTTTTCCTACTCTTTTCATCTATAGTGTAAGCGTTAAACTGTAGTTGATAGTGATCTTATTTATCTAAATTAATCAATCATGCAAAATGCTAACCATGAAACAATGCTGTGCAGTTTTAATTCGCTTATTCTCATTACCTGCTGTTCTCTATGCATTTTCTCAGACTCCTTTGTGATTTTTTTCCTCTCTGATTTCAAAGTATTCTTTTATTGCTGTTTTCTTTTGCCGCAAATTTGCATTATGTCAGAGTGCTTTTCTTTCATTTTTTTTGCAATGGGTTTCCTTTCTTGCAAATCTGCACATATCTTTCTTTTTCTGCACTTTCTCTGGTAGGTCTCTGTCTCTCTAACCATCACTTTGTCCAGCAGCGCTCAGCTCCCAATGTTGAAAAGTGGAAGGCATTTTGATTTGAAACACTTTCTTTGAACATGATATTGTGCAGGCTATGCGTTGGATCCTGCTATCTAAGGGCAAAATGCAGAAGGCATAAGCTCCTACTCACATCTCAATAATATTCATGGCTCCATATTTCACTTTGATTCAATTCACATCACATCTCTCTGTCTTTTCATCTCTTTGTCTCTTTCTCTCCGTTCCTGGCCTGCTTCTCTCCACAGTCTAGAGAGTGAAGTCTGAGCTAGCTGAGACGCCTGGCCCAAGGCCTTGTTCCTTTATTTGCATTTCACCATGCTCTCCATGTGCCAGGAAAATGCCACCTGGTGGTGATAACCCCCTACTACAGCTGTCCCTTCACTGTGTGTGTGTGTGTGTGTCACTGAGGTTTGTATCTTGTGAGAGCCATGAAGGTAGCAGCGAGAGTAAGTGTATCCCCGCTGCTGACCCCCCTCCCCTTTCCTCTTTCCTTCTCCCTCCCCCGTGTTCCCCTTCTCTTTCCCTTTCCGGCCTTTGTGCAGCTGTATTTATTTGGGCTGGAGCAGGGCAATGCAGAGACACTGGTCCTTAACACGCTCGGGGCCCCCGCCCCGGTTGACTCCTTTAAGCTGAGTAGAGATGGAGGTTGACAGGGTAATAATGCTGGTGTCAACACCACTTACAGGACAGTTATATCAGTATCAGCTCGGCAGGGGGACGTTCACACTCTGTTAGGCTGGGTCGTGAACCGTGCTGGGGGCCCCCAGCCTCACTACACACACACACACACACACATACACACACAAAGACACATACATACACAAACACTAGGACCTCTGCTAATGAAGCAGGATAGATGCTCATAAATGTAAACTGCTCATACTCATATAAAGTAATGCACGACATCATCAACTAAATTTTTTTCAATATATTCACATTCATCGTGACATGTAGGTGTGACTTTTTAAGACAATAATACATTTCTCTTTAAGGAGTTTTATAGATCCAGGCTTAATCAACCAAATCCTCAACACTTCATATCAGAGGCGTTGATCACGGCGCCTTCTTTTGCATTGCATAAGGCTCCTGATTGAATTCCACTTTTATTGTAATGAATTAATGTTCACTTTTATCTTAATGTCTTTGGATACACTTGAAGTGGAAGTAGACAACTTCTTAGCTTTAACTTATCATTAAGAAAATGTTGCTTCATGCAATCCACCATGTAGTGGCTAAAGAATAATGACACCATCAGCATTTAGATTGGTTCCCTATAATCCTCGCTTTCACTATTTAATTATGCATTTCATAGGATCTCTAGAGAAAAGTGCTGATTTTATTATAGACTAAATAAATGGACTTTTTCTCCTAATGTGTTTTATAATGTAACTCCCTCATCCAACCCAGTGCCAACCCTCTGCTATAGTTATTTGTTTGTGCGAAATAATAACTCTATCACTCAAACTATGTTATTAATATGCAGTGTAAATCGTTACAATAGCTTTTACTTCAATGAGCATGTTTATTTCTTCTCTTTTATTTACAAGGAAGTGTTGATCATTTCTTCACAGAGCTAGGCTCTGAGGAAAATGGAAAGCAATCCAGTTTTCTTTTGCCTTCTTGATCTATCATCAATCTTGATCAATTGGCCAGAGATCAGAATCGGGCAATATTCAGTATAAATGCATGAACTGAAAGTTCTGATAATCCGTCATAGTCACTGAATGCAAAAAATGGTGGTTACTTTTTTTTATCACTGTTTCACTACCAGCACAGTACAGTAGTGTAAGAAGCGTATTTGTCATCAACTGAAGTACTTGGGTAATGTCAGCTCTCAGCTGTGTCGAGACTGTCAGAACTATAACACTGCTCTACCAGCTGTTATAATGAAACAAAAAAATGATCATTATGCCAGTGTATAGGCCAGTATGCCTCATACATTTAGGTCATCTGCGGCAACACAGACCCTCACAACACATGTTGTTATCATGGCATATATTGTTGGATCAATCTTCAGTCTATTTTATAACTTGGCAGATTTTGGGAGTGCTCACATTCAACACATTCCTTCTTCTTCATTTCTTCATCTTCTCACAATAACAAAAAAAATCTATTTTTTATTGTTCATTAATTATTTGTTTTTTTGAGGCTAAAACTTTAAATTCAAACTTAAAACACAATACATGCAGTAGACAAATTGTCTTTAACCCGATTAAAATCATTTTGATTAGAAATTACAACTTAATGATTTACATGGACGCTAAATATAATCCAAAATGATGTGGTTTTACATTGAAATGCTACAGAGCCATTACAACAGAGTTAAATTACCAAAGAGCTACATACAGATCAGTTCACTGGATCATGCAGCTGACAGATCAGGTGTTCCCTCATCCAGCTGCTGCTTCGACTCCACTGACTAACTTTACAAACAGGAATAATTTGGATAAACTGACTGAATATTGGAAAATCTAAATAGTTATTTTCTCACCTTAAAACATAATAAACTTAATAAAGTGTCACATTAACAGTTCTCCACCCGGGAGAGGGCTTGTAGTTTAGCATAGTCACTTATTTAGATATCTCTGCCACATGATACAAATATAGTAGGTCTGTGACATATCTTCAGAGCTGGTATTTCTCCACATTCTTTTAACGATTTTAGTTGATTTTTAAAGAAAAAAATTTGACCAAATCATACACATTGTACCTTTAGAGGTCACTCAAAGAAAAAGGTTGTAGCAGCCACAGGCCAGTTTGGTCTTTGCTCTGTTTCTGTCTCTCCCAGAAAGTCATTATATTATCCCCATGCAAAGCAAAATGGGTATAAAGGTTATTAGGCGATAAAATTTTCCTATTGAATGGATTATCAAAAATTTAAACTACCCCTCCAAACCTGATTGAAAATTCCTCAAGGTATTTTTATTCTGATTGGGCTATTATTCTGATTATTAGTGGATTATTAGGTGCTCTATGTAACCACAGCTAATGAGAGACAGCTGGTAGAAACTAGAAATAAACCCAACATAATAGTAACAACAGTGTGTTTTTACACACACTGAAACTGGGCCATTATTAGTTCACACATCTCAGTAGATTCACACATCTTGTTTTTAGCTTCGTATATTTGGCTTACTGTTTTAAGTGATACTAAAAAGAGGCTGAGTTCAGGTATGACATGCAGAATATATCTGTTCACTTTTTATTGCCCTTTCAACATGTAATGAAGTAATGAAGGACTTTAAATTAGTGCCGTTGGTACATCTTCTTTCATGCTCTTACTTTTGGATTTTCCTGAAATTGATTTTTATAGGCCATTAAATAAGATACTTTAATATAATCTATCCTGTATTGGGGATACTACCTCTGGGTCTACAACCCAATTAGTAGCCTAGCTTATACTGTAGCAGCTTGGGAATGCCCTGGTGACTTTACAAAGCTGATATCTTTGAATAAAATATTTCTCGAGAAACATTTAGGGGACCCGTTTGTAGAAGACCCATGCAGCCTGCTGTTGGGTCCCAACCCAGTGATGGGGAAACATTACAGAATATTGTGGCGCTGCGTCACACTGGTCCACAGTAATCTGCACTGATGGAGCCAAGAGGTGATGGTGGGGTGAGGATAAGAGGATGAATGGAGATAGGGAGGAACAATGGGAAGGAGTAAAGGGGATAAAGGAGAAGGGGGGTATGTATGGGCACCCAGCCAGACACATACCCCCCAACTCCCCACAAACCTCCACTCAGCACCACCACATCTCCCTATCACCCACTCCACCCATTTCCTACGAGTTCATGCATAGTCTCTAGACCCGTAACCCCCTCCCTTTCCCTCTCCCACTTTCTTCTGCTCCTTTCCCTATCCTCGATGCTCTCAGCCTTGTAATCCCCCTCTCCCTGTTTTCCCTGCTCCTCCCTCTATCCTTGCCCCTCGCTCCTCTCTTCTCCTCCTCCTTCCGTTGCCTCTCTTTCTTTCTATCTCTCCCCTCGTCTCTCAGCATCCCTCTCTCCTGGGTCTTCTTGCCGTGGTGTGGTGCTGTTGGCAGAGCGTGGGCGCAGGCGGCACACAGACGGGAGCACAGATGGGCAGCAAGCTGCGTAGGGCGGCCAGGCACACCTGCTCCACACACACACACAGAAAGAGAGAGAGAGAGCCCTACTCTGCCACCTCGCCACACAGCCTGCCTGCCTGGCACAGTGATACAGGGACACAAGCGCATATACACATAGACTCACGTGCAAACATATATTCTTATATACATTATACATTTTAAATGTACATATATGCATACTATATGAACATTTGTGCTTTATAGACAAATTTGTACTTTTTGTATAAACAATGCAAATAGTTATTGCTTTTAATAATTATTACCCAATTTCACTATAAAATGACTTTTTAATTTACTTATTTACTTTAAGATTTTAAGTTTCACTTCTAAGTAACTTCTCACAGAGTGAACAGTTCAAAAGGTCACATTCACACTTCTGTCTCACCACAGGAATTTGGTTAACACTTTACACACAAATGCAGTAAACACACACATATATACAGTAAAAAAAAAGTGGCAGTGATAAAGACAGAAATATTTCCTCATATGACAGACTTAAATAATTAAAACAGAAAAACAGAAATATATATATATGAACAAAAAATAATAAAATAATGTACAATAAAAGAGCGGAGTGAACATCTGTGTGGGATAGTCAGGGGGATTAGGAGGGTTTGGAACATTTTAAGCGCATTAAGGATTAAAAAAAGGTCAGAATGTTTAGCAACATACCGATAAACCTCTTAAGCGAAACCCAATTGGGAGGCTGTACCGCGTTAAGAGAGGCGAGGGGGAGGAGGAGAAGGAGGGGGAGAGTAGAGTTGACATTTGTTCCAACAAGGAGGGGAATCTCAGTGAACCAACAGTCTGCACATACACACATATGGACCCACGCTGGTTTGAATGAGCACGTTAGCTCACTTGCTGGTCTGTGTGCATGCCTTTGTACTTGTTACTTCTTTCAGTTATGACCTTGACCTTTACTTTGATTTTATGCCACGATAACAATCATCAATTCATACATTTCCATACCTGGAGGCTTTTAGTTCGTGCAGTCTTCAGTCATGTGGGTTCAGGGTTCAACATCACTTTTATATCACATTTGAATGTGTTTTAATCTAGGCTTCTTTTTTTCAGCAGATCTTTAGCGTTGCTCTGCTCCATTGACTGTCTGCTGGCTACGGAGAGTGACAGACTGGCGACTCTGTCTGACCTCTCACCACTCAGTCAACAGCACAATCCAACAGGTCACTGAGCCAAAGCCTAATCCACAACTGATAGTTGGTTGGTGGGTGGGAGCTTTGATAGACAGGGTAGCAGCCTGGTTTGTCTTGTCTGATCCTGGAGATCAACACAGCAACAAGTACTGGTAGCGGGAAGAATGAATGAGAACAAATGTAAAGAAATAAGGTGGGGGTTGAAAAGTTTCAGCTGAGTGTTGGTTAACATTGAGATGGAGGCGCTTTGAGAAGACCAGATTTCACAGTCTTCAGTGTGACAAAAATTACAAGGAGGAGAATGCAGTATAAATGGAAAGGCCACCAAATATGTGTTATAGAGACCACAGTGGGGGGCACAGTAGCACTGTGTCAAAGCCATGATGACAGAGGTCATGTTGATTGTGGGGTCGTGATATTTACCCGGGAGCCTGTAGTGAGCTTCTGTTGTCAGCAGCCGATGATTGCTGCTGTCTTTGAGCTGCAGCCACAAAGAACCACTGAAGTTAGTAATCAGACTCTTAACACAAACGCACCACAAAAAAGGCCTTGATGTTTTAGCTCAAGTGCTACTGTGACAAACATTTGTTATACACTGTATACACATTTGGAGGAAAAGAAAGACACAGCCATCCACTTTTGTCTTTTTTGCAGCATGTCAAATTTAGGTCTAATGTTGTCACAAGTTTGTCTCACTGCTCATTCACTTTGGCTCTAACAGTTAATATTCAAGTATGTACACTAAGCAAAAATATAAATGCAACAATTTTGTTTTTCCTCCAATTTTCATGAGTTAAAAGCTCTAAGAATTGTTCTACACACAATGGCTTATTTCTATTAAATTTTGTTCACAATTTTTTCCATGTTAGTGTGCACTAACATTGAATAAACACCATCATTATTGCCCAGGAGTGAACGCTCTAAAATGTGCAGTTTTATCATGCAACATGAAGCCAAAGATGCCACAAGATTTGAGGAAGGCACAATTGACATGCTGACTGCAGGGATGTCCACCGGAGCTGTTGCCCATGAACTGAATGTTCATTTCTCTAGCATAAGATATCTCCAGCATTGGTTCCAAGAATTTGGCATTATATCCAAACAGCCTCACAACCACAACCACAGCCGTGTGTAACTGCACCAGCCCAGAACCTCCATGTCCAGTCTCTTCACCTGCAAAATCGTCTGAGACCAGCCACTCAGACAGTTGGTTTGCACAACAAACAAATTTCTGCATAAACTGTTAGAAATCATCTCAGGGATCTCATCTGCATGCTGTGTTCACCTTTGATGGCACTTTGTAGAAGTGTTTTCTTCACAATGAATCCTGGGTTTTACTGTACCCAGCAAAGAACTGTGTATGGTGGCATGTGGTTAGCGGTTAGCTGAGGTCACCGTTGTGCGGTGAGGCCCATTCTCATGCCATTCATTAACCACCATCACTTCAAGTTACAGCATGAACATGCACGATCCCAGGATCTGTACACAATTCCTGGAAGCTGAAAACATACCAGTTCTTGCCTGGCCTGTAGACTCACCAGACATGTCACCCAGTGAGCATGTTTGGGATGCTGTGAAATGGCAACATTGTGTTCCAGTTCCTGCCAATATCCAGCAAGTTTGCACAGCCATTGAAGAGGAGAGGACCAACATTCAACAGGCAACAATCAACCACCTGATCAATTGTCTGTGAAGGTGATATATCGCACTGCGTGGAGCAAATAGTGGTATACCAGAAAGTTACTGTTTTTATGATGGTTAAAAAAATCCTGTAGTGCATTCGTCCAATCAATCCAGTAGCAACATTCAGACATCAACATCAGCATGTCAGTGAACTCACGTCAACATATGATATAAGAGCAGCAGGCCGCAATTTATGAGCTTATGTGAGAAACCAGGTGATAACAACACTAAAAAATAACACAAATTTGTTTCTTACTTCTACTTACTATACAAACTTAAAATTCCTTAAAATAACCTTGGATTTCTCAGCCTTCTCTGTAGGCTGTTTCAGGCATTTTACATGTTGGTAACCTCAAGTAGAAGGAGAAGAAATTGTATACAAAGCTACATTTTGAGTTAATGAGATGCATTTAAATCTTAAATCTGGTTTGAATACTATTTTCAACCTAGTTCCTACTGATGGTGGCGCCTCGTTGCCCAAACTGTTGAATTAAGCTAAACTCCAGTGTCAAGTAGGACTGGAGATTTATGACATTTAAAACAGATGAGATGAGTGTGAGGTCCCAAAGTACAAAAGCTTTTAAAATGAGAATCTCCATCTGTAATGATGGAATCATTGTAATGATGGGTATTTGATTTCATTTACAGCTATTGCAATGTTGGTTACTGAAAACCATCCATTTCTTTATCAAAAGCACATTGACATGTTACACTGTCTACTTTCAGTTTGTATCTGTCAAATTGGCTGGTTCCGAGGGGCTGCAGGGGAGGCTGAAAGGTTTGAGTTCAGCGATGGGGTTGCTGGCGGTGGAGGTGGAGGGGCATCCGGTGTGGGTTGGTGGGCGGAGCTCCAGGACTATGATTGGGGTTGCTAAAGGGAAGGCTTTGGGGGGCTGCGGTGGGAAGATAAGGGGCTGGATGTGTGGTTAGAAGGGTGGTTGGGGAGGGATAGAGGGGGTTGAGGTTGCTGTCGTAGGCTGCAGCTGGCAGAGCAGCGATAACCAGTAAGCAGACCTCCGCTGTCGTACCTCCCTCTCCCCCTGTCCTCCTCACTCCTCTACCCAGCTATATGATCACTGATGAACTTAACGCTGGCACTGATTTCAATAAGTGATGTTGTGCTGCTGTCTGTTTATCACTGTGCTGGATGGCAAATGCTTGTGGAGCCTGAGTTTAGAAATATAATAGATTATATGATGTAAGTAGATATTGTCTATGAGCTGAATTATTTTTTTGTAGACAGATCACGCATATGTTCAGCACTTATGGTTAAGCTGAATTTAAAAAGGAATACAATAGAAGCATCTTGTTTAGTATGTGCTCTGAGAGCTTGTTTGTTTTGCCCTGTTAAGGCCTGATGGTGACATTGAGGAGCCATATCACTGTCCCTTCTAATAAACATATCTGACAGTCTCTTATCTACGATGAGCCTCAGGTTTCACCCTGGCTTTTTTGCACACCTCTCAACTCTTTAACAGCAAAACATGTTGGGGTTATGACAGGCCAAAAGGGATGTAAGGAACAATAACAAAAACACGGTATGTTACACTCCATTTAGGTAGCAAATGATAATAGAATAATAAAAGCCTAATATATTGCGTCATGAAGCAACAGATCATCTACACCTTGCGAAAGTGACTTTGGAAGCTTTACTCCTCTGTAAATGGAATACCATCTGTGATGATTTTGTGAAGCTTTGCGGCAGCAAAGCGTCATCTGTAACTCACACATTAGGTTATCAGATATCTCTCAAGCATACTGTACATACAGTAAGGTTGCTGTGTATCCATCCAGTGCATATATGGTGTGAGAAATAGAGTGTTTACAATATAGTAGAGCCCTGCGGTGAAATACTACACAACGGTAAAAAGTCCAGTGAAGTCAGGTTGTTTTCTCAACAGCTTTCATTGGCCATCATATATGTTTACTCTGAGTGTGTACCTCAATATTTGTCCACGTATGAGTGTGTGTGTTTGAATGTGTCTGGGTGCGTACGCGGCGGGGGCGCAGCCTCGTATGTTTGGAGTGAGTGCCGTCAGTTAGCTGGAATGTGGCGCTACCGCCAATGCTAAGATGGCTGCCAAGCTCTAAGATGGCTGCCAGAATTACACCCAGCCAGTGAGAGACAGAGAAGAGCGGGAGATTCTGTATGAGAAGGGAGAGGAAAAAGAAGCTCTCTTTCATTTCTGTGTTCTCTTCTCTCTTTCTTTCTTACTCTCTTCTGTCTCGCCCCTCTCTCTGTGGATAAGCAGTGCTTCGTAGGCAGCGAGACAGGTCTGTTATTGTTTCTGCTCAGTAATCTGTGGCTTAGTGTGGCTGCAAGGCAAGTGCTGCTGGCAGGAGTCTGTGTGCGCTGTTATCACCTACAGCAAGAAAGCACCTCCTTTAGCTAGCTTGATAGCTAGCTGCAGCCTAGCTAGGCCTGAATGGATGTCCGATAGCATTAGCCCCCCCACACCACGCCAGTCCTGAAAACGGAGTGCAGACTCATTCACCAACTCAGACACGTGGCCACAAAGGTTGATGCAATCCCTGCAGCTGCCTAGCCTCTGTCACATTTTATGAACACTCATGCATCCTCAAGTGTGACCTCTTCTTTCGCAACCTGGACAGGAATGCTCCCTCTTTAGAGCAACTATACTCAGTACTCACGTTACAAAACCTCATCATGCGTCCGCTTTCAGCCCGAAGCTCTTCCAGTTCTAATTGCGGCTTTTTGTTGCCAAGACTTGGCATGTTTGTGTCTGCTCATGTGAGCAGTGTATCTGTAGACCAGTCATAACACGTGTGTGTGTGTGTGTGTGTGTGTGTGTGTGTGTGTGTGTGTGTGTGTGTGTGTGTGTGTGTAGGTGTAGGTGCGTGCATTTATTGTTACTCATTTGATACCAAGGGGGGAAAGTTTTAAATCAACTTTAAAATACTCAGATGCCTCAGATCCCATGGGGCACCCAGACCGACATGGTCAGCCAACTCACCGATGTGTGTGTGTGTGTGTCTGTTTATGTATTTGTGTGTGAGTGTGTCCATGCAAGGATTAAAACATGTATTAAACCATGATACAAAAATTAGAGCAAGAAACAGATTCAGAGATGCCTGGTTGTGTGGGTGTGTGTTCGTATGTGTGTGAGCATGCTTGTGTATGTGTAAGGTGCTCTGTTTACGCAGACTAAATCCCTACCAGCAAGAAGGTATTAAATAGGATTAGGATGAGGGATATGATTGCGTGGTTAGATACTTAATGGCATAGCAGCACACTGTAAATCATCACACCTTAAGTCAGGAGGGACAGAGGGAGATGGGAGAGAACATTCTTAGAAACAAGACTGTCACACAAAAATGTGTGAATTCAGACACACTCACAAGATGTATACCATACCCCAGCACATACTGCAAGTCCCACTTATTCCCTCTCACACCTCAAATATCACAGTCTTGGCAGCAGGGATACATAGCTATGATTCACAGAGACATTGTACACTTACCAGTATGTTTTTCATTACTTTTTTATAGCATGCAAACCAGATCCTAACCATTTGTCTTTCTCTGCTCCTCCCCTCCATGTCTGTTTCTGTGCAGAATCCGGACAATCAGACAGCTCCAGCCAACAAGGGGACACAGACATCAAACCACCGCCCAATGGTAGGCACACACCACACACACACACCCATGTCCAAACACTGTCAAATCAGCATACTAGAATTGATTCCATCATGCTTATCATTCTTAACATATTTCAATTATGGATCCAATTAGCAAACACACTCACACAGATGTTGTTCCACAAACATAGCTGCAGATGGTTGCCCTCCCAAATGGATGAGCATTTCAGGGTTTCTTCTTTTTTTTTTTTTGGAGGAGGGGAATATAACGAATTTCTGATTAAGTGTCTCGATCACATCCTTTTTTCTCTACAGGGCACCTGAGTTTTCAGGACTGTTTTGTCACCTCAGGAGTGTGGAACGTGGCAGAGCTGGTCAGAGTGTCGCAGAGTAAGTCGCAAAAACAATGATTTGAAAAATCTTTATCGGGATCAAAACTTGGACATTTAATATTATTTTTACACTGAAGCTCAGTCCATCGTGCAGTATTTCTTTTGAGAGTACTGAAATATAAGATAAACTACAACTCTACAAAGTATTTCCCTCCAATGAAATTTTCTGAAATATACAGTACACTATCATTTCTTGTCTCTCCATCTCTCTCTTTTCTAACTCTCCTTGCTCCCTGTTAGCTCCTGTAGCCACAGCGTCAGGTCCTAACTTCTCATTGGCTGACCTGGACAGCAGTCCTAGCTACTACAACATCAACCAGACCCTGGCGCGACGCTCCCTCACCTCCCCTCCTTCCACCAGGTACTTACAGTAGACACCTACAGTCATTACTCCACACATTCAACAATACTGAAGGATTACTGTATATTGTATGGATGTATGTGTTGCTCAGTTAATGCCAGTGACCAATACAGAAGACCAGCTGTCCACTTATAGTGACAGTACAGTAAGAGTGCTACCTTGGTATATGACTTGTTAATGCCAAGGGCAGACTGGAAGGAAGTGTGAAATCACAGTATTATCTGCCAACATTTCACTTCTTATCACTAGCGTGGCAAGTACTGGCAAGTAAGTACGCCATTTCATTGAGTATTCATAGTCTGAATGGTATTCAGCATAGTCTTGGAATCTGTCCTTAACTTCCCTATATATACACGTCTGTGTGTCTCTGTTAGCTGCTCTCCTCTATATGAACGTGTGATGGCTCTTTTCCTCTCTAGTGTCTTTCTTAACTTGCCTTTTTCTCCCTCCTTACCTCTGTCCTCTGCTGTCACTTTAGGTCTGAGGTGGAGTTGTACGCAAACCTTCCACGGAGGTAGTTACAAACACCTACAAAGACACAATCTAGCAGCACACATGCACAGATAAAACACATACACACAGAGAGAGCAAGAGTCTGTCTGTAGTTTCCAACTGTTCTTTGTTTCCTCCTTTTTGTTTGTAGTTTTCACATTTCTTGTGCTTTATGTCTGTTCTGCTCCAAGACATTGTGTTAGTAATATTATTTCCACAAAGCTGCAAAAGTCAAAGAAAACTCCTCTTAAAATGTTTTTAGTGCCTGTTAATGATTAATTTTATATATAAATGATGTTTTATTTTTGATCTAAACATTCTCTACCATGATACATATATATATATATATATATATATATATATATACACACACACACACACATATATGTATATATTAAATCACCCCTCCTCTTTCCCACTGTTTCTTCCTCCCACCCCTTCTCCATCACCTACCAAACATCCTCCCCATGCCCTCAGCTCCACCAAGAGGAAGTCGTTAGATGACAGTGAGCTGGAGAGCCCCACAGATGATGTTTTCTATCCTGGACGCTCACCTGCTGCCAGCTCCTCCCAGTCCAGTGCGTGGCCGAACGACATGGATGCAGGTACCCCACTGAGCCCACCTCAAACATTGTCACCCACTCACACTCCCCCCCCCCCCCCCCCCCCCCCCCCCCCCCCCCCCCCCCCCCTTCTTCTCTTCATCCCTATCTCCTGCTTCACTCTGGTGGTACAGACAACTCTGAATGCTCATCCAACCCACTCACCCACCATTTACCACCCTCCTTTACCTTGTACCCCACTCTACACCTTCAGGAAACAACAACACTGGAGACTCCAGCTCATTATTACCAAAGAGACACTAATATGTTGATCATTCATCAGCAACAGAAACGCTGAGTGCTCATGGTCTAATTTTAAAATGGGTAAGATTGACCAGAGTCTATTACCACATTTAGGTATATATGCTATATAGACTTGAAAAAGATATATCTATTTCTTTTATATATGTTTCTCTAAAACCTTTTTGTACAATAAAGACAAATTAAAGAAGTTTTGGGTAACTAATACGAAGTCAGTTTTAAATAATAAGTAATGGCCTGGAAGCGTTATGGACAATAAAACCAGTTGGTTATTTTACACCGATTGGAATAGTCTTTTACTTTATTGTTCAGTAAATGGATTTAAAAGCATCAACATGTTTTAAATTACAGTCAGTGCTATTTTTTTCTTCGGTCAACATTTTTCAACACCATTACTATAACCCCAGTAAATTGAATTTATTATGGATAAATAGTGCTAAATGCTTTCCACTGAATAGCTCCAGACATCTGGAATATAAATGCCAAGATGCATCAAGAATACAGCATAGCAACTTTGAACAGCCTGTATAAGGCTTTATGTCAGTGTTTCCATTGTCTTGGCAGTAACCACTACCTCTGTGATTCTGCTTTGGACATTACCCTCTTTGTTCTACCTTCCATTAATCCTACCTCATCCCTCCTCTCCCCTCACCCCAAGAAAAAACCCTCTCTTCTCTTTACCCGAGTCCATTCTCCCAAACACTCCATGTTAAAACCATAACCACACATGCAGTTTACCTGATGTTGTGTCAGTTATCACTACCTCCATCATACACAAATGCTCATTCTCTCTCTTTCCCTCATTCTCCCTCTGTGTGTCTCTCTCTATCTCACTCTTTCCCTGTCTCATTGTTAACAATACCCTTCTCCACTTTCAGTGCAGCACCATTTGGCGAGTGTGCAGGAGAGGAAGATAAAACATGAAAACGATGGCGTGCAGTTTCCTTACCATGGTTAGAACAACATTGATTACACTCCTATATACAATATAAATATATATATATATGCTATTTATCAGCCTTTATATGCAGTAGCTCAGTCATTCTCTGTGTATATGTATATATTATATACATACATATATGTATATATATTATATACATATATATGTATATATATAATATATACATATATATGTATATATTATATACATATATCATTTATGTGTTTGTATGTGAGTTGAACGAATGTCTGTAGTAAGGATAGAGAAAAATGAGATTATACTTGTGTATTAACCTCAGCAATGTTTAGTTGTTATTAGATTGATGTTGTTGATGCAGACAAAATCTGCATTATGTGTCATTTAATTTCCTTTGAGGTAAAGTAGCAGGATTTTCTTGGGTTATCCTGTTCAGGCTTCTCATTCTGTGTTAAACATGAGGCTACAGGTATCTCACCTAAAATGCTGCCTGGCTTTATCTTTTTGAAGTTGTGTCAGCCCTCATGGCAGCATTTTAACTGACAGATGTCACCAGGCTAACACTGTCAACACCAGCAGGCATATTCATTTGTTGTGTACATTCTGATTCACACGCAAACACACACACACACACACACACGCATGCACACATGAAAATGCCCTGTGAGTCACTCATATACAGTCAGACTCCCACATACTCTCACACGATGTTTGCATGAACGCACACAACACACATGCACATATATTCTACGTACACACATGCCCATGCACGCTCACGTGCACACACACACACACACAGTGACTCACACACTTACAACCCCCCTCATATGCAGACATTCACACATTGAAACACACATGCTTATCATACTCCCCACCCCTGCAGGTGTTCAGGTTCCTGCCTTGCCTCCATCCCTCTGTCGCTCCATCCCTCCCTTGCTTCAAATCCCTCATTAAGACGCTTACCGTCTGTGGATCAGAGGTGTAAAACCCTTCCTCCTGCTCCCTAGCTCTCCCTTCAACCCGCCATCCCCGTCTCCCTTCTCTCTAATTGAAAACATGTACAGCAGCAAGGACCCTGGGGATGGAGTAAAGATGTCAGAGGACAGAGGGAGGAGAGAGAAGCAGAAAGCAGGCAAGTGCATTGGAAAAGTGGGAGGTGAGAGGGGTAAGAGAGGAGAGAAGAAGATTTCGGTGTGCAAAAATAGTTCTAGCTAATGAAAGACAAGGGTTACCAAGGTGTGAACTAGAAGAGCCAAAAGTGCTGGTTAGGTTATGCCCCAGTCTACTCTCACTCAAGTCTCAGCGGCTGCCTTCGTGCTCCTGCTCCACTTAGCTGTAAATATAATTAAGAGGCTGCTCATCAGAGTTTGCCACATGCCTTCGCGCACCAGAGCCTCACCTCCCATCTTTTTCCTCGTCTCTCTCTCACTCTCTGTGTATGTGTACCACCCCCTCATTCTCCAAAGTGCAGCACACAGCCTTGAACACCTCCTAATGAGTTTGGCAAATACAGGAGCAATAGTCCAACCCGGACCCTTTACCCAATCAATTTACAAAAAGTGAAAACTTAAGAACTTTGTAATTATCAGCTGTTTTTATAATTATGTTTGGATTTAGAAATTGTTTTTAACAGTAGCTAGTAGAAAATGTGTTTCACACAAGACAAAGCAAGGCAAAGAGATGGATAGGTATGGTTGAGTAAGAAAGAAGCAAGTGTGTGATTTTGGTACAGTGTATATTCACTTTTCCAAAGGATCCCACCTGCCACAGGTAAAGCCCATCTAGGAATTCCTGTCCAGGTGTGGGTATGTAAACAAGCGAGCGCGCACACACAAGCACACAGCACACACATATACATATACAAACAAACTGTGGGGTTGCCTAAAAAATTACATAGAACACATTCACATGCAGGTGTGCCTCACTGTCGACCACAGCACCATCCACCCCCGTCTCCCTCCATAACTAACAGAGCACACACATCCAGCAACACACACACATATGAAGATACAGTCATACATATACATCACATAAACACCGTTACACTCAGATATACACATGATAGATTTCTGCACACATATCACACAGCCCACACACACACACACACACAGCTGAAGCATGGTCCCAGATGGTGTTTCCGTGTGTGTGTAGCCTTGGGATCTGTGAGGATGCTGGAGACATCTGCTCCACAGGGGCTAGAGGAGGGGTGGGGGAGGTTAGTGGAGGCAAACGAAACAACCATGATTTCATATTAGTTCCAAATGATTGGGAAATTTCCCTGAGACACCAGAGATTTGCGGTGGTGGTGGGGGGCCTTGCTTGGTGCTTTGACTTAACTGTTACGGGCCCTTAGAGGAATACAGCTGGACTTACATATGTGGATTAAATCACTGGAGATGGGAGAATTCCCTGACTTTCCTTCGCTCATTTAAGCCACTCACTATCTCCTATCTTTCCATACTGTGTGTGAGAGAGCATTTGTGTGTGTGTCTGTGTGCTGCTTCACAGGCGCATCTGGTGGCAGGCCTGTTAGTGCAAAGAGACAGAAGGGTCATCATGGGAGAGCTTGATTGGTTGCCAGTGAAACACTAAAGGCTTGCCAGGAGAGGAAACAGTGCAGTTGTGGCACTGTGACACAGACACATACACACACACACACACAAACCAGACTACACTGAAGTGCTGGAATATTATCTTCCACCTTCCTTGGTGATAGTGACAGTGCTTTAAGTTTCAATATATACACGTTAATCTTCATCTGATCTTTTCTGTGTTTTCTAGCTCTGATTTCTATACTTAAGCTTAATTGAATGTTTCCATGTGTTTGAACCCCGGCCACTCCAGGGCCTTTCTGTTTGGAGTTTGCATGTTCTCCCCATGTTTGAGTGGGTTTTCTCCCACCATAGAAGACATCTATATCAGGACTAATACCCCTGTCTATATCCCTGACCAAGGCCCTGGCTAAAGATCTATAGTTGGGCCCTGGGCACTCCAGCTGCCCACTACTCATGTGTATAGGATGGGTCAAATGCAAATCAGAATTAAACCCACAATCAAAAAAGTACTTCTTCTTCTTCCAAAAGACAAGCACATAAAACCTCCTACATGAATCTGTTTAATCTAAAATGGTCTGTTTTTACACTTTATTCCAAATCTCAGTTTTTTTCAGATCTTTCCTCTGGTGCCTATCTTTGTTTAAGTCTCTGCAGACTGCTCTCATTTACAGTTTGCTCCCACCAGTGTGACAGTGCCATAGCAATCAGTGCTAACTATTGGTGTCAGAAGTGGGATCGGGGTTGTCTTCATGCTTGGAATCTGTCTGACAGTACAATACGCCCCCAGACTCCCGCTACAGTTTGGGAAAAAAAAGAAATATATGTCTGTTAAAGACATAAATGGTTCAAACATATTCACTCCCACCTGCTTGAGACTTAACTCTTTCACGCAGGGAGGGAAGGTTTTACACGCCCCCACACTCCCATAGACTTTCACACATCTCCAGCTGGATAACTGAGGAGGAATCGTATTTAATGCCTTGTTTGATGCGGAGGGGCCACAGAAATAGACTACAAAACAAGAGTCTAAAAAAAGTTTAAAAAGAGAACATTACCACATCACTCACTTGTTAGCAAGATTAGAAGGAAACTTACTGAAGAAAAAAAAAATTGTGTATTGTCTCATCATTTAAATGTGGCGACGTTCTAAGGGTCTTTTGTTTTTTGTGTGAACGTGTGCTTGTGCTTTCGAGTGTGTTCATATATCAAGTGTGTGTGTGTGTAAGTGTGTGCGCAAGTGATGATAACCATATTTAACATCTTATGACATTCCAATTTCATACATGTCGTCAGAGCAGCACATTGAAAAACAAGACACTGCTGCATTTTTCACAGGTTCTGCTTTGCTCTCGCTCCCTTGCTCCCTCGCATATTTTCATGTCTCCCACGTTCTCTTCTCGCCTCTCTCTTCGCTCTCTCCCACTGTCTCCCCTCTCTGTCCGTCTGCTTGTCTTTCGCACTCAGCAGCTGCCGTGTCCATACTGTACAGTGTGTGCTATTTCTGAATGAAGCCTTCTTCTCGTGCAGCCAGCCTGTGAGCTTCGCTGAAGCCAGACCACAATTAGCTGACTGTGGCTGTATGGTGGCCATGCTCATACACAGAGAAAGCCTGGAGTTGGCACCTGAAAGAGAGAGAGAGAAACAGAGAGAAAGACATGAGACAGAAAAACATACAGTGGCACAGTTGAGTATAGCTACAGATGTGCTTTGGCTCTAAAACAAAGAATAGTTTTTATATTGGCAATAGTTATTTTCCCCCTTTTTCCTTTGAAGACATGCACGTATGCTATGAAATATTGCTCAGCCCAAAACTATAAAGCTGGGAAGTTTTATATATACAACTCCTGTGTCTCTAATCAAGTTATCGCAGCCTGGGAGAACCAAAACTCCATGATCAACAGACAAGATTTCTTGGGTCTTTTCTACATATTTATGTTTTCTGGTTGCATCATTGAAACTAATGGGAGTGAATGGCAAACAGCCAAAAAGACAGAGAACAATGCGCTGCCATCAACCAATAAGGAAATTAAACAATCTAATCAGGAAATCATGATTGTTCAAGTCCCCTTCAATAAAATAAAAAAATCGCTTTTTTTAGTGTAGTCAATTAAATAAGCAACAATTTGTTGATTAAAACCACCTCTCTCTTTTCCTCCCTCTTCCCCCCACTTTTTTTTGTTGATCCCATTTTTTTTTCGCCAGGACTGTCCTCGCCTGGTTCACTTAAGAAGCCGGGGAAGTTTGATTTCAACGCCCTGACTTCCCAGACGAGGTCCCCCCGCATGGCGTTCACACACCACCCGCTGCCTGTGCTGGCAGGAGTGAGACCAGGTGAGAGCCCTGCCATGAACCCACCAACCCCAACCCTCCCCTTTTATAATCTGAAAAAGAGAGAGAAGGAAAGGAAATGTCAAACATCATATTTTACACCCAAACTCCCCTGGAAACAAACAAAAGAAATTCCACCACTGTGTGCCTGAAAATGGAAAGCAAACTCAAACTTTCCAGTCTTACAGTTGCAACTGTTGAGAAGCAAGATGCTTGCAGAGTTTCACCTGTTCAGTGTTACTGCTATCATCATGGCTTGGCCTAAATTTCTCTCTCTCTTTCAGCCTCTCTCCATCCATCCATTTTTACCACCATCTTTGTGCCTGTGTGTTTTAATATTGTCATTGCATGGTACCATCACTGCATCCATGCCTTTGTGACTGATTTGCCTCACATCTTACTTGCTTCATGCATTTAAGTCTGTTTTAGTCTAATAGAATTGCATTTTGAATTGTGATTGTATGTGTTTGGTTGGTTGTGTTTTTTAGAATTCGATTATTGCATTTCAACACATCACAGGTGTTTGTTCTTGTACAATGAACATGACAGCATAAGTTAACATGAACTAAAATGTGTAATAAAAAGCCCATTTTATAAAAGTGAGACAAAAATGACAAATATATAGCAACAATAGATCTCCATCTTCTTTGCTTTAATTTTCTCTTTTCTAAAATCAGGTTGTTCAGCAGGATTTTCTTTGTGTTGAAAACTAATACTCATTTTTAAAGGACAAGAGAAAAGTGTGCTGACATTCCTTAAGTAAACTCCAGTGTTTCCAAGGTCTTGTTTCAATTGATAGACTGAGAGAAAGTTTCCTTGTAAGAGTGTTTTGGTCCTATAGCATAACCGACATGGTTTCTCCATCTCCAGTCAGAGAATTCCCAAAGTCTCCTCAAGCTCAAGTTTGCCAACAAATCCCTGTAGACATGTCTCACTTTTCAAAGCAATACAAATGTCCTCCTCTTGCTATCTCTCTCTCTCTCATTCCATTTGTCTCTCAAAGGGATGGTTTGGTCCACAGCCAAATCAGACCTACCATGTAAAGGTCATTTGGACTCATTGCCCTCCATGTTGAAACATATTGAATTTTACTTGCAGAGCTCTCCACAGTATATTTAGAAACTATAGCCCAGGCCGGATCTTGCACCATTAAGCCATGTTGTCTGCACAGATCAGTCCTGTACCACTTCAAAAATCCAAAACACCAGATTGAATTTTGCATTTGAATTTATTTCTGAAAGCTTCCTCTCGCACCTCTTCAACTCACACACGTTGTTTTGAGTTGAAGAGGTGCGAGGGACTAGCTCAAGTTTCTTTGTTTCCCAGCTAACTTCTCACACTTGCCAGTGTGGACTGGTGGCTAAGAGGTTTTCATGTAATAGAGAGGCTGTAATGAGACAGTGCTTAGAAATTGTGTATGGTTGCATTTGTACACGTACACACAGACACACACAAACATGCGCGCATGTATAAAGGACCCTGTGCTAAAATGGCTGCCGTCCAAATGGAATGTCCCTCAGAGGCCTTGGTTCTATAAAGAGACTGGAGGATGATGGGAGGGAGGCAATGAGAGAGGGATGAAAAGAAAGATGGGGGTAGACGGACAGGAGGAAGATGCAGTTAGCAGCCACAGCCTGCCTTGGATGAACTGTAGCTGTTAGCTCTTGTTGTATAGGTCTAGTGAGTGTGCGTGTTCAGGGGTAAGGACTGAATGGTTTATGTCCTGTTGTTGGCTCCAGACTGATGTGGAGAGCTGCCAGATTGACTGTTGTCTGATTATACTAGTCTGGAGAGTCCGCCATTGTGGCAGCGATTATACACACACACTCACACTTACACACACACACCAAAATCCATACAAAGACACATAAAAGCAGCAAAAGATAGAGCAATACATTCACACAGAAACAACTGAAAAACATAGCAAACACAAAATTCTCACACTCTCAAATCAAGCCCAGAAAAATACAGAAACAATAAAGTTTGAGCCACTGGCTCTCACACATTTTGTAAGAACAGTATACACAAGAGAGGGTAGGTGACAGACATAATCACAGATGCTTGTTCGCCAGGCTCCCCTCACCTAGCAGCTTGCCTCTTAAGTTTGGTGTGCCAAATTGCCAAAGCCATAGAATCTCAACAGACAAGACAGACAGTGGAGCCTTGTGTGTGTGTGTGGTGTGTGTGTGTGTGGTGTGTGTGTGTGTGTGTGTGTGTGTGTGTGTGTGTGTGTGTGTGTGTGTGTGTGTGTGTGTGTGTGTGTGTGTGTGTGTGTGTGTGTGTGTGTGTGTGTGTGTGTGTGTGCATGTGGCTGGCTGGCTAGCTGGCTGATGGACTAATGTTTCTGCAAGGTGTTTTGTGGTTGGTTGGAAGTGGAGGGAAGATTCTCTCTCTCAAGCTTCAAAACTACTGGGCAGAACCACACAGCAAGCATATGCTGCTGATTGATTACACATCATGTCAAGCAATAAAACAAAAGTGGAAAAAAAACTGTGTGTGTGTGCATGCATGCCTGTCAAATCCAAGTGGTTTGGGTATATTTGGGAGACAAAAATGGCAAGAAAGCAGGAGGCAGACAGTACTGTAATACATTCTAGCATGTATGGGACTGGGAAAGTGTGTGTGTGTGTGTGTGTGTGTGTGGTGTTGCCAGGCTCACTAGAGGTACAGAGAAATCTACTTGGCTGATTTATAAAATGAGTGGGACCAGATGTTGCCCAATAGCCAGGGATAAAGCCAGTCATTTGTAAGCAGAAACAGCTTCAGTCGGTCCACCGCAAGAGAATGTCACAGCTATTTTCTGTGTTATGAAAATAATAGGCCTAAGCAGTAACCTGGTGTTTGGTGCCAGCTGTGTTGTTGCTTAATTAAATGCATGCATGTCCTTTAAGTGTGCATCTTAATGTACAGAATATCATAGTGTGTAGAGTTTAAGTATTAAGTGGTTATATTTTGAAGTAGAAATAGAATGACATGAGCCTCATTGTATTTTTCCGACTTTTGGTCTTTGTACTTTCCTCATATTCCTCTTCCTCTTCTTCTTTCCTGTTTCCTATTTCCTGTCCCCATTTTCACTTTTCTCCTCAGGGAGTCCCCGTGCCTCAGCCTCAGCCCTGCATTTCCCCTCCTCCTCTATCATCCAGCAGTCCAGCCCGTATTTCACCCACCCCACCATACGCTACCATCACCACCAGGACCCGCTTAAGGAGTTTGTGCAGTTTGTGTGCACCGACGGCACAGGACAGCCGAGCGCACAGGTAAGTGATCTATGGGTTCAGCGAAGTGTGGCAGTGCGGATTAAGACATGAAACATCAAATACAACTTGATACTGATTACAAGACCATTCAGTTTTGTAGAATTTATTGGAAAATATGTATGCAGCAAGATTCCGATAATAAATCAGCATCATAATTAAACACAGAATGACTGTTTTATTGAGGAAGAAGAAAAATGGTTTTAGAGCAAATAGATCAACAAGAGGAAGCTGCCAGATGAGCCGAAGCAGAAGAAAACATCAACTGGAGTGGGAAAACTTTGGAGAAAGGAGCCAAAACAACATTTAACTCAACTTAGGTTTCAACAGTGATCCAATCCACATAATCTTTGGGTTAGAAGAAGATCTTGCTGATCTACACAGGCAGAGCCATTATATACACCTGGAGACACAACTAGGAACTTGGGTAATCACCAGCAATGACAGACAGAGGATCATAAGATTAGGTTCGAGGGCAATTGACAGTGGATTCAGGGAAACTAATGTAATTCCTCGGGAGAAAGCAAACTCATATGAGTCCTGGTGTTGTGGTCAGAGTCGCAGCAGATGACGTTCTCTGAGCTTACAGTGCCATGGGAGGATGCTGCAGCTGTGGCTCATGAAAGAAAAATGTTCAGGCTGAGTTAGCAGCTGGGTTCTAAGGCTACAGACCTGAATGGAGAATCTGCGGCTTTGTAGACAGATGAAGACTTTTAGGTATTCAAGGATTGAACCTGAAGCAAATGTTTAAGATCACGGGTGCATTCCAATAGTTGTTTAAAGAAGCCCCCGTTGACCCTCTGCCTTTCACCAAGCTCCTTTAATCTGGGAGTAAATCACTCAAAGGGGACATCTCACCCACAGGATTGTGATATTTAAACATATTCCTCCCTTCCCGTTTGTTGTGTAAGTGGTCAAAAAGACACATGATAGTTATCTAAACACACTGTTTCAGAGGAAGCATGGAGGCTTGTTGAGAAGGAAACCTAATGACAGAAGCTACCTGGAGAACAGTTGAGCTTTTTTATGAAGATTGTCCGTTTGATCACCCTAATAACATGCCCAGACTCACTCTAAAAGCTAGAGATTCAAAAGTGCAACATACAGTTACCTTTCAAGTCAGAACTTCTTCTAGCCTCAGATGTAGTAAATATCAGCACTATTCTGCACACATTCACTAAGCTGTAGGGTTCTGGTAGTACTGTAAACCTCTACTGTAAACTTGGCCTTCAGAGTAACTTTGATACCACTTGTCAGATCCTTCTTCATGCCCTGTTATCCTTTGTTCTCATTACTTCAAACACTTAAAAAGACCCATTTGCACTGTCACATGCACTTGACACCCTTTTTACATCACTGCTTGATGAAATTCTTACATTGCACTTTAATAACTTTCCCTAGTGGACAACTCCCTTCTTCTTTTCCCATTGTGTGACAATGTTCATCACTTTTTCCTTTTCTTAGTTATTTTGGCCAGACTGTCTGATTTTTTTGTTTTGTTTCATTTTGTTTGATTGAGTTTTGGTGCCCCTCCTTATCCCTGTATGTGTGTGTTTTAGTTTGTTCTGGTGAACTTGGCCCTGCTTGTGTGCATGTCTGTCGATATATACGGGTGTGTTTCACCCTCGGATGTGACTCTATGTTCAGAGTGAGTGACTTTATGCTGTGTGTGCCTGGCTTCCAGTGCACTGTATGATATTGGGGTGTGTCCCGCTCACCCTGTCTGTATGGTCCATCTGCAGCCTAATGGAGGTGGCCAGAGCAAAATGCCGGGCTCCTTCCTGCTGCCCCCGCCACCCCCGGTGGCGCGCCCTGTGCCCCTCCCCATGCCCGACTCTAAAAGCATCAGCACGCCCACTGACGGCGGACTCAGCTCACCCGCATCTCCGTGTAAGTCACCCTCCACAAACCCCCAGTATTGCCCCAGTCTCCCCACAGACTCATCATATAGGCCAAACCGACTTCAGGCTCCCGTAGTTTAATTAGATCTGAACTCTATCTTTTTTTGTCCTCTTTTCCAAGAAATTCTGCTTCGGGTGTGATAGTCTAGGACAGACGTAGCCGTCATAAAAGTCTCAGGTTTCATGTTGTCATCTGTGGAATCTTTCTGATCAAGAAATTCTGAAGAAGCACACATATGGGACTTCTACAACGGCTACTCCTGTAATTTCCACAGTTTGGTCGTTAGTTGACCGTACACTTCCAGTAAGTTTTCAGTCTGCTCAATCAAACACTCAGCAGCCCTAGGAGCTTGACTGTTATTTCATCCATCACCCTAGGAACCATGTACTGTACTAGAAAGATCCAATTCTATCGAGGCAGAAGCCACGCCTTTGCCAAACCAGAGATCCTCCTTTAAGCTCTTCTGTATCTCTTGCTCTCACTTGCTCTGAAGTTCAGTCTCATTTTTCCCTCTCGTCATGTCTTTGCAAACTCTTTCTCTTTGCTCAAAAAACTATTTATTCTCTCTTTTTCTCACTCTCTGGTGTTGGGTTTCCTGCTAGCACCACAAGAGGCAGTGTAGTTTCTCTCCCTTTTTGATGTGTTTTGTAGTTTTGAGGCAGCAGAGCAGAGCAGGGCCCTGTGCACGTTGCCTCTGTCGCCGCAAGCCTTTGATCAATGCAGACTTTGCATGTCTGTCTGTGACAGCGGCAATACAATCTACCCCCCTCTCTCAATTCTTTTTTTTGCATTCTTCTTTTCTTTATTTGATATAATCTCATATCCTTCTTTCTTTGTTTCTTTTTTCCCTTTATTTCTCTCTTTTTCTTTTTAAGGGAACAAAATTAGGGCAGTTGGCGTGGACTCCAAAAAAAAAAAAAAAAAAAAAACATCATGCCCCACTTTACCCACCCAATCCCCTCGTCACTTTCACACAAATCTCACAACAATTAAAAATTGAGAACAACAAAAAACATGGAAATCACAGTGTAACAAGACCCAAATCTCTCTAAACATGAATGATAAAATCTAATCAAACCTGTCTAATTAGTGCTGTACTGGGGGAGCGGGAGAGAGGAGTGTTACCAGGGAGCGGTGAGGCTTTGGTTGGTTCCACCCAGACAGGTGCAGTGCGAGAGTCGGGCCACGGGAGAGGCACACCGAGAGGGGGCACTGGACGGAGCAACCGGGGCACCTTCTCCTCCTTTTGTTTTGACTTTTTTCTCCTCTTCCTGTCCTATCAACCTTTCCTCCCCTCCCCCTTCCAACTCTCTCAGATTAACGTGTCACTTTATTATTTATTTATATGAGTATTTATATAAATAAATATCATACTTTACGTACTCTTTTCTCATTCCGGTGGCTGTTATCACTGTTTTTTTTCTACTCCCTCTAATTTTGTCTCTGATTCTCAAGATATTGTAATTACAGTCATAAAACACACACACACACACACATATTCATATGGCTCACTCTCACTCATGCATCAGTTTCCTGCCCTGTCACTGTCACCCCCACACATCCCCATTCCCTCAACTTCACTCTAATCATGCACAGAAAAGTTCTGCTCAGCCGCCATGTTGGAGTCCAGTGAGAACAACTGCCCTAAATTTGATCCTGTGGCATCACTGAATGGTGTCACTGTCTCGGCAAGATGCTCCTCTTAACCTACTAAACTTAAACGGAGCATTGATTACCACTGGTGATGAATAGAGTCACCCTGTTATTATGTCTACAGCGAGCCCTCAGTGTTTTTTTATGATTAGGATGGCTTATTACTGAGGCCAGGGGCTGCTGAGGAGTGTCAGTGACTAACAGCGCAGCCATATTTGGGGGAAATAGCTTCCTCATGTTAGTACTATTCATTGCGGACTGTACATCCCCTTGTTAACCACAGATTACATGGATAAGTAAAAGAAAATAACAATTAACCTGCCCACAACATGAACAAATCATCCCTGTGACTAATAGGGCCTCAGTATCCCTGACCCTTACTGTCTTTTCACAATAATTCATTTGACAGTGATATGTAGCCCTATAGTGAGTTAATCTTACAGTAAAATATACAGATAATGATAATGAGAGCATCAAACTCTACTATGAGCTCAGTGTGTATGTGTGTGTGTAAAAAGCATGTACACACTTGTCTCTCTCTGTTTATAGCATACTCCACGCCAGGCTCCACAGCTCCCAACCGGTTTGTCGGCATCGGAACACGGGACAACTTTCTGAATATCCCCCAGCAGACTCAGGTACCCCGCCAGCCTCCCTCATTTAATTAACATCCACCCATCCATGTCTTCCTCCTCCTCCTCTGTTTTTATGTCTTCTTTTACTTTTCCCCTCATCATTTACTGCAACCGTGACTCTGCACAGCGCTGCACATAAAAATGTTATTTTAAAGTGCAGCTCTATTGTAATCATCTTTGGGTTTAAAGGAACAAGCCATTCATTCAGAGCGAAGGCCATGATATAGAGGCAATGCTCAGCAATGTCTCTGCATTGGCTGGGATTCAGCTGGCGACAGCATTGTTGATCAACCGTGTGAATATTTCGTCACTCTGAAAGATGAGATGACATCTGTTGTCATCCCATAATAATTACCTGCATTAATATTTTGACAAAAGACCCCCAACATTTTAGCTGATTTTGGAGCTTTCAAGAGTATCACACAGGTGGATCTAATGAAAGCTTAGCACAGTAGTTGTTTTAGAAAAGTAGAGGATCTATGAGCTTGACAGATCCATCGCCATAAAAAATCTAACAGACAATGTAATTTAATAAGGAAAAACTATTAAATGGATCTATTAGTTGTTGAAAACTTTGAAGCTATATTTTAATGCTATTTACTATTTAAAGACTTTTCAGTCTCATAATGTTCAGTTCCAAGTTTGTGGTTATATAAATTAATGTTGTTTCATCCGCATCCAACACAATGCTGTCTGTGAAATGCTTTCAGAGGAATATTATAATGCGCCAAGGATATAGATATTTGTACAGATATAATCATTTGTTTGCAAACTTGCCCACCTACATTGATTCAAAGTGTTGCCCATGTATCAAGGCCTTAAGTTTCAGTATTGGTTTACACTTTCTGTACCAGAGTAGTTTCCCCACAGTGAATGTAAGCAGTGCCAGGGAGTTTCAGCTCCAGCAGTGTTGATTTATGTCCACTCGGCCCCACAGTGTGTATTAGTGCAGCGTGTGAGGCCAGTAGTGCACTACATTGTGGTTTCAGCTTTGGCTCTGCCACTGGGCTGCAGTGTCTTGGGCCTCCTCCATCACCAACACAACTTTTCTCATTAGGGGCTAACCGCACCTGCCTGCAGCCAACCCGGCTCTCCTGTCCTCCCCACACATGGAAACAATCTGCATTCCTCCTCGTCACAGCTCTGCTCCGCCGCTCTGCACCCCTCTCCTCCCCCATCCTCCTCCTCCTCTTCTTCCTCCTCCTCCACCTCCTCCTCCTCATGCATCAGCAGCCCAACCTCCCTCTCCCTCTCTCCTCCTGCTGCTCCTCTAGTATTTTTCAGCTCCCCACCTGCACCGCTCTCCCACAGATGTAGCCCTGGCACTGAGGGGACATACAAACGCTGTCCAAATGTGTGCGAGCATGTATTGCACATACACGCACATGCACTTCAGCCCTTTGCCAAAACCCTTGCCCCTCATTTTCCTTCCAGACAACAGGGATTTTTTTCCACAGCTTACATCTGTTCAGACCACTTATTATCTCCTGCTATTTCTTATCAAACATTAATGAGAAATGGCCACTTTGAGCATTACTGTGGAATTTGCGGCACACACAGCAAGAACCTGGGTACTGGTATCAACTGCTCCCAGTTAGCTGAGCCTAGTAGGTCAGTAGCAGCCCCAGCCAGAGTGAGTAACAGAGGTCTCTGCCTATCCTGCTGTTCTCTGGCATATGGAGAGGTTCAGACGATGGCCCTGCCAGCCCGCCTCGCCGCCTGCTAGCCAACTAGCCAAGACAGAGGGAGAGAGTCTTCCCACTGCTGTCAGAGAATCAGAGAAAAGCTGGTCTGAGGAGCTCTCTGCTGGTGAAACCTCAGACATGCAGGAAGAGACACAGATATAGGGACTGAGTAGGAAAAAAGGAAGAGGAACTGAGAGAAAGGGAGGGAAAAAGAGAGAGGGAGTTAGTTGAAGCTCGCTGCACTCCACAGTCACGTCCCGACTGTCTGGTTGCCCGCAGCAACCAGACATGATGTCATAGGCAGTTGAACTTGGAGTTGAGGGGGGGGGGGGTCACTTTCCACTGCCAAGGATTACATTGGGAGAGCCGGAGTAGAGAGAGGAAAAGAGAAGGGGGTTAAGGGAAGTCGGAGCCAGGAGGAGGAGGAGTTATCTACAAACACCAGAGAATCATGGGTAGGAAGGAGGGAGAAGGTGGAGGACAGAAGGGATAGAGGGGGGCTAAAACTCTCTCTGGATTTGCTCGAATGGGGGACAACAGAGCGTTTGCTGTTAAAGGTGGGGTGATTCGCTGCACTCCCCAGGCCGAGGCCTATGGAATGTCAGCAGCAGCCAGAGCAGCTCAGCCTGTGTCAAAGCCTCCTCTCTAACCTCTTATCAAAGTGAGAAACCGGATCCCTGGAGTAGCTGCCCTCAATAGCTTTACAGTGTAGCCTGAGACCACTCGGGCTCACAGAGAAGAGACATATTAGGAGGATCTCCTTACATGTAAACTAGTAGCGTATGACAGAGCAGCTACAGGCCCGTGTTTGCTCACTGGAGAGCCATTTAAGACGACACAAAAAAAAACTGGTGCCCTGATGCTATTTGTAGCTCTGAAATAACACAAATGTTTTTAATGAGGAAAAAGCTTGAGTCAGCCCTCTTTAAAACAGCAAGTGGTGAAGTTGAGGTGGTAACTTTTGCAGCTCTGTGTGGGACAGCTGAGCTCAGCAAGTACTGACAGTGAAGGAGAAAAGGAGTCATAGAGAGACACCTAGTGGTTGTAGAATTATATACACAAGTGGCTCTCAGCCCTTTTTTTGGATGTCTCGAAAGAAAGCAAAGTCTACTTCTCTCATTATTGCTTGACATTCTGTATTCCTAGTTGACCAGTGTAATTTTAACTTTATTATATTTTTAAGAGACCTGAAAAAGTAAAATTGTCCAGTAATTCACAAGAAAAAAGACAAAAATAATAATGATTTTTGATTCCCTTTTATCCTGTGACTTGTTAATGACCCCTAGGATGGAAACCAATGATACTCTACAAGATGCTGTTCTATGTTTGTGCTTTTTACCAGTTCACACTCCTTACATCCTACCACTTCTACCTCCTTTATTCATAAGAAGAATGTATGTTTATGTTGTTGCTGATGTAGTTTAAACATTAATTCTTTTTTTCCTTTTCTTCTCCACAGTCCTGGTTCCTCTGACAAGGCCTCTATGAATCAACAGCTAAAATTGTGTCATGAAAATTGGAAATTTGAAAAACAAACACATCAACGCTGATTAAGAACAGACTGCTGACACTAAAAGGTTTCTCTCTCGCCAACACTATTCAAAGTACTACTACAGAACCCGAAAAGACCCCGCTCTTCCCCGATTCCACACAATTTGAACAGGAATGTTCATCGCCCTAATGCAGGAGGCTTCAATGAGATTGAGTGGACAGACTCAGAACGCAAGGAGGAGGAAGATGAGGAACTGTTTCACACACAGACACCACGAAATGTCAGAAAGGAAATACAATATGGCAAACTGACAAATGACCAATTATACATTCATTGTTCCTTTTTTTTATCCTAATTATTTTTTTGCATTTTGTTGTCTCCACCATGAAACTCCATGCATTGGCTGGGAGATCCAAAAAAAAAACAAACAAACAAAAAAGGTAGTAGTAAATGGTGAAATCGGATGTGCAAGTTGAAAATATTTCCACCCACATTGCACGCCTCCATATCTGTGTATTTCTCAAAGCACCTTTCCTCCAGGTGCCACCCACTTCCCACCACACCACATCCCACCTGGAGCTCATTGCTGTCCAGGGTCCAGACCAGAACCACAGCCACATGCCTGTGTGTCGCCACACTCTGCTTCGCTTCATTTGCTCAGGCCTGAACCTCTTTCATTTCTGATTGGCCAATCATGGTGACACCATCCGATGGTGTGACATATATGCACTAAGTGGCTGGTCTTTGTTTACCTGTCGAAGTATCAGGGCGCCCTGCTGTGGAAGAAGTGATAGCCATGAGGAGAGTGCGAGCGAGTGAACACACGACAGTCATAACACTAACTCTACATGTGCTCTTTCGTCCCCTCACCTATGCACTATTAATTTTTAATAAGGGATGAACAGTATTGCACATCGATGGTCAGGTGAGCGATTAGAGAAGCGAATGGAGGCTGGCTGCCACTACAGAAATGTGGCTATGCTAACAATTGAGTCTAGACCCTGACACGCAGCGCACACACACACATGCACGCATGCTTGCATACAGACCATCCTCTTCAGAATAGTCTGTCACACAACCACTCATAATATAATTTTGTTATTATTCATAGACATGGTATTTAATTTACAGTAATGCACACACAGCATTAGCTTCATATAATTAGCTTTCATTTTGTTTGTAGGTGTTTTCTTGTGATTTCCTCCTTTTTGGCAGATTTGGTTTTGGTTTTGTCTCACTTGGATTGTTTTTAATCTTCTCTTGCATGTCATAACATTTTTTTCTTTAGTTTGCAGTAACACTTTTAGTATCATACTCAGCTAAACAGATTTCAGTGAAACAGTAACAGCAGTTTCTCAAATCTCTCACGTATGGACAGCACAGTAACAACAGCTCATCACAACCATCCCTTGCATTGCTTCACCCTGTATCCCTTAGTTCAGCCGCAGGAAAACCCAGAGGAATACACACGCACACACACAAACACACACACACTTATAAATAGCACACTAACACCACCAACAACCTGACATTAAATAATAAAGGGAATCCTTTATATTTGGTTCTCCAAACTGCCTTTGTTAATGGTTTTTCATTCACTTAAGATTTGTCTTTTTAAGTTGAGATATTTTTTCTATGTAAATGTTCACATTAAAATTGCTATTTGGTATTATTTTCATCATGACACAATCCAACAAAAGCCGACCTCATAAAATAACTGGACTGCCTAGCTGTTGGTTCTATTTTGCAGGGATAGTAAACAGGGCTGAGACCTTGTTCTCAGCCTCTCTAGTAACATTAGCTCTATGTACTAAAACCATATATCAAGACTATAACAATATATCAAAGTGCCTCTGTATTCCCTTCATGCAATTAGTAATAAACTTGACTTCAGGTTCTCTTCCCACATATAAGCCAAAGCTACAGGGAATGGTAGCATTGGTACATGTGGAAACCATTGGCCTAGGACAGATCTTTATAGAGGACTGCAAACTTTTTTTTTGTAAAGACAGAGAGAGAGAGATCTTATACATATATATTTATGATATATGCTCCTTTTTAACTTTTACTACATGAGCTGGTTGGCAGTCTAGTTATTTTCTGAACTCTCACCTCCCCCCCACTCCCACAACTCGTTTCAGTAACATCACCTTACTGTTACCAGTACGAATCAAACGACACACGCCATCGCCATCTGCAGTGCAGCATTCTAATACCTAGATGAACATGTCAAAAATCGACAGTAGGTTTGAAGAAAAAAGGTGTTTGTTTTTTGATGGAAAGTATTATTATTGAAAAATATGTGTCGATTGAGCCACGTGCAATGCATTGGGTAGATCATTGTGTTTGTCTGTTAGAGATTTTTAAGAAAGCTAAGAGAAAAGAGAAAAAAAATGTATTTGTTTCAAGTCCATAAGCTCCGGGACTCTAAACTAGAGGGCCATGAAAAATCCTAGTCTTTGTAAGTCGGGGGTATTTGTTTTTATTTCCTTTGTCTCTTTTTTAATGTTTTATGTGTAATCATTTGTTTATAAAAATGTGGGAGGGCTGAAGGAAAAAAAATTTCTACACAACTTCAAGAAAAAAAAAATCTCTATTAGATGAAACCTGGTGCTTTAACACTATAAAGTACATTCAGAACTATTATAAATGAATGGTAAATGAAAAAAAAAGTAACAGACCATTTAGGAAACAGCATTATTCCTCTCTATTTGTATTCTTCTTCTATTTGTATTGAGTGGGGGAGAGGTTCCTATTCCTTAAGGTTGTGACACAAAAGGCATTTTGGTTCAACCTTTAGAAAAAAAAAAAGATACAAACCTATACTGTCAAGCCTAAGAAACGCCGATAACTTCACCCATGCACTACCTGAAACTCACCTCCAAAACAAAACAAAAAAAGAAAAAAAAAACAGAAAAGAACCCTCCCAACTCATTTTTATCTCACACATTGGCATAAATTCATGACAAGTTCCTTCCTGTACTCCAGGAGATGCGTCACCTCCAGAAATCAGTTGTTCCCATGATCATCTTGATATGTTTATGAATGGATTGCTGGATGGAGCTAAAACAGGCTGTGTTGAGACAGTTGAGGTGGAAAAAGTGTTATAAGTCTCTGTCTCCTGCACAGAAACCACAGTAAAGGGGCTATAAGTAGCTTAGAATCAGGCACAAATATGAGTTGTGAATCATTTCTGAAACAGGCAGCAAGGTGAGCCTCTCCCCTGTTCCACCCCCTCCTCTGTAAATGACTCTTATAGTGCTTGTGCTGTAGTATATAGTTTCCCAGCAGTTAAAGGTTGTCCCTTAAAAGTGCCTTTTGTTCACAGACTCCATTTTGTAATCCAGATTTGCCCCCTTTTTTTCGAAATGGCTCGAGGTAGCGGATTGCCCCTTGAGTGCCACAAGGAGGCAAAAAGTCGTCACTATTCAGTGCTCGGGGACAACTACTTCCTCCACCTTCAAAACGAATCCCCTCCATTGTAACTCCCCTATATCCTCTCTTCCTTTTCAAAGCCGTATATATATATATATATAGTACAAAAGGAAACTGGTGTGAATTAGTTCTTTACTTTCTATTGATAAATGATGACAAAAAGGTGTTTTTTTTTGTTTTTGTTTTTTTTTTTTGAAAAGGCAAAAAAACTTGTTCTCGTTCAGCTCTTGCTTTTTTCTTCCCCTCTTGTCTCCACTGTCTGTTTTCTCTTAGACACTGGAGTAGTCTGTAACTGTGTGTCCGTCACCCTCCCCCCCCCCCCTCTCTCTCTCACCCTCTCCCTCCCTCTCTCTCTCTATCTCCCTCCCTCCCGCCCTCTCCGCTGTTGGGAGGGTGAAAAAAAATATTGCCGAAATACTTTTGTCTGAGCAGAATGCAGTTAGCTCACATGTTATTCTTGTCTGTATGCTTCACATTGTATTACCATACCCATCTTCTTCAGCTTCTCCATTCAACAGCTAATGTAAGTGAACAAATTACGCTGACGGGCTTTTGGGGGTGTCCTTGGGTGGGTTAGGAAAGGGATGACAGGGGTTCAAGGGGTTCGGGTTGAAGAGGTAAAACGATTTTTTTTTTGGGGATCTCAAAGAGCCGAATGAACTGCTTTGGGATGTTGGAAAGGGGCTGCTTTGATTAGGATAAGAGTTTGCTCTTTTGTTTTAGCTATTTATTTTTGGCTTTGTTTTATTTCTCCCCCTTTTTTTTGTTTCCATATCATTTGGATTTCTTTTAATATTTGCTATCAGGGTATGCTGTCGTTTAGGCTCTCTTTGAGGATGCCTTGGACTGTAAATGAAAGCTACAAGCACCTTATAACCGGACTTGTCCCGCATGAGGCTGAAAAGGAGGGGGGTCGCATTTCCAGGACACATCCTTCGACATTCATTCAAATCAGCCTATTAAAGTGAAGTATTATTGTTAACGGTGGGCTTCACACAGCAGTATTATCCACTTACACCACACCAACCGGATAGATAAAAGGTCAGCATGAACCTGATCTCTCAGATTTTGAGGAATCAGGGAAGTCCCTCCATTTTTCTCCTCTGACCACCTCATGCAGGACTGCGCCGTGTCTTTGTTCTGTTGTTTATTTTGTTCTTTATCTTCTTAAGCGTGTATGGTTATTGGTGTAATAGGCAGCACCCTAGACCCCCTGACTCCCAGCTCTTCTATGCCTCTGTCTACGCCCTCAGTGCAGCACCACTTCTTTGTGAGAACACCCCCAGAGCTCTAGGTGAAATGCATGTGTTAATTACAGTTTCTTTTCCATAAGAAGAAAAACACAGTTTGAGAAGAGCAGCACCTGATTGAATAAAAAGGATGTTCTTGACTGTACCATCCTGTTGTGCCATGTCTTTATTTCTATAAAATTGCGACTAAACAAGCAGCTCGGTATAATGTCCTACAATAATAACCATTATATAATGGGTTTAATATGTTTTTTCTGAAGCAGTTTAGCTTTTCATGCAAACCCTGGTGAAAGCTGTTTCAGCTCATTCTATTGATTCATGGAGAGAGGAGACTGACAATGTGAAGCCCTGACAGGAAGTCCTTTGTTCTTCAGGCTATGTGTAAAGTTCCATGTCTCAGCTCTATTTTAAGTAAGTTTATGTCCATATTGCCATATCTGTGTGGAAAATATAGCCATTTCAACAAAATATGCCCAAATTTCAGTTCAAATGAATTGGCCATTTGGTCGTTAAATCTACTTTTGGGCAGCTTTGTGTCATTTCAATGTAATTTCATGCACTAAAGAGTTCAGATTTGGCTCAGAGTTGATTGAGAGTTTGCATTTTTTTAAGGTGGAGTTAAGGAGTAAGTGGGTAACCCTGCAAGTAAAGAAGAAAAGACTGAAAGAAAAAGAAAAATCTATCAGTGATATAAAAGTTAGTTGGTTTAAAATCAGTTGAATAAAAGCAGGTTTGCACATAGACGAGGACTGAGCAGAAAGTGACAAACGCACAGCGTACACAACATATTTCCTTGTCAATGATCAAGAAAAGAGTTAATGAACGCAGCCTCAGAGGAATCCCTACATGGTGATAGCCCCTGTAAAGCCTCAAAAACAGAAAGGCAGTTCACAAAACATAAAAACAAGAAAAAGAAACAGTAAAGTCCTGGAACAAAGTTCTGTGGACTGACAGAACTAAATCCAACTTCTATCAAAATGATGGAAAATGAAAAGTGTGGAGAAACAGGAACAGCTCGCTCATGACCCAAAGCACCTCGTTTGCCAAATGGCTCGGACATGTATATCTGCCAATGGAACTGGTGCCCTGGCATTTATTGATGATTTCACAGCTGACAGGAGCAACAGCATGAATGCAGAGGAGCATTCTGCACGCTCACATGCAGCCAAATGCATTAAAACTAATTGGACACCATTTTATCATTCAGCAGGACAAGCGTCCTAAACATGAAGCCGAAGCAACCAAAGAGTTTTTTAGGGTGAAGAAGTGGAATATCCACGACTGACCGAATCATCTGATCTCAATCCCATTGAGTTCAGTCCACTGGCTGAAGACTAGACTTTAAAGGCAAAGAGGACAAGCAAGAGCTGAATGTGAATATTTCCACTTAGCACCTCTAAACTTTACTCACTGTATGAAAGGGATGAATCTCTCACAGTTCTGTATATATTGCTGAGATTTGAAATTGGAATGTATAGCTATTTGTCATGAAGTGGAAGCAGAGCTGATATTTCCTATTATACATGAACACATCAATGATTGGTGGTGATAAGGTACATCTGAAAAGCAAAAAAAAAAAAAAATTAAATAAAAAAGTGTTTGGATCTACATTCTACACTAATTCCATGATTTTACATTTAAATGTTCAATATTAGCCAGATCCTTAGGTAAAATTATTTGTAAGAAAGATGAATTCACAGAGTACAACTTATCTTTTTTGAGTTTTATTACAATAGTCGGTTTGCAAATGGATCTCAGAGCTTGTTAGGCTGAGAGATGCTGACTGAAGGTCAATGATTCATATATACAGGTACAGTGTGTACGATTTCATATCATGGAACAGACTTTAAAGAACATCAATCCTTCCATGTTCTAGTGCTGGTCTGGGTCAGGTTGTGGGGGCATCCCCTCTGGCTCTTCTTGAAGGAAAAGCAGCAGCTCTACTCGACCGAGCTTCTCACTCTGACTCGAATAATGATTGTAGAGACGCTTTTAGATTTTTTTGTCTGCGTTTTTTAACCTTTTAAACAGCCACTGTAGGTTTTCTTCTACACTTGATGTACTCTGCTGCAACCTCACCACGATAGGACACCAGAACCTGTACCTTTATGAAATGCATAGTTGCAATATATTAATTTACCCGATTCTTACGGTTAATAATAAATAATTGGTGTCCATATACAATGATCATACATATGATTTTATAGCTATGCCGTTAAAATAAATATGTTCAAGCCCAGTAGCTTCTCAAAGGCACCTTAGCATATGCAGCTGGAGCAAGGATTAAAAAAATAAACTATATATGGGATAGGACTGGAGTTGCTATGAGAAAAACAGCAGAGCAATATATAATTGATGATGAGGAAGATGACTGAAGGCTGGAATATCACATTCAAACAACTATTCCTGCTTCAGGCCAGGCGTTCCTCTCCTCCCTGGTCCAGTTGATCAGCTGTTTTATCTTGCTCCCCGGCCTCTGCAGGAACCTGGCAACAGGACGATTAACGGTGAGGTTGGCCATTACAACAGACAAAAAACATAAAAGTTTCCAAATGTAATTTTTTTTTCCCCAATTGAAATGAATATCTGTTGAAAACAGAAATGTACCTGAAGGCCGTTAAGTGCCTGGGGTACAGGGTCAGTTTCCTGGACTGGATGGGTTTCACAATCAAAGGGATCATCCTGCATGTGGAGGGATTTTACAGGTTTACAGGACTTTTCAGAGTTCCACAGCAAAACAACTCCAAACTGGAGAGGAGACTCTTACCTGTGTGTCAGGGCCTTGGCCCGTTTCTTGGACTGGGAAGTTTTCATCGGGTAAAAATGGTATCGCTGCATGTGCAGGGCACGGGGGGAAAATGATTTTTTCAAGATGGATCCTAAGCGGTGGAGGAGGGGTCGGCGGTGGTGGTGGAGTTGTAGCCTGGATACATGAAGACTGACGTTAGAGAACCAGAGACTGTCTAATAATACAGTTTCTATCTGTATAGATGACACATAAAAACATATAAGAGTGACCATGTTCACATAAATACTGTCAAACTAGAATAGTATTGTATAGCAGTGATCTCCAACCCCCGTGGGTTATTTCGTACCGGGCCGCACAGAAAGAAAAAATAATTTCCATTATTTTATTTTATTTTTTCGAAAATGATGTTTTATTTTGATTTATTCGTCAAGGCCGCAACACCACACGTCACGTGATACATCCCGCTAACAAGCTCAGGGCTCCTATTGATTCAGTGCTGCTGTGATTAGCGAGCATTTTCATGCACTTTGTTTTTGTTTTGTGTCTTATTTTGAAGGTATGTTTAAACATTACCATAGCAACCAGAGTGTGTGGGGTAGAAAGGATGTTGCTCATGTGATGTTCTTGTGATGTTGGTGTGATGTTACGAGTGTTACGAGAACACCGCTAATAAAGTTGCACATGATTACACAGTGGATTTATGTTCATTATTATTATTACTACTATAGAGGAAATACCACAGTTTTTAATGTTGATCTTGTCATTTTATTTAGTTTTAATCAGCTACACCTTCAGATTGGGCCATGAAAATATTGTCAGACATTAAACCGGTCCACGGTACAGAAAAGGTTGGGGACCACTGATCTGTAGTATTCCAATGTTTTTGTTGGAGGTGGAGATGTTGGCTAATTTGATTATTATGTGAGGAAGCTTGTTCTATTCTGATGATGTTCTGAAAATGGAAGAAAGTTTAAAAAAAATAATACTTTTTGAGCAAGGAATTATAAATACTACTAAGTCAACTCAGGAAAGTCAAGGAGTTTATAACAATATAGGCCTAGTAATAATAATAGAGAGAAATCTGTGATTACACGTGTAGCACCTGATAAGGTAATAACAGCCGATAATATAATAAGGATGGATGAATTATTAAATTTACCCTCTTTAAAATGTAATAGGCTGATAACTTAATAAATGTCTAGTAATAAAAAAACTTTGGCCGATAATATAACTTATTACATTATTGGCCTGGTGAAAAAGATTTTTTGCAAATGTAATAACTGAGCCGACAATGTAATAAGTTATTACTTTATTGGCAAAAAGTTATTACGTTATTGGCCAATTATATATTAAAGAGGGCAAATGTATTACGTTATCAGCCGTTATGACATTATCAGCTGCTACATGTATACTCCACATGGTGGATTTTGGAGGTTGAATCCAATATTTGTTTATTTTTACTTAAATAGAGCTAAGCGTGTGAACCAGTTTATTCAGCCAGCTCAAGCTGCACTGGTGAAATGTCCAGTTCTCCCCCTGCTCTGCCAGTGATTGTTGCTCCACAAACATCACTGCTGCTGATACTACTACTTACAGATGTCCCAAAAATCCTAACATCCTTATATGTTGTGTTTTATGTTGACTATCGGTCTAAAATACTGTTATATCTCGTATGTCTCTGCTATAGAGGAATAAATAAACCAACATATATTCAAATTAAACAAAAACATATTGTCACCCTATTAAATAAAGGCCTATGTCAAGTTTTTGGAAAAACAAAAAAAACTTTATCAAGATAATATATTTATTAATCATTTCAGTCAAAAAGGCTTTGACAGTGGATGACTGTGGACATACATAGAACGTTATCTATCACTTATGTAACATTAAGGAATAAAGTGACTCAGGACAATTTTTGAACATTCTAGTGTGATTTTATGCAACTTTAAACCTGGTTTAAACTGTCCTTTCATTCCACAGTGAAACTCAAAACTTACATTACCTGAAATTAAACAGATGTCAGGTAAATCAAATTGGTCACGATGCAGTTCCCATTTTCATCACTTCCCCAGGTCTTTTTTGTCAGTTTTTTATTGAACGTAACTCATCTCCAACAGTTTTGATGACTTTTTGAAACCTGAGATGTGAAAAATTTTCATTGAAATGGAAACATGTTTTTTTGGACTGAAGATCCTGGAGCTTCCTTTCTTTCTTTCTTTCTTTATATTTGGCTACATATGTATTGAATTTATTGATATGCACCACACTTTATATTAACTTATTAAAGTTTAACTTGTGAAATTTAGACTAAATTACTATGAAACATTATAGCCTATAGCCTTTATCATTCACCAGTACAAATTGATTGAAGTATCATGTTTAAAGCTTCTTCTTGCTCCTTGAAGTAGCTGCAATCGTGAAAGCGTGTTAAATTGTCCAAGTCAAAGCATTTTATCCCGAAGAATAAAAAACTTTGACTTAGGCAAAAAAATAAAATGGTGTATGTAAAATGGCCACTGTCCTATAGTGCATAAAGAATATGATCCTTTAAACTAAGGGTTAATATTATTTTAACAGACGTGGCAGCATCATCAAGAGATTATTTAGGCTAAAAACTCACATTCTCTCTTTTTATTCTCACTTATATTATTTTAATAGGGTGACGGTATAGAACATTTAAATCAAAACACATTCACATTTGAATCAAAACATATTTACCTTTAAATCAAAACATTGATATTTGAGAAGCTGGAATCAGAACTTGGATTTATTTTCCTTCAGAGTGATTAATCATCCATCGTAATTGTCATTTTCAGTGAAATAACTTATCAATTAGTCCACTATTGAATGCAGCTCTGAATAAAGCGTTACTTATTAATTTCCTCCTACTGGAGGAGACTCTAGTACAGTCTTCACCCACATCCTCATACTGAAGACGTGGGAGTGACGCACTAAATATACTTGTTTTAGTTGATGTTAATTACGAACACTTTAATTAAATTAAGCGTTTCAGCAGCACATCCTCGACCTCTTACCATGTCAGTGATTCGGATGTCTCTTCTATCGATCACCAGACACAAGTCAAGTTGAGGGAAAGTTTCTAAAGCCGCTAACACGCGCTCGGTCTCGGTTTTAAAGCCCCTCCCCGGAACAACAACAATCTGCAACACGATTTCAAAATAAAAGCCCAATTTCAATTCAATCCATAATTTGGCTTAAGCCATTTTTTAAAAATAACCTTTTACTATTTTTTGCTAACGCGTTTTAGTAATATGTGCTTATTTTACGTTTTGGTGGATTAAATAACATATTATAGCACTTTTAAACTTGTTTAAAAACCTTGACAATTACCTCTATGTATTCTGGCGGAAGCATTCCAAAAAAAACAACACATGACTAGTTCCGGTCTGAATTTTTTGTAAACACGACAAGCAACAAACACACAAACAAAACAAGTAACGGTGACCGTTAAAATCCGTGTCGCCGACTGCTGATCCGAACACGGCGCAGCACGAGACGCGACGTTCGTTACGCTGCTGTTACGTCAACTGAGTGACGTCGCTTCTGTCGGAATGAAAACAAAGTAGCGGCTAACTGAGCTAACGGTAACGTTAACGTGTCGGCTGGTTTTAGTTCAACGTTGGACGCTTTATAAGCGTCCGTCCGCCATCAGAAGCCTCAGAAACACGTCCACACTCCCATGGTTCCCTCAGTTCGATGGGGAACTGTCTGTTTTCTCAAGGAGCGGATGATCTGTCGCTGCTGAACGAGTCCGAGGGAGGCAGTCTGCCCGGAGAGCCTCCGCCGCCCTACCAGGTGATATAGCCCCGGGAAATAGATCCATGCCCGGGATATAGATCCATGCTCCGGACTCACGGTGCGATCTGATCTAAGAGCACCGAATGCAACCATGTCACCAACGTAAATTCACGAAAAACTTTTTGTAATAACAAGAAATAATATAGTCATAATCTTTTATTTCACTGGGACATGATGTAGACCTTTGCCAAGAACTTGCTGCCCATATTTTCAGCTCCAGTTTTACTTGTATTGTCATGTTTCAGTCTATCATCGACTTCTATTCACAGATGCTACTCATCAAACAGCAATTAGCAAAAAGTTGTCTGTTCCCAAGGCCAGACAGAGGCGGGATTAGTTATGTGAGACATTTCCTTATTTTTGAAAGAAAAGCACTGTTTTTCCCAATGTATCTGACTTTAAACTAATCAGAAATACACTCTATACATTGCTGATGTGGTAAATGACTATTCTAGCTGCAAATGTCTGGTTTTTGGTGCAATATCTACACAGGTGTATAGAGGCCCATTTCCAGAAACTATCACTCCAGTGTTCTAATGGTACAACGTGTTTGCTCATTGTGTCAGAAGGCTAATGTAATAAATTTCCTATTCATTCACTCATGGTGGTAAATAAAAGTGTGACTTTTCATGGAAAACACTAAATTGTCGGGGTGACCCCAAACTTTTGAACAATACCTTATATTTGTATGGTGCCACTCTGTTGTCATGATATTCTTGTTAGCTGATTTGAACTCAGTGATTAACATTGTTTTCCAGGAACGAGCCCCCTCGGTGCCGGTGTACCATCCCACCCCAGGTGAGAGTCGTCTGGCGAGCCAGCTGACCGAGGAGGAGCAGATCCGCATCGCCCAGCGCATCGGCCTCATCCAGCACCTGCCCAGAGGCATCTTCGACCCGGGCTCTGACCCCTCGGACAAAAAAGTGAAAGAGTGAGTCTTAAAAAGGGACGCTGTCATTCAGCAGTGACAGAACCTATTATATTATGAGTCTTTTGTTTATTTCAGTACTATTTTTAAATAAAGCTGTAATCCCAGGCTTTTGTTTGGTCAACCAAATTGTGTTTTATACAACAAAATCGAATGTGTGTAACAGCAGATTATTAATAAATCAGTAGCCTGCTGGGTGTGTTTAGTGCGATCTGATGGATCTGAAAGAGGACTTGCTGTTTCTCTCCTCCAGGTGTGTGATCTGCATGATGGATTTTGAATACGGTGACCCCATTCGGTTCCTGCCCTGCCTTCACATCTACCACGTTGACTGCATTGACCCGTGGCTGATGCGCTCCTTCACCTGCCCCTCCTGCATGGAGCCAGTCGACGCAGCGCTGCTGTCCTCGTATGAAACCAACTGAGCAGCTCCCACTGGCTGCTCCTGCCTAAACGTAACTGCACCTTTTTTAGCCGAAACTGTCCTAGCTGTTCACGCAGGTAGCCAAGGTAATGTGGCATTATGCAGATGTTTGGAGTGTCTTTTAGGATGCATACAGATGTTTAAAATGTACACGACAGTACATTTGTTAGGGCTGAAATGTGCCAATTTGGGCTTTTAAAAACTCTTTGCCTTTTACACTATTACAATGTGCCAAATTGAGCAAGTTGAAGAATATGGATATAAGCTGTAGCAAAAAAAAAGTTACTCCAAAGTCATTTTATGTTTGTATGACTGACAGTCTATTTTAATTTGGGATTTTTATGTTAAATAGATTGATGTCATCAATGTCCATTACCTCCCCTTTTAAAATCTAAAGTGCAATATGTAACATGAATGGAGAGAATGTGGGGAAAATTGTCTTGTAAGTAAATGAGATAATTGTGTTTCTCAAATGAACCCATGGCCTTCAATGCCTTCCTCCATGTCTGAGCAAAGACATGAGGTCCTATGACCCTTCACAATGTCATTTCACCTTCTGAAGATAGTTGAAAGTTGGTTGTATTTTGTTTGGCAAATGTTTTGTTGTCTGTGTTGTAGTTTTTCCTCCAAAGCTGCTTTTAGAAATATGGATCTGTTCTTTTTTGTTTTGTTTTTTGCCTTTCCACAATATGGATCCTTTTTTTTCTTTGCCAGGGTTTTGTTTAAAAAGTTAGTCATTAGTGTGTGAGTATTTTTATTACTGTCAGTGACATTTTTCAAAAAGAAGTATGCTGTGCAATCCCCTCACCTGTCACTCAGTAACTTATAGATTTAGTAGAGGATTGTGTGTTTTGATATGTGTGCACATGTGTTGTTTTTGAGGGGACTGGAATGTTGAGGTAATGAGAGTTGACCGGGTCAGTTGTGAAGTACGCCTTTAGTTACCTCTCTGTTCATAGTTTGAAGCTGTTCTGATTAGTTTTGTGTTGATGACCCTTTTACAGCAAGTGATGCGTTTCCAGAATCCCCCCGGGTCTGATAAAATAAACTGCTTTGCAGCTTTTGGTATTAGACATGATCTGATACTGACTGCGTAATGTATAGCACAAACAAATCAAATGGTGAAGGTACAACTCTACATCGGATTGTATCTTGAATGTAAAGCATTATTTCATCTTTTAAAGATCCAGACCGTATGAGCAACAAATGAGAGGATGTTTCTGATTTACTCAGGCTGCTGTGCCTTTTTAGAGGTGAGGTAAGCCAATACCTGTGAAGTACAATCATTTGTGACATCACTTGTTTTGTTGTTTCTTTTAGTTGTCCTCTAGGGGGAGACAGATACCAGCACTGTACTCAGTAGTGTCACTATGAATTAGGTCTAAACCAGGAGTAGGCAAACCCTGGTCCTAGAGGGCCACCATGGGTGCAGGATTTTATTCCAACCAAGCAGTAACACACCTAATTCTACTAATAAAGGTCCTTAGCAAGGACTGTGATGGTTGATTAGTAGAATCAGGTTTGTTACTGTTGGAGCAAAAACCTGCTCCCACAGCAGCCCTCCAGGACCAGGGTTGTCTACTCCTGGTCTAGAATAAAGCCAGAAGTTTTTTTTTGTTTGTTTTCTTTCTGGCAACTATTAACAATAATTTCGTGTTTTAATTTATAATTTGTGCAGCCCATGCACAGATGTCATGAAACCACAATAAAAGTGGATAAGGAAACTTACAGCAGTTTGATGTGTTGTGTATCTGTAATGTGTTGAAACCAAAGGGGCAAAACGGGGATTCTCTCCTTTAGGCAAATTGTTGAGTCATGGGTAATTCACAGGAAAGCTGTGATAGGATGGTATTATGAAATGTTTTGTACTTAATGGATTACTTATTATAAAAGAATTGCTGACCAAGCAAAATAATTTGATGGTATTGAGCAGAATTGTGAGTTGTTTTTTGACATTCATGAACTAAACAAATATATAATCAACTAATTCATAGTAAAAGAAAAAAAAAAGAAAATTGATGAAAATATCTATGAGGCTGCAAAATGAAAAGTTGCTGCTCTAGTTTCAACAGGTTGATCAAAACCAGTAGAAACAAATTCAAGTTGTAGTTGGCTTATTGCAGTTGTGTTCAGTAATTGTTTCCTCTCATGAGACTCTTTCCCAGTGACAAGGAAACTAATATAAAGACCAGAAATCAACAGCAGGCTCAAGGTGCTGTGTCAGACCATTAGCAGAAATGTCAACCAACTGGAATCAGATCAACAGCAGTGACATTACCCGTTACAGGAAAATAGCATGGTGCCAAAAACCTAAATTACAAGACCACCATTAAACAAAAATATTTTATTAACACGTTTACATATTTACAGTATTAGAAATGCTCATATTGCACATTTTAATGACACACTGTATAACAGTTACAGCATTAGCGTAGTAGAATTTAAAGTTTTGACCTCAATAGGCCAACCTATTATACAATGTGGTTCCCACAGTATTTCGCCATTTAAAGGCAGTTGAAATCTTACATAGTTATAACAGGAAGTTTCATAATCTTACAGTATTCAGAGATCTTAACATTTTTACAACAGAACAATAGTATTTCTCATGTTTTTTTTTTTTCTAAAAAGCGTAGATTCCTACACTGACAGTAACCAGGACTACAAACAGTCCCAGAAACGTCCTGAGCATTGGAAACGTGTTGGTGATGGGTCCCATGATCTGGAGTGTCTTAGCATCGCCTGATTTGCATTGCGAAGAATTCTGCAGCGGATTTTCAATAACACTCAGCATCTTCTGTAAATCGTCAAAGACCTGCAAAACAGGAGACAGAACATCCATCAGCTCTTTATAGCTTAGCTTAAACTCATAAAATGAAGCTCGGCGTCCCTCGTTGCTCTTTTACCTGGATGTTGAGCTCAAAAGCTCTGACGGCCTCCTCCAGCACGCCGTTCCTCTCCTCCTCCGTCAGCTCCAGGGTGTTCATCCGGCTGCGGTAGAGCTGTTTGAACAGGTTGGGGCTGGAGACACCGGGGAAGGTGAAAAAAGACAGGCCCTCGTTGCTCTTCAGGCCCATGGACTTCTGGGCGATCCGACCCAGGAGCTGACCCCCGGACAGGTCGCCGAGGTACCGTGTGTAAGCGTGAGCAACCAAAAATTCTGGGTTTTCTTTGCCGATCTGAGAAAGAAAAAAAGAACAGGGATCAAGAGCGTTAATTCAGAATCACCCAACAGAGAACAAATATGCATGTGTGTAATATATGGCTGTAGAAAAAAATAAGAAACTATTGCATGTTTTTTTCTGAAATAAGCATCTCTACATGTATTTCCAGCGTCTGTTGAATTCCAACACATGCACACTTCATTCTGCTTAAAGAGGCACCAGGAGTGGAATAAAGTCACCCAAGAACAATGGTAAAGACTTGTGGAGAGCATGACAAGACACATGATTGAGCTGTGATTAAAAATAAGGGTAATTGCACTAAATATTGATTTCTGAACTCTTCTTAAGTGTAAACATTAATATTATGTTGTTTTAAAAATGTGGTCTTGTTTCTTTGCATTGTTTGAGGTCTGAAAACATTGTATCTTTTTTCTTATTTTGACCATTTGTCATTTTCTGCAAATAAAAGCTCTAAAGTCTAAACTATAATAATGTATAATAATAATAATAATTGGAATTTGGAGGAAATGCTGTCAGTAGTTTATAGACTCAAACATAAATGCTCCTTTTGCTCAAACACATACCTATAAGTAGTAAAATCAGAAAAACTGATAATTTTGCAGTCGTCTCTTATTTTACTGTATGTGAAGCACGGTGAAACGTACCTGTCTGAGTCTGTGACTGTATCTTTTTGTGGCTGCAGGCACAACGATCTTGTCTCTCCAGTCTTGGCCGTAGAAGAACGCCAGATCTTTCTCGATATGTTCCAACCTGGCCAGTTCAGCGGGGAAGTAAATGGGCGCGACACCCGGATGGTTGGAGTTGTTGTCCATCGCCTCCTCCAGCGCCTGGTAGATCTCATACAGCGAGCACAGAAGGAGCTGAGGACGGGAAGAGGGTTCAGAGCAGAAGTTAGACCACAACAGACACTACAACCATCATGCTATCATACATCAACAAATGAGAAATAACTAATATCTTTATTACTGTTAACCATTACCTTATATTGTGGCAGGGTGACTTTCCCCTTCTGGAAGCTCATCATCATTTCTGTGTTTTCCGCCCTGACGTGACTGTCTTTGGTCACCTTTTTGATTTGCTCTGACAAATCCCTGCAAGAGAAAAGGAAATTACCGCTCAACTTTGAATCGTACCGATGATAGGCGCGTACTGACCAGCGCTCTTAGCAGAAAAAAACACTAATGCTGAGTGTGCCACTCTGACTCCAAAGTACATGCTGTGAATTACAGCACCAACAGATGTGTATCTGTTCATGTAATCTAGGCAGCGTGCAGCTGATAAAACGTTGCAAGCACAAACAGAAAATCAGCACATACTGTACTAGAGAGCTCCTTTTTGGATGCTGCAGGAACTAATTCTGATATAATCGAATATATTTTAGAAAAGAAATACAAGAAACTTCCAATTCAAGCACTTCTGCTTATGCATTTCAATAACAACGATAACGCATGTGTCAGGTGGTGGAATGCATTAGGGATAAGGATTTATAGATATAATAAACCACAGCTGCTTTATACTTACATGTCTGTTGTCTGTTCTGCAGCTGTCTGACTCTTCTTCTCTGCATCCATTGTGGTTCTGCAAAAAGAATAAAATGTCAGAAATATGTTTTTATAGGAGGTAAGTGATCTGGCTTTCAGCAGTTCAAGAGGTTTAAAAGTGTCCCTGCAATGCAAATATATTCTGATTTACTCACCAGTTAGGATGATAGGTCCTTAAGGTTTAGTAGTTTGGTCTTTGTTCTGTGATTCTCCTGATCCCTCTGTGGATATCCAGTACACTCTGTGCTGTGTGCCTACTGTCCTCTCCCTCTTTTATATGGTCCCACTCTGTCTCCTCCCTCCCAGCGGCTGAATGAAAACAGGAAAACCTCAGCTTGGTCCTAAGCATGATATAGCAACTTCAGCGAAAGCTGTAGGGAGGAACTTGGAGTTAACATGACTCAGCAGCTTTGAGAAAGGCTTGGAAGTTGTTGAGGGAAGGACTACTGGCCTTAGCATGAGTAAGGAAGTTTGGAAATGTCCTGGAATTACAGCAGCAGCAGCAGGAGGAGGAGAAAGAGGAGGAGTGCCGACTGAGAGCTAAACATGACCGTGCAGTTTTGGAATTCCACTGCTGAACCAGAACAGAGGCGGAGAGAACTCTTAACATGACAGAGTCTGAAGCCTGGGAGAGAGGAAATGTTGAAAGTGTGACTAATGGAGAGCAACGATCACATGATGGAGTCAGTACAATACACCCATATAAACACCTCACAACACTGCTGATATATCACTCCACAAATACCTAAATGGCTGATCAGATATTGTTTTTCAGAGCAAAAAATGTTAGGCAGCGTATGATTTAAATTACTTTATTAATCAATTTCCTCTATTAAGACCCCCCTCCTGCCCCCTTTCTCCTTTTGCTTCTATTCACAAGACTTTTCCGTTCCGATCACTGCTTTGATGTTACTGTATGAACGTGTTTCTCTCACTCCGTTCTGGATCTGTTCTAAAACATTATCTATAATAGATTGTCTATTCCTGTCTTGTGAGACATGATCTTATGTGGAATGTGATCATGTCTCTTTTGCGGGCTTTTGGTCAAATATTAAACCCAGGTCAGATAGGTTGAAGAGATAATCTGTATTTATCTAGACAACTTCAGGGTAACTATTCAGCTGGACACAGGATGTCTTCAGGTGGGTTGACCTTCAGGTCATATAAAAAAGGGTCTTCAAATCATCAATCTTCAATCATGACGACTGTTGGATAAAGTGGTGACAGAAGCGAACACAGAAATGATGCAAAACCAGAAACACACAAAAACAAAAGAAAAATACATAAACAACTGCAAGAGAAAAACAATGCAAATTCACTCACTTTTCTTCACATTTGCTCCTTTTTTCTTTCCCTGGCCTGAACTCAGTCTGCACTGCTTGTCATCTCTGACCACCTAACAAAACTCCAACATTATCTATGTAACTATGCTGCTCTTCTATATTATAAAACGTGATGGCCGAATGGTTTAAAAATACATAAAGGAAAACTTACCTTTTCACTCTGCTCTTTGTGTGTTTTTTGATATTTGCAGCATTTTCTCTTTTGCATTTATTTTTTGGGGTTTCTAAGTATTTGTTTCTGCTTCATTTCTGTGATGCAACGTTTTTCTCCTGCAGGGTTTCTATCTTTTCTGTGTTTGCAGCATTTGCTGTTTGCAACGTGTTTGACCCTGTTGACCCCACTATAATATACACCTGACAGGTGAGAAAATAACAGAGGACAAACGCAGTGGGGAAATGGGCTGCTGTTTCTTTCTTAATACTGGACCAAATTGAAACATTTACACATAAACTTAAATAGGGTCCATTTAAAAACATTCCCCTTTTAAGGTCCAGACCAAAATAAAAAATATATATCACCCATTATTACCTATAAAGTCATAAAACAACAAATATTTTTAAATTAGATTTAGTTGAGTGAATATAAATGAATATAAATCAATTATATGTAGATAAGGCCAACAGTAAAACAGTAACCCAGAGTGGAGAACATAAAGATAATTTTATCTGACAGATGTTTTCACGCTGACCTGCAGCCTAAACACGGCTCTGGGAATGAGTCATCTATTAAGCTAGCGTCTACCATGACTCAGCAGAAACACAGGAGAGGGAGGGGGAGGGGAAACACTAAACGTGAATCATCATCTTTTTTCCTCCACATCGTGGAGAGTTTGTGGCGAGTTGACACGTAGCGTCGACGTCTACGGTAAAACTACGACTGTTAAGGCGGTTTTACGGTTGTTGGAGACCAAGTCATTTGATTAGTCTAAATCAAATAAAAAACGGCTGAACTTTAACGTTTCGCTGTGTTTTCAAGTTCAAAGTCTGTCGTCGACGTGTCCATGGTTACAGTGATAAACGTTAACCACGTAAACGTTGAAAAAACGGCGAAAAGCTGGCTGTTAACTTTAGGAAATTTGCATATCCGGTTGTTCGGCTGTGGTAAGAGCTAACGGCTGATAACGTGGACCGGTAGTTACATATATTGAAGCTCGTTTGTTCATTTATTCCTATTTTGTTTTTACTTTTAGCAAAAACGACACACACACAATTTTATTTGATATATTTTATGATAGTTAATAGTTTTTTTTTACCCTCTCATCCATTTAATTTATCTTTATTGATTTTATCCAGCTTTTTATTCTAGCTTTTGTTGACCTTTTTAAAAAAAATATGTATATTATATTATTATTTTAGCTGTTTACAGCCTATTGGATGGTATTCATAATTTTTACATGTGCATTGGTTTCAAACAGGCTTGTTTGTTTTTGCTTCTACACCTGTAATCAGCTTGTCACTCCTCAGTTTAGCACTTTGAACTGCACTAACCTGTATAAAAGGTGTAATACAAATAAAGTTTGATTGATTTATTGGTATACTATACTCATAATATCCCTTTTATATCGGTAGACAATATTTATTTTCCCCTCTGCCTTTCCTCACAGTCACAACTATAGCACTTAACCAGTCAAACTCATGTTTGATTCTGTCTCTGTTTTATTTCTGGCTGTAGATGGATGGTCTAGATGACCTGGTGAGAGCATCCTGCAGGATGGAGAAGAAAAGGTTCTATGATCCAGACTCGGATGTGGAGGAGTATGGCAACAAGAGGCCTCATGAGGTGGGCTCTGGGTGCTGCAGTTTTCAAACAGACTCTGCTCCTAATAAGGGGTGGAATGGTTACTGCCTTTAATAAAAATCACAGGAAATTCTCTGATGGTGACGAATACCTTTCAAATTTAATTATTGTGAAACCCATGTGTGATTTCTGCACTTTGAAATCACAGTAAATACTGTCAGACTGTCCTGCCTCAACCAAAGTAATTGGAATTATTTATCGCTTGGTAAGAAATTTAATTAGTTGTTTGATGAATTTCTTTTTCTAGCAATATAAGATAAATAAAAGCGATGGAATTCTGGCCTGTTTAGCAAATAATTCTCAGTGTCTATCTCAACTGTTGGTCAAAATGGCTAAAAAAAACCTTAAACCCCCCCAAAATCCAACATTTTAACAATATATTTGTAATCAAGATCACTGATCCAGACATGGAATTTTATACTGTTACAACTCTAACACAATATACTCTCATACAGTATTTTCACATTAAATTAATACACTGGCATCAATGGCTCACTTTGTTTTTGCAGTGCAGGAGTTATTGCTCCATCTAAGATCGATGGATTGAATAATGATCACTGAAATTTGGTTTATGTTTTCTCATTCAGTTCCATGGTCTATTTCATGCATTAAATAAAATGAATACATTTTTTTTGTGATCGCCTGTTATTTTCTTTTTTTTTCAGGACCCAATGTTGTCACCTAAGGAAAGACGACACTCTGGTGAGATGTTTTAAGGACATGTTATACCAACTTCTTTGGGCCATATTGAAATGTTTGTGTGCAGAAAAGGATTAATCCTTAATTATTAGATATGGAAATTTGGAAAAATATCGGTTACCAAGCTGCTAGAAGAACAAATTAGAGTTGATTCTTTGAAGATGAATACGATTTTTGTAATTCTGCAGCAGAATGACTCCAGTCCATGTCAGCATAGTTTCTGCAATGGAGTGATGATGACACAAAGCAACAGGTCTAACAATCATAAACCCATTTACTGCTTTGCTCTTCCTTTCCCAAGAGCTGACTCAACAATGTCAAACTCCATAAATTAGGTTCCAGGAGACATTTTCCTTTTGCCACACATCAGTTTGTGTCGTAAAACTCTTAACAGAAAATATCTCCATTGTGAACTCACTCCTGTCCAGATATGGATCAGGAGGACCGACATAAACCTACATTCCTCCAGTCTATGATAAAGGTTATTCTACATTTAAACAAGGACGTTGAATTTAAACTATATACGCAATCAAATATCCACCACACATATTTCACAATTTGCAGGTAATAGTGGTGCTGAGTCTGAGTTTGGTGCAGTAGAGTCCTTCCTCCCTGTCTACCCAGTCTGTGAGTCACAAGATGGACCAGAAGAGATGGAAGGAGAAGAGGTGAGAACACAGAAGGAAGCATGAGAACAAATGTTTGTGGTTTTGTCTGTCTTGGTTTTGAAGAATTTAAAAACAGATTCAGATTCAGAAATGAACTGTTGAGTTTGTGTAACGAAGACGTTGCTTGAAGAAGAATTTAACCCAAATTATGAATCAATAGATCCTGCTGAGCCACTAACTCCTCAGACATTACTGCTTTTCAGCATTGATTTATATTCTATTATATCAACCTTCTTATTATTCTGCTCTGTATTTTTACTAAAAAAAGACTTGTTGCATCCATGTTGTCCACCAGATGGCAGCATTGATCAGCTAATCATTAATCCAGTAGTTATTCAAAGTTTATCTTTGACTTTCACTTCTACTCATCGCTGTGCTCTGTCTTTCTCTCTTCTCCAGGCAGGTCCAGGCTCTGTGCTGGAGTACTGGGTCCATCAAGACCACCAGCACAGCATCAGCATAGCTGATTGTCTGGTTAGTTCCCAACTGACCCACAGGCCTTGTCCCTTCAGACCTGTTTCTGGTTCAGTGGCAGACTTTGCTATGATGAGCTCCACGCTCAGTCCCATGGTAGCCAGCCCCATGACCGACAGTCCCATTAGTTATATGTGTAGCCCTGTTGGTTCTGCTCTGGACACACTCAGATCCACTTCTGAGAGTCCGTGCTGCTCTGACCAGGATCCCGTCTGTGCTGCAGCTCACCTCCACCTGCTGGGGGAGTCCTTGTCCCTGATTGGACACCACCTCCAGGAGACAGATGTGAGTAGATTCTATGTCAATGTATGATGAAGCAAAGGGACTTTGATGCTGTTTGATATATATACGGGGTCCAGACCCAGCCCGCTAAAGGCTCCAATCTGGTCTACAGGATGACTGTACAAAGTGTGACAAAAGATGGATCAGTTTCTGTTTCTGCACAGAAATGTGAAGTCAGTGAGCATCTCTCAGGGTTCAAGGGATAAAATATTTGCAGTTTTGTTTCGTTAATGGTTTGTAAAGCAGGAGATAATTTCACCTGCTGCTTAAAATACTAAATTGTATTTTATCAATACAATTGTATTGTTATCAATACAATTAGGCCAATATTCAGTAGAATTATCTTGAATTGGCAGGTAATTTTGCTTATTTCAAGTTTTTTTTCCAAAATATGAGATAAAAAGATAAACAATCCAAAATGTGAGATAAAATACAACATTAAGATAAAAGGTCAAACAATTTAATTTTGTTTTAAGAAAACAAGACTAAATTCACAAAATTCAAGAAAAACAAATGGAATGGAATAAGCTATTTAAGATAATTCTACTCAATATTGGACAAATTTTATTAAAAAGCAAGATATTTCCGCTTATTAAGATTTGATTTTAATACTGTTGAAATTGCATGGGTTTTCTGATTTTTTTTTTTGTTATCTCTCCTGTTTTTTTTTAATTGAAGGTTAATAATTAGTGCCAATATTTATAATTTGTCTACATAAAAAAGAGATAAATTGTAATTATTTATATGTAAATTTTGGCTCATCCAGCTCACTTAAGATCAAATTGAATTGAACTGAGTTTGACACCAAGTATTGCTTCATGAACCACTATTGCTTGTTGTTGTGAACTGATGAACCGAAAGCAGCAAACTGTACAGTAGCTAAACAAATATAAACAAACAAATGCACAAATTTCTAAACAAATGCATCCATCAGAGATTAGTCTATACCAATTCTCTGACCTCCCAGCTCCACCTGTGTCTTGTAGAAACTGGTGTGTGTTTCCAGTAGCTTGTCTCTGCTCCTGGACTCTCTGCTGTGTGCTCTGGCTCCTCTAATCTGCCTCACCTCACACATCCCAGAGCTGAGGAGCTGCACACAACACACACTGGTGAGTCTATACTATATTTCCTCAAATTAATTAACTTGACACTAGTCAGTTAAAACCCATGTCTCTAATAATGGCCAAAGGCTGAATTCACACAAACAAGTCTGAGAAAAAAATACTCATGGTGCCTGTTATATAAATTCGTGTCAGTACATTCTCATTGCTTTCTTGTAATACACTCAGCAGTATAATCCTGCTATTTTCAACACTTTATTGTTCTACTTCAGTCACTTGTGGGTCATGCCTCAGCAAAGTGCCACATTTATTACCCACAAGATGGCAGTAGCTACATTTAAATGCACCAGATTGAATCAGAACTAAGTCTCTCTCTACCTGCTTCCAGTAAAGACCCGGTACCTTGTGTAGTCAAGGTAAATAAAAGCCCTGGCCACTGTTTGAGGAAATATGTATATGTAATATGTAATGCACATGCACAAATCATTATAAAACAAATATATTTTTTATCATCTCTAATGTTTTTTTTTAAGGCTACGACTCTGGAAAACATTTCCTATGTGATGCCGGGGATATGAGTGAAGAAGACTCTTCTGGCTGTATACGGCACATTCTAATATACCTAATATAGGGCACTTTAGGTTAGTTTACATTGGGATAAATAATTTAACCATATTGGTTTACACTATGAACTTTTTTGGTGTTACTATCAGACATGTATGTTTACTTACTTAGATTTGTAGTAAGAAATGTAAATGTAAATATAATGTGAATCTGTAGTAATGTACAATTTGACTCCACAAAATAAAAAATCCATAATTATGTTGACATTCATCCCATGTGCCATTAATTGTGGTGGAGCTCAACGTTCAGCTCAAACTGTGGGGATGTGTGCATCCACACCTGCAATAATAATATTACCAAATAAGGAAGATTAAAAATAAATAAATTAAAACAAGGAAATTATATCAAGATAAAATAACCATTAGGTAAAGAGCAGATTTAAAAGCTCTTACTCCACTGTACTAATCTAAATATACTAACATTAGATTACTAACTGATGTTGAGCTGAATTCATGCTTAGAGATAAAGCGTTTTCCATGTATTTGTTTTAAATTGATATAATGATACAAGTTAGATGTTACTAATTAAATGTGCAGTTATCTGTCTCTGATTGCAGTCATTTTTGATAGATCTAGAGGTTACTGGTCTGAGAAACTGAAGGTGGAGGCTTCAAGGTTTTCACACAGTAATAATGATAGATAAAAATGTCAAATGATTCACATTCACTGCAGGATACAACTGCTCCGCCCCATCTTGGAATGCTTAGCTGCTAGCGTACAAAGAAACCTGTTGCGCTAAAAGAAAATATGCTTAGTGTGCTCATTGGTGCATGTGTCTAGGAGTGGAGAGACAGGTATCTCCCTCACCTGCATCGGCAGCTTTTATTAGCCAACTGGAAGCTGACATGCACTGAACTTGTCTGGATGAGCCATATATTTGAGTGACATCGTATATAGTAAAACGCTCAGAGACGACTGTACACGAACACAACTTTAGAGACGTCAAACAGTAGAGTAAGTATGTTTCCTGTTGTTTAACTAATGTACCTGATCACTAATGCTAGTAGTTCTACCTAGTAGGTATTTCACTATTAAAGCTGGTCTTAATAGTACCAGCAAATTGTTTATTATTGATCAAACCAATTTATCATGTATTTATAAGCATATTTATATCAGCTTGTGTGTAGGGGTGTTATTAGTAAGTTTAGTTATTAGTAAGTGTTATATCATCTTTAAATAGATACAGAACTAGTGTCTGTCATTTAATTATACTCTTATACTTTTCAGTATATGTTTAATACCATGTTTGAGTTTCAGTTATAGCTATTTGTGAGCTGGTTTCATGAAATACTGCAGTTTGTGTGGTGTGATTCTGAACTTGCAATCAATTAGCTTGTGTGCATTCGTAAGTGGTTGTTTTTTGTGCATGTTTGTATATCCAAATACAGTAGCCGTAGTAGAATGTAGTTGGACAGGACTGGCGAGGTTTCATGTATGAAGTACACTGGGAAAAAAGAGATTAGAGAAAGAAAATGATGGAAGGTTCCAGTAAATGGATTTCCCTCTGAGGGAGAGCACTGCCATTATCAATTATCATAGTTCTTGTTAACTCTTGCACAACAGGTGAATGCACAGTAAGACACACAAAAGACACAATGAGAACGCATTATTTTAACTTCTAGACACAAACGAACTGTAAAGACGAAGAAAAAAAGACAATAAAAAGCTTTTTAGAAATACATTAAAGTCAAACATTTGTTTCCTTGTATCAGATGTCAGCTCAGGATTAAATTCATACCCTAATCCTACCTAACCTGTCTTTGGCTCTGTTTATCCTGTTAAATTTGCATGTGGTTTATCTTTATCTTTAAGGAAACAAATACACCTTTTCTCTAAGTTAGATGATGCTGCTTCTTAGCTACACTAATAGCACCAGAGATCTGTGATCCAGATGTATGTGACCCCTCTTCTCTCTTTCCAGCTATGAGTGAACACCTGAGAGGGAGCAGCCATGGGTCTGCTTCACCGGAGCTGAGACTTATCCTTTTAGGGAACATTGGATGTGGAAAGACGTCGTCAGGAGACACTATCCTGAGCCGTCTGTCCCCTGTCTCTTCCAGTGCCCCCAGGAGCTGCCAGCTGCGGCAGGGCTCCTGCGAGGGCCGTATGGTGACTTTGGTAGAGGCGCCAAGATGGTACTGGAATGGTGGCAAGATGGAGGACGGCGTCAGGAAAGAGACGGAGCGAGCCATGACTCTGGTAGCACCAGGTCCACATGCGGTCCTGCTGCTGGTGCCCGTTAGCCAGTTCACAGAGGTGGGTTGTAGTCTTTGTTTCGGCTGTGATGTGGTTTAGCTTTTATTTCAACTCAAGAAAACAATCATTGGCAGAGGATCAAAAGTAGTCTTTGGTCTGACATTTAAAAGTCATGTTTTTAATTTGCATTCTTTTTTGTTTTTGAGTGCAACACTTTGATCAGCCCTATAAGCCAAATAAACTTCTGTCAAAGCCCAGCACTTTAATGTCTCTTACATGGTCTAGGTTTTGACCTAGACTTTTTTAGTTGTTACTATACTAGTCATGATTATTATAGTGACATTTAAGAGTAAAATCAGTAAATAAAACCCTTTCAGTGAGTTTTCATGTAACTCCTCTTCTCTCCATGGCGTTGGCCCAGGTGGAGGGCCGTGTGCCTGCAGAGCTGGAGGAGGTGTTTGGGGCAGAAGTGCTGGATCACACTCTGGTCCTGCTGACCTGTGGGGATTACTTGATGGGAAAGACAGCGGAGGTAATAGAGATGACACCTGACTTCTATGGTTTGCCATTCCCCCTTTATTTTACTTTTTATGTATTTTATTTTTTAAAGTTTTGTAAACACATTTCTTGGGTGCATGAATGTATGCATGGAGCACAAAAATCTTGCCATTTTGTAATTTTTTTCAGCATTTATGCTAAAACAAGTTCTGCCGCCATGTGACACACTGACACAGGACTAAACTTTTTCCAGTTTAAAAGACAAAACACATTCCAAACTTTCTGGAAAGAGAAGGAAGCATCCACTCTTCAAAACAAGCTTCAACATGCAGCTAGACTTCTCAGACACTGCAACAGTTGGTCATTGTTGTTTGTGTACAGTTTGGACTCATCAGCTGGTTTATGAGAGCGGAGCGAAAGCAGACCATTGCAAATCTAATTTCACACAACCCAATACTTCTCCATAGGAATACCTGCAGAAAGAGGACCCGGGCCTGAGGCGGATCATCGAGCGCTGCGGGGGGAGGTACCATGTCATCAATAATCGTCAGCGCCAGGACAGGGAGCAGGTCCGTGTGCTGCTGGAAAAGGTAACAGGTTTGACTCCAGATCACTCAACAGAATAGATTAAATGTAGAGTTTAGTGAATGTCTCTCTGTTTTGTTATTTTTACCCTACCCTGCATAATATTACTTTATTTGGTTGCCTCACATATGTGTATGGATGTAAAATGAATTTCTACTGCATGTGCTACAGCTTTGTTTGACCAGTTTTGTTTGGGAAAGTAGCTGAGCAATGAGCACACGTGATGTAGTTTCTCCCACGCCCTGTTTCACAGGATCACACCCACCCCTTGTCAGGACAGGTTTCGGTATTCCTGATCAGGATAATGAGTTTGTAACAACATGCTGTAAAACTTGCTTACGTTTAAATTTGTCACACAATGGAGATTGACTGCAGGAGTTATATAAAACGTGACATTTTAACTGTAAATGTGAGGATAAGAGATTTCCTAAATGAAAGTCATTATTGTCTATTTATGTGCACAGGTGGACAATATGGTGCAGCAGCATGGAGTATTCTACATGAAAACTGAGCAGGAGAGAAACCTGGAGCAACGGGTGAAAGAAAGAAAACGAGAACTTATGGAGAGTTTTAGAGCTCAAAAGGAAAAGAAAAGAGTGTCTCTCACATCATCCCGCACACAATATACAGACACTCAGAAAGAGTGTGTGTATGAAAGAGTGGAGCAGGACAACATTGCCTTAGAGGGAAGGAGAAACAAAGAGAGGGATGAGATAGGGCAAAGGAGAAATGATGAGATGGATGGGAAAATAAATGAGATGGATGGGAAGGGAGAAGAGAGAAATGAAGAGAAGGATGAGCTGGAGGGAAAGAGAAATGAAGAGAAGGATGAGATGGAGGAAAATATAAATGAAAAGAAGGATGAGGTGGAGGAAAGAACAAATGAAGCGATAGAGGGGAAGAGAAATGGAAAGGAGATGGAGGGAAAGATAAATGGAGTGAAAGATGAGATGGAGGGAAGGAGCAATGAAGAGCAAGCACCAGAGCAACAGTCAAATTCACAGCCGCAGGAGATCAGGCAGTTGAACAGGACGCCCAGTTTCAGACTAAATGCAGGTAAAGGCCAATAGAACTGGTTTCTAGATCTTCTTTTTTTCAGTGTCATGTAAAAAAATAAAATGTCGGCCTCATGTTTACTGTTTTTCCTCTGTAGATGGAGCTCTACTCTCACAAATGTCTGAAGTTAAAGCAGCACAGAGAATGGTTACTACTTGTAAGTCACTAAACACTCTACTTTTATGATGTTTGTGAATAATTTATAAAATGTTATGAAACTCAACTTTTCACTTCCCTTCACAGTTCACCACAGAATCAACAGCTTTGATGAGAACTCTCCAGAGGCTTCTCCCACCTCCTCTTCTCATTCACCCGTCTCCTCCTCCTCGCCCTCTGTGCCAGCCTTTGCTTCCTCTCCCTCCACATCATCATCCTCACCCCCCTCCGCCTCCTCTTCAGAGCTGCGTCTGGTGATGCTTGGGCGTTCTGGATCAGGAAAGAGCAGAGCTGGCAACAGCATCCTGGGGCGGGAGGAGTTTGAATCGTACCCGAACAGACTCACAGCCGTCACTCAGGAGTGTGGGAAACGGAAGGCACTTGTTGCAGGAAGAAAGGCAAGTTTTTTTTATTTTCCTGTCTCTCACTCTACCATCTGTCATGGCCAGGAATCCCCAAACTTCTAATCTCTTATACTCTTTGACCCTCTCTTCTTGTTTCATGTCATTAAACTATACAACCAGACTTCCTATAACTCCCATAACTCATCCGTCTCCTTTGTCTCCTGCAGGTGGCGGTGGTGGATACCCCAGACTGGTTCAACTCGGAGCGTACTCCAGATGAGGTACGGGCTCAGATCTCCTCCTGCATTGCGTTGGCCAGTCCCGGTCCCCATGCTTTCCTCCTGTGTGTCCCATTAGACCAGCCTTCCAAGACCGAGCTGCAGGCTCTAAGGGTTCTCGAGGCTGTTTTTGGTCCAGAGGCAGTACAGAAATACACTCTGGTCCTCTTTACCCATTCAGATCGACTGAGGGAGAGCGGGAAGACGGGGAATGACAGCGTTGAGGCCTATATCGCCAGTCAGCGTAATGATTTGTTGAAGCTTGTGGAAAAATGCGGGGACAGGTTTCATGTGCTAGATGAGACGGAGAGCACGAATGTGGAGGAGCTGCTGGAGAAGGTGGAGCAGACGAGGAGGGAGGCTGGAGGACAGTGTTATTCCTCTCCTGCTTTTCAGGAAGCTGAGAACAGAGTGAGGCAGAGACAGGTAGAGATAACAAAGGAGAGGAGGAAAAAGCTAGAAGAAGAAAGGCAAAGTCACGTTGTACAGCCGAGCACTGACAAGCAGACACTCCATCCCTACATGCAGCCCTTGGCTGAGTCAGAAGAGGAAGTGAGAGAAGATGAGGTTGAGAAAACAAGGAATGAGGCAGAGATGAGTGTTAGCACAATGCAGAATGAAAGCCTTCCCCCTATCACAGTTTCCACGCTATCCCATTCTCTTCTTCAGTCCATGATGGAGAAAATGGAGTCAACTGCAAAGATGTTACCCAAACTGTTGGCGGATAGCTCTGAGTGGGTTGGAGAGGGAGCAAAGAAAGTGAGAAGCAGTCCAGTGTGGGGAACAGTCGGCACTGGAGCACAAAATGTCCAGAAGATGGTGGTTGAGAAGGTGGGAGCTAGAGCTGGACATGTCTCCAAACTAGTGGGTGATCGAGTTCCCAAAGTAGTGGTGGATGGTTCTGCATGGATTGGATCTGGAGCAAAGGCAGCAGCAGCAAGTCCCATGTGGGGAAAGGTTGGTTCAGGGGCCAAATCTGGGGCCTTACTGGTAGCGGATAGCTCCAGGCGTCTCGGAGCTGGAATTGGTGCCGGTGCAAAGACTGTGGCACAGAGTCCGGTCTGGGGGAAGGTGGGCTCCGGGGCCAAAATGGTTGCTGAGAGCTCAGTGTGGGAGAAAATTGGGACGACCTTTAAAAAGGTGCCCAAATTGGTCGTAGGGGGTGCAGTGCTGGGTTTGATGCTGGGTGTGTTTTTGGGTGGTGTGATTGGCGGAGCTGTGGGAGCAGCTGCTGGTTCTGTGTTTACTGAAGTGGGCAGACGAAGATACAGCACTAAAGACAGGATAGAAGATGCAAATGAGGCTACAAAAAGTGTGGAAAGAACAATGAATGATGGCATGGACTCCCTGGTAAAACAAGGAGAGAAAGTACTGAAAACAGAATAAATGTTTGATTATGTAAATAAAAACATTTTTTGTGAACTGGTACTGTCAGAATATGTAATTTAAAGACTTAAAGATTGTGGCACATTATCCTTTTATCTTTTTTTTTCCCCTTCTTGACAAATACACACACGAAAAGGTCAAACCAAAATTTACTATAGTACAAACAAATGTCTCTGATTCACAATTACACTCAGCAAACAAAATATTAATCAGTCTGTCTGCAGCATCTGCTGTACCCTAAGTACATTATTATGTAAGAAATGAATGTCATTTTAATTTGCATCCAATGACTTTTGTTCATACTGTATGTTATGAGATGTGAGCAATTAATGTCTTTGTCTACTTCAAGACAGCACAAGTCACTTTCTCTTGAAATATCTTCCTCAGTGGTTAAATAAACGCTAATAATTATTATATAATATATAATTATTGTATAAATTATTAGATTTCATTGTCACATTTGACAAATAAAGATTGATTGATTGATATTGCTTCTTTGTTTGTACCTTTAACAGTTAAAGAGCTATGCCAATCAGTGGTGTAATGAGCACAATTGTTTTCAATGGCCTAATAAATATAAAACCATTACCAGTGTTATCAATGTCTTGTGTATATCTTGCATTAATGTTGAAACAAAACAAGTTCCCTTAAAAACATGATTCATCATCACGTTATGCTTTGACCTAGCGCCAAACGTCCACTTCCGCATTCAGCTGAGAACGGCTCTGATTGGTCAAAGGCGTCATGTGATCCAGAATGGCCGTCCGTATTTAAAAAAAAAAAAAAAAAAGCGGCGTGAAGAGGCATCACTTCAAGGCTGGAGTTCTAATCTTCTGCAAACACGAAAGACCATTGAAACTACAGACGTCTGACGAACCAGCGTCATTTTGCTGTAAGTTTCCATTCTGAACAAAAAATGCATTTAATACATGATTATTGTTCCCTTAATCGTCTGATTTCATTACCTCCCCATGGGTTAACAGACAACAGACAATAGAGATTTTTTTTACATCGTTTACATTGTTAAGGTGCAGCTGGTGTTGGTCAAGGTGACAGTTGGCTAATAAATTATAATGACTTATGCACTTATTAATGCAAAATAATTTGGAGGCAAATTGGTCTATCACAAATTCAGAGATTCTAGAATGAAGAAAATTGAATTTCCAAAAGAAATAAATGCCCCCCCCCCCAGGAAAAAAAAACAAAATAATAATTAAACACTGCACCACCGAGGAAAATGCCTTAGCATTTACAGCAAGAACAGTTTTATCCAGATACATTGTACTACAAGATTTCTTCCATTAATCCATTCAGAAGCTGCTTTAGTGGTATTTCTAATGTGCGCATGTGTGTGTTTGTGTGTGAATGTGGTGGCAAGAGGGGCTCGATGGAGGGCTGGAGGAGGAGGAGGAGGGGATATTTTTTATCTCTGAGTCCCAGGCCGACCAGCGTCTCCCTGCTTGGCCTCCTGTATCACAAGCTGGAGAGTAGGTTAACACCCCATCAGTCTCAACTCCCATTATAAGCTTTCATTTTCCTGTCCTATGTTGGATATTATTGCAACATTTAATAAAAAGAAAGAGAAGATCAAAAAAAAAAGAACAACTATGCTTTCCTCTGAGCAGGTGAGAACAGTTATGCTTTGCTGTTTTAATTAAAATCCCCTCTCACAGATTGGGAGAGTGTGTGGTTAAAGAGGCAATGTGCACAAAGGGATTAAATTAGGAAGAATAGAAGAAAGAGTTTCCACCAGTTTTCACACAACACATTGATGAATAAAGCTGGATACAATAAGTTTAAAGGTGTGTTACAGAATACAAAGCAAAAATTCCAGGTATCCCGATTGCATGAGGATGCTAATATGATTTTACTGAAGGCTGTGTAAATTGGGGCATATCTAAAAGAAGTCGGTCCATAAATGTACAAAAGAAAAAAGGAAAAGGAAAAAAAAAGCTTGAGGAAAGTAAAATGAATATATTGCTAGAATCTGAGCTGTCACTCAAGCGCTGTTTTCTGAGTTTCTACAGCTAATATTTGTGATTTTTGTGTTTAAACAAACAGCTGAGCAGTGACTCAGATGCAAACATTTGTTTTACATTTGGTCAAAACACATTTCACAGGTTTATATCTTCACTGAATAACACCACCACTTTGTCATTATTGAGAGTTTCTATAATGGGAAATAACTCCCACCATTACCATAACAACAAATGAATTGTTTCATTGTAAACACCTCAATAAGAAGTGACCCCAGCCTCAATCTCTTTGCCTCGCTGTGGTTTCAGGGTGGGGAGGGGAGGGGGCAGCGCAGCCTGGCACAGCGAGATGGTGGTGGTGGTGTTGTGAAAGCAACACCACCTTCCAGCTCTTCCTGTTGTCTGTCCCGAAACCGGGTGTATAAGGGTTCCCAGAGCATCCTGGTGGCTGCTGTCTCTCTGTTTTTCCCCTCTCCCTTCTCCCATGCAACAGTTACCACCCTGACGCCTCAGACACACACACCCCTCCTTCAGGAAACTCGTTGGCCGTCAATGAGACAGCACTAACTGAAGGCGTTTCCTGAACACTTGATAGAGCAAAGCGCGCAGGCAGAGACACTAGCCCGACCACACAGCTGCAACAACCCCCCAGCTTATATAAGCCCTCTCCAACACCTCAGCACCACGCTGCTGAGCCTCCATCTCTAACCGCATCCCATATCCACCCTGAGCTTCCTCACACAACCGCATACCTACAATTGTTGCTGTTATGTAATGTAAATCCTCACCACATAGCACACACACATGCACACACACACGGACCAGTACATGAACAAATAAGGACAATACATGTGCAACACCCAAACCTGGTGCCCTGGGAAATCTCCATGGGATAATGATGAATGCTGTTTTTTTTCCATGGATGGGGCTGTCATAATGTAATGTCAGCGAACAGCTATATCCGGCTCCAGGGTGTCGCATCACTCACTGTTTTTTTTTATTTCTTTAACCGGTGTTGTTCATGGCTCCCTTGTTAAAAGCAACTATCAATCTGTCATCGTGGTGAACAGCACAAACAAACAACATGAAGTTTGGTTCTGACTATTCTGCACAGATAATGTGTGTTGAGTTACGATCATGTTCTGGACGAGAGTTGAAGTAATCCGTGTAAAAACGTGTGTTTCTACCAAAAACATGCTTTGTTTTTCCATAAATCTGATGCTATAGCATTGTATTTTGACCTTAAACATCGGATGGCCAGTGTGAACGTCTCCTACTGAGATTCATACTGAACTGAAGGATACGCAAATGTTCACTAAGCAGTGAATGGCAAAATATTTGGATGTTGAGAAATCGTGCTGACAAAGCAAAGTCTTTGGAGCTCAATAAGAGGATGTCAAATAAGGAACAGCAAACTAAAACACTTTATTTCTGTCTGGAACAAGTGTGTCACAATGTCAGGGTGGGACCATCGGTCCTGCTCCTATGAATACAGCAACATTAAGAAAAACAGCAGGAGGATTAAAAACCCCAACTTTGCCTAACGAATGCATTTCATGCGTTTCTTTGGGGCACATGGTAATTAATCAACATGTACTGGGACAATGTTGATTAATTCAGTTTGAACTTCTAAGGCTGCATTTGGAATAAAACTGAACCCTTCTGTAAAACATTTATCATTTTCAAGGGTCGTAAGAGTGATAATTCAGTATCTTGAATTTCCTGAATGACAAAAGATTGTTACATTTTTTGTTATTAACACATAGAAATCAACATTTTGTTGCTAAGTACAACCAGACTGAGATGATCTAATTGGACTGTTTTGCATAATTCATCCATGTTAGTTTTATATTATTTGACGTAGGGGTGTAGTATTTGACACCTTGTTTCAGTATTAAACCCATAAAAGTTCTATTAGGTTTCAACCTGCCCCAGAGCACAATTCAGTATTTTCTGAAAGCAGAGTATCATGATCAGTGCTTGCAGATCACTGAAGAAGAGAGTTTAAACTAGTTAAAACTACAAAATATCACCAAAAATCCACAACATACTATTTGAGCACTGAGTGAAAGAGAAAACCAGCTGGCTCTTTGGACTCAAGCACTTTGTATCTGGCTATGACGAAGATGCATCCTGTCCTGTCCGTGTGACATTTAGATGTCCAGTGGCTGCACAACATTTATACGCTGTCTTTGGTGTCATCGCCCATCATTTGTGGCTGCCACCATTCTTATCTGACCCTTTACCTTTCCCAGAATGCCGTGGGTCACCACAGAGGTCTTAGCCCCAAAGCTTTCCTCGCTGTCTGTGTCACCATAACAGCTGGATGTCGCCGGGGAATTGACCAGGGCAATGACTGAATCGGTCGAGTCTCTGTCTCTGTGGGCGTTGGCCAAGGCGGAACGGGCCGAGGGCAGCGGGGCGGCGTGGGATGGAGGAGGAGTGTCACAGTCAAACAGAGGATTCGGTTTACTGCTGTCCAGCCCAGCCACAGCGGTCTCGTCCTCGGCCTCGTCCTCAGCCGAGTCCACGCTCTTGTCCTGGGCCTGGTCGTTGAGCAGAGTGACCAGGAAGTTGATGTATTTCACAGCCAGACGGAGGATTTCGTTCTTGCTGAGCTTCTTGTCTGGCGGGTGTGTGGGAATGAGTTTTCTGAGCTCGGAGAACGCTCCGTTCACATTCTGCTGTCGCCAGCGCTCGCGGCTGTTGGTGAAGACGCGGCGAGCGAGTTTCTGAGGAGGGCCTGCAGGTGAAAAACATGTAAAGGCCTGGTGATTTTCTGTATTTTCCTTTCAACAAATCCCATAATGATAAGATCAATTCAGCAATAAATCAATCCTCCTAATAAGTATATCCTAGGTCTGATATAGCAGTCAATCCCATATACATCATCCTGCTGATGTAAATGCTCACTAGCATGCCAAACGTGAAGTATTCTGTTTACTCTAATTTGAGCAACATTTGCTAAAAACTACAGCAGCTTTCTGTTTTTGGAACTTATTTTTTGAAATGTGCTGATTATATATTTAACACATTTTTTCATAGCTTTGCATCTTGAGGGTGAGAACATGAGACACAGAAGAACAAGGAAGCACTGAGAGACAGATTAATGCATTGTTGGTGTGTTAGTTTTTTCATATTGATTATTGAGAAATTAAAAATATAGTATATCACTGTTGTCATCCTAGTAGTACAAGTACCTGAAACATTAAGCTTCATCTAATATCAATGTCTGATTCTTTATATGCACAGAAACTCACATTCATTGATGTCCATCTCAAAGTGTGACGAGGGTCTTCTCTTAATCCGGCTGTTGACGATGACACCATAGCTTCCTCCTGATGGAGCCAGGTAAGAACTAAAAAAGATTTTATTTAGAAATACAGCAAAATGAATGAAAATGTATCATTTTTGTAACTGCACAATCAACATAGACAATAAATGAAAACTATACATAAAAAAAATCTGCTTGTCTTCTCTTCAGTAACCCCAGAGAGAGAGAATTGTTGGAGGGAGGGCGGATGGAGAAAGCAAGAAGATGCTGGAAGCCATTAACTGAGGCGTGATTATGTTGGCGGCTTTGATTGAGTGTGCATGCAGAGTTTTAGCCCGGTCTCATTAAGGCTGGTTACTAGCTGATTCTACTTTAAGGTGATGAAATAGATCAATGCTTCCTTCTACAAGTGGGGAGAGAAGCTTATTCCCAGACCTCCACGACATCGATATAATTCCTAGTTTTCGTCATACTGCAGTTGAGCCTCCTTTGTGAAACTGTTTGGAAATACCATTTTGGTGTACAGATGAACAGTAGAAGAGCTTTGATAATGTCTGCCTCACTTCATGAGAGTGAGCTAAACGTTGACAATTTCAACGTTGCCCAGCAACATCTTTAAGAGTTCTGTTTTGGCCTCATACCGAACCTTTATGTTGCCTAAATTTAGCTGCAATTAGAAGTAAATAAGTATTTTTATGATTGATATCTTCTGGATTTGTATTGTAACTATAGTATAACTGCACACATTCAATGATGCAACCCATTCTGATGAGTAACTTCTGCATGAGAAATGTGTGGTTCTTTTACAGCAGCACACATCCTGCTGTCAACTTGCGTGACTACTATTAATCACAATGGGAAGTCATGAAATCCAAGCCGTTGAGGTTTCATATGAAACAGAAACATGGCAGTTTTACCAACAAGTAGACATCAACATCCCATCTAGCATCTCAGGAAACCAGATAGTATTTTATAGTTGCAAATGTTTGCTTTTGTCCCAATGTGCTAGATAGTTTGACCTCTTTAAGCCCCCAAAAAGTATTTAAATTGAATATTCAGAAAGAAACACGGCTCAGTCCTCAACACGTGACGAGGGGCCACAAAAGGCAAAAAGTTAAAAGCCCCCTGGTCTAATAGCTAAAACCAAACAAACCAAATCTAACCTGGTGAAGAAGGTGTGTGCAGGCAGGTACTGCTGAGACAACACGGGCCCTGGGGAGGGAGCTGGGGGGCCTCCTGGACCTCCTGGACCTCTGGGGCCTCCAGGACTGGCCACAGGCAAACAGGTGAGCTGGCTGCGGCGAAGGTCTGCATGGGGCCCATGCAGAAGGTTGGGGATTGGGTGTAGAGCAGTCAAAGGGGTAGTGGGCAGTGGGAGTGGAGGCTTGCTGTGACCGAGGCTGATGACTGGAATGTTTGGAGGAAGAGCGGAGGACGTGGAGATGGAAGGGAACAGAGCGGCGGAGGTTGGCGGTGGGAGCGGGCACGGGGAGGTCTTGGCTGGAGCCGGGAGGAGCGGCGGTGGAGAGGAGAGTATCGGGGACCTGGTGGCAGAAGCAGCAGGGGCATCAGCGTCGGCGGTCGGTCCTCCTGGCTTCTCCTCCTCCTGCTCCGTCTCCATGACAATGGATTTTGGCACAGCGGCAGTATGTACATGGTGATTGGTCACCACTGTCGTCATGGCGATGGGGGACAGAACTGAGCCGGCGGCTGGGACGTCCCTGTGTCCCTTGTGCCCCGTTGTGGTAGCGGGATTCGAGCCATTGTTGGGGTCCGAGGATACCGCAGCCTGGCTCTGGAGGGGACTGTGATGCTCCAGGGAGGTGCAGGACGGGGAGGAGGCGGAGGACGAGGAGGCGGAGGAGGGGCGAGGTAGGTTGGGCGGTGAGGAGGCAGGCGGGCTGGTGGGGTTAAGCTTCTCCATCATGCTGGCGAAGTCTTTGGGGCGAAACCCCCGTCGATTCAAGGCCTCTTCAACTCTCAGCCGCCCGTCTTGTCTCTCTTGTGTCAAACCTCTCCTCTCCAAGAGTGTGTGTCTTTTCCATAAAGGCGACTCATAACCCTTCCTTTCCTTTGTTCCGCTTTCCTGTAGATTATGCAATATTGTGCTGCTCGACCTCACAACAAATGAACAACGAGTAATCCATCGGTTGTTCTAATCAGCACCAGGGTCAGTATGTGAGTCCATTATCAATCACTTCAGGTTCCATATGCCTTCAGTGGAGCTAAGCCTCCACACTGATCCAGCCTCGTATACCATCGTTCTTGCCTTTACTTGTATGATTGTGACTGTGTGTGGCGTGTGGGTAGAAGTGAGTGTGTGTTCACTCCTTCACTACAACACTGCAGACGGTGCAGAAACAACAGTCCTTTTAATAGTGGGCTAATTCTGTGGTGTCGTCTCTGGGCGCAGCGTGGAGCCAAGGTGGTTGTTGCGGTTTCATTTGGACTGGATGTGTGTATTTTTCTTGCAGTACATCCTGAGCGGCAGATTCTCGGTTGTCAATGAGTCTCCACGGGCGGCTCTTAATCAGTCTGACTTTCTATGTGTCTGTGTGTATTTTGAGGATGTGAGTCAAAATCCTTTTAAGTGTCCGACAGGTCCCAGGCCGGCGAATACTGGATTGAAATCAAAGAGTCTGTCGAACAAAAGAAAAAGTAAAGAAGCACACGGGATATATTATTGGCGTATATTTAGAAAAAGCAATAAGATATGAAAATATGCTCGAAGGCCAAACTTTGTACAAGAACGCCACTCGTGCTAGTTCTGACTAATAAAAATGGAATGAGCGGGTGGCTGTGGGGGTTTTCCAGTTGGACGCTCCGTTTCAATTTACGGATTCATCACTGACTGCAGCTGCAATGTTAAATTTTATTGTTGGGTAAACTCAGGTTCTGCAATCGGAATTGTTCCTGTTTTGTCTTTTCTAGTGGTCGTGACTTTATTTTGAACAGTTCCCTCTTTCACAATGATGTAGAGACGACACTTACACGTAGTTTCCTTTATAAACAAATTTTGTAGAGAGTGTTTGTAGTGAGTATTGTGAGTTGAGTGTTATATCTAAGAGAGACACTACATAAAAATAAAGTTACAAATTAATATTTAGAAGGTGCAACATGAATGTGTTTTATAAAGGCATTAACAGCTGCACCAGTTTTAAGATATATTTTGCTGTGGTTTCTAAATAAAACACAGTAATGACATCTTAAATATTTTCATAAAAATACAGATACTATAGCATTTAATGTTGAGTAAAATCAAGCTTATATATTATCCTGCTTACGCTTTATGAGCAGTTCAATATTATGCATTTACTAATTAAATATAATTAATGATTTCTGAAAATGATGCTTTTATCACCAACAATCAGTATTCTTCCTTAACAGAATTATTCTACATTATGGTGAAACATTTAAAACACATCATATATAATGTCACCTTTGGCTATTTAATAAATTATTTTAATTTTAAATAAAATGCACATATGCATAAAACGATTGTATACCTACCATAATTAGTAGACTGTCACAAACAAACTGTCCATGGTTCAAATTAATTCTGGTAGATTTTATATAAAATTTATCTTCCTATTCCTTCCTTCCTATTTTTATTGCCACTTTTCAAAAACCAATAAGTGACATTCTTCTGCCACTAATGCTAGATTTAGATATAGACACGCTGTAAATGACATATGGTAACTTATGTCAAATGTGTTTTTATTATTATAATTTTAAATGTTACAGGCTGCAAACCAGCTTGATATAGCACAGAAGTGTATTAAAAGCATAATTTAATTAATACTCACAGATAAATTAGGGCCCCCCTTGCAGCTTCTCTCTCTCTCTGTCATTCAAAATCCGTCAGTGTGCAAGTGATCTGTGATCGCACGTGTTGTATCTCCTCAGTGTTAAACACTCCTCCTGCTCCTCCTCCTCCTCAGGTCGCCCCCACGCTCCGCCGCAGCCTGTCACCTCCTGTCCGTCAATCTCTGAGGTCAGAAATGGAGACAAACTGCCTAACACTCAAACACTCCAGACACTCACGCGAATCCTGATACTGTATATATGTATATATATAAATCTTACAAAATAAAAGGTAGAGTCCAAAAATATTCACAAAGATATGAAGTCACGCTGAGACCGAACGTCAGTCCAACCACACAAATTTGTTTTTTGTTGTTGCGAAGTTGCTCCGTTGAACGAAGACACGCTCAAAGCCTGGCGATGGATGGTGTGGGTCTCTGCCAACCCCCCCACCGGTCGATATGTCATTGTCACCTCTCCTCTTCACTCTCTCTTTCACTGTCCTGTCCGTCCCTTCCTTCGCTCACTCTCTTCGCCAAGAAGACACAATGCTCTAGATGGTTGCCAGTCGGAGAGCTCTGATACTGGCAAAACGTGTAGGGGGGGGAGAGAGCGAGCGAGGGAGAGCGAGGGAGCCATGTTGCAAGGAGAGTTTTCCGCTCCCTGCTGGACAAGAGGATGTGCGAGCACAATATGGTGGCTGCTGATAAGAGCCTCAAAAGCTGCCTGTGGCCTGTAGATAAGGAACCTCCACCCCACACCTCCTCCTCCACCACCACCAATACCAACACACACACATGCATGCAAACGCACACACATACACACGCATGCACGCACACACACATACACTAGACTGGTCAGTCCCAGACTTTGAAGAGATCTGGACTGTTTCCAAGAATATAGTGACTTCACTTATATCGTAATATAATAAACAGACAACGATGAACTGTGCATGCATACACATGCCAGGTTGCACACACACACCGAGCATATTCACAGACAATACCACAAATAACACGGTCATTAGGGGAAATTCCTAAAGGCTTGAAAACACCTGCTATTACACTTTGCATTTAAAAAGCATATTATAAGCAAAGAAACCGCAATAAATTGTATGTGTAGTAATAAATCTTCACTGGAACTTGAAGATGAATTGAACATAAGTTAATCAGAAACTATTTTGATAATTTTCCAAGCAAAAATACCAAACAATCATTGGTTTCAACCTCTCAAATGGGAATCTTCTTCTTTTATTCTTTTTTATATACTGATAGTAAATTCACTCTATTCAGGCTTTGGACAATTTGGCAATATAAAACAAGCATTTCACTATTTTCCAACATTTTATTGGCGAGGCAAAACGATCAAATGACCACAATTGGAAATAATCTGCAGATTATTGATAATGAAAAGGATCTTCAGTGCAGCTCCAATATTCACCCGCCTCATACAAACACAACCAGTCTTCATTCATGAGACAGATTATGGGAGATTTTCTGTTGTGACATCAGAGCCCACCTGCTTCACTGATGACCAACATGCAAGTCGTCATCGTGGCAACTTTCCTCTCCAAGAGCTCCCAAACTTCCTTCCTGAATCTGTCTCACACATATTCTGTCTCGCTGTGTCTCTGCTGCCCTTTGTGTTCACACATCACTGTTCAATCCACCCCCCCTCCCCCCGCTCTCTCTTTTTCTGTCGCTCTCAACCTCAGGGTCAAAGCCTCTTTTACATTCTCTCTGTCATTTCCTTCTTAGACAGACTAAAACACTAACATTATAAAGCTTTTACAGTTACGTGACCTTCAAGGTCCTGGGAAAGAAAACACTATGCTGAACAACTTTACAACAAATCTGTCGTCACCTTCATCATCATCAGGTTTGTTCGACTCATCATTTACAATCGGCACCAAACTAAATCACCATCATTATCATTACCATCATCGTCATTGTAGGCGATAAACGCCTGGGGTGTGACTGTGCTGAAATAACAATACTTGATGTAGAATCAGAGTGCAGACATTGTCGTCTGTGGGCTGTCACACTACTTTGCGTCCAGCAGCTGTGGTTCCAGGTGATCGCACCGTGTGTGCTATAATAACGTTGCAGTGGCACCTCTGCTCCTGCAGATGCTGCATGAATTTGCCTGTAACATATAAAAAGCTACACAAGGGGCAGAGAGAAATCTGTTGGGATTAGAGTTTCCTGTGCTTTAAATTCTCGAAGTAATTTGATCGACTACTGCCATGTTAATTTTCTGCAGTTTGGTTTTGGAATGATAAATGCCTCTAAATGTAACTTAGCTTCATTTTGTTGGCTTTTGTGGCTATTGGCTGCTCAGAAATTTGTTGTTTGTTCATCATTTGTTGTCATCTTGTGTACAAATGAAGTGAAAGAAAGATATTTCTTCATATGATGTGTGTGTGTGTGTCTGTGTGTATATATATATATATATATATATATATATATATATATAGTTGTTTTACATATACAGTGTGTTGGAACAATAATAAAACCTTGAAATCTTAAAAGCTTGTATAACATTACATTCATACGTTGTGTAACATTTTGAGTGATTACCATTAAGTATCTGTATTTTATTTACAGGCATGTATTCATGCTAAAACAAAGGGATACAGTGCATGTGGGGTAAAGACAGGGTACAGGCAGGGTTTCCCCCCTCTGACTGTAAAAGCCTGACTTCTCTGAGAATCACAGTTGTCCGGGCTGCTCCCTGAAAAGAGAAATAGTTGACTTTCTCATTTAAGTCTCCGTGTGAACACCCAAACTGTAAATGGGAATAATAATAGAAACAAGCGATAACAGACAGCTTCCGCTTCTCCCTTGAGTGAGGAAGAAATCAAGAGAGGATTGTTTTCATCTCAGAGCCGCCCTCCTCCCTGCTTCCTCAAAATACCCTGCTCAATAAATGAAGTATCGATGGGGGAGCGTGTGTGTGTGTGCCTGTGCGTGTGTGTGGTGTGTGTGTGTGTGTGTGTGTGTGTGTGTGTGTGTGTGCACCTGCAGAAACACCATTGATCTTATTGCTTGGCCAGTCATCATGTGCTAGTGAGAAGTGAAAATAGAAACCTGTCTATCCACTGAACAGTTAAATTATAGCCGTAGAACCAGGCTAAATATAATATTAACAGGTATGTGTCTGTGTATCATTGGAATCAGGATTAAGACCTGCTGACCAATGTTTAAAACAGTAACAGTTTTGCTGAAAAATTATTTCAGTTGATTATGATCGCTGTATTCAGTGAATTTGTTTGTTAGGGTAAAAAAAAAAACTAAGTGAAAGCATGCAAATATTTGGCATGTTCATTTTAATTTTGATGAACTTTGTCAAGAAACTCACATGGTTGAGCAAAACCAGCCCGTGACAAAGTGAAGGAAAATCCCAAATGGAGACGTCAGACATTTAAGTAGATTTAACTGGATTGTGCATTATCGCTAATGTTGGAGTATAAACAGCTTCACAACAGTATAAAGATATTTATGAAACAGGAATCAATGACACAAATTCATCTTTTAATCTTGATGCACTAGCGTGTTAGCAATTAGCCCAGCTACAGTAATTCAATAACTAGCCTTGTGACTCTGTCACAAGCCTCTAAATTTCAAAAGGAATATATAATATTTAATAATTTGCAAATGCACATGGCTGAACTCCCCAATTTGTGGTTTGACTGGGCCTTAAAAATTATAGAGCTAAAATATAGAAGTGCTACATATGTAACTTAACCAGATACAATATCCAACTAAAGTTAGCTAACGTTAGCCACTGTTAGCTACTGGTCTTATCAGAATAAGTAAAGCTGTAGCCAGATAATTTTATAATTTATTATGAATTATACAAGTTTGGTGCAAATGTTTTATTTATTTTTTTCATTCATTTTGATAGACCACAGAGAATTTTTTTTTCTATTTTCAAAACAATATTTTTAGGTTAGTAATATTTATCACTTTCCAGGGGCACTGGTATGAACCCAGCATCATAAAAGCCATATGGACATAAAGTAAGTACCTACACACACACACATGCACTTGCCCATGATAACACAAACACACTCCCCAAAGTGGGCTCCATGGCCACATTTCCTCCACGTCATGTAAACACTATTGTGAGCGGGGCGATAGGGATCACTGGAACCTAATTGTTTGAGGCAATATTCGCGTTGCATTTCATGGAGAAAGTGACAAACAATGCTGCAAGCGCTGGCCAGGACAGACGCTCACTCTCCTTCTCTGCTGCGACAGACCCTGATTGTCCCAGATACAGGCCATCCAGCCACAGAGAACCTCGGCCTGTAGTGAAGATTTAGGACAACGTAGCATGAGGTGTTAAGACTGCAATCCTAGAAGCTGATCTTACCCAATCAAATTATTTTTTATGGTCTTACCTTGTTCTGTAAAGCAAATCAGGTCTCATGCCCTATGTTTTTATTATGTATCATTCTGATTGCTGAGGTCATTTTATTTTGTTCTTTAAAGCACTTTATTACTGTTATTTGAAAAGTTCTATACAGGTAAATTGTAGGTTATTAATATTACTATGATTATAACACCATGACTTAGACCTAATCCACCTCATTAGCACTCAAGCAGGTGTATGATTCATGGTGAGTACTCAGAAAACATCTTAAGGTTAAAAGCAGCTCCTAACTTGCTGATTGAAGAGTAACTTTTAATAATATGGGTGTGTTAGTCTTAAATGGACTAACACTGCTATGTTTTTGAACAGTTTCATTCCTTCTGTTCTTGATGGGGACAGAATTCACAGTTTGTGCAAAAATGTGTTTAAAAGTTTCTCTGAAGCTAATATGAAGCTTCAGCTGTTCAAATGACAAACGGATATCTTTGAACCTTAATCCTTTTCAAGCCAAAGTCTCTTTTTTGTTACAATACTTTCACTGCAGCTTAACAGGGAAACGCTATCCTAGTAAACACAAAGAGGAAATTTGATGGTAAAATAGACTGTAAATGAGAGAGATATCCACTTTTGCATTTTTGCAGAAAGTGACTGTGTCGACACTGTGGATTTTGGCCCCATCACTTATTGTTCATTAAAAGCTCATTTGAAGGGCCAGCATGAACAGGAGGAAAATTACAGCGAGGAAAAACTCTTTCAGTGCTCACCTGATTGTTGTTTTAGGACAAACCTGTCATTCCCCTAAAAAAAACATTCCATATACATGAAAAAAAATATTTTAAAAAATGTTTTAAAATATATTCAAATTGATCAGAGTCTTTACGAGAAACAACCTGCATGCTTGCATCTATTCAAATTAATCAAGAAAAAGTGTTTGGGGGTTATTTTGTGAGTCATGTGGAAAAAGAGAAATAGAGGAACATGGCTGTCGAGATGTCATTGCACCATAAGCTTGAGCACATTGATTAATTTTCGAAATATCACAAATTATAACAGAAGGTCAGTGTTAAACAGAAAACAACATTGAAATGAGCCGTACAAACAAGGACTATTGATTTTTGTTCAAACAGATAAACACAAAGTTAAGAGTTAAGAGAAGCGCTGGTGAGTCAACTGTATCACGTTTCACCTCAGAACACATCAAGCATAAATGATTCAGTCCGTTCTCATAACCGCCATAGAAAATTAAGGCCTAGAGCGTAGAGTTTTTTTTTTTTTCTCCCTGACTTCAAAATTCAGATCGGCTTCAGCCCAACAGATCTTAAGGAGATTATTTTTATCTCCTTGCTGTTTAGATTTGTGGTGCTCCTGATTACTGTAACGGCACCTCGTACAGTGTCAGCCGCATGACGACGGTCACACATTGCTCCTTTCCCAGGATGCACCTGGCCTGGGGCGAGTGGCGGACGTGGGGGACAGCTGCTTCCTGAGCACACTTCCTGGTTTGGTAGAGGAGGGGGGGGTCGTGGGTTTAGTGGGGGGGGAGACGCAGGGCTGGATTATAGAGTGTCTGGTGGAGCCTTTTCCAAACAGGATATATCTGCCACGACCACAGGTGTGAGGGCAACAATGTTCCTCACTCTCACCTACATTTAAAGAAAAAGATGAAACCAAAGACCCTATAATCAGACGGGAGAGTTCGGTTAAGGGATGAGAGCGGGAAGTGGAAGAAAATAAAGCGAGGAAAGTGCACAGAGGGAGGCGAGCATATAGGGAGCTGGGGGGGAGGAGGAGGGGGTTCCTTTATTGTCTCCTGTCTCAGATTAGACTCACTCAGCTGAGAGGGAGCGGGTAGGCAGTCAGCTAATTAGAACATAATGGACTCAATCAATAGTTTCCTTGATTGCACACATACTGTACATTCCGCATTCGAACAGTTGAACAGCAGCCAGAAAAGTGTCACAGCAGCAGGCCTCATGAAAATAAACGAGTGTAAAATATCACCACGCCGTCATTCTTTTCACAGCTCCAGAAATCATTTTGATGGAGGTCCACAGGGCATGTGTGCACGTCATACTGAAGAGATATTATTACTGTATATAATAGTAGTTTTACTAGCTGCAGAAGCTTGGTAGAAATTTTATACGTTGGCTGGAGGCGTAAATAGATGGTGACGTTTGGGAGAAGGCTAAATGGAAACTAGAGAACCCAACTTGTGCATTTAATGATTATTTTGAGGATCTTCTGCTCAGAAAAAAGTCTTTTATTTTATTGACTTTTAGAACACAGTAAATCCAATCAGAGCAAAAGGTAATTCAATAAACCAATAATTGGATAAAACAAAATGTATATTTTTATACATATCCCCTTTAGATAGATGGTAGTATAGACTCCCAAAATTGACAAAAGGCATAAAACTATTGTCAAAACCATTAAAGGTGTAAGTTTCATGCTATGTTTCAAAACACTCAATGGAGGAGTGGCTCATCAATATTAATGATCAGGCAGACACAAAACAACCTGTTCTTCAGAGAAGCTTGAGAGAGAAGGTATAAAACTATATTTAGATCATTTTTGGTACTTAAAACCATACATATATCCTATTAGGGATATCAAAACTCTAAACTAAACCCAGGAAAAGTGTACTATATGGGACCTTTACAATAATGTAATTATAAAAAAAATAGTGTAAAATAAAATTAAAGCTTTATACAGGCTTTTGAAAATAATTCATAAATTAAATGTTCAGACTGAAGCAGATGACAAACATAAATAAAGATCCATAAAATGAGTGTAAGATAGAAACATACAACCACATGAAATAAAACACTAACGTTAAGACAAAATATCAAGTGGTATTAATGAGATTCCATTGTTGTAATTGCTCTAACTGTAAAATGTCACTGTAGTGAAGACCGCTCTGAGTTGTTTGACCTCTTAGGCCTCACCTTGACCTCTGACTCGTCACATGGTCTTGAATACGTGCAGAACTTTACGAGTGTGTTGCGGCTTTTCAAACAGCAACTCGCATCACTTCCACTTTTGGCAGCAAACTACAAATATTTCCAATGAGATGAGCACTGACAATAGCTGTCTGTTTGTGTGTGTGTGTGTGTGTGTGTGTGTGTGTGTGTGTGTTTCTCTCTGTTTTCCTGTGTCTGAGTGCCAATATGTGTTTCTAATTCTGTACTTGTATTTTTAAGAATGTCTAAGTATATTGTACATACTGCATGTATTTGTTTGTGTCTGTAAGTGTTTGTATGCATGTGTACGTGCGTGCATGTGTGTGTGTGTGTGTGTGTGTGTGTGTGTGTGTGTGTGTGTGTGTGTGTGTGTGTGTGTGTGTGTGTGTGTGTGTGTGTGTGTGTGTGTGCATGCTCCCGGGTCACAATGACACTGTGTGGAACAACAGTGTATTGTGTCTTCCTCTCTCATATTACTCATCATCAGCACTGCCGCCATCCAAATTCCACTGGTGTGTTCGTGGACTCGGCCCTGTTGTCATCTGCCATCCTGCAATAATAGGAAACACAGCATCACTTTTCCACTTTCTCCCTCACTTTTGCTAATTCAAAATATATAAGTTCCTGTTTGGAGCCCGTTCTCTGCTCTGGATTTGATTGTTTGTTTTAGATAAAATGTTAGTTTGCTTTTGTATCTAAAATGCTTTTGCTGTACATATTGTGCTGTTTTTTATAGCGTATCAGGTTGAGAACCGTTTCTAACGTAGCATAGCAACCGCTACCTCTTCTACCAATATGTATCTATAAGGCTGAGTGATTCATAAAATGTACTGATTAACTCCTGTGTGTTAGCCGTTACTTGACTGAAAACATGCTTTTGATGGCTTGGAGTAAAGTAATGATTAGCCAGCAGACTTATTAGAGTTATGCTATTTGATCATTGCCCAACGTATTTTCTATGATCTTTTTATTTTTTATGATCAAATGTTTATGTTCTGAAGGTATCAGCAACAAATCATATAGACATAGCTGCATTTAGGCCATTCATGTGTCCATATACTTCCTCCCACCTAGTTTTATATTTTATTTTAATATTACAAAAACACACACAAAATGTCGCCTGTTCTGTTTCTTTCTATTATAGCAACCGCTACCAAGCCTAAATTTGAAAATCTAAGTTCTTCACTAATATGTGAGACCATTTTCACATCTCATTTACACCAAAATAAAACAATTACACTAAGAAAGAGTGGTGATAATTCATTATAATAATAATTTATAATATAACATATAATTTAATAATAAAATGATAATTAATTTCAATCACTTATTTATTGTGGACAATGTACAATCAGTAGTTCATATATTTTACCACTAGATGGCGACAAATGCTTAGAATTTTCTTCAGTAATTGTTTAAAGCACTTATGGCATGTTTATAATCACCAATATATTCATCATTATCAGCTTTAGTTTTAGCATAGTATTATAGTTTAAAAAATTGTATTTGTCATTATACATTATGTTTTCCTGTTTCAAAGCAGCATTTTACTGGATTGAAATTATTGATGCATTGATGTGTGAGCATCACAAATTCCAAAGCTGACAAAGTAAGCAAAACAAAATTTAGATTAGATGATTTGTTTAGTTGGGAAAGACAGTTTGTACATACATTCTTAATTTGAATAAAGCCATGGGTGCAGGAGATTTACCAGAATGTAATTTACATCTGTCGTCCTTGCAAACATCAAACATGATACAATACGATTCTCATGCAAGAGAAAGCAATAATACAGTATTCATCAAACAGGTAATGCATATACACACAACACACAATAATCAAAACACTCATAATCATCATCACAATCATCATCATCAATATATATAAATACAGCAAATAAAAAACATAGTACAAAAATGAAATTAGAATAAAAGGCAGTAGATGTTAATATAAATAATGTCTACTAATAAATCATTAGTAACTAAATGTGTGTGTGAACACTGTACAACTGAAAAATCTACAATTTTTGCATGCAAAATGTAGCAGAGTAGATGTGTAAAGCATCATAAAGTACTGCTATTATAAAGGTGAAATAAATGTATGAACATAGGAAAACCAAGGAAACTGCTGCTTTGCCTGCAACTATTTAATTTAGGGGATTTTATATGTAAATCGAAGACATAAGTATTAATTAAAAATGTGCTTATTGTGCTTTAATTCACCTTTTCGCTATTTGGTCCCAGGTGGAAACGGTTTCATCTCTACAGCTTCAAATTAGCCTCCACATGTGCGTTCTCTCTGTGTGTAAAGAAGTATTGTTAAAAGGATCAACTCGTGCTGTTTGTAATTTGGGGTTTGTTTACATGCAATGAATGCAAGATGTTCTAATGTTCTGAACAAATTTACAGCATTGAGCATTGTCATTTTATTTATTACAACTCTAAAGCGGCAGGAATCTGTTTAATATTCTGTATGTGCTTGGCTATACAATCCGACGTTGCAGACGTGTTTGTCGTTGAACCTTTGGCTGTGTTTTATTCGCGCTTCTGTGTTGAAGTCCTCATATCGTCAGTGTGACGTCGTGGAATCCGCTCTCTCTCTGCTGGTGGGCCCTCGCTGCAGCGTTCAGCGTGTGGGTGGTCTGCACCAGGTGGAGGAGAGGAGGATTAACGCCACGGCCGCCTGAAGGGAAAAGAAGGAGAAGGAGAGAGCAGACCAGAGACGGAGGAGAGATAGACATCTGCCCACCAGATGTGCCGTGAGACATACGGAGGCGGTTTATGAAACAGAGAGAAGACTTTTGGTCACGGGGCTCAGTGACAACTGGATGCATTGTGAATGAAATGACTTCCAGCCTCCCGCTCACTCACGCTCTCCCCGCTCCCTCCGTGTGTTTGCAGTGGGGGCGTCTGTCGTTTGGTTACATACAGAACGCAAACACATGCACACGCACACTTGCGCTCTTCTTCCGATCCCAGAGGATCTTCAGCATGGAGCTATTATACAGTATAAACCAGTGATGACCACCTGTCAAAACATGTCCAGCAGTTGCTGTGGTGAAGGAAGGTGTTGGTGAGAGGAGCGCGACATGTTGAACTTCCACAGGAACAAATGAGTCATCTTAACCAAATGGAACATTATTATAATGCTTGTTGATTGAACATTTTATATTTATATATATATATATATATATATATATATATATATATATATATATATATATATATATATATATATATATATATATATATATATATATATATATATATATATATATATATATATGCACATTTTTACACCTGCAAAACATTGTGGCTTTGGACAAATATATATCGAATTCCACAGATTTGCTTTCTGCACAGAAAGAGATCATTATCAGAGAAGTGGACTTTCAGGTTTTTTTCTTTTTTGTCAAACTAAGAGCAATAATTAATTTTCATGCTCTAAATGATTGTTGTGTTGCTGTGCTTAATAGAAGTACCTGTGTAAATAAATAGTTTACAGACACGAAGAACTGGCAGCAGGACAGAGACTTATCAAGACCACACACACTTGAACCATCTATTTACTGTAAACCACCTGTTTAATCTGAGGCTCGTGGTCTTTCCGAGACATCGGTCCTTCCTGACCACACACAGATGTGAGGCTTGGCGATATGTAGGATCACAGTCACAAAAACTGACACTGAATGAAATCAGGGGCAATTTAAAAACACAAATATGACAAAACTTGTGCAAAAACGTCTCCTCAGATGATCTGTCCACAATGCGTAATGACAAAAACATGTTTTAGCTCGAAAAAGAGAAAAAATATATTACTTTTTGTGTTAAAACTAATCGAACTGAGGTTAAATGTTCATTTTTTAAATTTAGTTTGGAAACTGTTGCTGACAAAAACAAACAAAAAACAAGCCAGTACAAGGTTCACAGTGTCCTGGAGCTACAAGACGTCCTTTATGTGCTTAAAATAAGAAAAACCCGTTCCACAATCCACATCCACAAGTCTGAGACAGCTGTGCAAGTGTCTCTGAGTTAGAAAACTCCAGAAATGAGAAGACCTCAATATTGTTTTTGGTTTCAAAATGCTTAAATCTCAGTGTTTAAATGTATTTTTTGCTGTAATACAAACTTTTATATTATTATATTGCTATTGAATTTTCGAATGAGTATGTTTAAAAACAGTTTTTTTATTCTCACAAATACAGTTTTCAGCCCACTCAACATTTTCAATGTGAGATTCTATATTTGGCCAATACACAGAATATCACAGGACTCTCACACAGTGCTCCTCTTTTCAGGTTCAGCTGTGGTCATACGTCTTTTTCCTCAGTTCCTATGGATTCGCTGGTTTTTATCCTTTGGCGTAAGTGTGTATATTTGCGTGTCTGTGTGTGGTTTACAGTTGTTTACATAGCTAACAGTGGGTGAGCCCTGTTCAACAAGCCCTATCTGTGATTTAGGCATTTCGAAAAACCCTATAAACTCTGGATGAAAGCTGCAGCCAAATTAATAAAATTTAACAGGATAAAGATGTGGCTTGTTACACAGCATGACATTAAAATTCCCCCTCCTAAATGACAGAAAACAATCTGTATTTATGAGTTCCTGGCTGTAGAACGTCACAACACAAAATAGACCGGCTTGTATTCGTATCCGTCCCGTTTGCTTCAAAGCTTTTGCTTTAAACAGCTTCCCATACAGGGCCTTTACCTGATCCTCATTCACTCCAGCTAAGCTCAGTGTTACCTGGAACAGCTAAACAGTTTTTTTGTTGAAACTCGGGTTATTGGGTGCTATTAGGTTTTATCCCACTTGGCCGTGTGAGAGCTGTTGTTCTTTCAGAGCCGAGTGGTTAGACGTATCTTTGCAGAGCAATAAATGGTGGGAAATAAGTGTCTGGATTCTTTAAAAAAAAAAAAAGAAAGTCTTATCTCATGTAATTACTCGGATTCTGAGTGGAGAACAGTTTACTGATGTAAGAAATGTGTGTGGGCCTGTGTTGCCTATGTGGGTGTTTAGATTGGCTGTGTGTAAACCAGTGTGGATATAGAGATATAGATACTGGATGTATCATGGTGTTTGCACTTGTACCCCAGGTACTAATGGGTGGGAGGTGAACACTCAGGGAGCTTCAAACCTGGACAAAGGTTCTTCTTACCATATTTTATTTCTGGGAATGTTACAGTCACATCTGTCAGCAGATCTACAGCAGTATGTTGGGCTCAGTTATGGTCTGTAACGTCAATGGGGGCGGGTCTTGCTGAAAGATGATAGGTGTTTACTTGTCCTCAAGTTCTGTCTGCCTATATCTGTTTCTTCTTCATCTGTCATTTATTTTCCTCTTATTACATATCAATCATTACTGCTGCTAACATTGGTGTAACAAATAGCACTCAGATTCAGTGAAACAAATAAACACACACACACACACACAAACACAAGCAGTCTGAAATGAACCAGACCCCCTCATATCGTTATTCCCCTCCCTCTCTCAAAAAAACAGGAAAGGTTGTACAGTATTTGTATGATTGGAAATCTGCTTAAAATCTGGAAACCATATGCTGGAACATATTCAGCTTTTATGTCTTTCAACTTGGCCATTATTTTAGTTTCGTGAGATAGTCTGCTCCTTTGCACATGTGCATCTCCCTTGCTTTGTATTTTTATTGTTTTTTGAAGTGAATCCTAGCATTGTGGGATCACGGACAGTGTTCCACTTAGCGAGTCCTCCTGCTATGTGAGTTATGGTTCAATGAGGCTGCGCTGAGCTTGTACAGACAGCTCTGGTCCGCACATCCACTGATCTCACAGGTTGTCAGTAATTGGGGAATGCATTGCAGACTGGTCCAATATCTTTGTTCATCTTGGTTCTGACATTAATCTTGTGTTGAACTTTCTTTGGATCACTGACGACTTTGAAGCGCACAGAAAGCAGACATGCAATTAAGGGGGAGAGAGTGCAAATATCAGCACAGAGCAACATTTACAGATGATGCTGGGTAGACGAGGGCGGCAAGACGATACTGTGGGACAATATAATTTAAATACAAATTATCTGAAGTTTGCTATATTTATACATTGGAAACCAAGTCTGGATTCGTAGTGGACAATGGTACCAGGTTTTCAGGATCCCCAAATCCTCCAGGATCACCATGTGGCAGTATGGGAAATGTAATCAATTAAAATGTGTTTGTTTGTTTTTTTACAAATGTATGACCCTCTGCAGACTTAAAGATGTAACAATGCTTTAGCTCCTGTCTTTTTATTGTTTCCATGCACAAGCAGGTTGATTTAACCCTAGTAACAGCTGACCTTTACTGCAAATCAATTAGTAGATTGTATTTTATGTATGGGATTTTTATCAGATGTTTGGCACGAATGATTTGTATTTATTTAGTGTTTCGCTTGATATGATATGGTTGATGTTGAGGAAGGGATTGATGTTTGGAGGATTAAATGAAGTGTACTGCTCACTCTTTTGCTGCCACGTCGCTCACTTGAGAGCAGACTCTTGCTGCTGTTTTCCATAACAGCACTTCATAAACCCCACCTCTGCCCCAGCATCAGAGTGCTCAGAGTCCAGCTTTACTGCCCCATGGCCCATTCCTTGCTACGCTGTAGACGACAAATGCTGTACAGTACATAATCTGTATAAAATATTTCAATTTTTTCCAATTCAATTGTATTTGTATAGCCCAAAATCATAGATCCGCCCCAATGGGCTGTACACCGTGAACAAAATGAACAAGCAGAACAATGCACCGAAATATGAAAGATAAGTTCACATAGGAGCAGAGGACAGAGGGTAAAGGGCAGCATGCCAGCAACAACTGTGAGTGACATCCAGATCAGATCAGAGCCTCTGGACATGGATTTTGCCTCCTGCATCCACAGTGGCACAGATGCAGCAATGCATCAGCTCTGATCACAATCGAAACATTTCCCATCTGTTTGCATTTGCTGACTCTGATCTCACACTTATGTTCTCTAGAAAGCCAGCAGCTCAAACTGTTTAGTTCAATGGCAGCTGTTCATGTATTTGAGTGTAAAGGTTGTTTGATCGCAAAATATTGAAAGAATGATCAAGCCAGGATTCATTAATGATCCCTGCCCCCCATTTCCTTGCCTCATATCCCTGGCTTGGGTCTCCAGCACCTGTCAGCTTCATGTTTTATGAGTGCTGGAGGCAGGAGTGGATACAGAGCAGGGCAGAGCGGTTTGGAGGCAGGAGAAGCAGAGAAGTGGGAGGCGTAGAGGAAAGGAAAGGTAGATATTTGTTATACATTTGGGCTTCAGGGCAGCTCCCAGTGCAGCTTACAGGTCTGTGTTGGACAGCACCTGAAACATTTCAATTTGGTTGAGGAGTAGTCTTTTGTTCTTTTCTTGGAGCGATATAATGGACTCCTGCTCTTATCTACTATCAGAGACCGAAACATCAACAGCTTTTACAGCTTCAGATGAAATCAGCACAGTGGCACTGAAAACAGGAAAGATGAAAAAGAATGGATCCTTGAACATAATCAAGGCTGATTTTGTCAAGTTATCATCCAATTATTATTCATTAAGATTAAGCCAATCCCAGCGCATGATAGGTGAGAGTACTGTACTGTACTCCACACAGAAAGGTCCCAGATCCAGGACCAAGTAGGACCTTCTTGCTTTGAGGCAACAGCCTAACCCCTGCTCCACCATGTCACCCCTCCTCTAAATCAGTATGTAACAAATAAATGCTGTAAGGGGAAAAAACGCTGTATCTGTTTCAAATGAAAAGCTGCATTTTTCAGAGAAATGCAGAAATTCATAAGAAGGCTTTTATTGTGAAACGTCTGCAGGACCATGTTGTAGAAAAGTCTTTGACTTGAAAGGTTTGGTGGAGACGTGCAGGACAGCAAAATGAAACTGAACGATAGGCAACAAGTTATAATCAAGACTTTTCCTTCAGACCGCACCTTCCAGGTTGATACAAACCCCGGCAAGCATAATCTGGTCCTGGAAGGGTAGTGTTTTGTATCATCATTTTATAACCTACACAAACACAGACCAAGGGCAACAACCCCTCATCTCATTGCAAACCACAGACAATTATGTTTAATCCCCACAATCCTGTGGTTTACACGATTCCTGCTCTACGTTAGACACGTCGTGGCCTTTGCTGACGACTGAAAGTGAGACCAGCACAGTGGCACTGGACAGGAAAACAGGAAAGGTGACCAAGAATGAATTCACTGGTGAGCTGATGATTGAGGTGATTATCCACAGCAGCTGGTTTATATAACCTATAAAGTTACTGTTTTTAACTGCATCCATACTGAAGCTCTTTCTTGTATTTATTTGCAGTATCTTTTTTTCATAGTGGTCAGAGTTAAAATCTATGAATGAGGCACATCTTGATGGATACAACAAAGATATAGGTATGGATATAGATATATAACACTTTTCTTTGTTTTTTCCTCCAAAACATGGAGCAAAGTGAAGAGAAAATTTGACTGAATTGCTGTTGGGCCTGGCCATGGTCTTCAAATAGAGGATCGTAGAATGATTGTCCTTTATGCTTTATGCTTTTCAGTAATGATCAGGGTAAGACATGGAAATTTGGAGACAAACTTCAAGCAGAATCGCTTGAATGTGAAGTTTTTTGATAATACAATCAACAGCTTCATCCATTGCAACGTGGTGCAGAACATCGTACATCAGATGCTGTTTGCAAAAATAAAGGAGAGAGTTTTAACATCCTCTCTGATGATAAAACACTTGTGGAAACAGGTTGCAACTGTCAGGGAAGTGTGGTTTCTTTCCACTTCAAGGTGGTGGACATGCAGGTCATAACCAGTGGCTAGTCTTCATCCACCCAAACTATAAATCCAGAAGGGTCAATGTAGGAGCATATCTGAACAAATCCCCAAAGGATCCAGATGCACACAGTGCCAACCCTGGATTTTCATCCCAGGTCCTAGCGGTTATTATAATGGTTGGTTTGCATGTTTATATGATTGTGGGGATGAAACTGATCAGATAGCCATTAAGGCATTCAGCTATGATGATGTCAACAAGGACATTAAAGAATTGTCTGATGTGAAACCTTCTCTCTATGGGTAATTATTTGTTTGTATTACTTGTCTCCCTGTTCACCTACAATGTTTAATGCTTCTACAAATGCACCAGATATTAGGATGCTTCATCATGTTTTAATGAAAATTATTTTATTGAGGTACAGATGTGTAATTCTGTGAATGGAGAAGCAGCATTTATGTTTTATGCATTTATGTCCACGTATCTGAAACAAACTGCTAGAAAACTACAACTCTCTGCTTTTTAAAATCAAGACTGAAGACTGTTTGCTGCTGCCATTTGTTTAGACAATTTTACTGCACTGTGACTTTTAAATCTCAAATTTTGACTGTTGTATTTTTATTGTGACTTTTTGTGATTGATTGAGATTTATTTTTGTATTTTTATATTTCTGAGAAGCACATTGAATCGTCCTGTGATTGAAATGGATGCTATAAATAAAGTTGCCTTGCCTGAATAGATGCAATATTTACAATATATAGAGGAAGCTTAATGTTACATATGCAGTATACTGTATGGTTTGGGTTTTCTGTGTTTACACCCACAAAACAAATGCAGCAGGAACAGTTTTCCTACTGTTTCTTGGTAGAAATAGAGAACCAGTAACTCATTACTCTTTCTGTCCATTGGTTTGGCTCATTTTTTAAAATAGAAATGACATTTCAAAACTCTCGAACAGAAATAGTTTTGACTCATTTCTCGAAACAGATGGGACGTTCTCAACACTCTTGGTGCTTTTGCCAAAATGATCCGGATGGTTAGGCACAACACCATGGTTCACAGATGCAAAAGCTCATATCTCTCCCAAAACTGTTCACTCGTCAAAACTAGATTTCTTTCTTATATAAATAGTCAGTGCCCCCAAAATGCATCATCCCTTTGGTGTTGTGCCAGCACTGCAAGTCAAAATGTTAAGATGCTCTGTCACTATGGCAGACAGCAGGACCAATGGAGAACAACTTTATATAACTACTACTTTGGCTTCGTAAAATCGAGACACCTGTAGCACTTTATAAATGACGTTACAGTTTTTCTTGATTGTTTACACACATTTTCTGAAAGCATGTCTCATACGTACAGAACTCTACACACACATCAACAAACACACACACAGTGGGCAAAACCCTTCAATTCTCCTGCAAAATTACAGTTTACAGTTACATTTACATAATGTTTAGCTACAGCACCTCATCCACATCACAAGCAATGGTTTCCCTGTCCAAGCAGTGGGGACATATCACCAGGCATAATGAATCCAGCCATAAAAAAACATCTACCATATCTCCACTTTTGTCTTCCATATCATGGAGAAGGGGGATACATGTTTGTGGATTTCAGCCAAACACTTTGGAGAAAACATTTCAATAGTGATATGTGTGGCGAGTCAGTGTTTATAGTGGGGCAATTTACTTTAGAATTACAAGATATTTCAATATCTCCTTCACAATAACAATTGTGTCAAATGTAGAGAATTGTGTGTAGCATTTTGAAAAAAAAAAAGTGTTTTAGTACTGCTATTTGAGTGAAAGCAGGAATTGTGCTTGTAATTTAGCAGCATCGGTTCAAGGGGTTGTTGCATGAGTTCCATGTTGTGGTTATTGTGGGTCAAGTACCAGAATTTCTGTGTAAACAACTGAGAAAAACTGTAATGACATTTGTAACTGCAGATTTGTGGGTTAGAGTTACACTTGTTTTCCAATTGCTAAAACACAATTTTGAGCTAGACTGTTTTTTTATCAAAATACTTAATTCACAAAACCACACACCTAAACTGCAAAATACCTCATATATCCTACAAAATGAAGCACTGCAACCAAAGCTACATATAGCATTAATAAAAAATATATAACTTTTATAGTCTTTTATAGTATTTACTTCCTGATTGAAGAGGTAATTAACCTTTGAGGAGCTTGGCCATGTGGCTCATATGTATACCGGCCAAATAGCTCATTTGGTGTCATTTTGAAATGGCAAACGTGACCTTATGTCAGATTGTTGAGTCTTATGCAGAGAACTGTGTTCAATGTATTTAAAAAAATGCCATTTGAATCCTAAAATGTGTTTAAAACAGAAAATGTGTTTAGAGTTTTGGAGACTTGAAGCAGTTTTGCTGTCTGTTTATCAGTTTAAAAAATTGTGACTAACGTCATTTTAATGTGTTAGCAATTGGAAAAAAATGTAAAATAAAAAAAATAATTAAATTTAAAACTTTAATAAGGTGCCATTGAGGAGGTACCACATAGGCCTTACAGGATTATTGCACAGATTCCAGTGGATGAGTGTGATGGGTATGAAGGAGGAGAGAGAAGATGAACAACAGTTCAGGTCAATCATCTGATGTCAGTGAGGACAAAGAGTCTCCTGAACCTTTCATTTCTGCAGCGCCCCTACATAGTGTGATCAGGGTAGTGTGACATTAAGGAGGATTGGACACCTTTTCTGATGTTACACAACCTGTGGGAACAGGTGGAAGCTGTCAGGGAAGTCTGGACTACCTTCCACCTCAAGGTGAAGATGAAGGTCATGATACATATAGTACAAGATGGAAGAAATGTCAAAGAAGAAGAAAACTGCACTAATGTCAGGAGCAAGTTGCATAGGAATAAAAAATACATCAATACCAAAAATGATCACTGAGCACCTGTAATAATACATTTCCAGACCTGTTTTACTTTCTTCTGAAGGTCTAACTAAGGTTTTTAATAAAATATGTGGTAAACGTGAGCATACATATGCATACACTTTCACTGCAACAAAACACACACATATAAGCAGAAACACACATTCTCTGTTGTGTTGAACTGGTTGTGAGGTGACTGAGGGCGAGCTGACTACGTCAGATCTCCAGTTTTCTGCTTTGGCGGCTGCTAGCGTCCTCTTGTCTGGAGGATAAACACAGCTGTGGAAAATACGACTATTTCTACAATCTTCACATTTTCTGCTTTTGTTGTGCATAGAAATATGACAGATTTGTTTTTCACACCTCTGATTGAGCGCCAAGAATATATCAGCCATTGCAGACTGAAACATTTTCTGTGGAAATAAACTGGATTGTGACCTTGACCTTGTGTTCATCTGTCATTCTGTCATTCTCCACTCCCATTTGTGCCAGTAAAAGAAAAACAAATAGATGAGAAGTTAGTCATGTTTTAAATGAAAACTCATGGTAATTTAAATCCAAAGGATACAAAGTTTAAAGTTGTATTCAATAAAATTAAAATCATGATAAAAACCCCAAATTGTCGGTTTTTATCCTACAATTTAGACCTCTTGTAAGCATTTTTTAAACATGACTTAACATTTTCAGCTTCTAAACTAGGAGAAGGTGCCCACCTTTTCACACGCACATGCGGAAGTGAACTTGCATGTCTCTCTGCAGTCCTGTGTGTGTATTCTTCTTTGTGTGTGTGTGTGTTGTAAAACCATAGGGTGTCAATAAAACACCAGGGGTGTCCCGTATACAGGTGCTGGGGTGATGGTTTGCTAGAGTTTAATAGTGGTCTGTCTTGAGTTGTCTCGACTTAGCCTTTGGGATATTCAAATTAAATAAATGGTTTCAGTTGTAATAGAGAAGATGAAATAAAATTAGAAGCTGACACCAATATTCTTCCAGCAGGAGGATAATCTCACACATTTTATTCTTATTTCCCACAACTAAATGTGTTTCAATCTTTCTCCATTTTTCTCCAGTTTCCATTTAACTGTTAGTTTATTTTTAGACATATTTTCTTTCTATTTTATTTGGATACAAATAAACTCGAGGAAAATATTTCTAGAACATAGAAAGATACACAAAATAGACGATGCTTTAACATGTCTGAAGGACATTTACATCAGGCATTGCAGGAATAAGACTTAGTCATTAAGGTGCTGTTAAGATCCCAACCGCCCATCCTGCTGCTGTTAGGAAGAAGGTACTGGATACAGCAGGCCAGCACTGACAGGCTCGGAAAGAGCTTCAGGTCACTGGGATCCAGAATAAGGAAAGTCTTATCATTGCAAATTTAATATCTTTGTATTATGGACTGTAACATGCAATTTAAAAAACTCACCTTCAGTCATTTTATAGACCACTAGATTGATGAATTGCAGAAATAATCCAGAAACAGTTTGTTTGTTTGTTGCAGCCTTATCAGTTGCATCAACACCACCCATGTGTTCTCTAAGGACATTCAGGTTTACTTAAATAATAAGTATATTATGCATAGACACTGAGCAACAACCACATTAACATAACTGAAAATGTTAAATATATCACACAGGAAAATGCTGAGCTCGGGTTGTTTTGTTGCTAGATTGCTAGATTCAATCAGGAATCAAGGGGTTTTTGTACTGTAACATAGTCTTTGTCATGGCCGCCCTGCTTGTCTACTCCACAGGAAAAAACATCGCACCCCTTCCCCTGATACTTTAGAACATGCAGGACTATCCTTCTTATATAAAACTCCCAACACGTAGATGCAAAAACCTGAAAAGCTGCACGAGGAGCAGGAGAGCACTGTTCAGAACATTTTACCCAGACATTTTTACAGTCATGTCAGGCATGTTTCAGGTCATTTTAACACAAACCACCATCTTTCTCCTAATCCTAACCAACTGTTTCTTTTCTCCTAAACGTAACCAGACTATTACCACAGCATTGTCAACTGTGGGTTTCATCCAGATGCTGTGGAAGTGTCTCATGATACCCATCAGCCATATGAACTTCATTTAAAAGCTTCATGGGGCTTTTTAGTGTCACAAATATACAGTCACGACCCATCCCCCATTCACTGCTGTGAGAGGCTCCTTCATATTAGTGACACACAAAATGACCTGTTTTTTTCCCTTGAGCTCCAGAAGTTGAAGAGGATGATTAAAACTATAATGAGAAGAGTTTTATCAGAAGCACAAATTATTAGAGATAACACAGCTTCAAATAAAACCCAGTAAAGTCTTTAACAAGTATGAGAGAAATATTAAATCTTTAATATTAATTCCAATGGAAACTGGACTTTGTGTGATGTGTATAGTGACTGAATAAAAACACTAATAGTCATACAACATGTGATTTTTCTAGAATCTATTTCTACTGAGCACAAGTGAGTTATATTTCCCACATTTAGTGAACCTCTATGGGCTCTGCTCTAGTGACAATTAACACACATTTCATCAATACTGAAGCAAGTTGATAATGAAACAAATTCACTGGTTTAATGTTAATTTAGAGTGCTCAGCTTGAGATGAAACTGTGTTTTAATCAAAACTGAAGTGAAATAGAATATGAAGATAATATTTTGTTATTAGAATAATGACATACAGTCAATATTCAGTTTGTTTGGTGTTTCCACGCAGCTCCATGGTTGAATCTAAAGTCAGTTAAACTAATTATGGTGAATACGATGATTTAAATCAAGAGAGTCCATTGTCTGTTTTTTTCATTATGGAACTAATTGAAGATTCCAAATAGAAATACAGAAATTGTTCAAATTGATTTCTTTTACTTGGCTTCATGGTAATCCAGCCTTTATTTTTAGATTTATCTTTAATAGGTAAAGATTCTCCCCAGACATGTTTTAAGGCGTATTTTATATTTGTTTAGTGAAAAATGTTTCCACAAATAACATCCTATTAAATATGTTCCTTCTGCCTCATAAAATAAAGGATACCAAGAAATAAATAATTACTTTAATTTCAGAAGTCTAACTGCTGAGACAATATGTCTCCCGCTTCATTATAAAGTTAATTCTCACTGTTTGTGCAGAGGAGGCTTCAATTTTCCGCTTTTCACACTCCTGTAAATTGAATATTGCACCACGCGGGATTGGTGTCAAACTGTTTTTATCTTCAGGTTCGTCTCCTAAAATTGGATTTTCAATGAGCTCAGACCCGTTTTCTGCTTTCAGCAGATGAATGTGAAAACAGCGTTAGTGTAAAAATGTATCTCATTTTTGGTTTGTTTGTTTTTTAAACATAGTGTCGCTCTTTCTTTCCTCTCTCCTGTCTCTCTCTTCGTTTTTGGAAGCCAGATGCTCCCCACTCATAATTCAAAGCCCGTACCTGTACTTAGAATAAACATGTTTGTTGTATTATATAATATTAATACTAATAGTTTAATCATTTGATATCGGAAAAAATCCTTCCTCTCTCGTGTTTATATCAAAAATTACAACAAAGCTGAGCAAAATAAAATAAACGCAGCGATGCGGTCACATTCTTTTACAAACCAGTCAAATGCAGGTTTCTGCATTTTTTTTAAGAGTCAATATTATTTTATAGTGTCTAATAGTCTAATAATAAATCCTGCGACTGTGACACCGACAATCAACAAATATTCTTAAAATATTTTATTCCAAACCTTGTAAGAACTGTAACACATCTCTTTCAAAAAACATTTGCTTCAAGTAAAACAAATATAGAAATATAGAAATATAATAGTGTAGGCCAACGTTAAAAACTGCACATTTTTAAATGTGTGGGTTTCTCATTCTGAGACTGAGTTCGTTAGATTAAATTAAATTAGACGGAACTTTAATAATCCCAGTGGGGAAGTTGGGGATCTGAGAAAGCGGATAGTTGGGAATCATTCCGTGAAGAGAGGCCGGGGAGATGAAGTTTGGGGCCAGAGGAGGCACCGCGGCGCAGCGTCTCGGGTCGAAATGTTCAAAACATGACGGGAAATTCTTGGAGAGGAGCGAGGAGAGCGCGGATATAACGCTGCTCACAGGTGGGATGCTGGGACAGGTGTGGCCGCTCAAACCGCTTCCCAATCCCAGATCCCGGTACGGATCGGGACCCTGGAGACCAGACCCCATCCTGTGCGCTCCGGCAGGAAACGGCGGCACCAGGCTGCGCTGCTGCGCCCTGGAGTCCTTCACCGCTCCCAGATAGAAATGCTGCCTCTTGAAGCGTTTCCTCCGCCGCAGAAAACTCCCGTTTTCAAACATATCGGCCGACATGGGATCCAGAGTCCAGTAATTCCCCTTACCGGGATTCCCGGGCTCCCGGGGCATTTTGAGAAAGCAGTCGTTGAGGGACAAGTTGTGTCGGATCGAGTTTTGCCACGCGGGGAACTTCTCCCGGTAATACGCGAAGCGCTGGCTGATAAAATCACAGATCTCGCTGAGGGTGAGTCTCTTCTTCGGGCTCTGGAGGATCGCCATGGTGATCAGAGCGATGTACGAGTACGGCGGCTTCACCGAGGCGGTTCTCCGGCCCGGACCGTCCCGGAGCCGGACCGCGAAGTCTCCCTCGGGGATGAAGGATGAAGCGCTCCTCTCCGGGTCCGCGCGTCCCCGACGGAGCTCCGACACGTCCGTGTCATTCGCGGCTTCGTCCGTCTGCCCCTCTACGTCCACGTCCGTGTCCTCCACACTGTCCAAGGTCATGGTCCCGGTCCTCACGGTGCGCGGTGGCGCGGCGGCACCAACAGGCTACAGGAGCTCAGACACTCTGCTGCCTTTCATTCACAAAAAAAAAGTTGCGCATCTGACTGCATCCTTGACTTTTTAGCTTCCCATTCTGAACAGCAGCCGCCTCCTCCTCCTCCTCCCTCTTCATCAGAACAATAGTAGATCCAGATCTGGATCACAGTCACATTACAACACTCGCTGTGAATATTAATGATACAGAGCAGCTGCCTCTACAGCTCTTCAGTTTGAGATGAATCATGATGAGTTAAGACAACCCACGTGCTCCCAGCGTTTGGACTTTGACCCCTGCTGAAACATTGCAAATGTAAAGGAATAAGAAAATGCTTTTAAATATTGATGCTTTCAACACAAGACCAACATGATCATTCACATTTCCTGCTTGCTGTTGGTGTTAAATTGTAGTTTGGGATAATTGGATACAGCTCATCTAATCCCATAAGCAGAATTGCTGAGATCCTTCTACAAAAAGTAGAGGAAGAGGATTATTATTAGTGAAGCATAAACTTGCGAGCAGCTTTTTAATGGCGTCAATACGGAGCCAGTTTTACCACCAGCGGTTCAATCTATAGCAATGACTCATATTTTACAAGCACGGCATGTTTTGTATGAGACAAACTTAACCTGCAAAGAACAGTATAACTAAATTATATTTAGATACATGTGGTAGTAGGTTTGTGTCTGAAACGCAGCAGAGTGGAGTATAAAGTGGCAGATTATAATGATAGAGTAAACCAAACTGCAGCAAGTCACAGTATAGCGTAAATATACTTCACTGCTCATTATAGTTTACAGCTGATGGTGAAATGACTGCAGCAGGTGGCTGTTTTGGATTCAATATGTTTAAAGAGAAAAATGAAGCAAGCACATTATTTTTAGTGAGCTTGTTTCTATTTTACGTTCTTGGCAAACAGGACACTCATTTCCTTCAGTGTTCCTTATTGCTGGATGGTTTGGCACCCTCTCTCTCTCTGGCTGTTTCGAATAAGAGGAAGACGTAATCCTTTCTGAAATAATAGCTGCACTGTATCAGTCCGTGTGAGGCCACCCACTTGGGAAACAGGCCTGAACTGCATGGTGGGCTGAGGAAACTGTGGGAAGTCTCATTAATGAACAACTCTTCCCTGTTCCTCTCACTTGTAGTTTAATGCAATATGTGTTCCCTCCTCAAACCATTATACCGGTTTTATCACACTGCTTTATTTTAGTAGGAAGATTTATACCTAGTGTTTGTCCTGTTTATGAACCTTCAGATAAGTGCACATGTGTTTTTTATTTTAAATATTTAATTGTGTTGTTTAAAAAAACCAGGAAACAAATTGGATGTTTCATACAGAATTTAATGCAGGCTGAAAACCCAGAAATAGTCATGCAAAGGAAATTAGTGCACCTCCAACCAACAACACAATACTGTCCCAAAAACAACAACAACAACAGCAACCCAAATAAACTCCAAGGAAAGCAACAAACACTGACAAAAACAACATGAATAAATAACTTAATTTAACTTGTGCAACTGAAGGCGGAACAGAGCAGACAGTGTTTCTGTCGGGGTCAAGAGAAGTAAATTGTTTTCCAGTTAATAACAGTGAACGCAGCACTGAGCTCAGGTTGCAGTTTGTGCTGCGGTAAAGAATAACTTCTATTGCAGCTGTCTGGCACCGTTACACACAAGCGACACTGACGTTATTTAGATGAAATAAGTCAACAATTATGACCAAACTTTCCACTGAATGTGTCCCTGCACTATCCCACTTCTTTGTTCCAAAGTATTCTCAGCTCTGCTGTAAATTCTGTCTGTGCTTCATCATTATGGTCCTTTTTTGTCTGTAGATAGAGAAAAACAAACCCATCTGTGTAAATACTCAGTGAAACACGCTGCATACAGGCTAGCAGGTAGCACAAATAAGAACTGTGCTGTTAAGACTGAGCTACAGATTTCCCATTTATTTTTTATCCGTTTTCCTCTGTCTGTTCACGTTTGCACCGTATGAGCTGCAGAGGTCCAAGCCTGTAGCAGCAGAACTAATTTAAATACTCGAATCAAAGTGAGATATAAGATATAATTCACATCTGTAATGCATTCTGAAGGTCTAAGAACTGTTGTGTGCAAATGTGGAGCTCCTTCATGTGGAAATAAAAGCGTTTTTCTCTGGTCCTTAGGTGTGTTTCCGGGCTGAGGTCAGCCTCACAAAGTTTCCACACTTGAGGCAGCTTGAGTTGGAGTTGCCCTCTTTCCTGGGAATATGCCAGCATTTGACACAGCGCACTCTGTACTTCTTATACCTTAAAAAGACAAAAAGTGGCAGTGATTACGCTTCTCTCTTTTTGATATTTACATATAATAAATGCTGTTTTTAAGAAAACCCTCATACGATACCATTGATACTCATTTACGATACTTGAAACATCATAAATAGGTTTGTAAATCAGTGCACAGTGCACATTTTCACAAATTCATTGATTTTTTTAATCCTATGAAGAAGTTCTTCATGCAGAAAGTATTTAATATGAGCTATAAAACTCACAGAGCTCTGTAAACACATACACTATAAATTCATTTCCTTTATAATACCACAGCAAGTTGTTTTTGACTCTTTTACAAATACAACACATGAAACTGTGGAGACGTTAACATGGTTGCCTTTCTACTTCCTGCTAATGCAAACCAGTCCAACAATGAGTCACAGCACAACTCTGTTTTAAAATTCTAGCATCTGTGCAGCTTTCTGTGAGTCTGTAGTAAGCAGAGTTGCTTCTACTCCAAGAAATGTTGTTACAGAAAAGTAGAACAGGAAACTACTAGTATAATTCTTTATGAGTTATAGTATATGGTGTGATGTTTTGGAACTTGTTTTCCACACATGTATATATTTTCATAATAATGAAAAAAAAAACAATCAGCCCCCATTGTCTAATAAGTATAGACCTCATTGTTGCATACAATACAGAAAATCAAAGTCTGTGGAAATCTTTTATTTATTTTTTTAAAAATAAAAAAATATTATTTTTAAAAAATAATATTTTAGGTTTCCTTATGTAGAGAATCAGCTCATGTACAGAGCTTCGAGTGTGTTTTTTTTTTAATTCTACCTTATTCCACAGGCATTACAGAGCGGGGTCCCGTCCTCTGCATCTCTCCACATCGGCGTCTTCCTGGTGCAGCACGATGCACAGATTTTGCTCTCTAGTTAAAAAGAAAAAAAAAAACGTATTAACATTTATTAAAGCATTGCAATCATTTTGAACTGATTTACAAGTTTATTTGACCTTAACTACATCCATGTACTGTTTGTATACTGTTCCTTATACAAACAGTAGAAAAAAAATGACATTTTTCAGGCCTGAGGTGCAAAAATATTAGCATTAACACAAAGTCTTTTAACACATACAGATACTTAATGGAATCCAATAAAACACCTTTAAAAAGGGAACAGATTTTTCTTTTGTACAAATATAAATAAAACCTAGAAATAGATAAAAGAAAATATTCCATCCCAGCATGTCCGATATAAAAGTTAAATAAAAGCAGCATAGGCAGTAATAAAAACAACTGGAAACTGGAGGTAAAAGGTGCAGCACATGCTGTAAAGGGAGAACTTATGATGCCACCAGCAGTTGAATTTTTCTTATCTAACATTATATATTATCAGTTTAATCTAATCTAAGAGTTTATTGCATCTATTATGTAATTCTCAGGTATAGAGGGTGAACAGGTAAATAAACAGCATTTAGAGACTTTTTGGCTGTCTGATCTTTTTGTATTAACAACATACAAATATTAGTAACAAAAAGTGTTATAGTTTCTCAGAAGTAACAAACTGTATGTTTGTCATTCAAAACCTGTTAAGAGAGTGGAGTTGACAATACTGATAATAAATTGTTTAGAAGCCCATCAACATTGCAAAGCAAACAAACATGTCGTCTCATAGAGAGAAACAAATATAGCTATATTCTGGTTCTTCTTTCCCCTTCATTTATTCCATGGCTTTAATTGAACTAGTTGATACTGATTATGGTGTCTGGATATTCACACGGCAGTTTTCCTGAATACTCATTAGATGTCCAGCATGTGTCATAAGTGATGCTGTGAAGTCACAGTTTTGATGTGGTGGCGTCCTCTAGTGGAGACCAGAGGCATTTCACACACACCTTCCTGCGGTTTTACCTATAGTCTTTTTAATAAAATAACTAAAATGATCTTTTATTAGTAAGGTATTTCTATCTAGAGAGCCCTTAAAATGTGAGAGCAGCTTAAATTAAATCGTACTTAATAGTAACTCACTTGCAGCAGCGTTCATCAGGTCATTGTCCTCATCAGAGCTGCTTGTTTTAAGGGATTTCTGAGATGTCCGTGTCCTCTGCCTCGGTTTTCTTGTAGTCGGTTTCCTGACACTTTTGCAGAGCTCCTGGCTGTGATGACAAACATGCAGAATACAACAATATTGTGTGTAAATTTAGCTCTATCACCATTTTCCTCAACGACCATTTAATAGTATAACGAGACAGTAGAATAGATAATGACTGTTTCATTATCTATTCCACTGTCTCATGATGTTTTTGGACAGTGGAATAGATAATGAAATAGGTCCCCAAGCTGAATCGGTCATCACCTGTACTGTGAGGTTATGAGGAGCCGACACTGTTCCTTACTATCGTCCAACTCTGTGTCCATCCTGAACGTCACTCCCTGGAAGTCTGGGTCTTGGATATCGGCGCTCCGGCTGGGATTAGGTTGTTTTCTGGGAGTCTTGTTTCTCCATATGGTTTTAGAGGAGGGTTCCTGGCTAGATGGAGGTTCACTTTCCTCCTCTTGCACTGGTTTGGGTTCTGATTTTATCGTTGCACAAGATGAGAGGTTTGTTGGCCCACAGTAGCTGGAGGATTTCAACTCTGTGACTGGAGGGGATTTTCCTCCTGGAGGAGCAGGTTTATGTTCTGGTGTAAATGATGTGATTTCGTCATCTTGTTTGGAGAGTGAGTGGCAGCTCTCTGCAGCACTGGAGGAGATTGGTTCTGATTGTGAAGGAGGCAGGATGGAGCTCAGAGGTGGAAACTGGGCTTCACATGTTGGCTCTGCAGTCAAAGCAAGGTTTGCATTGTAGTCTAGCGTCAGTGTCGGCTTAGCCACGACTACACCTGTACCATCGTTTGAATTAAAACTCAGGTGGGTATTAAGAGATGCATTGAGGATATGTTTTTGTGCCAAAGAATTTTCTGAGATGGTTAAATTAAAAATATCCTGTTCAGTAGAGACATGACCTTTCTTGAACTCCTGGTTCCACTCTGATAGTCCTTTGATCTTCCTTTTGACTCGCTGTAAAAGCTCAGTAGATTCTGCTGCGTTTTCCTCCACCAGACCTGGTCTGACAGGGTCTGTTTTTTCAGGAATCTGTGGTTGAATTCCGTAGCAAACCTTGGAATCTTTCACGCTGCAACTGCTGTCCCCTCTCACATCTTTTACAGGGCTCACACAGGCCGTATTTTCATGTCTCTCACAGATAACGGATGGTCTCAAAGTGTGTTTGATGCTTACAGAGTCATCTCCAACTTCCTGACCTGTTACATCTGCTGCTACAGTCAATGATTTAACTACTGAATAGCCTAGATTTGTGTTAGATGACACCAATCCTGTGTCCATCTCCGTTACATCTCCTTGATGCATGAGCCTTTCACACTGCAGGTTGATCAGACTCAGCACTTTCCAGGGACTGTTGCAGTCGGGATGTCTCTCAACCAAAGCTGAGACCTTGCTGCCGTGACTTTCCTCTTTCACTTTTTTCCCCTGATTACAAGGCGATATATGAGACAAAATATGCTGACGCGAACCATTACAGGTTTGAATAGGATTTGCATGCTCCTCCTCTCTCTTAACTCTGAAACAATCCTGCCGAGATGTCTCATTGAGCCACGTGGACAGGGAGTCCGTGTCCAAGAAACTGCTGCGGATGGGAGGCGCTAATTGGGAAACTTCTTGGAAAAGGTAGAAGAGTGCGGACTGTGAGACATCGTGTTCCACTGTGCTCTGGTTTCCATGGAAGACGGCATCTCGTGTCTCTTGTCCTGTGTTCATGTTGAGGAAATATCTGCGTCATGAATAGAAAAAAACAGCTTTTAGATCACTTAGTTCCAAAGATAGTGGTATAGACCCAGACACCAGGTGAATAAGGTAATAAGAGAATCAAAGTATTGCTACATAAAATTGCTTTTTTTTTTTTTTTTTTTAGTCTTTTCTCTTAACTTGTAAAATATTGTACAACATTTTTTTCCAAGTGAAAGAGTCTGAAGGAGAAATAACTCTTCCACCAAGCTCAGAGACATGCACCCTGTGGTGTGGTGGAAAGCTATGGTTTCATATTTAAAAAGTTGACAAGAAAAAAAATGTAATAATATAATAAAACGCACCTTTGAGCTATAGGCCTATAAACTGCTGAATCCAGATACTACAGGGTTTAACAGTTTTGTTTCCAAACAGTGGTGGACATGACTGTTAAGCTAATGAAAACAAGTAGAGTTTGTGACAGTTTTCTTATGATGTGCTATAGTCTAAAAGCCACATATTTGAGTTGTAATTTCCGTTAAATTATCATTATTTTATTTCCAATAAGGGGAAAGTATTTATATAAATGCAGCTGATTAGACTCACCGGAACAAATGTAAAAACCCGGAAGTTCGGAACTTTAATATTTGTGTAGCGAAAATTAGTTTGAATTTGGCGGTTAGTCGCGAGCAGGTCGACATCAAAGAGAGAGAGAGAGAGAGAGAGAGAGAGAGAGAGAGAGAGAGAGAGAGAGAGATTTCAAGCAATTCATTAAAATATAGTGAAAAGTTTGAGGTTTTCATCATGTTTTCTCAAAAATCTGAAATGACTGACAAATATATTGACCCTTTTCACGATATTCTAATTATATGTGATGCACCTGTATATTTAGACGCTATTTGTCCCGCCTGTTGATTTCCTCACCTCACTATAGAAGCTAAGCTAACATTGTGCCGATAACACAAGTAACGAGACTCGTGTCGCAGACTGAATATGTGGGTGAAAGAAAGTGGAAGTAATGGACATTATAACCCTTTATGTTAAAATGAAACATCATATGTTCCCGTAAATTAACAACCACTAATCCCAGGATGCTGATGGGGAAAGTTTCTGCCTCCAACACTATGGAGCTGAGAGAAAAACACTCATGTGCACCACCATGACCAAGTTCATCACCCGATGAAAACACCTTATTGCTTGTTTATTCATGTTAGGCCTTCTTCATATTATGGATCCCTCAAATTAACTATAGATTGGTGTATTATTAACCATAAAGTATGAGCTATATGTTGTGCAGATCGCATAAAGTAGCTGCATTAAACCTATTAGGTGAAGGCATATGCATAAACAACGACTGTCCTGGCCTCGGCTAACACTCCCATCATCTGGGCATAAACTAGCAGAGTTCAGAATGTGGTCCTAGTGGAACTATAGTTGCACACATCAGTCAGACAGTAAGCTATCGCTCACCTTCGATCTCCACAAGATGATCAACTTAATCATCAATCGTGTCTGTCAACTGAGTCAAACCAGCGCAGCTCAGCTGGCTGAGACAGGATCCGTGGTTTGGAAGCAGCAGGAGATGCACGGCTGTTTCTGGTTTTCTTGATTACAGCAGTAAGAGAATAAAAGTGTCGCCTGCACTGAGCTGCTTTCACTTCAGTGGCAGCAGCAACAGGACAAGACGAACTGCACCTGTACTGGGTAAAGAGGGCGCTTTTACGAACAGATTAGCCCCCAGCTAATCACTAAATGAACTTATGGAAACATTCATTTTTTTCCCCGTAGGGAAGGTTCCCTGTTGTAAGGTTTTAAATGTTGCCCGGTGAAGAGTGCAGAGCCGAAAATAACTTTAAAAAGCATTTTATTGCACAAACTTAAATATTTGTAATTTCTAAGACGTGATATACACAATAATACACTTAACATTTGTGCGTAAGTTTGGACAAGTACAGTGGACTTAACCAGGGCAGATGCTGCAATTCATTGAAACTTGAAGCCCACCAGCTGCAGAAACATACACGTCTGAACCACATTATCTGATCAGGCCTCAACAGCACTGAGCATTGCAGGAATGAAAAGTTTTTGCTGTTTTCATTCTTTTAAATGCCCAAACTGTTCTTCATCCTGTGATATACATATTTTAAAATTGAGTTTAACGGATGACACAAATGTTGATGCGCTTGAAATGTACCCTCCCTTTGAGCTTCAGTGAATGTCAGAGTTGCCTCCAGTCAGTATGTACTTGTTCATGAATGATCACAAAACATACAAATAAACTTTACACATAAAAGTAAATGCTATGCATGCCACATCTGAAGAGTGAAGACCTTTTTTCCCCTACAGCAGCTATATTGACATGGAATAGTAGGTAAACAGGTGTCACCAATGATACTAATTAAGGTTTTATTTAGTATAGCAGTCTCAGCTGCACCTGACTCTGAACCTTAATCAGTATCCATGGTAACCCCTGTGTTTAACCTACTATTTCATGTCAGTGTGGCTGCCATGAAAAATGTCTACTAGTGATAACAGACTGGCCATAATGACTGCAGCGTATCTTGTGATACTTGTGCGTATATGAGCTGTAACACGGAATGTTCCATTCAATGGCACAAAGACAGACTTTGTTAAAAAATGTTCTGCAACATGTATGAATTGTCTTTTCGCTCCTCTGGTGTTTTAACAAAGAACAGTCTCTGTGATTGAATGGTGTCTTAATGCAGGCCTGAGAACATTTCACATAAATAAATATATTCAGTCAGTTAAGCCATCACAGTTTTTGGAAGTAACCATTAAGTTCACTTTCAGTGAGATTGTATCTGATCTTGCCCTGTCATTGGTTAACTCTGGAATTTGTCTGTTGGCAAGACGTCTCAGGAGATGCAGCGGACATCACTATTCTAGCTCTGCGTTTCTCTTCGTGGTCGCCCTCTTCACTCAGCCAGCACACATCGGTGTCCAGCCCGCAGCAACACCCTCTCGTTCTGCTCCAATCCCCTTGTTTCTTCTTCTCAGTGAGGTTTGGGAACGTGACCGTCCACGTAGAAGTTCCTGGTGACTTTGGGCAGCGTCAGCTCCATGCCTTCAAGCTCTCTAGTGAGAATGATCTGACATCCCAGTCGGGAGTTCTCCTGCAGCATGGCCGCCATGTCCAGCATGTCATCCTCCCTGAAGCACCAAGATATCCCTGTATGTTACTGAGGCCTCCCTTTCAAAATACACACACATTCATTAAAAATCAAATGTACATAGGAAAACAAAGACCTACCTCTCTAATGGTTCTGGCAGTTTGTCAAAATGAGGATCACTCACATAGACGTGGCATGTTGAACAGGCGAGTGATGCCTCGCAGGCTCCTGAATGGCAGAGAAACACAAAAAATAAGCAATAATCATCCTGAAACTGTGATTCTATTAAAGAGTTTTAACTGTGTAAACGCTCACCTTCAAGTTCAATTCCATGCTTGTGTGCCAGATACAAAACATTGTCTCCCACTTTGGCTTTAACTGGAATCCTCTTGCCGGCCCGGTCTATGTACACCACATTGACCCTGAACAGCAGAAAACAAATTCAGTAAGTGATGTCAGTCCATAATGTAATTTGATTGGTCAATGAATAGTTGCAAAACTACAAGAATTACTGTTAATATTTAGAATTACACATTTGTATCCTCAAATTTGTAATTCACACAGATTATTCTATACTAATATATACTATATTACTATACTAATAAGACCGATAACTGTTTCTGCATGACAATCCCCTACTCCTACCCCTTTTACTATCTACTGTCCTATATGAATAAAGGCAAAAATGCCAAAAAAAAAAATCTTTACGCTACACATCCTGCTCAACCAAAGGCTGAAAGCAGGTGAAATTCTAACAAAACGCCTGTAGCTTGCTGACCTTAGACCTTAACCTTAGTCTGAATCATAGTTTTCCTTCTTCCTGTCATGTTATTGCCCGTAATGTTGGCCACCTTTGTTTCCATACAGGCTACGTCCACTGTCCAGTAATGTTCATAGATCTTTACCCTGTTTGTAGCGCTTCACACCCCAGAGCAGCTTATAGAAATGTTTTTGTAGTTCACTACCAGAAAAAACTCCAAGGAGGCATTTTGACACATTGTAAAGTCAATGTAGTATAAAGGCGATGTTTTATTTGTTCACAGTCTGCTTCTATTTATGTGACAGGAACCAAAACCCACAGTCCTCCTATGATAAAAGTTCTGTTTGTTTAAAGCCAATATGAAGCTTCAGGCATCCAGGATAGTCAAATTAATTAGATATATTCCACCATCTTTTAGTTCTATTCCTCTACTGCAGCTCAACAGAGAAAGAAATGTTACATATCAACTTAATGAGTATCTTAGACTGCTGAAGCCTCATATAAGAAAAAAATATTTTATACATGTATTGCACTAAAAGACAGTGTGGACAAACTTTGTGGACTTTTTGAAATAAGAAGAAAAGTAAATCTAACAATCAAAACAGAACAGGGGTGAATATTCTAGTGAGGAAAAACACTTTCAGTGTGTATATGGACTGAAACTGACCTTTAATCCAAACACAGCGCGAGTTCAGGAGGAGGTCAGTGCGTCAAAAAACACAAGTTTAGCATGACTAGGCAAACCGAAGATTAAATATCCTGAACTGAATTTGGTAGCGGAGGCTCTTCTGTTATTAAAGTATAATGGTGAAATACTTCACAATAAAAGCCCTGGTAAACGTACACTTGGCCCGGGTCCTCTGTGTTGGAGCTCTCGTCTTCACCGTGGAAAAGACCTGCGGATCACAGACATATGTCTACATCAGTGGCGATGACATCGAGGTGATGTCGACTTGTTGCACAAGGTTTTTCTCTCGGAACATCCCGCTGACGTAAAGTTACACAAGTGTCATTGAGCGAACTTTTGACCATATAGCGACAACATAAACCTCCAAAACCCGCAGGATAGACTCCTCTGGAACAGACAGAACATAAACACTGGTAAATAAAGCAAAAAGGAGGATTATCACCGCCGACCTTTCGAGAATAAATCATCCTGGCAGAAGGAGCAGCTCTCAGTGAGGCTACATGTTAGCTAGCTAACTCACCTATACTCGTCCGCAATTGTCGATTAATCATTCGGAAGCTTTCGAAGGAGCCTCTGTTCTTACATATCTTCAGCCGGTTCAGGGGACACGTGCTACAGTCTGGTATAACGCGAGAAAGTCTCAAAGTCAGTCCCATGCTCGACCGGACAGCAGCTGAAGCCGCCATGATTCTGTTGTGGTCACATGGTCGAAAGCGGCCAATAGGAAACGAGATGTGTAGTGACGCGGCTGCTGTGATACAGCGCCGTTGCAGCAGGGGGCGCTGCCGCCTCAAACACTGCACATGACTAATGAGTTCAATTAGAAAAGATGAAGTGCCAAAGACCAAGCGCTCTTTATACAGGGAGAGGAATTTAGTTTCATCAGAGCAAAGATTTTAACTCCCTGCAGGTTTAAATAACAGGTTTGCAACCAGCTAGTAAAATGTTAAATGTGAAATGAAAAATGTTAAAGATAGAAAGGAATAACCGTACATCATTTCCCAAGGACTGTACTTTAAGATTTCAAGACATTTAAAAATATGCTGCTTTGCTTTATATTTTGATTGTATTTATATGCAGTTGTGAACAGCCTTTTGATGTCATGGCTCTGGTTAAAGAAGCAGTGTGCAGATCTTATGTCTGATTTTGTCCTTCACTTTTTTTAAAATAAGCGCATTAAGAAAAAAAGAAAGAACGAAAGAAAAGAAATGCCCACCATACTCATTTTGTATAAGGAGTCTGCCTGTAGTTCAAAAGATTTCATATTTCCACAGAGTCCCATTTAATATCAAGCTATATAGCCGCGTCTCACCCACCAGTAGATACCTGTTCTGCCCTAGTGTTTTGTACTGTAGAGTGAGAGACAAACCTAGATAAGAAACGTGATGCAGGCTGGCAGCAGAACACTGTTGTGTATGACTGAGACCACCGGTGTGTGAAGACAGAGAAGCCATGTTATGACTAGGGATGCAATCTGTTTTCTCATACTTTCCTGTTCTGCTCTGTCCTTGACATCCACTCGGAAGAAAGGAAGTTACCCTAAAAAAAAAAAACTGCTGTTAAACATAGAATCCCTTTTACAGAGCAGTAAAACTTTCACAGAGGAACATTGTGTTGATAATTGAGATGTGATTTATAGGCTTGAGTGACTGCAATGATTGATGAGCTCATTCACTGGGGATATCACTATACTAACTATGTTATTGTCTTCTCTTTGGTGTCTAATAATGAATTATACTTCAGGGAAAACCCTCTCTTTAAGTTGGTTTTAAGATGTATAGTAACCCCCCAGCTGGCTGTAGAGGTTCCTCCCATGTGGACAGTCATAAAAAGTAAACGGGCCACTCGCATGTCTACTCTTATTCTTTCTTTATTTTATAGTGAATTCCACTCACTGGCTTATAGATTATTCCATTTTATGTAGTCTAAAGCCACATAATGAAACACTTTTGCACGTTCGTGCATGTACTACATGTACACTCTCACACACCCACCTGCACAGGACTAGTGTCCAGGGACAGTTTATACGTCTCTGGACAGACATGCACACGCAACACACACAGTTAACAAACACTCTTCTAACAGATGTGGACCGGAACACAACAGAAACAGCATGTGGGGACATCTTAGCAGGGATATAGAAATCCCCAGAGTGCACAATGCATATGTGATAAAACATGGAAAATCAACACAAAAATCCCAGCAGTCCTTTGGGTGCCATATACTATATGATACCATATATTTTAGGATTTACAGTTAAAAAAACTCCTTTATTTCTCAGTTCAGCCTCCGCCTGAAACCGGACACCCACCCCTGAAGAGTCAAACATCCAGAAACCGTCTCAGTCGCCTTTATGGGCTCCAGAGTCTATGTAAACAAACAATAGTAGACTGATTTAGATTCAGATTTCCTTTTCACATGAATGGGAAAGTGGTTCCAGATATTTGGACCCCACTACATATACATATATAGTACTGAATATTAATAACAAAATATATAATGTTATGTCTGCTTTAGATACACATCAATGAGACACGCTGTTGAAATGTTCCTTTAATATTATGACATGGAAACAGTCGAGTAGTTTGAATCACACGGGTTTTTACTAGTGATCCAAATGTGTATTAAATCATGAAAATTGTATGACTTTTTGAGTAACTGGTATTAAAGTACAGTGGGCAGATGTGTGAGGAGATCACACTTTTTCCTCAGAAATTAAACATTACATGTGAAAAAATTATTTGATTTTTATCCGCAATATAAAATGATTGAGTTTGAGCTGAGGGCCACAGACAGGACAGAGCAGTCAGAGAGTGTTGAATATTTAAATAACACATTGTTGGTTCATGGGATTTATTGACAATAAGAACCCAGTGGAATAACTCGCCTGATATCAGACTGAATAATGTGGAAGGATTCACAGATCTGGACCTAGACAACAGAATAACGGATGGAGTCTGCCTAAATTATCAAGGACTTGACTTTTTGTGGTGCTTAAAATGCTTCATGAATCTAATAATGTTGGAAGAATTAATTGAAAATGCTTGTGTTTAAACATTTCCCTAAAACTAACTCCCTAAATGGGAGTAGCAAGTTTTTTTCATATGTGTTAGTGATCGTTAATGCTTGATATTCACTGTCATGAACATTTACTTCCCTTTTCTGACTCTGTGTCAGGCTTTTACTGTAACTACATTACCAAGTATGATGATCTATATTAGGCCACTGGGTTGAAAGACGGCAGCTGTTTCATTTTATTTCAGCTCTGCTGTCAGCTCAGAGTTAGATGGAAGTCAGGTAGGTGTTTCTAAAGCAGTGCAGAGTTTGTATGTTTCATAGGTCAACATTTCCTTTATTTAAGTGCAGGCACTGGCAGACATTCAGAGACCCAACCTAAATGAAGTGATTTCCTATGGCATTGGTGCCCAGCAGCTGAATCAGACAATGGGTTTTCTTGAAATGTTAAAACATTTGAAATACGTTCTAATAACATTAAACATCCTACTGAGCTTGACCTTAAAGAGAAAGTAAGGGGACGTGTGAAGGAGCCATGTGTTTGATTTGTATTTAGTTGTAATATTCCTCTGAGCCACTAAGAGGTGTACGGCAAAGGCCACAGGAGATTTATGGTCATACAAGAAATCAGCACTGCCAGGTGTGAGGTTTTAGAAATGGGCCACTTTTAAAGTGTTGGTTTTTACCCACTAATTGGATAAAGCTATTTTGCATGCAAATGCCATAAATCATATCTATGAATAAAAATATTTTTTAAATAAAATAATTTATTCATACTCAAATCCTAGTGACATCAGATCAGCACATATTCCAAGAGGTCCCCAAAATAAATAATATTTATTAATATATTAATAATGCAAAAAAATCGCTGCTACGTTCTTAGCTAGAAGTGAGTGCAATAAGATATTCTATGACTATTCTGTCCATAGATTTCATCTCATCAACTAGAGTATAGACAGTTATGAAACAAATAAATCATATCAGACAGATTCCTTGAGACTACAAAAAGGTTTAAAAACTGCTGATTTACACCTCAGAGCTATATTTTATTTATGATACTATACTGGGCTTAATTTCACAAGGCTGTTTTTAGGACTCAGGTGAAAGATCTGTTGAGGGAAAACTGCTTCTAACGCTGGCACATTAAATGGCATTTATGGCATTACTTTGTAGATATTACAATACAATTGGCAAAGGCAGCATTGCTGTTGAACTTTAAAAGCAGTATTTGGCAGAGGTGTATTCTGAGTTCTATGAGCTGCTTTAAGGGCTAATTATCTAGAGTTTTATTGGCCATTGGGCTCGTTGTTTTGTGACAAAGACCTGGCAACCCTGCCAACAACCACCACTGTTGCCGTTGGGAAAGAAACAATCTGTTTTGACTTTGTGTTTGGACAACATAGGATGTATTTGTTTTTTATCTTTGTATTGAAAACATATTGGAAGTGACAGAAAATATGTATGGAAATTGGTGAGAAAATAAGTTCCCAGTCAAAAATTTAAACTGGATTGGACAACCTAGATCTCAAAAACCAAGATGGCTGTACCAACAAAGTACCAACATTGTGAAATCTGTGGTAATATACTGTTCATTATCACTTCTATCTTATTTGTGTCTCATTAAATAAGTAATTCGCACGGTATTGACCAACTTCTACTTGTGGACATGTTGCTACAGTCATGTTTGCTTGAGTAGAACTGATTTTTCTTAGTTTCCCGACACAGTCAACTCGGTTGTGATGTCATTCTCAGCTACGGTTTTCAAGGTAACAAGTCGCCCGTAACGCTATTAAATTTGATCTTATCATCGATATATTTCAATGTTCAAACCTGCATTGCATTTTTCAATGCAGTGTTGTCTAAGCTGTGGGGATCTCTCCTCTGATGACTAAGGCAAACATCAGGCTTAATGGGAAACAGATTAAAGAGAATCAGGCAGCCTAAGACCTGTCATGGTTCATCTGTGTGGGAATTCTTGTTTCTCAATCACCCAAAATGAAAATTTACCATCAACGTGAGTAAGCACAGCAGTCTGACAGCTGGCAACAACACAGCCAAATCAGCATTTACTCACAATACCAACACTTTCTCTGCTGTGTCTCACATTCAGTTTTAATACTGGGGATGAAAACTGTGTTGAATTTGTTGTAATTAATGACAGAATTAATGAATAACATAAATTGCACAGCGGTGGTGTGTTTTTTAAGTTTTAAGTTCAGACTGTGGTTTTAGTGGTTTCAGTCTGTAGCTGAGCCTCTGCCGTCTGGCCTGTGACGGACAGCATTGACCACTGACTGCTGACCTTCGACACCAGATAAAGCTGCAGAAAGAGGTCAAAGACTTCGGAGGTCACAGAGGTGCAACGAATCATGTCAGCAAATCCAAACACACCGAGCGAATTACTGACTCGACTCCAATTATGTTTTTATGTGCATTTGTTGCCTGTCTGCTTATCAACCAATCCCATAAAGATCAAAACCAGCTTTGGATAAAAGGGCCCTATTATGAAAAAAAAAAAACTAATTCAGGGCTTGTGTTTAAATATTTAGGTCTCTCTTGTTCCTGCTAAAACACTAACTGTGAAATAAGAACACCTACTCAGTCCGTTGTGGTCTGTCCTCCTCTTTGGTATTGCTGAAACCTGGCTGAACACGAGACATTTAGAAATGACTAAGAAATGACTGGATGAAATGACTAGTTAATAGAAAACATCCCTGGTTCCATGTAGCCACCCCTTCCTTCCAGATGTACTTTACTTCTGTTTCTCCGATGTTCTCTGTGTAAGAAGGCAGAAATCATTGCTGATAAAAATCAAACCAGCCATAAACACTTGCTATTATTAAGAAAACACCACGAAAATTAAAATACCAAACTGTAAAAATGGCAAACAAAAGGGGGCCTTTTAAAAAGAAAAGGCTAACTTCCCCATCCTTTGTTAGTGTTCGGGGAAGTGTCAGTATATAACTATATAACTGTGAAGTTACGAATATGAAATAGTTATCAGCTATGTGTTGTTTTTACTGTCACACAATATTATATATATATATATATATATATATATATATATATATATACTGTTACTGTTAGAGAAAATATACTGTATATATATATATATATATATATATATATATATATATATATATATATATATATATATATATATATATATATATATATATATATATATATATATATATATATATATACACAGTATATTGTCCCTAACAGTAACAGTATCGTGTCTGTTCTCTCTATTGGAAGCAGCAGCTCTATGTGACAGCAACAAGAATACACTGGTGTTGCTTTCACACCTGACCCAGTGGACTCGGTTTAGGCCAAGTGATGAATGCAACACTGATGCACTCATCACTTGTTTCACTTGTTGTTGCTCGTAACTGGCCAACCTGCTGGATCCTGTAAACATGCAGCAGCATGGGAAGTAGCTGCTGGGAGGATGTTTCTTTTCTTTATTTTATCATTTACACATAATTCAGCAAGTGGTGCATTACGACTACCGTGTAAAGCAGCAAGGCAGAGCGCATTTCACTCTTATTGCACTGATGAAAGATGATGAGTTATTGGTGTTGCTGCATGCATTTGGTCTGCGTTTGGTCTGGTAAGTGTTCCCACTACATAGGAACCACACCAGAAGTGCCCTTGTTTGTTATGAGCCCCCAAACTTCCAGGGGTTCCTTAGTTCGGCCGCTTGCAAATGAACCAAGACACTTGTTTTCAAATGGACCAGAATTTGTATGATCTTTCACACCTGCCCAAGTGAAGTGGACTATCTAAGCAAATTAACTCTGGTCCATTTAAAGCAGACCAAATAACGACAGCGTAAAAACAACCTCAGCCAGTGTTCTGATATTTTTCTTGATGCACCAGCTCACATGAAAAAGACCTTGGGATCTTTCCTCTTGGATTATTAGGAGTATTAGCACTTGACTACTACTACCAACAATGTTGTGGGATCACTCAAAATGCTCCTGGTCCAAGTAAACTTTTATTTTCTACCAGTTATTTTGGCAACTGCGCTAACAATTCTTGTTTTCCTCAAAGACATAGTTGTCCACAGAGCCAGTGAAGCTGGTGAAGCTAACCAATGACAGGAAGTGTCTGAATGGAAGTCTCATACAAAAAAATGTATAATATTAGCATCAAAATAAAGAGAATCGAGGAAAAAAAAACAAGAAAACAAAAACAAAACGCAACACATGAATTTATCTTTATATATCAAGATAAGCATATATGTTTAAAGTAAAATATGATTTAATACCAAGTTGCCATTTAAAACAGGGAGACGTCAGCACTGTCAGACGTTAAACATACTGCAACCACAGGCTTTCTTTTGTTGCCATGGCAGCAGAATGATTAAAAGGCTCATTTTAGAAAGTGCCAGGGCTGCCCTCTGTGTTGTCAGTGGGTTAAAATGACTTCTAATGTGTGTATGAGACAGAGAGTGAGTCAGATTCATCATGGGATAGTGTTACATTATGATAAATTAACCTATGAATGATTATGCATGCCTGTGCAAATACATATGTATGTTTAATCCAATTGAAAAAGACTGGCTACAGGCCTGCGTGTATGTGTGTGTGTGTGTGTGTGTGTGTGTGTGTGTGTGCATAGACCTGTCTGTTCTTGGATCTGTGTGTGTTATTATTGAATTATGGCTGTTACAGCGACTGTAATTGACCCTTCATGATCCAGACCTGGCCTCTGTGAAACATTTAGTCCAGACCAGAGTACAATGTCTCTCTGGGGAACCAAGAGGCGTTAAATCCACAACAAACTGGACTCTGTTTCACTCCACAGGATCCAACTTTTCATAGCAGCTGTAAATTGTCTGTATTTCAACACTGTATTTCAAAATGACATATTAGCATTTTAGAAAATGCCACATCTGTTTCAATGCAATTAAAAAGAAACTTTACTGTACAGGCTGAGGTAGACATTACCCCCACTCTGCTAACAGAGGATCTAGCTGAGCACAAACATTTCTAAATGATACACTTGTTTAAGCGAGCAGGACTTTATAGTAATTCTAATTAATTTTATTTTACCACATAAAGAATTGAAATTAAAACTCTCTTGTGACCTTGTCCAGAAGGCAGTAGAGTTACATGTTGAGTGCTGAGTAAAAAATCAAATAATCCAATCCAAACACAAGAAAACTGAAGAAACAATTACGATCCATCAAGAATGTATAAAATCTGAATTAATCACCATGACCTACTACAAATATCACAGAGAATGATATAATAATGTGTGATATCAAAATGACAAAAGTTCATACAATGTTGGAGGAACAGCTCGTGGTGAAGATTTCTCTGTGATGCTTTGCTTAAACCTGCAGTGAAATAGGAGAGACTAACTTGAGCTGAGTCTGCAGATCACTGCATACAATGCAGCCAACTGCTGGATTTGAGATTGTAGGAACTATAAACAGACACAAACTTATAACAGATGTCTGGGGGTAACCTATCTAGAACGGCCTTGTACACTACAGGTCCCATATGCACTTTTATGGGTTTCATTTGAAGTGTTAAAACCCCTAGCATGATATATTTGCGATTTAAAGTACAAAAATTCCACTCGGTATAGTTTAGTGTCATTTCACTCAGCTGAACCCCCATCCCTTATCCACTTTGTGACGAAAACAAAACATTATGTAAAAAATCAGCCAGCCAGACGACAGAATAACCAGTTTAAACAGTGTTATCAGTGCTGCTTGCACACTGAAATAGCCTAAAGCATTAGAGACAGGAAACACATTCTCTGTGTCTGGGTGCTTGCATAACATGATGGAAGGCATCAGTGTATAAATCAATTAACCTCCACTATTTTTGAAAGTTTGGTACTATTCCTAACCATTACGTTTTAGATTATTTCATAGTAATATGAAGTAAACAAGCTGATTTGATGGTATGGGAATTCTCTGTATGTGGCATGTTTTTTCTTGCATGCGTGTGTGTGTGTGTGTGTGTGTATTATACATGTTGGTATTGTCATCTACTGTTATCGTCTGGTACACACTGCTTTATCATTCTGCAGCAGACGTGATAAGAGACAACACAGGACGTGGTGTCGGTCTGTCTAGGATCTGTTTCTGACCATAATGCAGCCATGACTGTTCACGCTGTCTCAATCTCGACTGGATTGTGACAAACCAACACAAATGCTACTATTGCTTTGCTCTAGACTAGAGGTATGTGAGGAAAATGGGTGAACTGAACCCGACCCTTCAGGAGGTGATGTGAAATCTCAAGTTAAATTATTTCTGACAGCCTAGTGTGGGAAATTCCCTCAACATGATAGTTTCATGTGTGTCGTTCGCCATTTAAATCACATTTCTGTCTGGATTAAGATTGTCTGAATTGTAAAATTCATATTGATTTCTGTGTAAAACTGAAAGACAAAAGGAGCTCCTAAATTGGAAGTTTTTTGACAGCTCAGAGAATTCCAACACGTGCTATCATTTGGGATTCTGCACCCAAACAACTCCTTAGTGAATTTGTGCTCACTGAACTTGAACAAGCTTGAGAGGATTTTCTCTTCTGCGCTTCAGATGTAATCTAGGTCTCTCTCTGATGTTGGTGTTTGTACCTTAAACTCTGCTGCGGTTGAAGACATGTGAGAAGATTAGCTCTCTGCAAGCTGTAGGAGAGCTCCAATGATTTAAGATTTAAGCAACGCTTAAGCAAACTTAAACAAAGCCTTCATTCTTTTTACATCTATGGGTTTGTGCAGCAGTCTGAAGGAGGATTATGAGATTCATGAGGAGATGGATTGAAGAGTGTGCAAAATAAGAAGAGAAGAAGAGGCACGACTGTGTCAAATAAAACTCAGGCAAAGTCATCTAGTTCAAATTGGCATCAAACCCTGATTACAATGTGATTTTAGGTCAGACATGTCAAATAAAATAGATATTATATTACATGAAAACCGATTTAAAGAACAGTCTGTGCTTTCATTTTATGTGAGATGATCATTTGTTAAGTAAATGAACATGACACAGGCTGCCATGTTGGTAAGAATGGCCTCTGTCTGGAAAGAATTAACCGCCTGCATCATTTTCATTATGGAAATGAGGCTTTGTGACACACACACACACACACACACACACACACACACACACACACACACACACACACACACACACACACACACACACACACACACACATCTGCCTACCACCAGCTTCTCCTTCACTCTCACTTACTACATATGACACAGTCCTTTAAACCGACTGGTTCGCTTTATCTCCTACCAGTGACCACATCGCCACCCCATTCCCCTGCATGACTGCACACACGCACATACATGTACGCACACAAACGCACACACACACACACACACACACACACACACACACACACCAGGACAGGGAGCGGATGATAAAGGCTTGGCAGGTGGCAGTTCAACGGTCTGGTGTGGTGGTTCCTGGAAAAGGGGCAGCTCTGAGTGGCGTTGCCTGATCCAGGATGGTGTATCTAGCCTGGGCATCGCAGCAGCTCCTGTCACTGCACCGTGTGATTTATTACACCAGGGTTTCCTCTCAACAGAGCCACACTGACACGCTAGCTGTCAAACGTATAATGTGCACATTACACTGTGATCGTGTGTAACGAGGAGGGTTTCTGAGTCATGTGTGCTTTTTAATCACCTGTTGTATAATCTTATAGTGAGGTGGATTCACACAGACGTGCCACACAGTTGTCTGTCGGGGTTATTAAAGAGCAGAACCAAAACCAGACAGCTGAAATGAAGGTGACGTGGTGTGAACAGGTGTGTCTGCAACATCAAGCCTTACCCACATGACAAGTGAAGGTTTTAGTCATACACATTCCTAGACATGAACACTTACCCCTAAAACAAGTAGTCAGACTCAGACACACACACGCAGGCACACACACACACACACACACACACACACACACACACACACACACACACACACGATCCTTTACTATAATTATCATGGTATATTTACCTCATCTTCTCTGTCAAGTATATAAGGCAGCACCTGGGCACATTACTTCATTAAGACCAAAATAAAGTTGCACAGACATGTACACACATGAAGACACGCTGTCAGACATTTGGGAGAGTCAAGTCATTTTATTTATAGATCACATCGAGAACAATAAATGCCAAGAAAACAATGAAATTGATAATAAAAGGTTACATGATTAAATAGTTAATTGTGATAGACTGTATTTACAAATGTCACAGACAATGCGATGACTGTATCTTTACGGGAAGTTTAGCCATACAGATTCACTGACAAATCTTTGGTTGCATAACTATGTTCAATTTTCTTCTTGGGAACCTCCCAAAGGAATCAATGAAGTCTTATCTATTTGAGGCATCAAATTCCATTCAGTAGTCTGGGTTTGAGGTAAAGTTTCAATCCACAGCTGCTGAAATGGGAGTTTAATTTCTCGTAGTCAGGGCTGTGTAGATGATAGAGGTACACATTCCTCTGACACAAGATATACAATTTAGACAAGTCTAATAGTAACCCACCAGCACGTGGAAATTCCCTGCACGGAAAGAATTCATTACAAATTGCTCTCTCCATTTCCGCGAGGCATTTCCTAACCTAACGTACAACATTTCGCTGAGCGACTTAGCTACAGACAGAAGTTTTATTTGATATAAACTAGATTTTGTTTCATGGAGACGGGATCTAATGCAAAAAGAAAAAAAAGTAGAAACACAGAGCAGATGTTTCTTGAGAACGGCCTTTTTCATAAAGCTATGCGCTTATGTATGTTTTTCCTCTCACAGAAAATGAATGTGCTCAGTTTTGTTTGGCTTCTACCTGAGAGGTCAGCCATGCCATCTGTGTAAAATATGCTTCATGAGGAGCCACAGCATCAGGAATGCAAGCAGGAGCAGCCGGCAGATGATTCCTTTTAGCAGGTTCACTTAAAGCTACAATAGAAAAGTGCACATGAGAGCTGGAGTCGCTGTTCTTCGGTATAAACTCCTTTTTAATGATTCATATTAAACCACAGAATGGGAGGATATGCCAGTTGCACAGACTGTACTCCCTCATGACTCTATGACTCCCACCACGCCAATTATTCTTGTTCTCTTCCCAACTCCCATTTTCACCATGTGTTTCATGTTGCTATGTTTTTCGGTTGAAAAGCCTTTGGTGGAAAACCCCATGTAAGGAGGACTCACCATAAACAACTTGTGTTCAAACAACAGTATCTCTTTCTTTCTTTCTTTCTTTCTTTCTTTCTTTCTTTCTTTCTTTCTTTCTGTGCTTGATGAATGTGTCCATCTCCTCCAGACTCATCTTCAGGTCTGTGTAAAACCAGATACCATCTACAACTTAGTAAGTCCACGAGAACGTCATCCATCACTGTTATCAACAAAGGCTCACTTAGACCTTCTTTAACATCTACAGGGGTCCATCTAAGCCCCCCTACAAGACACACACACACACACACACACACACACACACACACTGGTTATAGCATTTAACAACATGCTTGCTCTTTATCTTTCCCTGTAGGCTTCCATTATCTACTTTGCCGATCAATCTCAGGTTGAAGAGACAAACACACACACGTTCACAGTTGGAAACAGGGTAGAATTTTCTGGATCTTTTACACTCAGCTGCCTTCAGGAAAGTTGGAGAGTCAAAGGAAATAGAGAATTTGGAATATCAATGTGTGTATTCTTGTGTTCTGGCAAGTGGCTGAGTGATTTGTGTGTGCGTGTGTGTGTGTTAGTTTGGTTCTGCGGGTTCTGTCTGTGTGAGGTAAATTACTCTGTTCCTGGGTAGAATACCCAGTGGGCCGCACCCACAAACCACACTCTCTGGCTCCTACAGGCCGAGGTACCGTCCCGCTGGAGGCCATGTGCTGTATGGGCCATACGTCTCGGCTTCCTGTGTTTTCTCTCGAACTAAACTTCCCTCATTGTTTCTCGACAACGCTCGGCAGTTGACATGTGCTCTGGCAGGACCTCTCCTTCAAAAAAACGTGAACGCCCAGTCCCGAGAAAAGGGAGTGAAGGAAGGAAGAAGAGAGGAAGAGGAGGGGGAGCAGAGAGAGAGCGAGAAGGAGGAAAAAAAACGTTTAAAAGAAGAGGGAGAGCGAAAGAGCGAGCTCCAGTTTCTGTGACGCCAAACACTCGCCAACTCCAAACCCACAAAAAATGACATCGTAGGAGAAGTTGGGGATGGAGAGGAGGTGCGGAGGAGGGGGCTTATGAAAACGGCCGTGGATGAAGGCAATCTTTAATAAGGAGAGAGCCTTGGGTTTCTGCGGTGGCTGGTAATGGCTCCAGTTGTCTAGGAGGAGGGATGAACAACAGAGTTTGTTTACACAGAGTAGTGGGCCTTGCTAGCTTTACAGCTTGCATCGTTGCATCTATGATGACAGCATGGATTGGCTCACTGGTCACTGTATTTTTTTTTTCATTTTTTGTGCTTCACCGCACAGAATCACAAAGATCTTAACTATTTGGCTCCAAAACTGCCAGCGGGAGAAGAAAAACACACAGTTCTTGTGTAAAAACACAGAAAGTTTCAAAGCACTTGCAAAAATAAGCAAGAATCGAGAAGCTCACATGCATCAGCAAACCACTGAGGTAGCTGCTAACATGTAAATGCTGGTATGACTGGGTCCCAAAGTTCAGCTAAAGCTAACAAGGCTTCAGCAGTGTGAGTTAGTTGATTAGGTGTATAGCTTTATCCAAGCAGTTGTGTGGGTGGTTTTAAGTCAGTGTTTGTCTCTGGAACAACTACCAGGAAGTAATCCTCTCAGGAGGCCAGCAAGGAAACTCTGTCTGGGAAGCAAAAAGAGGGTTTTAAAAACAAAAAAACTAACTCTAGACCCACTTCTTGATTTGGCTACCTCTGTCTGCTGATCCTATGTGCTTTGGCTGAACCTTAGCATGCTTTTCTTGCAGCGGAGTTGCACTGGAAAAGGATCATTCACACAAAGTATGAAAAGGGGGGAATGATTCAGTGCCGGGTGATGTTTTTAATGTACATGCGAGGATTGTAGACTTGGAAAAAATTTGAATTCAGCCTTAAATTTTTTTGTATCATCGCACGAAAGCGAGCAAGCTGAAATTTAAAAGAAGTTTAATTCCTACAGCCAGCTGAATTTTAATATTCAACCTCAGTGCAACAGAGCAGGGTGCAATAAACACACACTTGCACTTTAGCACAGAGCACTTTAGTTCTTACAGGCTCCTTGATAGGCAGTCTTGTTAATGTAAAATATATAATGAAATGTCTCTCCTGTGTTCTCATGGTGTATGCTCTTATTGTAAAATTTTATGTGAAGCAACTGTGCACTGTGCCAAAGACAAATATCCCCTCTGGGACAATAAACTATAACCTAACCTCACCTAATAATCATTTTAGTTCAAATTAAATTTACCCCAACTACTGAAATCTCCTCAAACTGAGCAAAACCTTGGAAGCATGGCAGGGGGAGGGGTCATGGTAATAAACGTGAATTTATTTTTGTGGTTTCTTGAGCTTTAACGATAATCATCGCTTTAAGAACAGTACCAGGAATGTAAGGAATCTCTCTCTTTTTCAGTAATGTGTCTCCTAGGGCGTCATTAGCAGAGGAGGTGACATCACCCTAAGAGCATGTAGTCACTTGTCCGTCGACTAGCATGTTAAACTTGACATTAATTCCATGTCATTAAGCAGCACCAAGCAGATTTAGATTACTTAGAGTGCTGTTAATGTAAACCCCGGATCCTGTGACACCATTACAGTATAATTCCCTTTATTTAATGCCAGTTGCAGTCAAAGGTCATTAATGACCGGTATCGTTCCCCACACATAGAACACTTTGTTTCTATATGTGCTTACTTTTGCAGGGAGTGAGTGTGCATTGTATTAGTGTAGCATGACTGGGTGTAAACTTTAATGACGTCTCTCTGGGCAGCTTTATGTTTTATTTTCTGCTCGTGTGAGTTTGTTTTACAAATGCTAGCTGCCACTGTGTTTCCCCGTGTCTCCTCCAAGACTGAGAAAGAGCCTCGGCATGTTTGTCTAACCAGATAAAAGGTGTCGTGACTCTTCAATAGACTGTGAGATGGAGAATGGATTCAAAAGGGGCACAGACAGACATATTGTTCTTCCTTTGTGTCTATAAAGTGATTTTTGCATGGGTGGGACTTGTCCATTTTTTTAATTATTAGTTTAGACAGGTATCTGGGCATGAAAAGGGAGTTTCAAGGGTCTGGTCTGCCATATTCATCTTTTTGAGTGGTGGCTTTATAAACCAGGAAAGAAACTACCACAAAAGCTCTGAAAGAATGTCTGAACAGCAGTTTATTTTTCTATATAAGACACAATTGCTGGCAGCGAATGAGGGTTGAGATTTAGGATTCAGGGTCCAGGGATACTGCAGACTGGATTGGACGGGCTTTGGGCCAGGGGGGAAGCCTTTCTCGTCTGGAAGTCCAGACCCTGGTGTCCTTTCTCTCCAGCTGCTGACTGTTCCAGCCAGGTTGGCCGCCTCCGGACATGAGACATGTGGGTTTTCCTTCCTCACGCTTCCTCCTACAACTTTTGTTCCTCAGAGATAATTAATCTTTTGCTCATTCACAGTCTATTCCACCACAGATAACTTACTGAAAATCAAAGCTTGGCCTTTAACCAAATGTTAGTATTGTGTTCACATCTATATATCAGGGGCTTCTGTCACAAAGTTATTCTGGTGTTGTCCAGCTGACTTGATGGATTTGCTTACACACACACTCCTTACACGTATGCGTCTTATGAATTATAACCTAGTAATAACAAGATGATCTATCTTCGAGACACAGGACTTGTGTCCTGGTGATTCTTCATAGAAACACACTTCACTCAGTTCTTTACCAATTTGGATCTGTTTTACCGTGAGCAAGCACATGCGAACCACATTCATTTAATCACATAAGCCACCCTCAATGACTGCGTCATTAAAAAACTCCCAATACACCAATTCCTCCAATTACCTATTACTTGATCTGTGATGTGGTGAATCTCTCCTCTAAATTCAAGATCTGGTTGAAATTTAAAATTTATGGCCAAGTCGACTTCTTAAGGAGCAGTTAGGTTCAGAGATCAGAGGCACATAAACCTACACCACAAGAGAACGCAAGTGTTAATTAAGCACAGATGAGGAAGATGTGCTGATAAAAACCACATTGCCTGACAGGGAGAAACCTATGGATTGGGACTGTAGAAAAGGAGTTAATGTCTTAGTGTCAGTTTGAACAACACGTATCTAACATTATTTAATTTTAACATAACATTTCTATTATTTTACAGAAGTTATACACAGATATTTATATCTATTATACATATCTCTGTCTGTGGTCTCAGAGTAAGGCATGGGGCACATATATTTTTAGCCCAGAAGAGATGGCAGGTTGATTGACTTTGTGGATCAGCCCGTTTTCAGGATGTACTATACTGTATGTTTTCTTAACTTTCAGGTATCCATTTTTATCCATTCATTACTGTACAATATCAATATTTTGCCAATTGTTTTCATTTCAAACACAAATGAATGGAAATCATGCCTGTGTGGAACACTACAAGCAGTTTGAAAAACAGTACTGGAAACAATACATGACACAGAAATATATTTGTAATTAATGACTAAAGTGTCCAAACTTGCCTGCATAATCAGTCAAAGGTGTAATCTTTTTTTGTACATTAAAACAGTGAATGTGTGGCAGTTCTGCCCTCATCTTTCTCTCTTGCTAACATTTATACTACACACTTATTTTGATGAGCTGTCACCAACTCTGCGGCTGAGGTAACCAGCCTGGTGATACAGAAAAAAAGCAAATGTGTCTCACATGTCAGCTTCCATCACTTCTCTTATTGCTTTTCTCTATCACTGTTGTTGTAACTAGCAAATTGAAGATACATGAGTCATGACCATGTAGGAATATTTGGGGCAGAAATTGCTCTCAATTAATTGATTTCAGTGACCTACATGATATGTAATGATGGATTATTGGAAGATTATACTGTGCTCTGAAATAAAAAAACATAAGCCAATCATCATTGAGCAAGAAACTCAATGATGATTGGTTATTGGTGATTGGTTTCTGTTTTTCCTAGACCAGGAAAAAGCATAAACACCCAATTAATCAATATATCTTCTTGATTTAGCATAAAAATAATCTTTCTCTCATAGTCTTTCAACCATTAGTTGTCTCCATGTGAGCAGAAAAGCTACATCATCAATTGACAGTTCTTAAAGTCTTTTCTCTGTTATAACAGGGAAAACGCTCTAAGGATATGAACTATATAATGAGCTTTGTCCAATAAATGACTTTGGTCACATACCTTTCCTACAGTTAAGGGTTTCTTTTAGTTTATCATCATTTTGAAAATGATTTTTGAGACATTAATCTCACATGAAAGAGTGTTTTGTTTTGGTAAAAATGCATTGTGAATTGAAGACATGATTACATCTGAGGTTTTACAGTAAATATTTGATTTGAGCCAGATTTACTGTAAAGATTAAAGAGGCTGATTTCAGTGCCAAAATGATTATCAGTCATCATCATGGAACAATAAAGCAGCAAAACTATAAACAGGAGAAAAGAAACTCTCCAGAGGAAACTGAATGAAACTTTTAGGTTCTGAGATAACTTTTCAGACCACTCTAATAGAGCTCAGATGCACATTTATGCACTGGGCTTAATACTCTTTCACATTATTTTTATTGTCTTGGCTATGTTTCTCTTTTGTTGCCAATCCCTGTCTGTAAGAAACATCTTTTAATGCACTTTAATAGAACAACATGATGTGTTTGTGACCTGCTGTTGGTCAGTCTCGGTGCATGGCATCAAACTGTCCTCCATGGCTCTGTCAATGCACCAAACCACATCTGGAACACAGTCACTGGCACAAGTCTAAGCATCTAATTGCAACTGCATTTACTTTTTACATGATACGGGGGCGATGCATGAAATTACTTGTGCCAGTGGAAACTTGCAATTACAGTTGCAATTCAATGCTAGGGCCACTTAAGGATTGTCAAAATAGGGCCCAAAGAGTCATATCGAATAACATATTCTATTATTAATGTAAGTGTGATAAAGTGATATGCTGCAGCTTTAAATTCGTACATTTTCTTTATATGGTATCTTTTTTGAAGTTTTGATTTGAAAATAAATCGATCCCATCACCAGACATGAAAAAGTCTGCAAATTCTTACTTGATACAATGTTTGTACATGGCAGCGAGGGCAGGAAAATATCATGATTATCGCAAATAATCAGGGGCTATGGTTAGAATTTGGCAACTAAAATTCTTGTTTAATGTTAGGAAAAGATAATTGTTACAGATAATAAGTAGAAGAAAATGAATTTGGTCCGTGTGACCGGACATGAACTCTGACCTCCTGCACAAAAGTCTGACCTGTTATATAACCATCTATCACCACAATCTACACTCTTTTAGTTTCCACCTCACTACATATACTGTAGAGCAAACTATTTACTGCTTTGACACTGAATGTTTGCAATAAACATAAATTGTGAGGAATCGTCTAATATGAATGGTTCCTAGGGATACTGGGCAGAGAAAATAGAGAGTGCATAAAAAAGTAGTAAAATAATATGACATAAACACACAAACTACCCAATATAAAATTAGAAAAGCAAATAAAGGTAGATCTGGGCCATTTTCAACCCTAACATACTATTCATATTCTGACCCTTCGCTGTTTTAATCTCTATAGTGTACTTCTGAAGCACAAATCTGTTTTTCATTTATAAGTACATCATATCAGTCAATAATAAATGGGTGATTATAATTTAATTAAGCTTTCAATGACCAGATGGATATGGAATTTCACATTTCTTTTGTAATGGCAAGGATTTTGACTTGAATCCTGAATCAGATGTGGTGCCTGTACAAATGTGTCATGATGGGTATAATAAACGAGTCAGATATTCAAAAGCAGCATCACACAAATCACTTGTATATAATCATGTGATGATCCTACAAAAGCAAGTAAAATGGGTGTTACACCTAATTAAAACAACGCAAAAGTGCATTAATAATCATCTTCATCTTGGCTGGGGGATCTAGGGAGTGATTCCAAAGTTGGAAGAGAGAAATCCTGAGTCATGAGAGAAAAGTTTGATGCATGAACTGCCTACGTGAAGCATCCCACGATAATAAATTTCACTTGAGAACACAGCTGTCTGGTTTGGACAAAGTAGAACCAGCAGTAGAATCTGAAACAGAAGTTCATATGCTGCTAATCAGATTTCACTGCACAAACAATGGAAATATTTGGCACAAACACGCATTGACAAAATCCCGTCAGGGCATGTTTGTGAGACAAGAACACTATTAGTGAAGCAGCCAATTAACAGTAAATCCTGAGAAAGAGATCGCATTTATGGAGTCTCCCTTGATCCACTCTGTTCGTGAACCACCCTGACTTAATCACAGTTTCCCAGCACCAGAAATACAATAACATCATCATTGGAGGTGTTATCATTTGGACAGCGCATAAGCCATCATTACTCCTGAGGATTTTGCAAAGAAAGGATGTCTGATTAAATGCAGCCTGATCGTCTCCGAGCCGGTAAAAATAGAGCTCCTTTTAGGGTATTTCAAATCACTAGGGATGATTCTCATCATTCTCCTTTGAGAGAAAACACATCTCCTCATCTCCTCTGTTGTATCCTGTGAGGTTTTTCTGTGCTGCCACGAACAACATCTGGAGCCAGTCACTCCACCGCTGGCTCGTGAGCGCAGCCCCTAATGGAACATGTGAATGTGTTATAGGATCCGGCTCGAACAGCTGCTATTAGCTCAATCACATATTTGGCTGGAGAGCACCAACGTGCTAACTCTTCACGCATCCTAGCCCGGTTGTGCAAATTGATGATAATGCAGCACCTTAGAACCAAGGCAGTGGGCCGCAGACAAAAACAAGCGATCACATGTAAAGACAAGAAAAAAAAAATCTGACGCTGAGACCCAAAGCTCAGATTGAAGCCTTAATAGAGGAGGGTGGGGCAGTGGTGAGGGAATGAGGGCAATGTAAAGAATGAAAGCAAGCACTTAGGAATCAACATTAAGTGCTAAAGGTCAAAGTTGAAAGATACTGTTGCTACACTCTGTTTCCTGATAATATTTACCTGTCTAGTGGGCCTTAGATTAAGTTACTGCAACACACACACACACACACACACACACACACACACACACACACACACACACAAACTAAGAAAAACATATGCAAATGCTCCTTGCTGTGCCAAGGGTATCAGAGAACCTTCTCCCCTCCACATTTCCTGTAGGAACTTGAAAGATCACCCATGGTGAAGTGCATCTCTTCATAAACCGGCAAAGGCCATCGGAAAATCACATCTGCAATCGGGTGTGTGTGAACCAAAATAAACAATTAGTTCCAATTGGAAAAATACACAAACATGGCCTTGAGATGTAATCAGCTGTGTTCACTTCAGTCTTCCATGCCCTGCTGGCATGACACGTATGCCTAGAAAACAGAGTGATAACGCTGGACGACTATCCTGCTGATAACTTGTTTTGCTCCGCGTAGCAGAGACACCCTAAACGAGCTGTCCAGAAATGGGCATGAAATTGTCAGCTGTCTTGGTCGGAGAGAGAGTTTGGGAAATAAGCTGGAGGGAGATTTGGTGACCATCTGTATTCTGTTACCATTGGACTCCTCCAGATACTGCCAGCCAACACAATTCTGCACTGAACTGGGCGGACAAGTGCTAATCATGGGAAAGTACTGTCCTGAAAATCCTTTTTCCTTCTTATTCAGAGCGCAATTATCCGACTATTCATGTATTTCCTTTCATGTGTTGTCAGTCAGCTTCTGTTCCTACACCCGTATATTCCATATTGATTTTGACCCATTTTCCTCTCATATTCTTTGCTGATGGCAGCACCGCCCATCTCAGTTCCTTTTGTCATCCATGTCTGCAAAAGACATTAGAGGATTCTGGTCTACAAGAGGTAGACTATGGCAGTTTATATAGCGCATAGAGACTAAAGGCTAAGATGTGAAGGGGTAGCCAGAGTAAAATGAGAAGGGAACTCTAGGAACAAGAAGTAGGGGGAGTCAAGGAAATGGAGAGAGAAAGTGGGAACAAGGCCTGGGTGAGAACGGAAGTGGTGAATAGTAAATAAACATCCCCCCTCCCCCTGAAGGGGAAAGAGCCCTCCAGCTGAGTTCACATGCTCATACTAAACACCATATATTAGGGCCTTTTTACCATATACATAGTGTTTCCTTCAGCTGGTTTCCAAAAAGAACACGCTGTACTGTACCCTGGCTGCTACAGAACATGTTCATACAGATTTTAACCCGCAGATTTATTAACCCTAAACCCTTTCCTCCGAGTCACTTAAACACATCGCACTAAAAGATGCAGCTCGGCTGATGCTGAACATGTCGGGTGTTGCGTTGACTTTTCGCCTCTAAATCCTGTGCAGGGAGTAAAAGCCAGAAGAAAGGATATACTGTCGAGTGGACGGTTTACGCTAGAGAAGAAGAAAAGACACCAAATGAGGAGTTATGGACGATCTTTTGCTCTCCAGTCTAAACAAGGTTGAAATAAGAGTGCCATTTCTCTTCAGGCACTGGCATATTCCTGGCTTTTGGCTGAGAGAGGCACTCTCGCATGTTTTCATTAAAGCCGCTTCATGTATGCAGCTGCAACTGGCTAATGTTAAAATCTGTATTTTGTTATCTTTGTTTGCTGTTTGTCTTTTTTTTTTTAATCTCCTTCCAGCTGTCTCTTACTCCACTTTTTCCTCTCTTCTTCAAAGTTATATTTTTTTTTCTCGGCTACCCTCTAACCTCTTCATTCTTCTACTCCTCTATTGCTCTAAACCGCTCCTGGCATCCTACCGGGGAATGGGGGGGTTCCCAGATGACATCTCCCAGAGGGAATGTCAAAGGCACATCAGGAAGCTTGTGAAATCCATCGCCACTGGCTCCTTCTCCGGCTTTCTGCGCCACATGTAAAAATAGCTCTGTCAATCCCTCGCGATCCGAATATTAAACACGGAACACCTTGCAAACAGAGACCCAGCACAGTTTCCACTGTGTTAGCGAACAGTAAAATGGTTTATAGCAGCTAGCAAAGACACTAGCTGCCCTTTCACTAAACTTCAGCAGTTATGGGGCGGTCATTACGTGGCCTACAGGGACTCATTTTGGACCAGCGTTGCCCAGTCGCTCATATAATTGTGCTTCCGTAAACAACAAGGCCTATCAGTCACTGGGAAAAGTAAAATACCCTCCCTCCTGAAAAGCACCCAAACAAAACACCAAAATAAAACACAGAGCTGAAACTTGCTTTGACCTGCTGATCTCTGCAGTCCCACAGTCCGGAGTGACACACACACACACATACACACACACACAGACATGCCATCACATGAACTGTGGGATTTTAACGGTATTGTTTCCAACATTTCTTTAGAAGCTCCCTTGAAACATATTTCATAATGTGTTTCTCTCTTTTGCTATAAATGCTGCAGAACAGGAAACAGCTGTAAACCAGTTGTCAGGCCAGTTTTAATGTAAAACGATTTAACATCTGTGATATAACTTCTTCATCTTTTCTTGTATAACAATAATAATAATACATGGAAATGAAATGAAACCGGTGAGACGAGATAAAGCCGGTTAAGGTTTAAAATCCCAAACGTGCCGTATCTGCTTCCTCCAACTGAAGCTGATCATTATGTTGATTAAGATACTCCTCCTGGAGATGGAAAGTGCATGACGTCTTTGCGTCATTTTATACGCATTCTCCGGTAAAACACACTGGGATATTTGATATCTTTGGAAACTTTGACATTTTGACTTGAATCACCAAATTTGGCAGGTCTGACCAAAGCCCAATAACGGACCTGCCAAAGAGTTTATGGGATTGAGGAGTAAGTGCTCGGATGTACGGTTGAGGCTAGCGAGCCTCAGAACCACTACTTGATTTCAAAGCCCTCTACAACTTGGATTGCAACTGCACATTGCTGACAAACGAAACCTTTGAACCTTTACAAATGTAACATGGCATACAACATTTAAATCTGTGATGATATATATTAAAAAAAAAGCTAAGTAATTGATCCCTTAAGCGGTTGCACGTCAATGACATAATAAATCAGACGTCACAGATGAAAACATGAGAAACTGATTTTCAACAGAGGGACATTTGACTTTGGAGATTTATTCCGTCCCCGCTGGCTGTCAGCTAGGTCTATTTCTGATCTACTGAAGCATAAGAGAAGGGTTGCCTGAAAAACGAGGAGTCTAAACATTTCTTTGGAAGAATTTGCCCTACTCCACCAGAGGAAGAGTGTGTATGTGTACATGCCTACACATGTACGTGTGTAGGCTGGTGTCCTTATTCTGCTGCTGCTGCAACCACTCAAGGTGGAATGGGGGAAACCCTGTCATTCATATCAAGAGCGCTTTTCAAATACAATTAAAATTCCCTTCACTTTTCTTTACGTTTTTTTTGCCATGGTGTAAATAAGCTGAAGAAGCCAGCTGGTTTGTATCTGCAATGTGAACGATCTGGCTGACGTACTCGTGAGAGCCCATTTACTGAAACCTGCACTGAACTTGCACTGCCACGCATTTAAACAGGACCCAGCTGCTGATGTGCTTGTGACCCGATATTTAATGGAACACGCAGCTTGGAAATGTGGTTTCTAGGGGAGGGGAGGTGGTGGTGGGTGGGGGGTAAAGAGACGGGTGACTGACACATGGACGCGGAGGCTCAGAAACCAAGAAAGACATTAAGTTTCTGCATTTGAATTTCTCCGAACCGCGCTTAATTGGTTACAGAGCCCGAATGACATCAGTCAGTGTCGACTTCCACTAATTGGCTCGCAGAAATAGGCAGTGTGTTCAAAACAAAGTAGGCCATCGGAGATCATACATGAAGCTGTACATGCAATCAATGCAGTGTGTTAGAAGCCAGTCGTCTGTATAGAAAACGTCTCTCCAGTATGAGTTCATTGAATGAGAATTTTTTTTTTACCTGTGCTGCTTATCTTAATCTGGGCCACCTCAAGCGTTCACTGGTGAGGCAGCCGTGTGAGATGTGACAGATATTTCAGGTTAAGTAAGACAATGAAATATCCACCACTGCGCTGAAAAAACTTCACATTTTAAACTGAACAAGCAGCCAAAATGATTGATGGATAACAACACATCACATGGTAGATTGCCAAATTTGTTAACATGACTCCAGGATGCTATCTGCTGTCGGCAGACTATTATAGGCTTTCACCTTGACAATAGATTATTGTGTTTAGCTTGTTGCTGAATACTCAATATTTTGATTTATCCAAGTAAATTCATGTACACTTTTACACGTTATGCTAATTGAATAAGAGGATCAAACATGGAATCCAGCCATCAGCAATCAGTCACTAGCTTCTCCAAGATTCCAGGTTGACCTTGGGAGACACTGAAAGCACCATTAATCCTTCTGAAGAAATAGTTTGACAGTTTGAGTTATATTGTCTGTTATTATTTTGTATAGTTATGTCTGTGCACTGATATTATAGATCCAGGAAATGATTAGCTTAGTTTATCATAGGCTAAGCAGGAGGAAAACGCTCTGGCTCTGTCCAGAAATAAAAACACCTTTAAAGCTAAGTAATAATTAACTTATTGTAACTTTTGGAAAGTTAATATTTTGGTAATTTTTAAACGTTAAAGGGATAGTTCAGTATTTTTGACATGAATCTGTATAGCATCCCTATCATCAGTGTCGTACACTCACACTGACTTACCTCCGACAGTATCCTGGGAACCGAATTCTTGTACGGTTCTGGTTAAAACGAAAGTAGTCCGGCAGGTTTCTGGGGGACACTAAAATAAAACTCTTTCTTCTCATACAGCTTGTGTTCAAAAGAGTGATATATGCATCATATATATCACTTATATGTATCACAAAACCAATACCAATACGCACTTGTGACTAGCCAGGCTGTAGCAACAGAGATGAGCCTGAATCTTCTGACGGACTTTATCTCTTTTCTGTGACGGACTTAGCTCTGGTCGTCTTGTGGCAGCGCGCAGAGATACAAAGTGAAAGAAAGTAGAGCCAAGTGATTACGAGCTGGGACTTTTTCATGGATATTGGTTTTGTGATGCATATAAGTGATATATATGATGCATATATAACTCTTTTGAACACACGCTGGATGAGAAGAAAGACATTTTATTTTAGTGTCCCCAAGAAACCGGACTACTTTGACCAGAACCGGACCAGAACTCGGCTTACAGGACATTGTCAGGTGTAAGTCAGTGTGAGTGTATGACACTGATTATAGGGATGCTATACAGATTCATGTCAAAAATACCGAACTATCCCTTTAATTGATTATAATAGCTGCCCAAATTAGCTAAAATTGCTTATGTACGCCCAAATGTGCAAAGCTCTGAGATTCCTGTGCGCTAACATTAGCTTCGGTCTGAGGTAGCTGGCGTGTTTCCAAAAGTGTGAAAAGCAACAACTCTGGCTTTGAAACCTATATGTCCATCTTCATAAAAAATCTATGGTTGTAAATATGTCTTTCATTGTTAATGCCAAGCTAAGCTAATCACCACCTGGATCTAGCTCCATACTTAATGCAAAACATGAGAATGGCATTGATGTTCTAAGTCTTCAAGGGGTTCAATGCATTCCAAAGTGCAAAAATGGAAAAAATTCCTTTATGACTCATCTGTTTGATCTAGTACCATGTAACCTTACGTAAACTCGCTCTTTTACACATGTGACCACTTTAAATTGAATAAACTATTAGACTCTTTGAACAATTAATGCTACCAGCATCACTTGGTTTGGTTTAAGGAGGATGCAAGGAGCTAATTGCTCAGCTGATGTCAGCGATTTTTTGAGTCGTATGCTCTGTTAGAATAAACACTGGGAACAATAAAAAGTGAAGAAACCAGATTTCATTTCAAATCACTTCCAGTCACGCTAACCTTATGCTCTGGTTGACTGAGCTGGTAGTTTGCCCATTTTGCTTGAGCCTTTTTCTTTATACAACACCTTCCGAGCAAAGCTATAGAGAGAGAGTCAGTGAGAAAGAAAGGGAGTAGAGGTGAAACAACATGGAAAAATTAGATGAGAGACTTAGAAAAAAAGAAATACAAACGGAAAAAGAGAAAAGGGGATTTCAGGCCCAAGCTTGTCTTATGCCCTTCTCCTCACTCTCACCTTATCAGCGTCTTGGCTGCATGTTTTTACAAATTATGATGGGATGCAGAGAGGAGCCAATACTGGGAGATCTGGCATTCATTTACATTCTTACTGGTTTGTACCTCTCCTGCTTTCTCTTTCTCTTTTCTTCTTCTCTTCAAGAAGAGAGAGAAAGATGGAATTTCAAGGGGCCAAAAAATAACACAGCGCGAATCATTCAAGCAACAAAATCCCTGAGTGGGCCTCCCACAGGGATCTCTATGGCTGCCGTGTGGTTGTAATGTCTTTGTCCGCCCATCTCCTCTGATTACCATCATGTCTCTAGAGATCCATGAGGGCAGAATTTGTTTGCTGTATGGATTTGTATGAATGTGTTCGTAAGTGTGTTGAAGACACTGCGATTCGCTTGATAACACATTAAAAAGAACAAATCCTTCTGTCCATTGCTACAACTGTGTTGCTCATGATTGAAGACAATCGCCCTATTCATCTCTACAGAGCAGCTCATCCCTGACCAATAGAAGACAGCAGAAAGACAACAATAGCTGCTTAGCTAATTAAGCCAGATAATTCCAGCTAGTTCAGACCAAAAGGTGAGCTACAAGAATAGTGAATATTGGACTTTAGATTCATCTGGTGAGTACAAACACAACTCCAAAGATCCTATTGATTGTTTTTTTCACATTTTATTTAAGGCTTAAAATTATGAGCAGTCTAAGTTTGGGCTTGAGGTGAAGGTCACACGTGTACTGACAAAGTTAAATATTTGATTTGTGGTGGAGCAGTTTCAAGTTATTATATCTTTGGGTGGAGGTGTGTACCTAATAAAGTGCGTCCTTAACTGACTAACGCTCTGATGCATAAATGCCCTCTGGGACCAAGTTTCTACCAGGTGTGTTGATTCTGACATCACAGGTACACATGAACACATTCAGCTTCCTTGTTGACTGAAACGGTTGCAGCTCTGTGGAGCCGAGAGGGGTGTCAGTATCCCACTCCAAACCAAGAAAGTTCTCAAATCTGGATCTCATTAGGGCTCTTAGTCTGCCAGTGCTGGAGTGAACACATCCAGACTGCAGCCACATTCACCCAACAAAACTACGGCACGGAAACACAGCCATGCCAAGAGAAATAGACCGGATCACCAATAGAGTGTTCGGTGACCTGAACCACCCCTAAAACAGAGGATGGAAACCACTGGATGAAAACTGCAGATGGATTCAGATGTCTGCTGTCTGTATGCTGTGAAAAAACACACAGAACACAGATGTGTATAGGCTACACACACACACACACATACCCATGCATGCATATATTCACACACACATGCATGGATGGGCACACACAGGTAGGGGTCAGCAGTTTCTCTTCATCCAAGGTGTTTTCTGTTCTTATCAATGTAATTGGAGCTATAGGGGGTCATTTCCTGCTTGAAAGAAGCTTAATTGTAATGACTTATTGCTCCTCACTCTGTCTCCTGCAACTGCTCAACTGTTAGAAGAAGAAGACCAGATTGTCTGCACCCCGTTCCCACAACCCTCTCTCCCTCCCGCCCCTTCCCTCCCCAACTTTTCCTCTGAACTCATTCCTCAACTCATCCCTTCCTTCTGAAGCCAATGTGCCCTGCGAGCAGATCAAAAGAACAAGGATGCTCATAAATCGGCCTTGAGTCCCGAGCCGCGGTTAGTCGGCTGGAAAATCCAAACAAATGGTTCGCTGATGAGTGGGTCGGACTGTCTTAGGTCATGCAGTGCATCCCTGTGCCCATCGAGTGATCGGATCCTGGAAAGTAAACATCATGCTTTAGTGAGACTATATGGAAATGTGGAGAGGGGAGATGTGCGTGGCAGAGGAAATACTGTCGGGCAGAAAAGAGAAAGAGATGCAATGCAAGCAGTGAGGAATGTTTTCTTATCATCACAGGCTGGTCTGGCAAGTCTGCTTTTGGGGACTTATCAGTGGTTTAAGACTGAGAATTAAGTGGTGATAGATTGCAGGGGGGGAACAGGGCGATAGCCTTAGAAAGACCCCAGCTTGAAGCGCTTAGGTGATGAGGAAGTGGACTGAATAGAACTTGGCAGGCAAAGACCATTTACAGATGGTGTTTTAAATATTCCATAATCATGTCTTTGCCTCTTGGTGAATCTAAACACTCATGAATGTCTGAAGCTGTGAAATGATGTCTGGGAGAGGTTCATGTGCAGGCCAGAATTCACTTTCAAAAAGTGAAAAAAAATGTTTCCAACTCCCAATCTGTAGGTGGTCTTGATTTTCCAGGATTTCCAATGGCAGCGTATACCCACTCTTGATAACTATGTCTCTCCACAGAGGCTGAAAAAAATATCAAGGGCTTAAAAATATTAGCACTACGACTGAAATGTATATCCACCAGCACTGGCTGCTTAGAGGAACCATCATAACACAACTTCAGAGAATCAAATGATTAGGGTAGCTGTGGTGGACCAAAAACAAACCCCTCAAGCACCACAAACAGGTCCTTTTGGTGACATAACTGGTCACAACAAGGTCAATGTAATGTCACACCCAGCAAGAGCTGGGTCAGCTGAAAGCAGTCTACATCACAGCGGTATGTGTGGCCCAAAACATACGTTAAACGTCAAATTCCAAAGAAGTGAACCTATGTACGCTGTGTTTCCAGTGTTGATGTATAGAAAGTGGAGCACGTAATAAAACACAAAAGCATGTGGTGAAAATGAGTCAGGAAAAAATGGGATGAGTAACATAGGAAACACATTCAACGCTGTGTAACCTTCAAGATAAAGAGATGAAAGAAGAGCTTCCTGTGTAGGGCTGTATGTGAGACTGTGTGGTATGTTACACTACTCATCCCCACTGTCACATCCCTGTTTCGCTTGAGCTTTGAAGTGAGGTCTCTGCATTCACTCTTCGACAGGATATTACTCTTTAATGATCTTCTGATAGGGCCTCCCGCCTACACAGAGTGCTGCAGACAGCAGCAAGTGTGGGTGAGACATGTCACATTTAAACATAGATATCAAGCACCTTAGAATGTTCATCTGACAACTTCAAGTCCTTCACTTGTCTTTCAAATGAATAGAAACCTACTGGATTCAATAGGGTTAATTAGTCTTGTCCTACTGGATACTCATACTACATGACTACTTTCATTAGTACAGAGAGTCTGTTCTTTCTCCATTGACAATTGTTAACTCACTTTGAGATGGGAACTCAGTTGATGTTCCAAACTTCTGAATGTTCTGCAACACCGCTTAATATTCCACAACAGACCGAATGGCTTCACTTTTTAACTGACCTACAACCATAGACCAACTACAAATTAAACTAGCACACAAACTCAATGTTCCACCTACACCCTCTGTTCACTGATTAGACAGATAAAGATTTGTCAGGAGAAAACCCCCAAATATACCAGAAACCCAGAAAGAGTACTGACTGATAGAGAATGAAAATTTAGCGTAAGTAGGAGGATAGGATAGGAGGGCGGAGTTGAGCTTTGAGTAAATAGCACTGCAGTGAAAAAACGTCATGTTTATGTTTTTATTTCAGTCGACAGCTTGCACTGACCTCATTTCAAATGCTATTTTCAAAAAAGATAGATCATATCTCTCCAGTTCCGAGGTCCTCATACTGGCTTCCTGTCTGCCAAATACTTAACTCATACTTTCACTGGTTTATAAAGCACTGAATGGTCTAGGGCCTAAGTATATCTCTGATCTGCTGAACCCTTATGAACCATCCAGACCTCTTTGGTGGTCTGGGACAGGTCTGCCCTCTGGTCCCATAGTCAGAATAAACATGGAGAAGCAGCGTTCACTTATATGCCCCACAGATCTGGAACAAACTCCCAGAGAATTGGAACAAACTCCTAGAGAACTGCAGTTCACTGTTTTAAAGTCCGAGCTGAAGACTTCAAATTCTAATTTAGATTTTCCCCCTTTAATCAACTGTTTTAAATTGTATCTTGCTGTAACTTTGTTCTTGTTTATTTTTATTTTTAATCTCATAAAATTGTAATTAATTTTTTAATTGTTCTTGTTTTTAATTTCAGATTTTACATTTAAATTGTAGTTCAATTGTTGTTGTAATGTGCTATACAAATAAACTTGCCTCACCTTGTTACAATCCAAAGCCCTGAGCATGCTTGGCGTTTTGCATAAGTTGATGTTACTCTCTGTGACTCTTTGTTCTGTTGATTCAGTAACGTGTGAGAGCTGTAGAGAGTAAAGTGTAGAAGCAGTTGATGCGAGGGAAAGAAAGAAAGAAAGAAAGAAAGAAAGAAAGAAAGAAAGAAAGAAAGAAAGAAAGAAAGAAAGAAAGAAAGAAAGAAAGAAAGAAAGAAAGAAAGAAAGAAAGAAAGAAAGAAAGAAAGAAAGAAAGAAAAAAGGAAGAAAGAAAGAGAAACATTGTAGGGAAGCAACAATCCTTACATGAATTATTTCTTGCATAATGTAGTAATCCATAATAATAGAGGTATTAAAACAAAAGTTTTCGTGTACGCACATGGTTGCACAGGACTACACATGCATCATAACAAGCAATAACTTTGAAACAAACAAGTCAATAAAGGTTTTATTTGAGGCTTATAAAGCTTTGCTCTCATCTCTCCCGTGTTGTTTTACCTGATAAACCCTCTGCAGGCCCTGCAGGGAAGGTTACACAGGTGATATACCAGGCATGTCATAGCATGCTGAAATACATTGACAGACTGTGGGAATCACCATCAATACAAAAAGTAAACCATGTGAACCAAATTTACTTTTCTTCTCTGGCTGCGGGTTGGATGCGGGCTGCTGAATTAATATTGAATTGATCGGCATCTGCGTGAGCCGATTCTTTTGAAAACAGGTTCTTCCAGCAAAATAGCAACATGATATTTACTGCACTTTCATTTCTTTTGAAAGCTGGAATGTGGTGTTTATTTAGAATGTTTTAACTACGAATAGTAATGGCATTTTTGCATAATGCACTATTTTAGACAATGTTATCAGTGCTTACTTTGCAGTCTTACAAATATTCCACATCAGTAAGATTCTTTTTTCCAATCTGGTGACAGTGACAAACACCTATCTATCAAGAGGACATACTGTGCAAAGAGGAATTGTTTGTAGCAAAGACGTCACACACTTTAGGGAACATCTGAACAGGCAAAATTAAGTTTTCTTTTGCTGCTATTGTGCTATTATTGCAAACAATAGAGACTCGAACATGATATCAGATATATCAGATACAGGTTTGACATTAGACTGTCCATCAATGACTTAATGTGAACTTTGAAATGCAAAGAAAAAACGCTAAATACGCTGATGAACATCAATAGATCCTAATATAATTATTACTCCAGCTCATCCTCATCTGTTAGTCTTTTGAGCCTTGTTTTAGTGATTGTTTTAGTGAGTCAGGGACATCCACCAACACACTAAAACAACTAGAGAAGTAGGAAATACAGGCAAAAGGGAGTGTATCTGCACCTAAACACACCACCACAAACTTAGTGGGTAATAAGTTATAATTAAATTTATAGGGAAATCCTGCATACTCTTTTTATTTTAGCATTATATCTTTGTGCATGCAGCAACAGAGAAGGACACAAAGAGAGAGAGAGAGAGAGAGAGAGAGAGAGAGAGAGGACCAACCCCCTTAGCAATTGCATGTTTAAGCGAAAGTACTCACTCGCTCTGCCTTGTCAGTTTGACTGTGAGCCACTTGGTGCTTTTATTCCCCACACTGAAAAAGCAGATGGAGAGCCGGATAAACGCATTGCAACAATTTCAAAGGTAATTTCTTTGTGACTACTCTGATTCAACATCTAATAAATTATGTTATTATTATTATTATAATATAGATATTTATGATCTGAATGCATTTGTGTTGCGTGTGCACAGAACAGAATGATTGCAATGAGAGGTTTTAGCTTGTTGTGAGTTGCGTTAATACAAATATTTTAATGTTGTTAAACTTCTTCATACAAGTGGTAAAACAGCTTGAAGAAGAAAGACTGCTAAAACTTCAAAAGTAATTTAGTCTCATATAGGAGATTTTAATGTACAAAGAGCAATTAAGGGTGGAAAAGTCACCAAAAAAATGACTTTGGACTTTCTTTTTTAAATGTAAAAAAATACATGTTTGAAAGACATGGCTGCATTCAAACTTAACAAACTTTTTTCACAGTCAGATCTCTTCATGAGATCCCTGAAATTTAGATACTGGTACTGATTCATGATCTCCATTTATATTTTAATTGCTTGTATAGAGTCGGTCTGTACTATAGGAGGACTAAACTCCACTGCTTGTGCCAACACGGGCAAGTTACATTCATTTCACAAATTCTTTGCAACAGATTGAACGTATTAAAGTCTCCAGACCATTTGTTAAATGTTAACATATGACTCAAGAAGTGAGAAAAACATTTCCTCACGCGACAGAAACTCCCAAGGAATTCAACTCTAATTACCCCTGATCGTTTGCAGTAAAACACTGTTTGCAAAGATGATTTAACAGCAGCCTTCAGTTCATACATGATTGTAGTTTGTAAATGCTGTTTTTGTCTTTTTATTTGCATTTTTGGGGTCACTTCAGATGTGCCTATACAGTGAAAGTGGAACTGAAGAGTAAAGCAGCGGCATGTGTGCTAAATTAAGTGCATGTTGTTATGGTTATTATCCTTACAACCTTACAATGACCAACATACACCTTAAACACATTTAGGATGATGAAATGTTTCTTTGACAGTCCCTCTGACTTTTCATTTTACATTCAAATCCACAAACACAAGCAGCAATAATCACTCATCTGTTTAAACAGATGTCATGACTAATTTAATTTCATATCATCCTACTCAAATGTCACATATGATATTATGCAATCTACCGAGAATTTGGTTTATTGCAGATGTCTGGACAAAACATAGATGGAGCCCACACATAGCTTCTCTGTAAATATGAATAATACGTTTTGACTCATCACATTTTCTGTGGCTAAATGCACAAAATATTAGTAGAATGTAACACTGAAGAATGTTAACCACCAACTTTTACAGTTTATGTTCGATGCTTTCAAGTGAGTCGTGGAGGGTTAGGATCTCGATTCTTCCAATAAATATTTATTTTCATGCCGTTTTCCCCTCTGTTTGCAGGATCTTGACCTTCTAAACAGGACAAAAAGAGCTCAAGAGCACCGTCTTCTGGTGAAACAGAAATCATCTAGGGATTCTGGTGGATTATACTGTGTCAATTTCCTGTAATCCCTCCATACTGAAGGAGCTCAGACATTTTTTTCTATACTTGGACAAATTTTCTCAGCTCTTACTGCCAAAAGCATGTTAGCAAAAATGACATTTTAGCTGCTGACTGCATGCAGAATACAAGCAAAGCATTGGCAAACATGGAGACTTCAAGTTCTGCTCATGTAGGAACTCCCCCCACTACACCGATACCCCCTTTGTCCACTTCTCCTTCCTCTCATGGCTACCTGCAGTTCTTCTGGGAGTACCAGGACAACTCTGTCATTGTGGAGCATTACAACCACACAGGCAAGCTGCAGGGGGACCGCTACCGTGAAGGGCTCAAACCTGAGGGCATTGCATTCCTGGTGGTGTGTCTCCTCATCGTCCTGGAGAATGCCGTGGTTCTCCTTGCCATTTGGAGGAACAAGAAGTTCCACCTGCCCATGTATTACCTCCTAGGGAATCTGACTCTATCTGACCTGCTGGCTGGGATCGCCTACATGGCAAACATCATCATGTCCGGACCTTACACATTGAAATTAACCCCATTGCTGTGGTTCCTGAGGGAGGGAGGGGTCTTCATTACACTGGCTGCCTCTATCATTAGTCTGCTGGCCATTGCTATTGAACGCCATGTTACTATGGTGACTATGAGGCCATACCATGGGGCAAAGCGGGGAAGGATGCTAGCACTGATTGGGGCAAGTTGGGCCCTTGCAGGCTTTTTGGGAGTCCTACCAATTCTGGGATGGAACTGCATCAACAGGCTGGACCAGTGTTCAATAGTCCTCCCGCTTTATGCCAAGAGCTACATCCTCTGCTGTGTGACTGTGTTCAGTGCAGTGCTCTTAGCCATTGTGGTCCTTTATGCCAGGGTTTTCCGCATTGTCCGCACCAACACTCAGCGCCAGCGACTGGGCTTGTCAGGAAGCATGAGGAAGGGCTTAGCGAGGAAGTCCGAAAAGTACATTGCCCTCCTCAAGACAGTCACTATTGTGCTTGGTGTCTTCATCGCCTGCTGGCTCCCCCTCTTCCTCCTCCTCCTCTTGGATTTTTTCTGTCCCAACCGTGTCTGCCGCTTGCTCTACAAGGCTGACTACTTCCTGGGAGTAGCTATGGTCAACTCACTCCTCAACCCCATCATCTATACACTGACCAGCAAGGACATGAGGAGAGCCATTCTGAGGCTGCTCTGTCGGCCGTGTCTCATGACCAGAGATGGCCAGGTAAAGAAGATCGGGATGCCCTTCCTGGAGTGCAGTTTCAGCAAAACTGAGGTGGCCTCCCAGAAGTTAGAAGCAGGACTAGAGACTACAATCTCATCTGGGAACGTTATCACCACCCCATCTCCCATTAAATCACTCTATCCCAAACTCTTCAAGTCCTAGGAACATAGACTTTCTGATAGAGTTGAGATGTATGAATGGGTTTCGGACTAAACGGAGGACATGTAGCACATCTTCAATAGAAAGAAGTAATTTCTGGTACTCTCAAGTTTGGAGTACAGCCAGAAACATGGTGTATGAAATAAGGTGGCATCTAACACACACCTGTACCATGATGGGAACTTCATTGTAAGCAGGCATACGCGACGAAGGCCAGGAGGAAGCAACTTGAATGTGAACGAGCGATGTATGTATGTAGATGCAGCCTTTTCTTAACTAATTTGCACTGAAATATCGTTGAATGGAGAAGCCTTGGACTCAATTTTCCTGTGGTTGTATAGTTTGTATAAAAGACTGGCAGCGCAAACCCAGACTATCATGGCTGAAAAGGACTTATGGGTTAATGTATCTGCCCCTTTTCTTAGTAAAGTGCCTTAAATGCAGTGGAAATTCTTACAATATGAGCAGCGTGTAATCTTTGCCTCTGCAAACACCTGGATTTTGCTGGTTTGAAGGCGTATGGTGTGATAGAGTTCTTATGATAAAGAGTTAACAAGGGAGCCTGCAGTGGCCCTGGTCTTAAATGTGCAAGAAAAAAGAAAAAAACTTCTGTGAAAATTACATAGTTGTGGAAAGGAGAGGCGGAAAATTAAAATACCCCAGTTTGTAATGACAGACAGCTATGTGATCGTATTGATATGATCTGACTAAGTTGAACATTGTAGGAGTTTGTGTTTGATTTTCTTTTTGATGTAAACAGCGAAAACAACATGTTTAATGGAGTAGACACTCTTATCCCTCGTGTCGTCGCATGGTTAGACTGAAACCAAATAAACTACAATTAGATTAGATGTACTTTATCCCACAATGGGGAAATTCAGTTGTTACAACAATCAAATAATAAAAATTGATACGAAAAATATAGCAAAGTAAAAAATATTGTAAAGAAATTACATACTATTCTTGTGAGTATAAACCCATTAAATTATTACTTTAAAATGTGATATTTCTTGTAAATACAGTTGCAGATGTAATTAATTACCACTATCCAGCTGTTTTAAAGACAAGAATATGCCTGCACTAGTAATCTAATTCATGTGGAAACAGCGGAAATTGATCCCAGTGTAATCATTACTTTCCCCTTCACAATCCATCACGTTAACTGTTTGTGATGTAAATGTGTTGGGTTGGTTTGTTCAGGGTTTGACAGCAAACATGATGGTGTATTGGTCAGGACACAGGAATGAAGATGAGGTGACGTAATCACTTCTCTGGATTCTAGTGGTCCAGAAGTATTTATTTCACTATTTGTTTGAGAATCAGTGGTGCAATCATTCTGGAATAACAAATACATCAGCATAACATAATCTCCTGTGAAACAACATCAATAAAGAAGTATCTATAGAAGATATAACATTGCATATATATATATATATATATATATATATATATATATATATATATATATATATATATATATATATATATATATATATATATATATATATATATATATAAGCATAATAATGTCCATTTGAACCGAAACAATAACCTAGAGTTACATCCCAATGAGGTTATCAGTCTTTGGAGAAATAAGATGCTTTTCCCATATTCACCAATGAGTAAGTTACGTTAAGATAATGGCGACGCCCTTTGGTGACATGAGGTACTGCGTAATTGCATCCACACAAATTGGACAATTCTTCTCCATATGGAAACACTAAATAACCACTTAATTAACCTAATGTTGCCACTTTAATAAAATATTATAACTTAAACATATGGTTGAACAAAATATTAACTTGACACTTCCTCTAGTCAATTTAAGAATATGCACCATACCAATATACAATTATCTTTCATCAGACAGTTGCATGATTAAATTTAACTTAAATACATTTATGCATAACAAATAAGCAACTTTCACTCATTGACTCAATACCCGGAAAAAACACCACACAGAAAGGAATGTTTTTTTTTTCTTTTTTTAGAAAGGAAAGACGTCAACTAGCACAGTGCAGGCATGCACACATCATTCTGTGTAGCCCAAGAACGTGAATATTAAATAACAAACACCATGCAATGCAAGAGCATTTCTGCTCATAGTTTAAGGTACTGAACATGTAATTTTTCTTAGTTTGATGTCAGATTGTTCATACAAATGTTTTAATGCAGTCTTTCAGGATCTTGACAAATTAGGCAGTGTGTTTTGTTTTTATTTTTTTTTTATTGTAGTTCATGTAGTGAACTTTGTATTTCTTTCCGAATTTTCATAACATCTGTACTGTAAATATGTCTATTTTGTAGCAAATGTTACCTTTCTTTTCATAAAAGAAATAAAATGCTTTCCTAAATGTTTTAAAAAGGAGTGTGTTTTCATTGTGTCTGATTCTGTACATTCAGAGTGTGTTACATTCAGTGGTGAGTGGAGGAACATTTTTTCAAAGAAGCGCCTCAGGAAGTCAGCCCCCTTGTCTCACATCTGGTAAGGGCATTGGCCTACATACTGTGCTCCTCTACAGGCTCTGCATGTGTCCCGCCTGCTAAAGCACCACACAATACACCTTTTATTCAAAGACTCATTTTTTTTGTTCTTTTTCCTTATTCTGTCAACCTGTGGGTGAGACTGGCCTTCCCTACGGTCAGACCTGCTGTCCAAACTTGTCATGGATGAAACGGAGAATAATATGCAGCTGGCTTTTATATTGCTTCCTCCTAGCTGAACATACTTCAGACAGGATAAAGTCTGCATATTGTTAATTCAACCTCATTAAGTTGCCAAGTGCTGAAAGACACATTGTATATTCTACTATGGGGCGCACTTCAGGGTAAATATTATTAGGGATTTATTTAGAATTTTGACTCGTAGATTTAAGAATAATTGTTTTGTGGTGTGATTATTATTATTGCAATAAAATCCAACATGGCAAATGTGACATGAAGTCTTGATTTGTTTTATAATTTTGCAACACTAAATGCCAGAGCTCATCAGTGGCGGTTCCAGAAACCTTTCATAAGGAAGGCCAGATGTGCCATCTTATATCTTGGGGGGACACACAAAAAGCAAAACCTATAAATGAATGTTGCCAATTGTCTGATATACATAAACTAATAACATTACAGTTAACATCTTGAATTAAAAAACAATCAATGTTTTAATGTGTTATATGTAGTTTATACATGTGTTAGGTGATTTATTGTTACCCTTTTCCTTAAAATCTCAGCTTTAATTTGAAGGATTGTAAGGAACAACCATTTACTGGGGGACAATTCTATTTAAGTTTACATATAACATAGAACAATGTGTGTCATTTTAAAAGATAAAGTGACTCAGGCCAATTTTGAACATTCTAGTGTGCCTCTAGGCAACTTTAAACCTGGCTTAAACTGTTCTTTCATTCCATAGTGCAAACGCAAAACTTACATTATCTGTTAAATTAAACAAATGTCAGGTAAATCAAACTGGTCAGGAAGCAGTTCCCTTTTTCATCACTTTCCCAGGTCTTCTGTGACTGTTTTTATTGAACATAATTCATTTCCAACATCCAGTTTTGACAACTGTTTGAAACCTGAGATGTGGCAAATTTTCAAAGAAGTGTCGACACAACGGGCATCAACACGTTTAATGGACTGAAGATCCCGAAACTTTGTTTCTTTATATTTGACTACATATTTATTGAATTTATTCAAATTTAACATTTTAAATTGTACTAAATCCTCCTGATCTAACTGTAGCAAGTAAAGAAAGGTGCAAACACTTATGTGCAGTAATCTATTTAAGGATGCATGTCTTTTCACACCTCTCATAAGAAGTTGATCGTGCCCTTTGTACATAAGATGCATTTCTTTGCTTCAAGACTGGTGAGAGAACAGCAGCCTACTCAAAATGCGGATGACATGTATAGTTTCAGTTTTGATTTAACCCTCAGTGACCCAAAGACAAACGTATGTACAATAAACGGCACCACATGGCACCTTTGATATTCTTTGCAGGTGTTTCTCCAGATGTTGGCTGTATCCAGAGCTGTGGTGACAGAGGTCAACAAGGGAGGTAATCTTTCCTGTCTCCGTGCTTCCTTCCTTCTACTGACATCACACACAAAAAACTAGACTGCTGGAAGTCATAAAGTCATCTGTCCTCATAACTGCTGACTGCCCCAAGCTGACAATTGTGTTACAGAGGTGCAGACATAGAACTTTTACCATAGAAAACAGTTTATTATATGAGAGAGGATCAAACTGATCATAGAGCAGTATGCAGGTGCAGCATTAACCTCAGATACATGAGCACCAGACAGACAGCATGACGCAACTGTCTAGGAGTGTCTATTTAATGCTCCAAGGCTCAGCCAACATATTCATCTGACTGGAACTATGCACACAGTGGAACAATCATAAATATAGGCTGATTCAAGGCTGAAACTTTAGGCTACCATCATAATCTAAACATTCACTAATTATGAAATCAGGCTTGAGTTCTACAATGGGGCCAATACTTTAATAAACAAAGTTCAGCTAGATTTGGCATAAATACTGGTCCATAGTGTAGGCTAATGTATTTTTGAGCTGTCTTTGTGCCTGCAGCTGTCTTTTAGTGCCACCTCGTGGATGTAAACTACAGCAGAGCCAGGCTATATGGTTTATGTGCTGTATTGAACACTGAATTACCCATTTTCCAACAGGGGGGAAACTTACTGCACCAGCATCTGCCTGGAGCACATTTCTCTCAAAGGGGCTACGTAGGGTACATTCACAAAAATGGATTTATTTCTGTTTTATTAGAGGAAGGAAACAAGAAACGTGATGTAGCTACAAATACAGTTTAAAAGGGGAAGCAGCGGGACTATGGGGCAATTCGAGGACAATATACTGAAGCAACACGTGTTTTTGAGTCAACGTCATTAACAGTAGCTTTTATTTCGAGTTAATGATGCCGAAAATTAACTGTTTTTTGACTGAATTCTGCTTGTAACTGTAACTTGTACATTCCTGATTGGAATATTCTCCTGGACTTATCACGGACTGTATTTTGATAAGTTAGTGATGTCCGCCGTTCATGTTATTCACCGGATTTGATTGACGTTAAAGCTACAGTTTCTGGCAGCCTGCCGACCGTTGGCCTCGCTTTTTCCTTCACGTCGAGGGCTCCTTCTCAATAAAAGCCCCCTCCCGTGGGACACGTCTCGCTGCCGTTGCTGGTGAACGGAGGCGGGCTCGGCGCTTTGGAGGCGGACTCTTATTGTGAAAGCGAGAGGAGGCCGGCACAATGCTTAGTCACGGTGAGTTACAGCTTCCCCCCTCCTCCTTCCTATGTGGCGCACAGTCGACGCACCGCGATGGAGGATCCAACTAGGATACGTGAGTTTATCTAAATACAGATTTAAGGCTTCATTAATGTTTTGCTGCTGTGTTAGCCCATGTAAAAGCGAGACGGAGCCGGTAGGAACATGTTCTGTTACCGCTTTGTTAGCTCGGCTCGGCTCTCAGCTACTGTCCGTCTATAGGAGCCCGTTCGCTGTCAGCTCAATTTACCGAAACCTTTAACTTGATATTTGCGGTGGTTTTGTGTGAAAACGTCCGGTGTTGTGTCGCTAAAAACACACGGGGGCTCGAGTCGAGCTTCACCTGTGTTCATGTATTTGTCAGCGCCTTCCTCGGTTCTTTCTGTGTCAAAACAAGCGCAGAAAAGATGAACGTCAGTGATTAGACTGGATGGGAAACGCTGCTTTGTGTGTATGTGTGTGTGCGCATAACAAGTCTTAATGTTGAAAGCCCAGCTAGCTGCTTCATGTAAAGACTGGCTGCACTTCTGCGGCATGTTTTGGTACGTCCAGTTCCACTGTTTGCTCGTCGGAGAGTTCAGGATGAGTCACTGAGGAAAAGCTCGTTGCCAAAATGCCCATGAAATTGGTTTCACTCTCGACTCGTCCTCGGTCGTCTCTTCCGTAAAAAAACCAAAACATTCCCACACTGTTTAATGCCTCCTGTCAGATGAAACTCTGCTGAAAGCTCTTATCACTGCTGGAAGAACAATTCAGGTCCTGAGCTTCTGTAAATGTACAGAAGTGTTAACAAAATGTATGCGAAGTATAAAACTTAAACGTACTCGTTATGCAGCTCCTTTTATAGTATTACATTATTGTAGTGTATATTTGATCAAAATCAATCACATTTTATCACTAATAAATGCATGAACATTTTATTGTTGTCACTGTGGATGTAATGTTAGATACTTTGGATAGATTACTAATAATACTATAATACTGCATTACTACTGCTGTAGAGCAAATACACTATAGATTCTATGTATTACTGTTTTACACAAAGTGCATACAATATTTATTTTAAAGAAAAGAGCTGACAACATAAACATTTCTAATATTAAAATATCTTAATTTAGGTCAAATCTAATAATACATATATCATCTTATATATAATAATAATCTATTAATAAAAGTAACTAGAAAATATAACTGAAATGTACTGGAGTGGAAGTATAAAGTAGCAGGAGATGTAAATAGTCAAATAAAGTACAACTCCCTTAAAATGGTACTGGAGTACAGTACTTGAGTAAATGTCCTGGGATCCATCTCACCACTGGCTGTTAAACATTAAACTTTCCTCTCTCGAGCTATTGTGTAATCTGCTGCACAGGCCTGGACTGCTGTTCCAGAACCAGGTGCAGGTTCTACTAGCTGTACTGTACTTGAAGTAGTCGTCTAATCTCATTGTTGTCACACTCTGCTGGATAAACTTTTTCTTTTAGTGTAAGAGGATGTGTATTTGGTTTATAGGCTTTACTGAACCCGCTGATGTTACCAACTTTATTATAGATGAATCTGCTTCCTCAATGTTATCTATTAATCATTTACGAAATGTCAGAAAATACTGCATCAGATGATGTCTTCAGTCCAAAAAACACTCACATCAGACATAGAAATGCAGTACATCTTCACATTTGAGGAGATGCAGCACATTTGTGGCATTTCCGTCCGGAAAAGTAGTCAAACAATGACAGATTATCAAAAATGACAAATTAATCAACTAATCCTATTATCTCTTATCTCTGTTATCTCTTATCAGCTCACAGCAACAGATTTCCTAAGAATAGAAGGGAAACCTGCTCTTGAAGGTGTTTCTAAAATGAATTACCTTCTGAATAAATATCACACCTGGCTGAAGCTGTCACTGTATTTATTTGTTGCAGGAAACACCAGATCCATGAATCAAGTGTAAACTTAGATTCGGCGAGCTGTTTCTGTCTGTCTGAGAACGTTCTTCTGTGAAACTGTTTTACCCAGAACACTGGAGGTTAGAGAAAAGCACAGCGGTAAATCTGAATCGCAGCGTTTTTCACGGTGAGGGGCTTGAGTGCTGGCTCCACCTATGTGTCGCATACATGTCACCATCTGCTGAAAAACAAGGTGGAAAATGCCCAGAGAAATTAAAGAGCAGGACAACACAATAACCTTATTGCAGACGGGGAAGCAGCGAGGCCGTAATGTATTGCGTTGTCTTATCGCCACTTTGGGTAATGATTACCGGCCTGTGTGCTCAGCTTATGGCTGCTTTGTTATATAATTGTAAACCCTCACAGCTGCATTGTTGCTGAGTAACTCTGACACTTCCAGATCAGAGAACAGCACACAGATAATTAGCTGCTGCCGACTGCTCTTTGTGTGTCACTATCACAGTCGATTCATAATCTGAAAAGGAGAAGTTCAACTAACGGAAAAGAGCAGCATTATTTCTGCAGCATGCCTCTAAGGTTGTTCCAACGCTGCAACAGTGCGAGTGTTCTTCTCCATGGACTTATTCCCCGGTATAATTATTATATTCATATCCAGTATTCATATCCAAACTCATCTGCAAAGTTGCTGCTTGTTTTATTCTCCACTGCAGCAGATTTGAGTGTTTTTTTTTTTTTCTTAAATCAGCCTTAGCCCTCGATGCTGAGCCGCAGATGTTTGATTTTGTTAAACAGTTACGTGTTTTGTTTGCATGTGTTTTGTAGTTAGTAAGAATCACTGTGAGCGTGTTTGGGTTTTGTTGGCTTTTGCACAAACTGTTCCCTTTGTTCCAGCCCCCCCTCCCCTCCCCCAGCTGGAATGGTCACAGGGCACGGTAAAAACACTCAGTCATGCTGGCTAGCTGAATTCAAGCCTAATTTAAGTCACTCCAGTGTCCTTCAAAACGAACATCACTCCCACGCACGCACACACATATTTGTCCATTTCTAGTAATGCTTTATTTGGGTTTAGGTTTAGACGTGGAAGTTACAAATTTAAGCTTGTTTTCATGAGGGGAAGGACAAGATCAAGACTGAATCTTCCTCTCATCAGAGGCACCTATTGAAGATTAAAGGGAACCTTTTTTGTATTTTTAATGAGCTGTGAAAAGTAGCATACTCATGATGAAAAGTAGGAAACTCTGGCCCCCGGTGAACTGCTCCAGGAAGAACAGGCCACTCTCTTTGGGTTGATAAACCCTTGTTGATACAAGGCGACGGGTGCCGAGCCACAAGTTGCATAAGACAATGTATTTGTCAGCGTGTAAAACAGACGTTTCAACATGTAGAGTACGGGTCTGAGCAGAGGAATAATTGATCATCTGTATGTTAACGGTTTCAGCTGCTACATTCATGCTCACTGTCTCTCTCGCTCTCTCTCTCCCTCTTTACTTTCCAGTTCTCAGATGAGCCAACAGCTTCCTAGTAAACACAGCAGTGCAAACAAATTCCTTAACTGGGCAACCTCGTGGAAAGGGTCTCCTGAGAAAGCCACCTAACACCCCCGCCCCCCTCCTCCTCCTCTTCCTCCATTCCCAAGGGCTCCGAGTCACGCTTATGACACTTTTGGCACAGGACCCTCTCTCTCTTTTTTTTTTCTCTTCCCTCAACAATCCTTCCACTGCCTCATCGACAGTATCTGACTCTGCAGCTCTCAGCAGAAGTGCAGCAGCCCTCTGAAGGGAGCTTTTAATTATTACATCTGTAAAATTAAGCAGTAAATCTGACTCTTTTTTTTTTTTTTGCCTTGAGCAATCGATATGCAAGACTGACTTGACCCAGTCTGAATATTGCAGGCATTTAAGTTTATCCTATGTTTTATCGCTCCGATTTGTTTTATTGAAGTTTGAGCAATCTGTTGTCAAAAACGACAAAATTGAGACACAATAGACTTTTTTGTCTTTGTCAGAATTGATTGAGTGCAAACAGATTCATAGAGGAAATAACACCGTTGACACGACAAACAATTGAACTAAAAGTGTCAAGAGGCTCGTTGTACCTGTTCAGCAGCTTGTACTGTCATAAAAATCTTTCAGTGCCTGTCTACTCTTTTCTGCAAAGTTATCTCCCACGGACAAACAAGCGGAAATCTTGACTCTTGAGATACTTTGGTTAAGATGGAACTGCATCATGTGACAGTCCAGCCGGCCGTGAGTGACGGCTCACTCAGAAGTCGCTAGTAATGCCGTAACGAGCGCTATGGTTGGACTCAAGCACTGAACGGAGCAAGGAAATCCTGATTTGTACTCCTCCACACAGAGAAAAACCAGGCATACCCAGGAGAGCCGGGAGCTTTCTGTGAAGCCGCTTGCCAAGTCCCTCAGCTGAAACTCTTCTTTTATTTTACTCATGCCTGCTCATGGTGCAAGGATGCCCCATAACGCCGCCCACTGTTCTTGAGAGAGAGCCCAAGGAGGAGGAGAAAGGGTAGGAAATGACAGAGTGCCTGACAGAATGCAAAGCGCTGGTGACTCCGTCCACGCGCAATGGCCACCGCGTCTTCAGCTACACGCTAGAGAGCCACACGGCAGCCGCCTTCGCCATCATGAACGAGCTGCGCCTGGAGCGGCAGCTCTGCGACGTGACACTGCGCGTGCGCTACAAAGACCTGGAGGCGGTGGACTTTGTGGCTCACAAGGTGGTGCTGGCCTCTTCCTCCCCGGTCTTCAGGGCCATGTTCACCAACGGCCTGAAAGAGTGCGGCATGGAGCTGGTGCCCATCGAGGGGATCCACCCCAGGGTGAGTCGGACTTCACAGAAATGTTTTCTTTATTTAATTTGGTTTGCTGTTCCACTCAAAGCCCGGTGAACATAATTTGAAGTCTCATCTCAGTTACTGTGAAGGTGTTTCATAACATCATCATCATTTATTTTGACACATTAAATTAATGATCCCTTATTTGTTTAATTTGATGTTTAAAAAAACAGTTTAATCTACAATAGAATAATATTCAGGTTTCTATCAGAAACATGCTTCTTTACAGTCCATAACCAAAAGAGAGCCACTATTCTTCTACCATTAACTAATTGGGTATTGGAAAGTACATCATGATACAATAATATCATGACACTTGGCTCATGATATTAGCACAATAATCAATATATATTGCAATAAATTTCATCTATAATGTGCACACTGGGCCTAACTTATAAACACAATAAGTTCTGAGAGGCTGTTCGTAAGGAATTGTTCGTAAGTGTTATGTAATAAATTTCAATCTTTAATTGCCTTTTGAGGTCATTTAAATGCCATTAAATTATTGTACAGAAACGGTAAAATATCCAAGGGAATATGAAGCTTAACACTGAGATGCTCACAGAGACACGTGCAAGAAGGAACTGGGTCGAGAGATAACGTTTGCAGCGCTGCTGCTCGGCGTGGGTTGCAGCAGAAAGAGGAACTAGTCGGATGTGGTGCGGGGTTCAAAATACAAACTTGCGAACACAATATGGCATTTTATGAACATCTATGGAAATCAGTCAGCATTTGTTCATATATACAAATTATCCTAAGTCGGATGTTTATATCTTAGGGAACTGCTGTAAATCTCAATATCTGTGCCTAAAGAAATAAAAATACTCCCTCAAATGACAAAAAAGAGTAGTTATGTATTTACACAGAATCCATAGCTGAATATACATAACAATATATAAATTTGTTATTATTACTTTTAAATCAATATTTGGTGTTAGTGCTTTGATATCATACCGCAGGAGGATGTACCTTGATGTATCAGTCAATCATTTTCTATACCTGCTTATTCCTCATTAGGGTCGCAGGGGTCTGCTGGAGCCTATCCCAGCACGTTACGGCGAGAGGCAGGGATACACCCCAGATGGTCGCCAGCCAATCGTGTGGCACACACACCATTCACTCACACACTCACACCTATGGGTAATTTAGAGTGTCCAATTAACCTCAGCATGTTTTTGGACTGTGGGAGGAAGCCGGAGTACCCGGTAAAAACCCACGCAGACACGGGGAGAACATGCAAACTCCACACAGAAAGGTCCCAGACCCAGGACCAAGGAGGTCTTGAACCTGCGACCTTCTTGCTGTGAGGCAACAGCGCTAACCCCTGTCCACCGTGTCACCCTTGATGTATTGTGACATTGATTTTTTTTTTTGTCATAGCCCTGGCTCAGACTGATGTTCATGTTCAAGGTTTTTGGTCCCTCCAATCAGAGGCTTTTGCAGTTTTTTACAGTGGTTTAGTTTTTCTTCCTCCCACTAATCCTTTGTCTATCTCACCTGTTCAGGTCATGGACAGACTGATCGAGTTTGCCTACACAGCCAGCATCTCTGTGGGGGAGAAGTGTGTGATTCACGTGATGAACGGCGCCGTCATGTACCAGATAGACAGCGTCGTCAAGGCCTGCTGCGATTTCCTGGTCCAGCAGCTGGACCCCAGCAACGCCATCGGCATCGCTAACTTTGCAGAGCAGATCGGCTGCACGGAGCTCCACCAGAAGGCCAGAGAATACATCTACATGAACTTCAGTCAGGTAAGAACTGTATTTCAAATTTCCTCTCACGAGCTACAAAGGTTATGCTCTGAAATTTCATATGAAACTGATGAAACAGAAGTGGCTTCATACAGACTATGTCAGGTGCATCTCAAAATAAGAGCTGCTTCCAGTTTAATAGTGAGAAGCATATTTTAAATATAGTGACATTTTATAAATGTACCTGAATGTTTCATGACTAAAACAGGAACAGAATTATAACGACTTTTTGACACTAAGCAAATGCTGTTTCACTTTCCATTGTATTTTTTGATGGTTTGCTTTTGGAACTGCAGTGTCTCACAACCTGTAGGGCGAGGATAGTCATGTTATGAGTCCCGATGAGTAATATGTGGGTTTACCTGTGGTTGTAGCGTACCTGACTTCAAAAGGTGTCTACACACTGCAGCATAAAAGAATTGAAACTCGATAATCACATGTATAAACTAAGATAAGATAAGGCAGCACATAGACAAGGAGCTTTCTGGGTGTGTATCTGTCTGTCATTTGTTTAGCGGCTTTTAACGTCTGTCTTTGAGTTGAGGTAAACCCAGATGAGAATTTTGTTTTGTTTTTTTCACAAAAATATGATATACAAAAAGTATTAGTAAGTGCTTGCTCGCCAAAGATATGGATTGAAATGTCAGGAAGCCAAATTCTGTTCTTGCAATTCAGTGTGAGTACTTGTCTGAATAAAACTTATCTTGCACTTTACTGTCTCCAAAACGTTCTTGACATTTGACAAAAGTGTCCAACAATGGCCTGGTTTTTAAGTGGTTTCCTCTCACTGTTTTCTGACAGCAATGTTCCCAACACAACTGACTTCCTGATGCTGAAATGATTAGTCGACAGACAGGAAATTGATTGTCAGCGAAAGCTCCCAAAACTAGCTGGTTCTCACTTCATGATGCCTTTTGACGTTTTGACACTTTCTTCTTTTATTTCCAATACAGAGCTCCTGACTTGTATTGTATTTTCATCCCTTCTCCTGTTCCCAGGTGGCGACCCAGGAGGAGTTCTTCAACCTGTCCCACTGCCAGCTGGTGACCCTCATCAGCCGTGATGAGCTCAATGTGCGCTGTGAGTCCGAGGTCTTCCAGGCGTGCGTGGCCTGGGTGCGCTACGACCGAGAGAACCGGCGGCCGTACGTCCAGGCCTTACTCCAGGCCGTCCGCTGCCATTCCCTCACCCCCAACTTCCTTCAGGCTCAACTCCAGTCCCTTGAATGGGACCCGCAGTGTAAAGACTACCTTGCCCAGATCTTCCAGGACCTCACCCTCCACAAACCCACCAAAGTCTACTCTTGCCGAACCCCCAAGGTGCCGCAGCTCATCTACACGGCGGGCGGCTATTTCCGTCAGTCGCTCAGCTACCTGGAGGCGTACAACCCCTGTACGGGAGCCTGGCTGAGGCTGGCCGATCTGCAGGTCCCCCGTAGCGGCCTGGCGGCCTGCGTGATCAGCGGACTGTTCTACGCCGTTGGCGGCAGAAACAACGCACCTGACGGCAACATGGACTCTAACGCGTTGGACTGCTACAATCCTATGAACAACTGCTGGCTCCCGTGTGCCCCGATGAGCGTCCCCAGGAACCGGATAGGAGTCGGTGTCATCGACGGCATGATCTATGCAGTCGGTGGATCACATGGGTGCATTCATCATAATAGCGTGGAGCGGTAAGTGAATAGAGGAGGCTAATGTGATTTTAAATTAGTATTATCAGCAATTCCCTGAGGAGACCTCAACCAACGATCTATTTTTCCTTATTTATCTCTGATATTACTGTCAATATGTCTATGTTTCTGTGGTTTGACTCATTCAATAATAAACTAGTGGTTAGATATGTGACTAAAGTCCTTTTGAGGTCTTTTGTAATTCAGGTTTATTCACTGGTCTGTTTACTGAATCTAGTCAATGAGTGTCCAGAGATCAGGAATCGGCTAACTTTCTTGTAATTGATTGATTTGTTTTTTTGTTTTGTTTTGGTCTGCTTCCTGCAGTATATTTTTAGTTCGTACAACTCAACAATAAGGAAGTTTGAATTTCCTGGTAATGTTTATTGTTCAAATAAAAACTAGAGTTATTGATATCATAGCTATAAATAAACTTTTTTCAGTCTTTTTCTCTACCTGAGGAAAAGCCCTCTCTAGTTATAATATTGTCACTCTATATTCAAAAGAAAACCTTGAAATAAACACCACCTGACCTTCTTCACACAGTTTGTAATTTACGACTGTATAACAATTTCTTTATAACAGCTGGCTGGGACCTGGAGCCAACAACAATATAAACTTTAATGAGCAATAAGGGCCTGGATGACGTTAGGAAGCCAGCCCATCAAACTGTCCCATCAACAAGTGTTGAATGTTTTTCCAATCTAGACAGACACCTGTAGCACAATCCTTAACCCGTCAGGTCGTGTAGAATACAGTGAAATGTGTAACAGATTAAAATTCTTCTGAAAATCTCCCCAAACGTTTCCTTTAGACATTGGATCATGCAAAGAGAGAGCCGTGACAAATGGCAAATGTGAACCAGGCGAACCACAGTGACTGTGAAAAAGGATCATGCCTGACAGATCTGAATGCCAATGTAATGACTCAGAGAAACGATGCGACTCATTGGTACACTGTGAACCTCCCGTGTGTTTTGTCCTCAGTGGAAGCTTATCACTCGTAGGTGAAAAGCAGCAGCTTGAAGTAGCATGACTCAACAGGCACATGTCTGCCTGCAGCGTGCACCCGGCCCACCAGAAGCATGGCTGTGACCACGGACTGTCCATACTGTGAAATACTTGGGAATTCTACAAATGTATGTAACAAGCACATGTGTTGTTTCTGCTCTATAGATATGACCCAGAAAGGGACCAGTGGCAGCTGGTAGCCACCATGTTGACACGGCGTATCGGTGTGGGTGTGGCCGTTATCAACCGGCTGCTTTACGCTGTGGGGGGGTTCGACGGGGCCAACCGGCTCAGCTCCTGCGAGTGCTACAACCCAGAGAGGGACGAGTGGAGGACCATGGCCTCCATGAACACCGTGCGCTCCGGAGCTGGTGAGGAAGGAATAGAAAGATGATGAAACACATGAAGTTCAGAAAGTTCAAGTTAGGCAACACCTAATTGCAAGTTTCTATCCATCTTTTCAAAATATGAAAGGCTTCTTATCTGCTTCAGTGGACCCGCCTCTCTTAGGTAGATCAAATGGGATTTAAATGTCACTGATTTGATTCCAGCTAGAAACCCTTGCAGCAAGTCTTTATACAAAGCTGAAGGTGAAGTTTATTTGTACAGCACAGTGCAGCAACTAAAGTGCTTTACATACAAGATTAAAATCACCAAGGTAAAGTGCAAAAGCAACACATTATTAAATAAAAAGGTTTAAAAGAATAGAAAGATGAGATTGAATTGGATGAATAAAATAGGTACAAGAGAAGTTAAAGTAAAAGTTACAGTGTAGTGTAAAAAAAATAATAATTGATTAATGTATTGAGTCTTAAGAACTGAGAGTTGCAGCAAACATGCAGTTTTCTGGGAGTTTGTTCCAGATATGTAATGCTACTTCTCCAGGTTTAGTTTTGACTCTGGGAACAGAAATAAACTGGATGCCCTGAAACTTAGCAGCAGATCAGAATTTTGTTTTGGCCCCAAACCCACAGCAATATTTTAAAATTTATATATATATATATATATATATATATATATATATATATATATATATATATATATATATTTATATTCTTTCCTGGTCTTGATGAGGACTCGAGCAGCTTCAGCAGCAGCGTTCTGAATCAGGTGCAACTCTCTACTGAAGAAGATAAATACTGCTGAGACACAAGTCCTTTAATCCTTGATATATTCTTCAAGTGACAGTGGGCTGACTTTGTAATTTTTTTAATGTGGCTGATGAGATTCAGTTCTGAGTCCATGACTACACAAAGATTTCTTGCTTACCTTGTGGGTTTTAACACCGATTGAAGAGTACTGCTGATTTTTAATCATTCTTCTTTGGATCCAAAAACAATTACTTATGTTTTATCTTTGTTTAGTTGAAGAAAGCTTTGGCAAATCCAGACGTTGATTTGTTCAATACGCTTACTCTGCTTATGTCTGGGATTATAGTCTAATAAAGAATAAAGTGGAAAAACAATATAAAAAAATAAGACTGGGCCAGGAAGAAAAATAAAATAACGATCCTGTGATGCACATGAAGCAATATTCATCTCCTACTGTGTCATAATTACAACATATAAGTCACTCCTGGCTTCATTATGAAAACATTTATTTAAAGGGACCCACACACACACACAGCCATAAGACCCAGTGATTCAGCCTCCTCTGATTTACAGAACACTTAGAGTATATTCTACTGCTGTAAAATGACCTTTGAAAAAAATTAACCTCTGACCTCTTGTAGGTGTGTGTGCTCTGGGGAATCAGATCTTTGTGATGGGCGGCTACGACGGCACCAACCAGCTGAACACAGTGGAGCGTTATGATGTGGAAACGGATAAGTGGAGCTTTGCTGCCTCCATGAGGCACAGACGCAGTGCTTTAGGAGTCACTGCATTACACGGACGTATCTACGTGCTGGGTGAGTAGAAACGGATTAGAAACAGCCTTTCAAGAGGGACAGGCATCATCAAAGTGGTTGCAGCTTTGCTCTCATTTGTTTTGTCTTTAAAGCAGGTCACCGATAAAAGAACTTTGCTGTCAACATTTTTTACTATTCTTTGATATTTTATAGACAAAACAGTTAAAGGCCCAACTATGGAACTTTTCCACATTAGAACAACTAAATCTGTGTTATCCTAAATATTTACAACAATTTTCAAACTGAGAAAAATCTGTAATTTTGTGTGCATGCTTCAGAGTTGTTGTCTGCCAGAAGCTCTGTCATAATCTGATTCTTTTTTATCAATTTTTTTTTACAATACAATTTAATACCTCAGTTATTTTTTTTCACTATATCTTTACTGTGATGAAGGATTTTAATCATTGGACATCTCAGGTCAGGGCATAACCCTTCCATACCCATTGTTCACTAAACAACATCAGAAACACAGATTTTTAACGTGAAACTGAATTATTCAATGTTTTTGCCAGGTTTAAACACTGAAACTCAACAGTGGTTGTTCAATGATGAAGGCAACATCCTGAAGCTCTGACTTTCGATATTTTTTCTTTGACTGGTAGATGCCTAGTGGAAAAAAAATGATACTGTACTCAGTGAATTGATTTAAACATTAAAATAATCAGAATAATTTAGAATGAAAATGATTGTAAGCTCAATGAATCAGTGTTGAATGTTTGGAACGAAGTTTCACTGTTACAGGTGCAACTAGTAATATTAATGATGGTTTAATTGCATGTGTGTGAATGGGTGCTGTTACTAATGTTTTCAGTATCTTTGACAAAAACCTGTGTATAACTCAGATATAATCATCAAACATCTTCTTTACGTTCACAGGAGGTTACGATGGCAACACTTTCCTGGACAGCGTGGAGTGTTACGACCCAGAAAAGGACACATGGTCAGAAGTGACACACATGACATCCGGCCGGAGCGGAGTCGGCGTGGCTGTTACCATGGAGCCCTGCCAGAAAGAACTGCCTCAATGTCAGAAATCTGAGCGGGAGAACGGCACGGCATCACCTGCGACCTATCAGTCGGCCAACCCTGGGTTGGGCTGTCACCACGGTCAGCGGCACAGCGGGCCGTTTGACAACGGCACATGAGGCAGCTGCACCCTCCCACTTCTACATACACAGGCACGCACCTCAAACTCACCTCAGTCTTCCCAAATCCAAACGAAGACACTGAGTAGAGACAGACGAGAGCTGAAATATCTAAGTGCTTCCTCACTGTAGGTAGGCATTGCACTTGATGTGAATTAAAAAAAAAATACATTTGTAATAATTTAAATTAAAAAAATTCTGCATTGATACTCAACAATAAAGCAGAAGTTATTTTAGTTGAGCATTGGACTCTCTGAATCACATTTGTCCCCTAGATCTGACTGTTCAGCTCTTAAAGAGGTGAAGTAATTTTTATCTGGCAAGTTGTGTTCTGCCTGATCCAACAGACCCCAGTTTGTCTGTGTGTTCAGGTCTGGCTTTTAAAGTTGGACCATCATCTCCTACATCTGACCTATGGGAGAAAAGGGCTGCCTACTAAAGGGCTGCCTTCTAAAAAGGGCCATTTATTGGCTCAAAGAGTCGTCAGGGGCTCTTTATTTATATTTAAAGAGCAACCTGTGCAAAAGTTCAATCTGAGGGGAGGATATTTAAAATATTTTTAAAAATGTTTGAAATTATCTCATTATGTTTAAAATAAAATAAAAAAGACAAAGTAGCATTTGTCACTATAGACAGTAGAGTTCAAAGTGCCATTACAATGCCTGTGTGCATTATTGTCATCAGTATATTGTCTTGAGGTGCTTGTTGGGAGATGCACAGACTGTCGCTGTGTGGAAGTTAATGACAGTCACAAGATTAAATTTATTGATGACATTGGTCCTCATGCAAGAACATAACCGTATTCTCATCCTAAATGTTTTTTTTCTGCAAGGTTTGTTTGCACGTTTCAAATCAGATTTATCAAAGTCTCTTCACTGCACAAACTCATTGTAAATGGCTTGTTTCATCCCATAAATGAACATCTCAGGTTTGAGTTCCTGAGATTTGATCATAGTATCAAATTGGCAGATGAAGCTGTTAACACTGTGTTATTACAGAATCATGCCAGGGCAGAAATAAAGAAGGAATGGTTTGATGTGGGGTTACGCTTAAAACGATTTATTTATTTTTTTCTTTGATATATTTCTATTTAATATCCAAATTAAACAGATGAATTTAACAAAATCTCTAAGATTGCTCATAACAACATAAGAACAAATATCTTTATACAAGTGGGGTTTTTTTGTTTTGTTTTTTTGCATGAGGCCCAATGTCTCAAATGTAAGTTTTGGTTGAAGAGAAGAAGACTGTGCAGAATAACAATGTGTTAAAAGCCACTGGTAGGTTCCTAAAATGTGGACTTTTGTAGAAAATGTCTTGGCATGTTGAGCGTTGCCTCCTGTACGGCTGTCAGAGACTCTGGTCCACTATAATGAGAATGTGGAGTGCCAATTGGATGGAGAAACAGTATGTGACTGTGTTTAGAGGAAACAGAATACTGTAGCATTTTTTTAATAACTTGGATTCAAACATCTCACTGAATGTGTTTTATAAAAACACTAATTACTGACAAAATGGAGAACCTCCACCTACAGTTGATTTTTGGTTTCCACATCCACCAGACCTCAGAAACGGAAGTGACCATGTTTGTGTATGCTAATGACAAAACTTGCTTAAAGAAGTGTATTTGTAACAGCAATTTAAGCTGCAAAGGTTTTTAAGTGATGTTTTTTGTACATTGATATTCTAAGAAATCTTGTACAGAATTGTAAGAGCTCACTTTTTTATTTATTGTTCAACTCCTTTGGTTTTCTTGTTCCTCTAAACTGACATCAGCTTTGTATTGAAATGGACTCTGGTGGTGTGTTTTTGAATAACTAGCATGCATTGTGACTAAGTAGGAATGCCTGTTAATGCTAATTTTGGATGTTTGTAAAAAAAAAAATGCTTCACTTCGAAAGGGACTTTTTTTCTGTCAGTAGTTTGAATTGAAATTAAGTTTAAAGTCTGGTTTGTAAATGTTTTTTTCCAGCAAAAATACCCTGTACAATAATACATTGTAAAGTAAAATATGTTTATTGTACTGCTGTAGTCTTGTAATGATTTTCATTTGTTCTGATGAATTGTCATCATGTTGGTTTTATTCAGCCTGTAACTACAAGAATGTATATTTATGTTAAATATCTTCTTAATGTGGTTTGTGTCAAGAAATTTAGAGTCCTAAATTATAGTTTTAATTTTTTTTCTTATTTTTTAAGCAGTAGTGGCCACTAGAGGGAGCTAAATCCTTTTATACTGAACATAACTTACCTGTTCACTGTCTCCTTGCTTTACAAAACTTCCCAGTTACAGATTCAAGTCTCTTTCATAAAATGTTTCTTCAGTTTCAATTTTATTCTTCAGTTAGTCCAAACAAACGTGGCAGGCGATGCCACGTATTTAAGGGACCACCCATGATATCTGCCCCAACACATCTCATTTCCTTACTGAACCTGGCAGGTGGATGTGACAGACCATTATTAAATTATCCAAGAGGAAAACGTCCCTGATTATGGAGGCTTAAGGGCATAATCCTGCCAAAACAGAAAGGCCACAGCAGTTCTCAACAGGAAATGTTTCAGGTGAAAACTGCTGAGCTGAAGTAACAATTGTTCCCTACGAAAAGAAAAAAAAAAAACAGTGTTTGATGCTTGCTGCTTTGATGCTGTACATTTGTACACTTTTAAAATTAAAACTTACTTAAAAGTGGATCTATTTCATGCACCATCTCTTAACTTGAATATGTTTCAAGATGTGAGATCAGTGTTTATCCTCAAAAGCTTTCGCTCAAACCGTGGTTCTTTTTTCTAACAGGAAAATGTACATTTGCATGGATAAAATCCAAAAAATAATCACCCATCATGTGTTTGTATGATGAAAATGACTTTTCATTACTTTTACAGCAATACATAGTATATCGATGAGCCCATTAAACAACTGAGCACTTAAATCCGGCATTAATCACAAGAAACAACTGTACTTACCCAGTTTTTATTTTTTAAATCAAATTTAAAAATAAAGAAATCATCAATCTTATATAATCTCTAAATAAAATAACGTAAAGATCCAGCAGCTGTGGCTCAGAGGTAAAGGTCGTCCACTGGTCAGAGGATTGTCCTTGGACCAGATACTTAACCCCAGATTTGATCCAATGGATGCACCATTGGTGTGTGAATGTGTGTGAATCATTAGCCTCCTGATGTGCAGTCAGGCATGTGTAACCACCATCAGTGAGTGAATGTGTGTGAAAGGGTGAAAGTCAATTCATAGTAAAAAAAAAAGTGCTTTAAGTGGTTTAAAAGCTTAGAAAGGCATAAAAATAACAAAGCGATTTAAAATGAATTAAGTGATTTTGAATTATCCTGCAGTGAACTCTTTACTGTTGTATTTCCTTTAATCCTTTAAATTAAACATTTCTTTTTTATTATTGTTTTACTTTGAAAATCCTGGCCGGATGTGCTGCTGTTAGCAGCTTGACACCGGTGCGCTCCTGTTTTAACGATGAAAAAAGACTCTCGAGTCCCACCGGACACCAGCGGATCCTCTTCGGGACGCAGGTAAGTGAAATTCACCTGAATCCATCCTTGTTTTTTCAATCTCTTAAACTGCTAAACCGATACTAACAAAGTCAAACTTATTGTCCTGGTATCAAAGTGAAGCTTTGAAAACGTGACTCTGGCTGAGATTTCGCAATAATACGAAATCCCACACCTTTATTAATTTGATGATGCAACGTTTCAATTAATTCCAGAGAAAAAGTGCGACTCATAACACAATAAAACTACTTTCCTGCAGCGATGATGTGTGTGTGTGTGTGTGTGTGTGTGTGTTACCATCTGGAATGTCGCTCCAAAATAATTCACATTAGATGACATAACTGTGTGTGTTTTTAATAGAAGTATTATTAAAGGGGTTGAGTTGTTTTATAATCAGCTCACACACATATATATTTAAGGCCTACTATATATACACACACACATATATATATTTGTTAATTTTTGAGAGACTTCAACACATTCCTGAAACAGACACTGTCTGGTGACATTGTTGCCAAACGAGTTCCTCCAGTTTGCATCCACCTCCAAAACAGGAAGAGGTTGTCGATTCATTCATTCATTCTGCAGTGAGGCCAGCTCGTCATCGCCTGCGATCCATTCTGTCCTCGTGTGTCTTTTTGTGTCATATAACTTTAAAACCTTTTTGACAAGATGTCCTCCAGAGATCGCGGTGTGTTGAAAGTCTATTTTAGCCTCAGTCTTCTCCTCTTGCTCACATTCACTCCTTTGTCTTTCACCAGTGTGGAGCAGCTGCCAGGATGATCCCAGTGGGTGAATTCAGAAACCTTGGCACAGAGCAGAGCTCAAAGTATCGGGTCCTGAAGCCGTGGTGGGATGTTTTCTCAGAGTACCTGTGTATTGCCATGCTTATGATTGGAGTCTTTGGGTGCACCTTGCAGGTGAGGCGCCTACAAACCAGCCACTTTGTGATCATGAGCTCTTAAATCCTTAAATTTTAGCCTCTGGGTGGAAACAGGTTTAGCCAAATAACCATGTATATCCTAACCGATCTGAGGAAGGTATAACAGATTAAATGGCATCATTTGTATCTGCTGTGGCATATCAGAATAACTGAATATTTTGTTCCTCAGCACAGAAATTCCTACATTATCTGACCTTGGCTGATATGAGACCAACAGAATCATCTCGGCTTGGTGGAGTGGGCGGATTTAAAGGTCCGGATATAGGCAATATCTGAGTCTGGAGAAAACACAGACAGTGTAACTGACTTAACTAGTGTCTCCTGACCCACTTACTGTAGATTCAGCTCACTAACATGCTGCTTAATGTGTCTCTCTCGCCACCTGATTGTCATTTCTGTGTCATATTAAAATAGCACAGAAGACAAGCGAATGGAATTAATATGTAATCAGTGGTTGTTGCCTTGTTTATGGAACTTGCTGCCTGTCTGATGACAGTAGGAAAGATGCACATGTTGCTCTATTAAGTGAGGACAGACCATTTCTCCTCATTAGTACAACTTAGTGAGTCATACAGGACATGCAAAGAAGCAGCACATAGTAAACACATCGCAGAGAAGACCAGTAAATTGGGTCCTGAGGCAGCTGCTGTTTATACTGTCTGCAGGCACAATACTATCGACAAGGAGCAGAAGTTGAACTGTTGCTAACAAGAAACTCAATTATATATATCAATTTGAAAAAGTAAAGACAAACAACCAGTTAAGAAAAAGGCTATAATGAAAGTTCAACTTTTTTTTTATGTTTTTGTGACTTGTATATAAAGAGATTCCATTATTTTTTGAGTATTTTTCAGCTTTTCCAATCCAGTTTTTCTAGCCTCAGGCCTATCAGATAAAGCAGTTCAGTGAGTTCAGAAATGCCATATCACACTTAGATTATCTAGTCTCATATCATATAAATATATTGCCCAACACCAGCATCACATTACAATTGCAGCCAGAATCCAGGCTCTTAAAGTTTGTCAGACTTATTGAGAAGACACTGGACATTGATTAGAATGATATGAGGGCAAATGAATGTGTCACCAGGACTGATGTTTCAGTCTTTCTTGAGATTTTATTTTTATTTTGGAAAGAAGTAGTTTTGCTTGTATTTATTCTAGCTCTTCATCTTCTAAATCCTCTACTTTGGGCAGCAGAATCAGTCACTTTGTCTCTTTGGATGCTGGCAGCTGTTTTTTAGCCAGAAATCCAAAACAGAGAGCTAAAAGACACACCTACAGAGCTGAGCAGATCTGTGGTGTTGGGTGATCATTTTATGGAGTTCAATTGTTATTACACAATTTTATTCATTGTAAATATAAGATATTGATTATAGCTGCTTTATGTTTTTCTATTATATCAAATAAAGATATTAGATACAAGATGAAGTTCAGATCTGGTGACTGTGGAGGCTAAAATGATTCGCATAATATTCATTTATGTTCCTCTACTCATTAAGGCTTTTCCTTTAATTTGTCACATATCTATATAAACCATAAAAAGGCTAGAATAAGGCTGATTATTTTATATATTATTCCTTATTTGCAACAAATCTCATGTTAAGAGTGAAAGTAACAATGGATGGATCCTTCTTGTTATCTAAAGTCTGATCTTTTATATTCCTGTGTTGTAGACCTCTATTTTTGTGCATAATGAGCCAATTGCTGCACATGGATCAGATTATAACTGGTTTGGCTCTGCTGGTTTTATTGTTGTCCAGTCATAAAACCATTAGCTTCTGTTTTAAGTGGTCATAGATCAGCCGAGTAACATAACATTGTCCTACCCTCCTGCTAATGTCCCTTTTCTCTCGATCCCCGCTCATTCACTCATTCGTCCGTTCTCCACAGCTCACCCAAGACAAGATCGCTTGCCTGCCCAGTCATTTCACCAGCCCGACACCTGAGGTCATCGACTGCAGCCACATCCGGACCTACGGGGACAACGAGACGTTGGGACACACGCTGGTCAAACCTGTGAACCCTATAATACGGGAGGTGGTCGGCCGCAAGAACGACCTGGACATCCACCAGTACGTGTTCGTCAACCACTACTGCTACGAGAGATTTGTGCACTGGTATGCAAAGTTCTTCCCCTATCTCGTTGTGATCCACACCATGATCTTCATGGTAGCGAGCAGCTTTTGGTTCAAGTTCCCCGGGACGTCCTCCAAAATTGAACTCTTCGTCACCATCCTGGGGAAGTGCTTTGATTCGCCCTGGACCACAAGGGCCTTGAGTGAAGTTTCTGAGGAAACAGGAGAAGAGAAATTGGTGAGCTGGAGGAGGAACACCATGTCGAAAGACACAGATCGACGAGCAGATGAGGAGGAGACCGTGGGGCTTCTTCGCTCCTCCTCTGTCAAGTCCAATCCAGAAAAGAAAAGTCCAGAACCGCAGTCAGCCCCCTCCGTGTTGGATAAAAAGGAAGGTGAACAGGCCAAAGCTCTGTTTGAAAAGGTAAAAAAGTTCCGGACTCATGTCGAGGAGGCTGACCTGTTGTATGTGATGTATGTTTTACAAACATCAATCAAAGTCTTCAAGTTCCTTTTAATCATTATTTACACGGCAACTCTGGTTCAGCATATTCAGATAGTGGTGCGCTGTTTGGTTCCTCCTGAACTGACAGGTTTTGATATCTATTGCTGCAACCACAACAAAGCCCATCTTTTCTCCAAGCTGGCCTACAGCTATATCTGCTTTGTAGGAGTCTATGGGCTTGTATGCATCTACACCCTCTACTGGCTGTTCCATCGGCCTCTGAAGGAGTACTCCTTCGAGCACGTCAGACTGGAAACAGGGATTAACGACATTCCCGACGTGAAGAACGACTTTGCCTTCCTGCTGCACCTAGTGGACCAGTATGATGCTCTTTACTCTAAAAGGTTTGCTGTCTTCCTCTCCGAGGTCAGCGAGAGTCGTCTCCATCAGCTCAACCTCAACCATGAGTGGACCGCCAAAAAGCTGCGTACCCGTCTGTCCAGGAATGCGAATGATCGGTTGGAGCTGCACCTGTTAATGTTGCCGGGGCTTCCTGACACAATCTTTGAGATTCCCGAGGTGCAATCGCTCAAACTGGAGCAAGTCAAAAATGTCACCATCTCATCAAGTGTTGCAAAACTCGACTCTCTTCAGGAGTTGTCACTGATTTATTGCCCTGCAAAGCTCCAGTTGCCTGCCTTGAACCATCTCAAGGAACATTTAAGGGTCCTTTGTCTAGCTTTTGAAAGTTTAGAAGAGGTACCTTTGTGGATGTACAATCTACATGGGCTAGAAGAGTTACACCTGAGTGGTCCATTAACCATGGAAGTATCCCGTAGCCCCACCCTGGACTCCCTTCGAGACCTTAAAGCTCTGCGAGTCCTCACTCTCCGCTCCAACCTCACAAAGATTCCGCCCAGCGTCGCAGACGTTGCGTTGCAGCTGCAGCGGTTGTGCATCTATAATGAAGGTAGCAGGCTCCAAGCCTTCAGCAGCCTCAAGAAGCTAACCAACCTGGTCTCATTGGAGTTAGTGGGCTGTGGGTTGGAGCGAATTCCAAGTGCTGTCTTCAGCCTTAACAATCTGCAGGAGTTGGACCTCAAAGAAAACAAGCTTTCCACTGTGGAGGAGATTCTGAGCCTGCAACACTGCCGGCGTCTGGTGACTCTACGGCTGTGGCACAACAAAATCACTTACATCCCCGATCACATCAGTAAGCTGCACACCCTGGAGACTCTGGACATCAGCTGGAACAAGCTGCAAAAGCTCCCCTCTCGACTCTTCTACTGCACCAAGCTCAGGCACCTCGATGTCTCCCACAACCAGCTCACCACACTCCCCAGTGAGGTGGGCATCCTGCAGGGCCTTCAGTTCTTCTCCGCTGCGTTCAACTCTTTAGAGACGCTGCCAGAGGAGCTGTTCTCCTGTAAAAGGCTAAAGACGCTTGCTCTCGGGAACAACTGCTTGTCTAATCTTAGTTCCAGAGTGGCCAACCTGGCTCAGCTGGTCCGCCTGGAGGTTAAAGGGAACCGTCTGGAGTCTCTGCCTGTGGAGGTCGGAGAGTGTCTCCTGCTGAATCTCAGCGGGCTGATAGTAGAGGACAATCTGCTGGATCTTCTGCCATCAGATGTACGCAGCAGGCTGAGTAATGGCTGATTTGCAGAGTGAAGAGCTGTCAGTGACTTCAGTTTTCAGCGCAGCATGGTGGTCTGATTTGCACAGAGAAGCAGAATACTAACATCATTTCGTGGCATTAGGGAGAAGTTTTATATAAAACGGGAGAAAGGGAAACTAAAACTAAAATATGTATTTAAAATCATGAAATCTGTTTAAATCTGTGTTGCACTTTTTTATGTTTTCTATGTTTTTTAAAATAGATATTTTTGTATTTTATCAAATGACCTGTAAATAGTATTTACATTCATTTTACAACACTGGGTTTGTGTAGATCATGCAGTCATGTGAAGTTTGTCATCGTCAAAACTCTGTTGATGTGACAAGGACTCAAGACTTTCACAGAAATAAAACATGACCTTCAAATTGTACCGGACCATCATTTTTCATGGTGTTATTTACTGAATATTTTGTGGATTATTCAAAACACAAGGCAAGTGGCTGTTACCAGTGCTGTATCTTGTTGGACAGGTTTGCAGTGTTTCACTGTTCAGTGGCTCATGTTGCTCCCTTTCAGACACAAAACAAGTGGATGGAGAAAATGCCTTTCAGTAGCAGTATAATGGGCGTCCAGCTCCCTGTCTACATGTTCAGTCAAATGGAGAAAAGACTAGATTCATATATGGGATTATGAACCAGATCAAAGTCAAGTCAATATTTAATAATTTACCACAAGACTGATAGTAAAACCACCTTTAAAATGCTTTTGTATGAGTATCCAGTCCAGTGATGTCAGTGGTGATGGGTGACACATAGATCATTGTTAGTTGACTGATGTATGAATAGTTTCCTTAATTTTTTTCTTTCTTTATTTTCTTTTTTTTACTACCTCTTCATTCGAACTTTTGTAGAGGGGAACCTAGAATGTATTTTTCAATGAGAAGATGCATAGTTTCCTTAAGATATGGTGTCTATTTAAACACCTGGATTAACTCTGTAGATCAGTAACATCATGCGCTCAAGTGCCTTTTGAACATTGCACACTGAAACAAGGAAATAAAGTGTTTTTGTGATAAATCAGATGTCATTGCAGTTTCTCTCTTTTTCTTTTTATGATGAAGGGTACATTAGTTGTTGAAATGCTTTTAAATTAAGTATGTTTTACTTTGAAGTCCTTGTGTTCAGTCACCCTTTCTAGCCCCTACAAACAAATGCACCCTTGCTTTTATTCTGAAATGTTCTTGTGTTTTCTTGCCAGCGCTTCTATTTTTTTTAGTCTGTACTGCAATGTAGTCATGTTCTGGCATGCATGGATACAAAGTTGAGGAACATACCTCAGTAATTCCCAAGCGTACTGCTAACCTGCCACACTCCAGGTTACCATAAAACATAAAACAAAAACATCCAGTCTTGTTTTATGGTATTTAGATGGATTTGGGCAGAATGTGGAGCTAAAAGTTACCAAAGATACAGCCAGAAAGATCTTAAACAGTGGAAACTTAAAAAGGTGTGCAGCAGGGGGAGTGCTAGAGGTAGAGGGGGGGGGGACACCACAATTTCATGGGAGTTTATGGTTTGGGGTATGAAACATAGACATCATTTTCATTGTTAATTTATCATCACTGTCTTTCATGTACAAGGTCTTCTTCTCCAATCACTACAGTGATGTAGTGATAAGCCCCTTTTTGCTGGTTATGGTCAGAGCTCCAACTCTTCTTGCTACAATATAACAAATCTATACAAGTACGGGTGGCTGTTTATTGACTTAGTCCAAGAGGTTAGGTGGTGTAGAAATACAGGAAATTTGCTTTAAAGTTGATTTTTTTTTCATTTTAATTAAACTTTCACAGGTAATGTTAGGTGATGATAGTAGATATGGGTAATGGAAACAAACATTTGAGTAGGAAAATGCTTCTTTTGCCATCTTTCTGTTGTTTAAAAGTCATTACAATTCAGACTCCTGCAGGTTGTGATTCCCCACCGTTTGAGGAAATGAGTTGATAAGTGGATGAAACTAGGTAGTTTGTGGTTTACAGAGTTCGTCAATGACTCAGCATGTTTTAGTAGGATGTACATTAAATCAGTTCCAAAGTTCATAACTTATAAACTGTATTATTTTACCACTTTATGACTCATTGTTTTTCTGGAACTTTTTACTATCATTATTATTTTGATTGTGATTTTTTTTTTTTTTCAAAAGGCTAACTGTACAAGATAGCCATTGTTCATTGGGGCACCAAATATCAAATAAGTTGCAGGCTACTATTTTGTCATTTAGCTAATCAACAATGGATGCGGCTCTAAAAAGTGATGTAAGAGCTAGTAGAAACCGCCCCAGTTGAAGTTTGGTCAAAGACTATTGTTACTATTCATTTCCTATCAGCTCTCCACTGTTCCATCAAAAAAAAAAAAACGGATGTAATATGTCACTAGTTACATGCATTGAATCAGAATGGTGTGTTCCACAGTTCATCCATTTGTCATATTCTATAAAACAGAAGGGAGGTTTTCTGCTATCAGACACTAACTTCTGTGAGTAAGGGAGTTTCTGCATTTCTCCCAACCTGAACCTGCAGAACAAATGAACCATAGCAGTGTTTATTTAGGGAGTGTTTGCACATCCAGTAATACTCCCACACTGGTTCTCTGCAAAGTCTGGGAGCTCTACCTAGTGGCTGGGTGCATGTCTGTGGCTGCATTTGTCACTGTCTGTCAGAGCTTTATGACTGAGTCAGTTGTTATTACATGGGGATATAAAAGTATTAAAGTATTTGTTGTTGTTTGTGTCTTTATTATATAAGATGAGGGAGTGGTAGCATAACAGATAGAGGAGCAGGTTTCTGACCTCAAGATTTGTGGTTTCAAATGTAGCTGGGAAAATAAGGGTGTGAATGAGTCTTTTATCTCCTCAAACTGCTACAGTAGCCTTGAGGGAGGTGTTTAACCTCCAGTAGAGTTATTCAATGCCTAACAGTGGAATTGTTTAGACTGAAGTTCCAAGCAAGGTGTCCATGTATGGAATAAGTAAAATGAAGTAAAAGCAGCAATACTGTACTGAAAATTTTAAAAAAAAATCTAGTTTAAAAAATCTAGTAAAAGTAGAAAAGTACATACACCTAGTTATTTATCTAACTATCAAACAGACAGCAAAACTTCTTACAGTACCACCAAGTTCTACAAGACATTTTATACCATCACAACTGTTATAGCGGGCGACATGGTTGAGTAGGGGTTAGCGCTGTTGCCTCACAGCAAGAAGGTCGCAGGTTCAAGACCTCCTTGGTCCTGGGTCTGGGACCTTTCTGTGTGGAGTTTGCATGTTCTCCCCGTGTCTGTGTGGGTTTTCACCAGGTTCTCCGTCTTCCTCCTACAGAAGTTAACTGGCGACTCTAAAATTGCCTGTAGGTGTGAGTGTGTGGTGTGTGTGCCCCACGATTGGCTGGTGACCATCTGGGGTGTATCCCTGCCTCTCGCCGTAACGCGCTGGGATAGGCTCCAGCAGACCCCTGTGACCCTAATGAGGAATAAGCAGGTATAGAAAATGACTGACTGACAACTGTTATAGCCTCCACTTGAGTAGATAGATGTCCACAGGAGTTATAGTTGTTGACAAGAACGTTGAAAAAACAGCTTATTACTCAAATGTTTGCTTAAATATTACTCAAATAGCTCGAAATGTTTGTCCAAGCTACAAAACATCAGCATAAAGAGCCAAGTTAACCCTAATGCAGGTCAATTTTATACACAAACAGGCTGTCATTATTTAATCCCAAACACACACACACATAAAAACCTTACAAAATTTACTGGCTATAGACAAGCAGCTACCAAACTGTCTTTTCCCTTGAAGTGACAGATTTCAAGGGGTTTCAATGGGTCCTATAGAGAAAAACAAAGCAAAGAGCAGCAAAGAAGTAATCTATGTGAAAGCAGAGCAGGGACAGCAAAAAGTTGATCACTGATGCTGTCAACAACCTGTTTAACATGACACATGTCACAATACATGCTAGCACGTCTTCATCCACACAAATGGGATTTGGGGCAGCAGTGATTTGGTCACCCATCAAATCATTGCTGAGAATAAATGAAACCCCATCCACAGGAATACCACTCCTCACAGCAGCCTCCACAGAACCAGCACCCGGCACCACATTAAGGGACTTCCACAAACACACAAAACAACCCCTAAACAATTTTAAAGCCAGAATCACCAGCATTCAACATTTACATGATGAAACTGATAAATGAATGCGAAAATCCATTGCTCTAAAAATGGAAATCTTGACAGCAGTGGAGTTAATGGAAAGGTTACAAGATGCTGGAGATTCCCCCCCGACTATGGAGCTTGACATCAAGAAAGCACATGGGGCGCTCACCCCGAGACTCTCTGGAGATGTTGAAGACGAGCCTGGTCAATAATTATCAGATTCCTTTGCTGCAAAATCATAGAAGAGATTCTGCAAAAGGCCTGGGGGAAGAACAATGTGTTTTTGAAGGGGAGACTAATATACATTGACCCACTTGGTCAAAGTGTATTAGCAGTCCTGTAGATACATAAGGAATATACTGCAGAGAAAAGAGCATTGAACAGTGGCTCCTGGAACCAGATCATCTCTAGACCCCACATGAGGGAACTTTCCATCTCCCCAGTGAGGGGAAACATGCCTTTCTAAAAGATGGACTGAGATGCTCCTCAAATTGTCCCTGGAAGCTTCTAGGCATTTTCACCCGGTAGAGACACAAATCCTTTCTGTGTAAAGGTCTTAAATTACTGTGGTACGCCCTCTACAGCGGGTTCACCAACTCAAAAAAGGGTCAAAAGATCATCAACGAGAGGACAGGAGAGCAACAGCCTTAGGCCTTTCACTCTTCCCTCTGCAGTGCCGCACATTCGCAAACAAGGTGACTTTTGGTGCGGCAATAGCAACACTCTACTTCAGTAGTCATTTTTCAGTTTATTGAGGACCCTGATCTAGAGGCGACTGGGAATTTGGTGGAGGTGCTTTTGACATTGATGCTTGGTGGAAAGCTGAGCTACAGCAGCTTTTTTCAGAATGAGGTCAGTGAACTCACTCAACTCTCATTAACACAATGCTTAAGCCTAGTTTATACATTATTATAGTTCTGCGTTGGGAACGCATTGCTCTGCTGAATCCTTGCTTTCTCTTCAGTGTAGCAACGGTATGCCAGGCATAGAAAAAATTCTGGCACAAATAGAGAAAAACAAGCAACCCATATTCCCTCAAATAACAGTGGCATTGACTTGTAGACACACAGAATATCTTCTTTGACAGCCTTGTAGTTGAAACTGAGCAACAGATAATGATGCTTTGAGCTTTTCCAAGCAACATAGTCAAACAATAGCCTGAACGCCTCTGGCCATTGTTGCTCCAGGCAGCCATTCTGAGTCAGATCACATTCTTCTGCCATTGTTTGATGATTTGATATGTAGCTTTGTCACTTTACAGTTCTTTCAAGCAAAGAAGCTGGTGTCTTTCCTAGTAAGCCAGTCACAGCCTCATCTGCTCAACCTTACACTAAATGCTCCAATTTGAGCTTCACATCGAGTCGTCTGCCCTTTACTTCAGTATCTATTTCAGTTTCATCTTCACATTCCACCTTATCCTGAGCATTCTCTTCTTCAGCCTCTGACTCCACACTCAGAATTTGTCCCTCCACTAAACCAGTGACCATAACCTGTTTGATCATCTCTTTTCTGCCTCCCTACACGGATTGACAGCCTCCCAAGTGACGCTCTGTACAAATACCTCCAGGCTGAATGCCATGATTTTACTTTATTAAAAGAGCAACCGATGAAATAGTTATGCAGACAGGTTTATTATTTTAATATCCAAGATTAGCCCCAGTTGTTATACCCCCTCCACACCAACACAAAATGTGAATGAGGCACTGAGTTTAGGGAAACTTAAAAAGATCACGATGAAACACAAAAATGGTTCTTTGGAGACTTAAAGATGAATGAAGGAACTACATCTCACAAACAGTAAATCTATCCACTGGATAGAAAAAGAAATGGACATGAAAACAAAAAGATGGGATCAGTCAATAAAAGAGTCTATGTCTACTGATCATCTACCTATGGTGTTGACCTCTGGTGCTGCCCACACAAATGAACAGGAGGCACCAGCCTCATTTTATGAACTAACCAGGGGGTGAGATGAGGTGTCCTCAATATCTGTGTGTGTAACTTACCCTCCACCAATAACAGTATAAAGTAGCATAAAATACAGTGCAAGTACTCTAATAGGGTTGCCATATAGAAACAATTACTTTGACTCGATATTACTAAAAAGCAGTAATATAAAATCCATGTTTTACTGTTTAGTTGTAAAAAATGTCTTTTATTTTGAAGGACAAAAAAATAATCACACCATAAGACCAGAACTAGTTTTTTCACTCCTTTTTACATGGACTGACAAAAACCTTTTCATTCATTTGTTGCAGTGAACCCAAATATCACAGTGCAGTTTTGGTCCAAATTTAGAAAGAGCCCCATACGACAAAATTTGCATTGTGTTGCCATATGGCAAAGCTATGAAATAGACGATTAGGGTAAAGTTTCACAGAAACCCATCTGTCAGCTTAATTCTTAAATAAAGCAAAGTATAATTTAATAGTAATGTTTGAGTACATCGAATGTGAATAGATGTGTTGCAATTGTGAGAAATACAAACGGGCACATGTGACGTCACAGACGTTCGCACGGGGAAGTGGCAGCGCGGCCATTGAACTGTATCTCCTTTCTCTGCTTGAGAAGTTGGACTGTGGCATACAAGCAAACAAAATACCCATTGTACCTTGAGAGCCCCGAGTGACCTTTCAGAGGGTTTTCAATGTGCACTACATTCCACTGAGGAGTTATATTATAAACGCCCTTGATGAATCACCTTCAGGAAGCGCTGGATACTTGAGGATGCATTCGACAAACAAAGGACTTGTAGATTCTTGCTCGTTGGAGTATGTAAAGACTTGTAAGTAACCACACAGGATAGCTAAGGTAACTAGGTTCATATAGATCCATATTTCCTTATAACACCTGAAAAACAATGTTATTGGGATCAATTTTGCATATATGTTGCGTCGTGAAGTTTTGCCAGTGATTATTTACATTTAATTATTTTTTAAAAGACCAGAGGAGGGAAACGTTCCAGTAAATCAGAATAAATTAAAGTCAGAATAATTCAGTGGAAACAGATTTTGTCATCTTTCTTATCCTGTTAATCATCTCATGACCCTGAAAGGTTTAACATGTAACCCTACATGATTGTCATTATTGATTGAATGCTAATGCAAAGCTATCTCTGCAATTAAAATCATGTGAAAAATACACAGAATCTGTTCATTTTAGCACAACTCTTTTGATCTGGAACAACCAAATGTCCAGAGTCAAAAATAATGTAGTGAATGATGTAAATTTCTTAAAAAATAAACGCCCCCGGATTCACAGGAAAAAAAAAATACCTCCATGCCCTGTTGCCAGGGCGTTAATTATATATTATAGTGGCAAAATACAGTCTACTTTAAAAACAAAAATATGACGTCAACTTCAACTTTAACACTTTATTCTGTGCTTTCATCTTCAAATAGTAAAGTGAATAATTCCACTTTTGTCTTAAAAGTATCTGTATAAATAACATTTCAACAAATCACAATAAATGTTGCTATTTAAAAAAAAATACAGGAATATTCAATCATCTATTCCAACAATAAATAAGAGTAAATTCAAAGTCTAAGTACATCTACTTAAGAGAAACACAACTCCGCAAAGCAATCAGGGTGCACCACTTCAAGTTTTGTAAAATAATAATAAAATAACACATACAAGGTATCAACTGTTACAATTCTTACACAATGAAATTCATTACAAAACACTGGGGGGAACAAACACAATCTACAAATGTGCACTCCCAATTAATAGGGAAAACAGATACATATATATATGTATGTATGTGTATGTATGTACATGTATAGAGGTACATACATACACATACATACACACACACACACATATATGTATTCTATATATGTATGTATATGTGTGTGTATATAAAGGTGCCTAAATTGCACTGTGCAAAAGAGGGGTACTGTATATAGCCACCCATCCACTGAAAATAAGCTGCCAAGACAATATGTCCTGTGTCACATATTAATGCTGAGCCACTATTAACAAAAAAAATTATCTTTTACACATCAATGAATTCAAGTCACCAGGTTTGAAGCAAAAAAGTGTGAGGTTCAGGTCACCCAGACGGCGCCCGGCATCCAGAACTCTGACTAACTATGAATGTGAGCGAAAAGCAAGTCAACCATATCGGGCAAGCGTGAAGCTCGGGCCACGTCCACCGCCGTCTGGCCGCTGACGTTGGCGTGCTTCAGGTCGGACCGCGGCGCCAGGAACTCCACGACGTCCCGATGGCCTTCCCGGATGGCGATGTGGATGGGCAGGGCGCCGCTCTGGTCCGGGACGTTTACTGAAGCACCGTACTCCACCAGAACCTGCAAAGTGTCCAGGAATCCCGTACGTGCTGCGTCGTGGGCAGGCGTGATCCCGTGTTTGTCCTGGACGTTGGGGTCTGCTCCTTTTTCCAACAGCAAACCGGCGATCTTGGAGTTCCCCATCATCATAACCTGTGAGAGACATGACAACACGTGAATGCATCAAGAATATCAACAGAGATCATCAAACCATATTCAAGGTTTCATCTTAGCACTAAAAGTCATTTAGTAAACTGGGACCTAGTAAATAGGTAAATACAGATAATTAAAGACAATATTCGCATAAACAAGACTCTGAGAATATGCATTAATTAAGTGATGGCTGGTGATTAATTTATTTTTGATAACTAATCGATTGATCACTACAGCTCTGTTATAATGTCTGAAATGTGAACATATAACAACAGTCTTATTGTGTGTCCTGAGCTGAAGCTATAGGTTATTTTATTGATAAATCAATGGACTGAAAATGTATTGGCAAGTACTTTGATAAATTTATTCCAATTTCTCTTTTGTGAGAATATGATGATTTTTTCTTTGTTGGCCACTTAAATATCTTTTGGGTGTTGACTGAAGAACTTGAGGTCTGGGAAATTGTCGTGGACATTTTACATTATTTTGTGATATGTTTAGATCAACAATGAAAATAGTCATTTGCAGACTTACTATTTAGTGGATCCTCAAAATATCTGAGAAATCTCTCAACATTATGTAACATTATTCAACAAGACCACAAACAGCAGCCACAAAAATGACCATGAAATTAAATCTATACCAACCAACAGCTTCTGTAGAAACCTTGGAACCCTGATGGAGTTTAGATAATATTTCAGGGCTGGTATATTTCTCTGCAGTAATAAACCTTATAAATTGACAACCGTGTACATCCTCTTCATTCCACCTGGTTTCACTGTGATGTAGTGGGAGACAAACTACACAACATGTCCATTTGTCATCTGTCCATTCATTTTGTGCATAAATGCATTTAAAAGTTCACTATAGCATAAATGAGGCATCATATTCCCCCTTTGTGTTTCCCTGTTGAGCTGTGGTTGAAGTATAGTAACAAAAATACTGACTCATTTGGATGAGTGAAATTTCATATAGCTTCAGATAAACTTTTAAATCCAAGTTTTTACAGAAGGAAAACTGCCCTCCATCACTGTACATTATAGGAGCTTTATGGAGGAATCTTAATGGCCAGATTGAACAGGAGGAATAAATATAGCATGGAAAACAACTCTCAATGTTCACTTGGACACAAGAATGTTCCTTCGGTTCGGCTGGTAACCAGCAGATATTTGTGCAGTAAATCCGCAGGTGAATATTAATCATGGATCCTCACCTGTAGCGCAGCTCGGCCGAATTCATTGCCAGTGTCAGGATGCACCCTGCATTCCTCCAGGATCCGCTGCACCTCACCACTGTTCCCTCTGGCTGCCGCCGCAGTCAACGCTTTACCGGCATCCATCTGACTGAGGACCATTATAGTCTTTCTTTCCTGTCGAGATGGAGATGAACGCGGCTGAAGGACGGACGCCTCACATGTCATTTACATTATATGCAAATGTAAACATGAAGAGAAAAGAAGCGTCGCTGTTTGGTCCGCCACAGCTAGCTAGCCCTAATACTACAGCATCCGGTGTTACGGTGTAATGGGAGCCCGTGTAAACTGGTGACTTTCAGCCGAACGCGCCCAGGGTTGTCGTGGTGACAGCAGCTACCGAGAAGCTTAGATTATTTTAAATTGTATAAAAAGGAATGTTAAATAAAGTTTATGTGTTGGTCTGGTCCTTTCCCCCCCACAGTATGTAAATGAAACGATGTCGCCAACAAGAAGCGACTATAACTTTCGCCAATGTTTAGCATAAATAATAACATATAGGAGTATTTAAAATTGATTGATGTATAATTAAAGGCTTTTTAATAAGCGAATGCGCGTTGTTTGTGTTTTAAACAGCTACTGAGAAGCCATTCGGACTGGCGGTCACCAGATAACACGGGCGCTCTTTACACCGAAACACCGGCTAGCTCCGGTTCCCCCGGTTGACGCCATGTTAGCAGACTCCGCTAGCGTAACTTACCGGCTACAGAGGGACGTTTAAACACGTCGTATGAGCAAACAACAAGCCTTCCACTGACAACAGCGAACGTGTAATAGCTACTGGAAGCCATGTTATGTCAGCTGAACCTCACATTCATTAGCATCCAGGCTAGCTGCCAACATTACAAACAGGGGTAAAATGTAACGCTATGAAGCATACCTTGATCAGTTCTTTCCACGTCGCTTCCCTACGCCGTTCTCTCTATAAAGACCGTTAATTTTTAAATAAAACTAAGTCACTAAGGTTTGTCAACATTAGAAAATACATTTGCGCGCTGAGATCCACACAGCAGCGCCTACGGACTACAATTTACAAACATTGGACTGAACTCGCGCTGGCCAATCACAGCGCGGCAGGAGGCGGTCGCTCTTCCTTATATGGTCAAAGGGACGTGGCTACAACTCGGTTACTACACGGTCACCGTGGCAACAGCAGCGGCCGACCAATCAGAGAGCGTAGCGAAGAAAGCGGGCGATTTGGATACGTTGCTGTCTTCAAAGGCAGTTCATTCACAGTTCTGACCTTTGGTGGTGGATCTCCAGATGCGGAGGAAAAAAAGGCGGGTGTAAGTTTTTCATTTTAGGCGGAATTTAGTGACAGTGATTGCACAATGCATTATTACAATCAAGACACAGCTGGACCTTATTCACCGTTTCAAATTCATAAGAAAACACAACAGACACACTTGTTTAAAAGGAAATAAAATCAAACATTTAAATTATTTGCAGTGTTCTAACAATCAATCATAAAACATTAAAATCCAGTTTCACACAGGTTTTACGAATACACGATCTGTGATGTTTAAATAAAGCAGATGAAATTTAAAGACATGGTTGTTCAGTGATCATTTGATGCTCCTCTGGAAGTCGTAGTAGTGAATAATACAGGGTCTGCCCTCATGGTTTACACATTGGTCCTCAGCTGGTAATCTAAATAAAAAAAACACACATATGAAGAGACATTTTTAAAATGTGATTCAGTTTACAGTACTCATGTCCAAATCCTCAACAGGGGTCTGGGACCCCCAGAGGCTCCTCAGTGTTACTGCAGGCCACCACCAAATTAAAGACCGTATTTTGAACACTTCTTTTCCTCCAAAAAATGTAAATATGTCTAAGAAATACACATTAACAGGAAGTACAAATTTACAGTCTGTTTATTTATTGCATTTACTGTAACATAATATGTTTATAGTACACGTCCCTAAAGGCCAGCTTGCACAATATTGTAGGCCCAGTGTAATGTAGTATTATATCTGTAGTATTATATCTAGTATCAAGTTTGAATGGAATAATAATACGTACCTCCACTCTGTGTGATGTAGCGGACCCACGGTAATGCCTGGTAACCACTTTTTTCTATGATCTTCATATATCGAACCTAGTGAACAAGAGTGAGTGGAATAAGACAGTGATTCTCAAAGTGGGGTCAGGGGACCCCCCAGGGGTCCTTTAGGGAGGCCAAGGTCCCCAGAAAAAAGAAGAATCATTCATTTTCACTATTATTCCATCTATAAGTAAAGTGTAAGGAGAACTGCCATATATAGAATAAATAAATACATGTATTTATTTATTATCCTATTAAAATATTTATTTCCTAATATTTGTGTTATTTTCACTTTGCATGTGAATTCATTTACTTTCAAATTTTATTTTTTATTTCTTATTTTGTATACCGAGGTGGAAATGCAGAGAAAAATAAATGGGGAGATGGATATATGAATAAATAAATTCTAAAAAAACATAAATGCATCATTTATGGGTGAACAAATAAATGCATTTAATTAGGTAAAATTAAATAAATATGTGCATTCATTGTCATATTAATTTATGAACTGAATCATTAATTTATTTATTTTGGTTCAGGCAGTTTCATTCCTCCATACTTTGGGCGATGTGTTTCCTACACATTCTATTATAGAACATATAAAGCAAAAATCTTATCAGATGGGGTCTGTGTGATCTAATTTTTTGTTTAGGGTCCTTGACATTGAGTTTAAAGGTCCTTGACATTAAAAGTCTGAGAACCACTGGAATAGGACATACAACCTGTTGCAGCATGTGTATCATAAAATCAACTTCAATTCAGTTTGCCAGTATGGGCAGAAAACATCTGGTTTTACGGGACTTGACATGACAACCAATGTCCTGTAACTGCAAACGCCCTGAGAAAAGGTGAGATCAACAGGTGATGGTAAAGCTTTAATCGCTCATATTCATTTTGATATACACGCTCCAACACATTTCTGATCCAGAATAAATGTGTTGTGCCTGCAGATGGACCTGACTAATACTCCCACAGGCAATAATCTTATTTGACATTTAAAAATTCAGCATAAACACACACACACCTGCAGGCTTTGCACACACCTGTATTCCTGAGACTGTGAAGTATGGGATTTCAAATTTGACAGTGATGGGAGGTTTTCCCTCGATCTCGTCATTCTCCACACTGGGCAGGCCAAAGTGAGCCCTCATTAGAAACTCTTTACCTCCCTGGATAGATGGACAGACAAGTGGATTACGCAAACAGAGAAGCAGAAAAGTTAAATAGATATTTAGATATTTCATCAACTAGAATACAATAGACTTTAAAGGATATGTCGTTTGAATTTAATTGTTTGCATAACATATTGATTTGTGAGATTCTTACAGGGAAAGACTTGATGGTCCACACAACCAGGTTCTTCTCAGGCACATATCTAGCATGGCCTGTGCTGGTTTTGAATTTGGGTGAGTCAGCATCACTGGGGACTGGGACCCTCACCTCCACATTATTTGCCACAGACTGCTTTTTAAATTGTCCCTTTGCCTAAAAATACAACACAAGACAACATGCATTAGGGCGACATGGTGGCGCAGGGGTTAGCGCTGTTGCCTCACAGCAAGAAGGTCGCAGGTTCAAGACCTCCTTGGTCCGGGGTCTGGGACCTTTCTGTGTGGAGTTTGCATGTTCTCCCCGTGTCTGCGTGGGTTTTCACCGGGTACTCCGGCTTCCTCCCACAGTCCAAAAACATGCTCAGGTTAATTGGCAACTCTAAATTGCCCGTAGGTGTGAATGTGTGAGTGAATGGTGTGTGTGCCCCACGATTGGCTGGCGACCATCTGGGGTGTATCCCTGCCTCTCGCCGTAACGCGCTGGGATAGGCTCCAGCAGACCCCTGCTACCCTAATGAGGAATAAGCAGGTATAGAAAATGACTGACTGACAACATGCATTAGCCGCCATGTGGCTCAAGTCAAAATTGCAGCTACGTCAGGAAAAGGTTTATGCTAAAAACAATATGTCATCCATGACACAATATTTTTCATTTTGTTGTCTTTGTAGCTGAAAATATATAAAAATTGTTACCTTAACCATGATCTCCACTCGACTGTGAGAGAATTTTTCTATAATTGACTCGATCCATATCAGGGGTTTCACCTGTAAGAGATGATGGATTGATGGATTGATTGGAATAAAAACAGCATGAAAGATTTATGTTCTGTGTTACATGAGTCGTTTGTAACAGGTAAATGTGAGACTCCATTTCTACATTGAACCCAGCATTTATATTACTTTGTTTCAAAGTATCCATTAAATGCATTATGAGAGGCATACATACAGTACATAAATAACAATGGTTAATCAGAATTTTCATTTACCTTCAAAATTTCTTTACATTATCTTATTTATCTTTATTTATTCAATTTATATCATCATATTTCTTATAAAATCAAAATTAATACACAAACTTCCTGTCCTTTATGGCAGAAGAGATATAGTTGTCTTGTTTTTATATATATATAAATATATTATATATATATTTTTATGGAAATGACTGACACGTTTTTAAAGGTGTGTTTCTAACACACCAACTGTGTTGAGCTTTGAATAATGTCACTGATTGTAGATTACCATCATCATCATCATCAGGCAGCACATGTTTATTTAAAGCTTTATCTGGCACTTTGAATGCAGTGATATAACTAAATAATTGTGGCTCAGTGGGTCATGTAACCAGACAATTCATACTGATTAGACATAAATAAATACAAGCTTAAGACTCTAAAGCATTAAATATTTGTACTGGGTAATGAGTTTGACTAACATGAGTGTTGATGCGGTAGGACATGAGCTCAGACTCCCCGTCTGGAGGGATGAAGGAGATTGTTCGGTCACTGTCGAAACGCGAGAGACGCACGCACTGGTGGAACTTCACATCTTCCATCACCACCGTCTTCCCTTTGTCACCTGAACACAACGCAACTCAATCAGAGGCAGATTCTTGATATTGAAAAAACAAGACGTGGATTTAAAGAGACGGCATGCTTACGTCCGGTGAGGGCAAAGAGCACCCGGTCGTTGAGGCCCAGCCGCAGCTCAGGCATCCCAGACAGCATCGTCTTCAACTTGATGCTGCCCACGATGTCGCTGCTCATCACGCTGCCGTTAGCGTTCACCTGAACAAACACCACAGAGGAGAGGATGAATAAATCAAACATTAAGCAGAAAAAGGCTAATATCATGAGATAAAGGGGACAGAAAGCATTCCATTATTAAAAAAAGACTTTACTAAGTACATTATTACTATGGATTAGTAATAATTATTAATGAATTAATCAGAGTTAGTAAAGAAGCAGTGATAGGACCCATAAATTGCAAATGTACTCTCATATTGCTGTACAAAAAGAACATTATAACTATAATAATAACTTTTCAGCATTTCAGAATTAGCGCCAAACTATGTCAAATATATATTAGTGTGCACTAATACACATTTATGAGTCAGTGACAAATAATGTTTAACAAGATGAGAAAGTAAAAAGGTTTTTATACAGTTTTAAAAGCATTCATCAGGTCTCTCAAAATCTACATTTTGTGCTAATGTTGGTTTCATGTCACATTAAGTCCATTTTAAAACATTTTTTAAGAGTTAAACTATCTGGTACCAAGTTTTTAGGGTTACACCACATGAAAGTTTTGATATTATCCCTTATATGTAAATAAAATATTTTAGGTTCACCTCAGTAATTTTTGTGACACATCTATTCCCATTTCTACATCAGCTATAAATATAAGTAAATCCCATCGTACCAGTACATTGATGGACTCGATGACATCAATAAAGACCTCATTCTTCTTGTATTTGATACCCTCAGACCTCCAGGAGACGGCGTTGGTGACGGTGGTCGGCACCTTGCTCTTTGCCACCTCAAGCTTGGCACCTTGCTGAGTGATGTATCTGTAAGAGAGGATGATTTGCTGTTGCTGCAACACTAGACTCATGTATAGTGGAGATACTTCATGTGTGTATGTGTCCATGTGGTTCTCACTCCTGCAGGATCTTGCTGTCAGTGGTCTGAGGAAATCCAAAGTCCATCAGCTCATCCAGCAGCTCGTAGACAACCACAAAATTATCCTGAATGCTCTCCTCCTCCAGCTCTTTGAAGTACTCTGTGAACACCTGTGTAATAACACATCAGCTTTATATGTGCCGGGACCAAGGAACCGATAGTTGTCACTTTAGATTATCGGAATCTGTGAGTTTTATCTTCCATCAGCTCTTCAAACGCTGCCTTTCCTTGCAGACTTTAATTGGAAGTGACCAGTGTGTAACACTGCACTGAAAGCGTGATACTCACCTCCACTAGTTTGTAGAGAAACGAGTAGACAAGGGAGGCATTGGAGTTCTTGTTTGTGGTGGCAACAACTGGACAGATATCAGATTAAGGAGGATTGTCCACATTCAAGTCTGTTGCTATTACTGTTCACTTCAGTACATTTTAACCTTAAACTCAGAGGATTCATCTTTGAGCAGACACATCAGGACCTGTGGCATCTCGTTAATTAGTGTGTGACATTGACAGGACAAGGATACGGTACAGGTTGCTGTGTTTGATCCACATGAAGTGAACGTTTCCATGTGATATTACAGGACAGAGAAGGCCTTCCTCTTCATGTTGCATCAGTAAAGACATGAAGTGGTCGATCTCTGCCATGTCCACATCGCCTTTGTAGTTCCGACAAATCAACACCTGATCGGGTAAATTAACACCACAAGGTTATCAGACAACTGTATGTTCAACAAAATATGGTCGTCACTAGTTAGACGGAGAATAAAAGCTGTAGAGAACAGTTTTCTAATCATTAGTGCTGTGTAAAATGAAAATCAAGTGACTAAAACAAATAACCAGTATCCAAAATGTTTGTAGTAAAATAAATGTTTAATTTAGAATTAACATTCGCAACAATATATTATCTGACAAAATGTGCTTATTGTTATGAAAATGGGGATTTAATGGGATATAACCACAGCTTGCAATTGTTTCTTTATTACCATCCTTGTCAATTACAGTATAAACCGATGTAGGGCTGCACCTAATTATTAATCTGGCAATTATTTTCTCAAAATTATCTCTTAAAACAAGTTCCCAGAGCCTAATGTTGCATCTGCAAATCGCCTGTTTTTCCTTCCAACACTGAAAAGCCTGAAGATATTCTGCTTTATTATCAGGAAAGACTCAGAAAACAAGCAAATATTCACAATTGCGGAGCGAAAAGAAGCACATGTTTTCTTAAAAATAATTTCAATAATGATGAAACAGTTATAAAAACATTCTCAAACTGTTTTTTCTGATGACAAAATAATCAATTAATTGACTAATATTGTTTCCTCACTGATTTAATTAAACAATTCTTAATCATAAAAAAGAAGTAATAGATCTATAGAGAGATTTGACACAATTAACATAAGAATTTCAGAAGGAGCTGTAACAAAATAAATTCAGTAAACTCATGTCATCGTGCAGTTTCCCTTGTGATTCAGTGTTTTTAATTCAGTGTTTAATTATAACTACATAACTAACAAAGGAACAGTAATCCTGTCAAACAGAGAACAGTGACCTTTTGTGATGAAAAGATAAGACGCTAGATGCCAAACAACTGGTCAAACCTGCTCAAGATTAAACAAACTCAGGTTTTTAAAAGCAACACTTTACATTAGATCAAATGAAAAGGGCAGTAGATGTGTTACTGTACAGGTCACACAGGACACCTGAACCTGCCGCCTCTACAACAATAATCCGGTGCCAGTGGAAAGGAGATTGGATCTTAACAAGCTTTATTTTTTTGTCATGACGCGTGTCAGCAGAAAGATAACATGACATGACTGAAGGCTACAGGTGAGTACAGGTGCTGCAACATGACTGGCTGCTGACATGCAGCCTGACTGACAGACATGTATCCCGGAAGTATGAGGAAAAGGCCAATGGATGAGTCGCTTCATTATTTATTAATGACGCACAAGCTATTAATGTTTAACGGTTAAAGCAACAGCCGACGTCCCCACGTGATCATTTTAAATGGTTATTTAAGTGTTAGTAGTTTAATAATCTGACTCTGATCAGAGCCACATATCAGAGGTGTATGATCCGCGTGTCGCTGCAGATTCAGGTCCTACCTTCCCCTTCAGGTCCAGCACAAAAATAGCGGAGGCGGACATGGTTTTTGTTCCAGAAGAGAAGCGCGTTTACAAACTCGGTTTAAAGTTCAACTCGAGTTTTGGCAGCTTTTAATAAAGTCGCTCCGTCACGCGGAGACATTCATCAGCCTCGGGTGAGCGCGGGTTTCAGCGTTTTCTTGTTCCTGAAGGTGCCGTGACGTCATCGCATCCAGGTGAAACATTCACCAGAGTCGACCTCACCTGAACAGACTGGGAGGAGGAGGAGGAGGACGAGGTGTGTTGTTCAGTGTGACCGCTAGAGAGCGACACACACACACTGATCACAGCACACACACTGAGCTGTGTGTGTATAATGAGTCTATGGAGCTACTACATGACCTCCTGACCTCAGCATCTTTGGCTCATCCTTTTTGTGGCTTTGTTTTGTACACAACTGATGTTGCTCTGTTCTCTTAAATAGGAAAACCGGTCTTCTATTGAATATCTTAACTTATATTTTATATTTATTATACAGGTTTGGGGTCATCCAGACAATTTAGTGTTTTCTATGAAAAGTCACACTTTGATTTACCACCATGAGTTGTAAAATGATAGAACATGTTATTATATTAGCCTTCTGAAGCAATGAGCAAACACATTGTACCATTAGAACAATGGAGTGATATTGCTGGAAATGGGCAACTATACAACTATGACTAAACACTAGAAAACACTAGATTGTCTGGGTGACCCCAAACATTTGAACAATAGTGTATATAATAATGTATACAGAAAAGGTAAGCGTGTGTAATTTATTTATTTCTATTTTTACAATAATTATTGTGTGCAATAATCTACTCACCAACCTCATACCATCTGCAATTTACAATAACCATGTAGCAATAGCTAAGGTTAGTTTTTTAGTTATTTATTTTCTCTATGTTAGTGTTGGTATTTAGGGTGTTTGTTTTTTTTTACATATTGCTCTTCTGTTTGTGTGTCTTAAGTGTATAACAGTGCTGTATGTGACATGTTGGAGCTTCAATTTCCCTGAGGGAACCTCCCAAAGGGATCAATAAAGCCATATCTAAACTAAAAATGGTTTGGTTGCTTTGACCATGGCCAAAATTCATTGCATTTATAAATATATTGTGTGAAACAACAAACCTTTATTCATTGATTTATTCATTTTCTATACCCGCTTATTCCTCACTAGGGTCATGGGGTTGTGGGAGCCAATCTGAGTGTACTTCAGGCGAGAGGCAGAGATACACCCGGGTCACACACACTCATACCTACAGGCAATTTAAAGTTTCAATTAACATGTTATTAAGCATGTTTTTGGACTGTGGGAAGTGAAAACCCACGCAGACCTCCAGCTCAAGTCCTTGAACCCGTGACCTTCTTGCTGTAAGTAACAGTGTTACCCACTGTTCCGCTGTGTTTTATTTCAGGGTAAACAAAATAGCTGGAAAAACTATTTTTAATTTTAAATTTTCATACTTCTAACAAGAGGTTGTTTAAAATACAAAAAAGAAATCATCTCAATATAGATTTACACCTCTTCTCTCAAGCTAGCAACTAGAAACAGCAGGTAGTGTCTGTTTCATTAATATTAATGAACCCCTCCTCTGATTGGCTGTGGATGAGAGGTGGGCGGTGAATGTATAGTTGTGACATCACATTTTAACAGAAATCCTGACAGGACTGAAGCACAGTTTCTGAATATGGGCTGTGTGCATTTCTCTGTGGATTAAGTATTTAAAAATAGGGGACAGTAACACCTGGACCTTCCTATAATAAAAAAATCTATTCTAATTGTCCTTGCTACAACACAAGAGCCTTTAAACTGTGCCTTTCTGATCAAATCTGTGTCAGCAGCAGCCTGACCTTTATTTAAAAACATCCTCCAGGAACTGTGGAGCAGTTGCATAAGGTTCATGAATATTATCTATAAAATAAACATTGTGCACCAACAATTAAATCTCCCCTTTACTGTCTATGTATCTGCTTCAGATTACGTAACATGTTTGAAATAACAATTGTTATGCACATACACGAATCCTGGCAAAGACCTTGTGAAGTTAATTTATCTGTTAGCTGTAAGTGTCCTTGAGTGTCTCTGGTGGCCTTGATTCACAGCATCACTGTCTCAACAGCTAATAGAAACAGTTTTGCTTTGAAATGCCACTAAAGACTGCATTTTCTCTGACGTTTAGCTTATCAGGAACATAAAAAAATATTTATGAGAGCGGATGCATATCTCTTGAGCCGCCACAGGAAGGTAGAAATGTCAGATACTGAGGCTACAAATTTGTCTCAATTAAGCCTGAGCTAAAGCTGCAGTTACTAAAGTCAGTAAGAATAACTCACGGATTGTGCTTCCTGGGTGGCATTGACTGAAAAAAGAAGCTCATGACCAGCACATCGACCACACATTAAGCTGCATGGATCAGTCCCCTGTTGCTGTGCTTCATGCTGGACTCTTACACAGAAGCTGTATTGACAACTGGGAGTTAGCAGCAACAAAGACAGTACAAGATATGTAATGGGTCACTCTAGTAGAAAACATGAAAAAGGAAGCAATATTCTCTAAAGATTGTTGTTTAAATGCAAACATATGCATTTCTGTTTAAGAATAGTGTGTAACATGGACAGTAAAGTTCAACAGCCGATGGTGAAAGTTGCATTTTGGTCACTTGGAGTTAATAATTGTGCTTCTGAAGGTAAAATGAGTTGAGAAAGGACACTTTGATGTACTTGTAAAGGGTTTTAAAGTCGCCCCCCTTTGGGCCTCTTTGGTATTATACCCCAGATCCCAGCCTTCATCCATGTACCTGTGTCTGCTTCTTATCAGCCATGAGTAGGAAGGCCATGACTAAGAATAACACACTGCCATAACAAAAGCGTGTGAATTTATGCCTTTGCGGTCCAGATGGAGATCAGTGTTTTCCAATATCCCACGCCTTTTGTCCATATAGGGTTGGTTCTTCTTATCTGGTCACTGTTTATCTACCAAGACATGACCAATAACTGAGTTATAAAGGAGATCTCCACACCTTCAACATACAGTTTTCACAGAGGATATGAGCCACAGCCAGACCAGACAATCATAAAGCAGCACTATGGGAGCAGCCACCATTCACACACCCAGTCACTGTATTTTGAGTCAAGGTTAGCGTCTACAAATATTTGGGTTTCAAATGTCGCCTGTGCAGCTCAAATCAATCTGAGGCTACAGGAAGCATTTTTTCCTTAATGTAAACACCAGAGTTAGGCCCTTCAGCACATGTATCATGTGTTTGACTCCAACTGCTTCACATGATCTGGATTATATATAAGAGAAGGAGAATTTCAGACACAGCGACTTCCCACTCGAGTGGCTGAGACCCAACACAAACATATGGAAACACTTCAGTCAGACAAGATGAAGAAAAACACTTTTCCTTATTTTTTCCCTCTGCACTGCTCTGTATTTGACCTATATTTTTGACCCAGTCTCTGAGACTGCTGCTATGTTTTACCGTTGTGTTTATTTCTGATTCCTCTTGATATTTTTGCCCATATTTGTTATTTATATAATAAATCGTTAATTTTTTGTATGCCATAATGGTTTGTTGCCATGTCTCAAAAATCTCAGTGTTCAGATTGACTCTGTTATACTGTGGATTTGATTAAAAAAAACAAAAAACGCTTTAACTCTGTCTTTGGAATTGATAAAATCTAGGAATCTAAACAATAACTACAATTTTTAGCTACAGTATGAACATGGTACACTGTAAATGATGGGGAGCAAAATCAACAGCCGTCGTTCTGAGAAAATGTTTTTAAAATTTCATCTGAGGTTAATATGATGCTGAATATTTTCTTTGGTCTTTTTTGTAAGAAATACACATTTTCATAGACTTTGTTTCCTGTTCAGCTGCAGTGGAAGGAAACGTAGAAAACAAAAGTGAGTTTGGCACTAAAAGACTTTAACTTTCATAAACATAGTAACAATACAGCAGCAATAATATAACACCTTTAAAAAGTCAGTCAGAGAAAAAGCAGGATACACAGAAAGCTTGTATATTGGTGTGGTTTAAATAAATTGAGTAGCTGAAGCCTCATATTAACTTCCAATAACTTTTTGATACATTTTTAGCACAGAGCAAGGGCTGTTGATTTTATCCCCTATCAATTATATTGTATATCACTTGTTTATTGTTTCAAGACAGATTGGATAGATTAGAAAGCTGTCCTTTAATGATCCGTGGTGCAAAACAAATCGGTGCAATGACAAAATCAAGAATTCTACTGCATGTCTTCAGTCAAACCACTGATATGGATGACATCCAATGAGATCAGACAAGATGGACTGAGCTTCTTCCAAAAAGAATCGTATGGACAAAGATCAGTCACATCCACCATAGAACAATATTTTGGAGTCATGGGATAGTGATGAACTGTACTCCAGGGACTTTCCTGGTTGGTCAGTGGCTCGCCAACCAAGGACTCCACTGTTCAAAGTGAAAACATAGCATCAGGGTCAGGGGAGTTCAGCTCAGTGTGGAGGATCACAGCCAAAGAGATATTAGTGACACTTCCTGTGATCCAAGCCTTGATGAACGCCGTTACTGATAGTTTTGGAATGGATACAAGACACCCAACAGAGAGACTTCCACCACCTTCCACCTTCTACCATATAGTAAATCTTCCTAAATTGGCATAAGTCTAGAATAAACAGCTTTTTTTCTGTTGTTCTTTATTTTTTGCAATAGACGAGATTCGCCTCAACACCAGTGCCAGTAGCATTTTCTAACCTGCGCACTTTGTTTGGTTTCAGGTTGTCAGGCAGAGACCAAACAGGTTATTGTTGTTACTTAATCATCAGGACAGTTGGTGCCTTGTTTGGTAACCTGACAGGGGAATATCTATCCTCCATCCACCCCCTTCTCCTGCCACTTACTCCTCCACCATCAATTTTTTTTGCGAGAACACTCCCCTTTCACTTGTAAGTCAGTGGTGTGAGCTGCAGCTCCACCCCTTCGGTGGCCATCCGACCAATAGGGAGACACCGATGATATGTAAATCGTGAGGAGAGGATATGGATGACAGACAACATTGCAGGCAACTGGTATCATGTGTCACCTGTGCCTCAGGTGTCTCCGTCTGTTGCCTCATGGGCATAAAATATTAGAAACACAGTGGTAATCAGGCTAATTTGTTATGGAGAGCAAAGTGGCATCAGTGATGCTGCTCAGGATGGAAGGATCAGATTTCCACTTGTGTGTGCACTTTCGATGCATTAAGCTCCATTAGCGGTTGAAATGACCCTATTGTCAAATGTCACATAAAATGAAGTAGATGCAGAGTCTTCATCAGTGATACTGCTGGGAGCGGAGCCCTTCACGCTGGAATGTGGATCTCAGGTCCTGACAGACCACATACCACAGCCTCCCAGTGACAGGGTGTGATGCTGCAGTGTCTGTGAGCAGGAGTGTGTCAAAGACAGGTGCACACACACACACACACACACACACACACACACACACACACACACACACACACACACACACACACAGTGACCTCACCTTTTATTTTAAGGTGACACACACTTTACACGTGTGCAGAAACTTTTCTTTTTTGTTCCAAGGTGACACATTTCAATGTCGTTATTCACATGTCGTTTTTTCTGGCAATCAAAACCTGCTCCACTTGTCTCTGTCATCACCCGAGGATTTATTACATGATTCACAGAACATCCTGTTTCTTTTTGTCATTATTGCTTAACAAATCATCAAAACTGTGCCAATTATTAGAAAGGTTTATTACAGATAGAGGATGATGGTTGTTTTCTTTCCTGGGTGGGTCAGGCCATCTCAGAGTCATAGGGCTTAATGGATTATGTGTTGAATTCTACATGTCATAAGACATTTTTTTGCTTGAAATCACATGATCCTATATGGAAGAAGAAATATAATAGAAACAGTTTATATCCTCTTTTCCAAAGCCATATCCAAGTTAAGTTTCATTTGTTTAAAAGACATGACCTAAATAAAATGTCTTAAAAAGCATTTGATCTCTACAAATAGGATAGACATTACTAATGAAAGTGCTGCAAGTGAACCAAATAACTGTCTATGCACCTCAGAATAAATGGAGAAGAGTGGGAGTTTATTCATTTGGATCTCATTTAAAAGTCATGACACTATGAATTCTACTAAACTCAGTTCTATTCGAGCAAACACAGCAGGCGAGTGCGGCAGATGATTCCAATGAGAGGAAACATTTGTTTAAGTTGTCTTTGGACAGTGGTCTGATGGTGATTTGCTTTAGCATTTATAGACGGTGTGTGTTAGTGTTGTGTTGTAGGATGGGGATAGCAGGGTTTCCAGGCAGCACACACTATTGCATTGCACCCATTGTCCCCAGTTTGAGAACAATTAGGTTTGGCAGTGGAGAGCTTTAGAAAACATTTAGTGCTCAGCTCTCATGTTCTGACAAAATCTAATCATCAGGCTTGAATTGGATGAGGCGCTGTCTTTTCTCATATGTCTCAGTTCATTGCAGTCAAGATAAAAATGAAAAAAAAAATCCTGTAAAACTGAACCAAATTAAAGTGAAAAAAGTTGTAATCACAGTTTATTTATTTATAAAAAAAAAAAGGAATTAACAATGTGCATTAACCAACAGATGTACATGTACATTCTGCTGCGACGGAGAACATCATTACAGTACGAGCCTTTATCTTACAATAATAAAAAAACAACATCAAACTAACAAAAACGCAGAAGCAAAATAAATTACGTGATCACTGAAAAAGAGAACAAAACTAGTGTAAGGAACGAAGAGAATTTCTTCAGATTTCCCCTTTAGGTCATACACAACTGAGCAGATACATGTGATTGAATATGTTAAATAAAAGCTGCACGATGTAAATATATGACTGGCCTGAATGGAGCAAAAACGATTCACTGTGGTTTTCGCCACCATATAGTATTACTGTATTTACAGCCAGATGACAACAATCCAAAAAACTCTTGTATATTTCCATAAATAAATTAAACAATCTCTTATATATTCACAATATTTCTTGATTAAAATTTACAATTGTAAAAAGGCAACACCAGAGTGAACTTAAAGAGTGTTTTACAAAATATGTACACAGACTATTTACAGTGCTATGATGCAGAAATCACTTACAATCATTTTTTTTCATTTAAAAATGAAAAACACAACATATTCTTCATTTTGGTTGACTTCAGAAAATTCAGCAGCTTTTCCATTTATAATGTAAACCATCTGTGACTTTTCATTATCTGTAGAGTCAGTCACAAAAGGAAAAAAAGAAAGGATGATTGATACAAACTATAATGGATGATAGTGGGAAAACTGGCTTCTGATATGGGAGCCAACAAAATGTGCAACTCTGTGTCTAAGAGAAGAGAAGGAGCACAGAGTAATTATGAAGGCCATCCCGCTATAAGGGCTAAAGCACTATCTGGTATTCACTACCACAGCAACTGGTTTTGAAGGTCAAAAAGGATGTTTATACACCCGATAAACTTAACTAAACTACCAGAGTGTGGATGGAAGGCACGCACGAGTGTTAAGACATTATAGATCAGGCTTTTCAAGAAGAAGCAAAATATGCTTCTTATATTTATGTATGTAATGTCTAAATAAAAACACAAACGCATCCTTAAAATTACAGAATGACAAGAAAGAGAATTTTCAGCTTCAAAAGAGTCAAAGCTCTGGTATTAAGAACATCATCTTCTGCAACGATTCTGTGGCTTCCTGTAGTAATGTTTTATCAGTCGAAACCAAACTTTCAAAGATCTGCTTTTCTATTTATTTCTCTTTTTTGTAGTTCTCCCTTTCGACTTGGACTGCACAGTGCTGAGGTCAAAAACATAAACCACAACATGAGGTCTCCAGGGAGGAATGGGTTTTTTAAGCAGCAGCCATAAAAAAAAGAAAAAAAAAGCTAAAAAAAAAAAAAAAAAAGAAAAGCTTCTGTTGCTTCATCTTAGCATCAATGGAAAAAACATTTCTTTAAATAAAACCAATGTCTTCTTCATCTCTGGGTCATGCAGCATCCACGTCGTCCATGCTCAGCATTTGCCTCTGCATTAAAAAAAACATTAAATGAACAAATGACACACTTACATTTCATTGTAAAAAGAATATTCTAAAATATTTATGAGACTTAGCATCAAAGTGAAGGTACCTGAGGGTAAACGTAGCCGTCAGAACTGTTCCTGCAGATGTGCACCTCGTCCTCGGTGGTTTTCTGGTACACAGGGTTGTCAAAGTGGATGGTGTTGGTGTTCTTCAGACGCCAGTGTCTCCATAGCAACACTGCTCCAAACAGCAGCAGGGACATGACCACTACAGAGCGGGAGGGAAGATTTGATGGACAAGTGGTGAGATCATTTATAATACAAAGTGGCAGCCTGAGGTGATTTATAGATGAAATGTAGAACTCACTTATCGGCAGCACGATGTAAAGAGCAATCGAGTGGGTTGACTCAGCTTCTGCAGGCAAGGCTGCATACCTGTTGTTAACTGAAAAAGCAGAGAATAGAATGTTGAAGTGATATTTCTTCAAATATTTACAAGAACAGATTTGACATTTTTTTTTGGAAAATAAATTTATTCCCTGTCTTCCTGAGAAATAGATGGGAAGATTGTACTACTAATACTTAATATACCATTAAGCTAAAGCCAATAAACAGCTATTCATTAAACCCAGCCATGATAGAATCCAGCACTTAACCACTTTTTTATACACTTGGTGCTAATTGTTGAGCTTTAGAGGTGTTGGGAGGCCACGCTATTTGGCCTTCATATCTTTACTACAGATTTATTAATAGACCAGACTGGCATTGTGTGAACAAGCTCCAAGGCCACACCTCCTTTTGAGGAGAAAATGTCCTTTCACATAACAGGAAAAACAGGAAGATGTGGAAAAGCTGTGTGTGGTGGGTTGTAAAACAAACAAACACAAATTCAGACATTTGACCTATTGTCACCTGGGGACTCTGCTTAATCAATGTCAGGCCACTGTGTCAGGTGCCATTGATCCACTTAGATGGACTGCAGACTGATAAACCTTCATTCATTAAGGTATCACTAATGCTCAGGTTCAGGCAAGGTAGTAAATTCATTTCAGGACATGTCTATAAATCAAAGGTTTGTTTGACAAACTTGTCAAATTAATACTAAAAACGGTCTGGTTTATAGCTCTTTTTCTAAGCAGGTAACCATAGCAACAATATTGATGCCTGAAATGATTTTGTATTAGTTAACTCACACCTGATGCTGGCTGGTGCTGGACTTTACAGGCTGGAGGGATGATTTGCATAACTCTCAACAAGGTTTGTATTAAAGCTGCAGTGTGGAACATTCATTTATATGTAAAAACCTAAATGAATGTCAGATCCATTCAAGCCCTTGACAAACAAGTTCACACAATGCTGACTGAGCCAACACCACCAGGTAAATCTCTATGTAGCTCACAGTAGACTGAGTTTTTTAATCTTGTGCCTGTGGAGACACTCCCTGCTGTCAAATTCCTGGGTTGTGATACTATAAATACTATAATTGTGCATTTACTTACTTATTATTTTATTGTATTTAACCTGCATGAGCTGCATCCTTATGAAAGTTTGAAATTACGTGAAAATATTGGGCTAGATAAAAAGTTGAGGGTTCACTAAAGATGAATGAATGAATCATGCCCTTTTTTTCATGCCCTGCCCTTTTTTCCGTTGTTAAGAGGTGTCACAGGTAAATTTTCAAATCAATATTTCCTGCTGCAGGTGGAATCTTATCACTTAATGAGCTGTGTTTATGGAACCGTTATCTTTTACGCTGCTGTACCTTGAGCAGTAGCGAGAGGCCCTAGTGTGCTCTGTGAGGAGGAGACTTTGGGCTCCTGGGGATGAACAGCTGAGGTAGTTTTGGTAGCTCTGGTGGTGGTTGTAGTTGTAGTACTCGTGGTAGGGAGGCGTTGACTGGGCACGGGATCTTTTGGCAGGAGAGGTGCACCAGTTTTGGTTTCAGAAGGAGGGGCAACCGAGCCTGCAAAGAAAGTAAATATTAGGATTACCATCATAATTCTTGGCTAGATTTCAGTGAGTTTGTGGTTCCAGGTGCAGCGGACACCCACCTGCCAGACATGTCCTCATGTCAGGTCCCATGGTCATGTTGTCAGGACAGGCACAGATGTATTTGGGGGAATGCTGATTGATCCGAGGAGCAGGGAGGCACAGGAACTCACAACCTCCATTCATAATGTTGCTCTCTCTGCACCAGTTTGTACCTAAGAGAGAGAAAGGTGGGTATAATAAGAGCGAAACGTTAGGAAATGTGATACAGCCTTTATAGTTTTGGTTGGTTAATAGTGGTTAATTTCAGTGTGATTGCTCTACCTGTTGGTTGTTTGAGGTTGTGGTACAGGATGATGTCCTCCGGCTGGTCCAGGTCTCCTGCCAGCTCCGTGATGCCCTTCCCAGTCAGACGGTTGGCAATTAACACAGCGCTGTTCATCATGTCCGTCCAAAACACATTCTCCTGTTTAAACAGCGGGAAAAAAATACAATTCAGCAACATTAAATAGTTTCCTCAGTTGCAATAGTTAAAAAATTATATCAATGTATAAAGTGGCAAAAATAATATCTCATTTAATAACTTTTACTGATATTTTTCTATCTAGGGATAAACAGACCATATAACTAACCTCAAAGACAGCCACAGAGAGGGGGTGGGAGAGCTTTTCTTCACTGAAAATGAGAGTGTGCCTCGTCCCTCCGTTCACATCAATACTGGACAGAGTGTGCATCTTGGAGTCCACCCAGTACAGCCGCTGGTTGGCCATGTCTGTCCACACACAGGACGAAACATATACGTTTGACATGTTGTTGAAGCCGCATGTTATCACACAGTTTAGTTTGATGCGTCCATGGTGCTCTGCTTACCCAGGGTGATGCCATTGGGCCACACGATGTTGTCTGTTACCAAGGCAAGCCGGTCCTTTCCATTTAATCCACTCTTCTCTATCTTAGCCTCCTCGCCCCAGTCTGTCCAATACATGAAGCTGAAGAGGAAACATGCAAAAATATGAAAAGTGGAATCATGATCCCAAAGATGATCTGTGAAAAGCTACAGTTGATTATCTAAGTCAGGTGTGTCAAACTCAAGGCCCACGGGACGAATCTAGCCCAGCACCTCATTTTATGTCCCCTCAAAAGATTGCACGATTTATTGAGAGGTGGGAAAGCGAATAAATGCTTAAACTTAACGGAGACAAGCCGGTCACGTCTTTGTACGACTTTGAGCTACGTTCAAGCACATCTTGTTAACTACGAAATTTATTCTTGATTGCCAATGAAGGATGTTTAAAACAGGAGTTTCCATTTTTCCTTATTTTCCCCTTTGTCAAAATGCATCTGTCATTTCTTGTTCTTTCACTGTAGTGTGTTTAATAATCACATAGAAATTCAAAACTATAGATTCTAATCCTTGAAAATCCATAAAAGAATTAAATAAAATTGTGGCTATCAGCCTATCCTTATAGGAGTCTCTAGATATCTGTGATGATTTTCCATATGTTGCTGCAGCATTTTTAATAGTTAGACGCTAAAATCATCAGAAAAATATAGCATTAGTTGCTACATTGGCATATTTTTAAAATTCTATTTAAAAAAAATCAAATTAATTAATGCATTATTAGTTGTACTTATGCAGACACTATTATGAATGAAGAGGCATTACATAATATGATAACAAGGCAAACATAATGCTGCTGTGATCCAGGATGAAAAGTGAGTTTGACGCCCCTGATCTACAGAGACACAGTTTTAACCAGACTCACTTATTGACTGGGTCCAATGTGATGGCTCTTGGCTTATCCAGGTTTTCTGTGATCAGGGTCTTCTTCTTATCACCATTTGCTGTTGCCACGGAAATGGTCTTCAGAACGCTGTCGGTCCAGTAGACGTTGCCATGGATCCAGTCGACCGCGATGCCCTCCGCCGCCTCGATCCCACTGTCCACTACTACAGTATGGTGAGAGGAGTTATCGGCCACATCGATCTTAGAGCTGTCGGGAGGCAGATGAGGGTGGAACGTTTTACTTCAGAGGCAGATATCCACATATTTCACAGTGTCTCACTCATAACATCTTTATTTGTCTTGATTGGCATCTCAATAGCCACTGGTCAGCAGTACGGAAACCTCATGATTCCACTTATACTCATTTGACCAAACACTGAACGTGATAAAGTTTCTGAATATTTCTAACCTGTAGATTTTCTTTAGGGAAAGGTCGGACCAGAAGATCTTCTTGTTCGGCATGTCCATATCGAGAGCCACCACGTTCTTCAGCTGAGGGATCACACGGACGTACTCGCTGCGGTCCACCGTCATCTTCCTCACCTCGTGTCTGTTAGTGAAGTACAGGGTGGGAACTTCGCCTGGAGGAGAAGAAGAGAAAAGAGGGAAATGGTTAAGTAGTTGTGAGACTTGCACTGTAACTTGAAGGGTGAATATTGAGCAGGGATTACCTGATTCAGCCCTGCATGTCTTGGTCACAGGGTCGATCTCGTAACCTTTCTCACAGGCACACTTGTAGCTGCCAGGCAGGTTGAGGCAGATCTGACTGCAAGTGTCCGGCTCAGCACATTCATTAATATCTGCAGTCGGAAGGTCATACAGTAAATTGAATGAGATAGCAGTAGGGGAATTGGGAAAGTTTTTCACAAAGTCAAGTTTCTTGAAATAGATCCAAAGTATGTTACTGACCTACTTCTAAAAAAGGGAGTCAGAATACATTTTTTTCTCTGTTTTTCCTTCTTTCCTCCTCTCACCTTCACAGGTTTTTTTGTCCATCTTCAGGCTGTATCCAGCAGGGCAGGAGCAGTTGTAGCCAACCTTCAGGTCGTTGCAGTAATGGGAGCAGCCGCCGTTTCTGGTGGAACACTCATTTTTGTCTGTGGGGACCCAGATACACAGAGCTCTCAAACACCACTCATGACATCCACTTTCCTAATGGCGCTCAGAAGTGAACTCATTCAAACCACAAACAATTAAGACCAGTCAGTCGAGGCTCCATTTTAGTTTCCGGGCTATGATGTGTTTTTTTTCTTCCTCTCAGAGCAGTAATGGGGTCAAATATATTCCCTAACTCTGATGCACCTCTTATAAGAACAGTGTTGCAGCACGCTATGAACACAAAAGTGGAAAAGACGGCGTCGTGGGATGGCTGAACTCACCACACTCGTTGACAGGTTCATCCGACCAGTCCCTGCAGTCTCTGTGTTTGTTGCACACCTTGTCCATGCTGATGCATTCCCCACTGCGACACTTGAACATCGTCGGACCGTCACATACATTTACTGTGGAGAAGCGCAAGAAAGTATGAATTCAACTGTAATCTATAAGATGGTTTTTGCATTTTAAGGGCTTACAATGCATTTTCAGAATTTTGCACAGCACAGAACATTAGCAGTTAAAACACATGAAACATGAGTGGGAGAGTCACCTTTGTGGCAGCCTATCTCATCACTGAGATCCCGGCAGTCGTACTCTTTGTCACACTGGCGGCTGCCATGGATACAGGCACCATCATTACACTGGAACTCGTCTGGGCGACAAGTAGGGCGACCTATAAAAAAAGGAGACAAATGGATGAAAACAGAGAAAAGTGACAATAGATCACCGCTGACATGATTTATTTTGGTTCTCTTACATCGACACTGATGATAGTGTGATACTGATGGTTAGTTTCTATGAAAACATTCGTTTGGCTCGGTTTTTCTATTTAAGTGAACTCCCAGTAGGAAGATTCATCAGTGGAAATTAGGTTTTGCAGAGGCGGAGATGGACAGAGAGAGAAATTATAGCCAAGGAAGCTGACTCACTGCAGCCGGCCTCGTCGGACTGATCCTGGCAGTCGGTGCCTCCATCGCAGCGCCAGCTGCTGTGGATACACTCCCCGCTCGCACACTGGAACTCGTGGGAGCCGCAGACCACCGCCTTCTTCTCCTCCTGCCCCGCGCAGTTCTCCGGCCACTCGTCGGATCCGTCGGCGCAGTCCGCATCCCCGTCGCAGCGCCACAGAGCCGGCACGCAAATGGAGTTGTTGCACTGGAAGGCGCGGGAGGTGCAGGTGGGTTTGGGGCAGGAAGCCTCATCCGAGCCGTCCGAGCAGTCGTTGTCGCTGTCGCAGACGAAGGCTTTGGAGATGCACTGGCCGTTGGTGCAACGGAACTCCTCAGAGCTGCACTGCTTGACCACCGCTGCAGGACAGGAGGGTGGAGAGGAGTTAACGTGATGATGAGGCAGGAAGTGCTAACACTCTTATCTGCAGACACAAAACTCTGCCGCTGAAAGCATTACAAGTTCTGTTCATAACTTCCGTATCTTTTCTTATCTTTATTTAATTCTTAAGGTTAGTAGTATCTATTCTTGCACTTCCTTGCTGCTGTGGAAATTAATTTTCTCTGTATCCCTGCTCATTTTTCTTGTCTTAAACTATCTTAAATTGAACGGATTCCTATAGGACACTACACTGTGCGTCTGTAGGCAATATCTGTATTTTAACATGTTTCGCCAGCAGTTTTCATACAGGTGACTTGCTCTAGGACAAATGTCCTGTTTTGTATTTATTGAGGTTTAACTATTTGTGATATGTTGTGCAAAGTGTGAAAATACTTAAAACTTACTGCAGTTCTTCTCATCGGCACCATTGTCACACTCAGCTTTGCCATCACAGTGCCAGTTTTTGGGTATACACTGGTTCATAGGCGGCCCACAGTTGAACTTTGACGGCTGACAGATTTTAATCGCTGAAGACAGAACAAGGAAACAGATTAAATTATGGAAACACCATTAATATGTAGGTCAGTAGGCCAGCAGATTATTCATTTGCTCATTTATCGCTCAAATATTCAGGTTTTTACGCATTTCTTTGACAGGAATGACAATATGTTGATTGATTAAAACAAAACATATCCCGAAAACTAATAAATTGTAATAATAACTTTAAAATGTATATATATTTTCGACATTTTGTCAGACAAACTATTAATTTATCTTCTTGTTTTGTCTCATCTCATCTTCTATACCTGCTTATTCCTCATTAGGGTCGCAGGGGTCTGCTGGAGCCAATCCCAGCGCACTACGACAAGAGGCAGGGATACACCCCAGATGGTCGCCAGCCAATCGTGGGGCACACACACCATTCACTCACACACTCACACCTACGGGCAATTTAGAGTCTCCAATTAACCTCAGCATGTTTTTGGACTGTGGGAGGAAGCTGGAGTACCTGGTGAAAACCCACACAGACACAGGGAGAACATGCAAACTCCACACAGAAAGGTCCCAGACCCAGGACCAAGGAGGTCTTGAACCTGTGACCTTCTTGCTGTGAGGCAACAGAGCTAACCCCTGCTCCACCATGTCGCCCTTCTTGTTTTGTGTATGTGATAATATTACATACCGCAGGTTTCAAGTAGCTCGTCTGTTCCATCTCCACAATCGTCCGTGCCATCACAAATCCAGTTGTGGGTGACGCACTTCCCATTTCCACACTTAAACTGACTGGAGCTGCATGTGAAAGCTGCATCTGTGAATGATAAAAAATTTACAGAGTTCAGTCGGTGTGACACGAGGTGAGACTCGCTGCTGGCTTACACCTTCATTAAAATTTACACTGCAAGCTGTGACTTTATCAGCATTTTTATTTACTTTTTACACAGCTCGTGAGCACACGTGAGCCTGTGTCTACACGTAGAAGATTATATCTTTCTGAGGGCGATGTTTAACTGAAAATTACACACACAACATTCCAATCAAAGGCCACTTGAATACAGATGCCGACAGTATAAAACCATACATTTTATTTTGTGCTTATCTCAAATGAAATGACCAAATCAAGATAACAATGCTATGTCATGCCAGAACAAGAAATGAAATTAAGTGGACATCCTTTCTTCAAGCGAACAATTAGTCAGCCTTTTTTAATTCCCCAAAATGTACATATGAAAACATTTGACATTATTTCACTTTAACTTCCTCCTATACACATGTTTCCTCAGTAGCAGACATTCCTGTTTCTGATCAGGGAATCAACGACTTTCTAACTAAACTAACAATTTTCAGTAGATAGATAATCTGTTGATTATTGAAACAATTCATTGATTAGTTGTTTGGTTCATAAAAGATGTCCAATGTCGATTACTGTTTCCCTAAGCTGATGATCCAGACCAACACTCCAAGATGACTAAATAAACCAGAATATAATCAAATTTGAGAAGCTGGAACCAGAGAATTTAGACATTTCCTTTATAAGAATGATGACCAATTATTAAAATAGATAGCAATTAATTTAATAATTGGCAACTAATCGATTAACCGACTAATCGCTGCAGCTACTATGTCTGTTACTGAGGTGAATTCACAGGTCTTGGTTTTTATCATCTTAGTGGAAACAGCTTCACTGCTCAGCTTGAGGTCTTAAAGCGTGACCTCTGCTTGACCCCGGTTTATTTTAAGTTCTGCCCTGAGACGTTTGCACCTCAATGAGCGGTGCTGGTCAGAGCAGAGCAGCCTTTATTAACACGGAGGCACATGTGAAACCGACACGGGTCATTTGCACTCTTGAGCGAGCGAGGCCTCCTCCGTCACCTCTGCACCGCGGGTCCGTCCCGTGACCTGGAGGCTGGGTCAGTCTAGCCCTTTAAGACAATAGTATGGGAGGAGTCCAACAATCACACCACCAGTTGCCGATTGGCCCTAGAGTGAGATTCCTCTTAACAGCATCACCACGGAGACCCACAGACGGAGGCGGAGACTCAAAACACAAGGAAGTCGGTCAGCTTGTTGGATGAGTGATGGCAGTTAAAGAGGGACGGAACAGGATTGGCCAATAACAATAGAGAGATGGGTTTCAGATGATTAGGAAAGGATACTTTCCTAATACCCAGCTAACCACCAACAGCTGCTGCCTCCTGCTTAGAAAACGTGAAAACAGCAGTGAGATATCTCAGATTTTGTTGTTGATGGGGACATTAAATTGATTTGTGGATTAGAATAAAAAAAACATTTTTGGTAGATTTTGATGACCTTTTCCTGCTCATCCCACACACTTTCACTTTTTCACACAAACCGTCCCACACACGGCGGGTATGCCGGGCACGGAGCCAGCAGAGGGACTGTGAGAATAGAGTTTCCACAGTGTAGTCCAGCTGTTCTTTGAGATATGCAGTGACACGTTTACAACAGAATTCTAGAGTATTTCTCCTCAACTCCCCCTCACTTCAACTCTTTGCAAAACATTCATTCATGGCACTTGCGGGAAGAAGAAGCAAAAGTAGGTCAAACCCCAACACTTCCTGACCTTTGAACTCTGGACCTGACGTCTGAGGGGGGAAACTACACAGGCCGATGTTTTCATTTTCTATAGCTAAACATCCCTGCTGCTTCCATAAATGGGTCATAAGACTTTTCCAAGAAAACTGTTTCTGAAAACTGACGTTTCCTCTACGACTTTACAGCGAGACCTTTAAGTGCAGTTTGAAAAGAAAAAAAGGAAAATCGATGATTTATTTAAGACCTATTTAAAACGTATAGTTTTACAACCAATGAGACCATGTAGGATAAATTTATGTGTCGTTCAGCACATTTTTGGTTGCTACTGCTACACTGAATATTGAAACAAAAAAAAAAACAATCATGTTTCCTCTCATATCTAAAACCCTCAAATCTATCAAGCTGCCCTATTAAACTGAACTATAAGAAGAACTCATGCATCTGCATCTACTGTACTGACAGCCCACGAGCCCACAAATAGCAGCTAAATGATTCCTGTTTGAACTGTATCTCAGGCTTCTGCTGAGAAACATCAGGCGCTGTATCTGCCCACAGTGGGAGCCTGATAACCAGCAGACTGCACAGCATTAACATACCCATGTGTGGTTTTACATTTGCATACTACCTCAAACAAACACCAGGCCCTTTTGATTCACTTCATAAAGAGAAAGAGAACTTGTTTGGCAGCACAGGCGGGCTGAATGATTGGCAGGAGGTTAGTCAAACTGTCATCACAGCGCCACATGCTAACAAACCCTCCTTTTATCCGCTAACAATGCTTTCCTGTCTTCTTATTGCACATGCATGGAGCACAAACACACAAAACCATCACCATGAGGTGTGTTTATTGACTCAAACATGCATCCAGTTAATAAATAACCAGGATCATGTCCATCACAAGGACCAACAGCAATTGCTCCTGCTTTAGATCTGGGTTTACTGGCTCCATCTGCACTTTTAATTAGCTGAGTTCAGTGGCTTCTGCCTAATAAATTAACAGTCCTGTATCTCACATGACAATAAACAGTCTAACCGTCTTAGTTAAAGATGTTAGTTTGTGCCAAGACAGGTTGGAACGTTTCCAAATGGTAATGAGAGTGCAATCTGCAGACGAATGAAACGGTTGCACGTTTCCTTTCTGCAGCTTTAACTTGATGTCTGTATCTTACCGCGGCAGCTATTATGCTGACAAATGTACAGAGCTTTGGTTAAACCTGCAAGTGACGTGGGCCCCCATAATTGTACAGTTGGATGTATTTCTAAATGATTGATGGGTGAAAGCCTACAGTTGGCGTCTGTGAGACTCGTCTTAGAACCGTGTGAGTCATGGCAAAAAAAAAGAAAAGAAATGAAAAGAGAAGAAAAAGGTCTGCAGCTTTTAGTGCTCTTTACTAGAGTGCATGGCTATGCCTCATTTCAGGAGTATGCTAAACACAAAGTGAATACATTAAACAAACCAGAGCCAGACCTTCAAACACACACACACACACACAGCATATGAATGGCGTGGCACACACACACCAAGTTGATCTGATGATTGGTAGTAAGAGAAGAAAAACAGAACTCAAATTGTAATCTGCAAAGCTGTTGGAGGAGAGTTGAGATTATTGGAGGATTACTGTAACAGCTGTCAGAGCGGGGCTGAAGCCAGGTTAAGTCTCAGCACATTGTCTTCAGTTTCTTTTTTTTTTTGTCCACAAACTAAACTGAAAACTCCCCACTTTGCATTTCTGTTTATAAACTGAATGGTGTCTGATATTATACTATTTTAAATATTGTATGGTTAATTTTCATATGTGAACTAAATATGTACTGTAAATTTACCAATTCCTAATTTGGGTGAACCATATTATGTATTTAATATATGTGAGAACCTAAATCAGTAAGCAAAAATTCATTCATGTTTTTATGGGTTAGTAAATTAATTCTCCCAGTTATTATTTTGATTCTTGTCCCTTTTAACTGTAATTTACTTCTTCCTGTAAGGACATTTGTATTAATCCTGCTTCTAAAGGAATTAAATAAAATATGTTTGCCTTTGTCTGTATTTGTTGGCTTGTGTGGAATATGCATTTTTTGAGCCACAAACTTATGATTGTCCAAAATATTCATTAATTTATTTCATGAAGCTAAATCAAACCTTTGGAAGCTCATGTTTCTGCCTCTTTTGTGTTTTTTGCCTCCCATGGATTAAAATGGCAATGGTGGGAGTCAAACAACACACACACACGTTGCGTCTTTAAAGAAACTTAGAGATCTGCATCTTTCCCTGCACCTCTTCATCTCTTATCCACCAGCATGCTGCAGGGAGGATGCCGAGACGCAGCCGCACCCTTTCTACTTGACAACCGCTTGTTTCCTCCTCCCACCTGAAACTTGAAACCGGCCGGCGGCACCGGCAAAACGAACCAATCAAGGTGCTGTGCGTAAATTCCGCTCATACAAGCAAATTGCACGGCACACTGTTGCCATTAGCGATATTAGATTTACTTTACTCTCATGTTTTTTTTGTATTTTGTATATTGTATTTGTAACTTCCACACGAGGATTTAAAAATCGAACCAAAATGGTTTAACATCTCATTTCATTGTCAGGAGTAGGAAGGAGGGAATATTTGGGGTTCTCTAGACCGGAAAACCCAAATAACGCCAACATAAATGTGCAATTCCCGCTTGGTTTTGATGCGTAAATATTGCCGTTTAACTGGCCTACATGCGCAGCTACAATGAATCTGCAAACTTCAAACACTGGAGCATCCTTTCCTCTGCGTGGTGAGAGCAACTAGACGTACCTGCTGGAGGCGAACAATGAATCAGCATCAGCAGACACCAACACGTGGACAGTCCGGCTAGTCCCCTCCACATCCCAAACATGTCCCGTCCTTCTGTTTGATGTCCTTATTTGACAGCAAAAATATTACTAATAATAATAATTCAAAATAATAATAATAATAAGCTGCAGCTACAGGTATGGAAGAGTTCACACTGTTGTCAGATCTGCGCGTAAAAGGCTGCGGATCAAACGGAGAGGACAGACAGCGGAGTCACACGGCGGCCGTGCGTAAAAGGAGAGTGCCAGTAAAATATTATGGGGGTCGAGTCACATCTGACCATTTTCTATGAGTCTGACAGGAGGGCGGGGCTACAGCAGTGGCGTGATGTTTGAAATTTGTACGTGAACGTCGTCGGGGGAGGAGCCACAGTGGTGCTGTATCATTGAGATGGCGCGCGCGCATGTGTGTGTGTGTGTGTGTGTGTGTCGTTCTTGCGTCACCCATCCATCCTTACAGCTATTCCGCCCAAACCGGTGTGTGTTCCTTCGTGAGAGAGAGAGAGAGAGTGTGTGTGTGCGTGTGTGTGTGTGTGTGTGTGTGTGTGTGTGTGTGTGTGTGTGTGTGTGTGTGTGTGTGTGTGAGGGAGGGGGGAGAATGCATGGATGAGAGAGGACAATATCACAGACAGAATTAACAAAGGAAGTTTAAATCTTACTAGATTTTTACTGGTGATGTATCATTTTTCTATAAGAAAGAGAAGCCTTTATGTTGCTGCTATGGATTAAACACTATGTCAGTATCCAGTTATACAGACTGTGCTGAATTTACATCAGAAAAGAAAGAAGAAGTAAGAAAGCTTATGTGCATATGGAACAACACATGTAGCAGCTGGGGTGGCCTCTGTTTGTCAGACAGTATATAAAAGGTGATTACATTTCTCTAGGGATTTGTATTATTAAACACATTTCAATCCATTATGAGCATTTTCCACAATTTTCTAGTATTTTTATTGTGGGGAGAAAATGAGTATGAATTAACTGAACAAAATTAGCAGATTAATCAGTAATGATCCAGGACTTACAGGAACCAGTATGAGTCACCAGGAGTTTAAAGATTGTGGTGTTTTCCCTGGAATTGAAACCCAAACCGCAACAGAATATCAGAGAAGCGAATGAGTCTTTCCAGACTTCTCCCCTACATGCCTTACTGCATTCAAATTAAAACAACCACATAGTTTTTCAGAATAAAATGCAGACAAAAAAGTAATATTAGTGGAGCTGCTGTGTTGAACAGATCAAACGTTTTAGTGAGTTTATGAGCAGCGTCTGTGGAGTGGAGAGAGTTTAGGTCAATGTTTATGTTTAGTAAATAAGGGAGAAAAAATGTTTCCATGTTTCCATGTGGGGATCCTGTGTGTGTATATGAGTGAGAGAGAGAGAGGGAGAGAGAGAGAGAGAGAGAGAGGGAGGACCAGCAGCTCCTGGCAGTGGCCGGGAATGAGCTGTGGGAGGTATTCCTGGAATGCTGAAAAAGCAGCTGGATTACATATTTCTGCTACACCCACTATCACTACACACTGTTAACACACCTACTGACAGGCACATTTACAGAGCTGTGTGTGTATTATCTATATATATGTCACCTGATCACAATGCAGTAAAACACTGACCTCCTGAAGTAACAAGTAAGTGATCCATTAAAATCTTTATATTGGTTTCCTAACCCAACCAGTTTTTCTCCATTGTGGTATTCCCCTCTGAATCAGAAGGCAGGAATGTTCAGATAAAAGATGTGAGTAAATAAATTAGAACTAAATTTTAAATGAAAAATTCCCAATGAGACTCATGAGAGGAGGTTATGGACCTTTTTCACAGTAGATATTTGACATTTAGGAAAAGCGCAGGTGTTACTAATCACATTACTGATGGTTCTGTTGTACTCGGGTGTCTCAGTGAGTCATGGCGGTGTGACGGTGAGCCAGCATCCACACCATCCCAGGACTTCAGGAATAATTCATTCCATTATTCACGTCTGTGCTTCTCTTTCTGTGACATGACAATGTGTCTCCAAGCCAAAGGGAAAATATTATATATATTATATTTATTCCCATGTGATTTCACGGCAGCAATAAGATGAATTTTACGATTTTGGTCATTATATCTCATTCCTTGAAAGTTAAACATAAGAAAAAAATTTTTTTGTTTAGTCTGCAAAAGTCTAGTTAATTTGTTAAAATCCCAAAAAACCCTGATATGGGGGCAACATTGAGTTTAATTCATATATTACATGAGAAAACCTCAGAAACAACAATATATAAAGTATTTTATCTGTAAAACACAATGTTACTGTTACATCATCGATATACAGTATAATATCAATATCCACATTATCAATACAATAAAATACTTTAATATAATATCATGACTTCTGCAACTAACCACTGTTTTGATATTTAATTTTGATTTAAGCTGTTTGTTTGATTATTTAATTATTATACATCTTAGATAATATATTCTTTATGTTCTGTAATGATCCTCAGTGTGATTTCAATGATTTTATGGACAAATAATTGATTTGAACTCTCATCACATCATTCATTGTACTATGCATTGCAGATAATTTAGCTTATTTCAAGTTTTTTTTTCCTGATTTGGGTCAGTTTGGTCTTGTTTTACACATCTTTAGATTTTTTTTCAATATTCTAATTAGATTTGCTCTGTCACAGCAATATAAATTGATTCTGACACTTCTGTTGTCAACTCACATGTAGATTTAATGATACCAGGGATAAGGACATAACCTTTGCGATTGTATAGATATTCCATATTTATTATCATTCATAGCAGGAAAACTGAAAAATAGGCCTTGGGTCTTAAGTGGTTAATTTTCGATCAAATTCACAGACATGTAACCTGCTGTATCCAACACCATTTGGTCCTGGTTAACCGGTGTCTTTCTGAATTCCGATGTCTCTCTGTCAGTCCCCAAATGTGCATCCTGCATTTTCCTTGACTGATTGATAGCATAGAGCTGATAATTGGACTGAATTCACCATTTTTGTTTCTAAAAATGCTTCAAAGGAATTTGGACAGAGATTCAGAGGTCTGGTTCTTCTTAAGTAAAAATGTAAAATATGCCTCACAGGGAGTGACAGTGTTAGAATGATGCAGATCATGTTCAATAGTAAAAGCATATAAGACACACAAAGTAAACTGCAAATACATGCTGATACTAGAAAAATAAAAAAAGGTTTGAGTGCAGTCAAGCATAAAGCATAAAGCCTTGAGCTCATATCTGATATCAACATGTGTTTCTAGACCAGACAGAAACAGAGTACAGTATTTATCTAATACCAGTTCTGTGTGCTCAGTGGGGTGCGTGGTTTTAGTTTTGATTTGTGTGGGTATGTTTATTCAAGATAGTAATGCTGTGTCTTTTAGTAGCACTTCACAGTCATCACAGTCTTAAGATGTGCTGGTTTTGAACTGTCCACATGGAGAAAAAACTTGTAATAATCTGTTCATTCTTGATAGACTAGCTCTGTTTTTAGAGCATTTTTCTATAGCTGTAGTCTCTTGTTTCATCTCTCTGAATGCTTCTTGGAATGCACAGATTGTACTGGCTCAGTAACATCATGTGAGATGATTTATAACATATATGGTCTGTGAGCTTCCCAGTAAACCAGTACCCTAAAAGGCTGGAAAAGCTGCACCAGTTACAATAGAAATGCTTCCTCAACATGTAATAATTCATTGCTTATAATGAGCTCACACTCAACCAGTTCTTGAGATATGTGAAAGAGAGAGTTTATAGAGTCTATTCAAAATGTGCCTGTTCAGAATGGGCCGGTATTGCTGCTCGCATTTTTCTCAGGAATTATTCATCCACACAACTCACATTCGACCTGCTGCAATACACCCACCAAGAGTGAAGTTGGATTGGATGAACAGTTATTGAGTAAATAAAAGGACAAACATAAATAACAGCGAACTCTGAAACAAAACCAGGTGGATGCGTCACTCCACAGTCCAGTCAAAAATATGCATTCTAAAATAAATGGGATTGATCACATTGGGCTCTTAGATTGTTTATTTTATGTGCCCTCGGTTTGGATTTGAGTTGGTATGTTTGCTAAAAAGATTTGTGCTTTGTCTCATAGTGGCGACAGACGAGACAAAATGGTTTTGAACTGCTCATTCTTGAATAAAAGCTCTGTTCATTGTCAACTTTTCTCTTTTTTGACTTTTTTTTTCATTTCTCCATCTATTCTCTCCTGTTTCATCTCTCCCCTGTGTATGTGTCTAAATTACACTCATTTAATTTAAAACGCATATAAAGTAGTTATTATACAAGTTCTGTATTGCTGAAATATAGACATATAAAGGTTATTACAGAGATACTAGGTCATGTGGAGCAGGGGTGTAGCATCAAATTCTGAGTCCTGTACAAAATTATTGTCATTGAGCCTCTATCCATGCCAGTGGAGGAAGTGGGTGACTGGAATAAACCATTGTGCGTCTTAAAGGGAATGACTGTGGTGCAAAGTCGATTTTCTCATGATGTTGTCAAAACACACCATAATAAATTATTGCATTCAACTGGAGGGATCAACACATTAAATCATCAAAAAAATTGTTTTAAATCTGGATTTCCATGGCCTCTCTCTCTACTCGGGCCCTGGGTAGTCGAGTCCATTTCTTCCTCCACTACGACGCCCATGATGAGGAGCTGACTGTAAATCCTTACCATTCAGTTTGTGCCATCATAATCATAAATGTCTACAGCGGATGGTCATCCACCTCAGTAGCAAGGCTCATCATGTTCTCAGCAACACTGGATGTTTTTTTTCCTGAACAGTTTTAGAAAAGGCCTGATTGTGACTCTGTGTTTGTGCTGTTGAGGAGCTGCTGCTGCTCTGTCCCACCCCTCCCCCCCTGGCAGATGTTAACAGCTGCTTTTGGCTTGCTCCTGAGATTCAGAGGTTCCTAGAAATCAGGAAACAAGAATCCATTCCCTTCCCCCCTCATCTATGTATAGAGCAAACACTCAGACCTCTAACACCGACCCCCGATACCGTTAAAGTGCTGCTGCAACCACACACACACTCACACACACACCCAAACAGACCTAAACATGCAGAGTTCTGTTCTATAGCCAACATAAAATAAACATAAAAATGAGGAGTAAACACAAGGTTGTTTATGTCTTCTGGATAAAGAGTCTCTGTTTTCACTTATTCGTACAACCTTACTGAGAAATGAGGCCATGGGATGTAATGTTGATGTTGATTTATATATTGCTTTGGACAGGGGTGGGAATTAGGTCAAGTTGGGCCAAAAGTAACAGCGAGATGCCCATAAAGTGAAGGTCTTTCATTAATTCTCCTTCAAAGAAAGGTTCTGAAATAAAAGGAAATTATAGGGGAAGTTTTTTTTGAATAATTAAGGAGGTTTAGTGTCTTCTGTTTCTCCAGAGGCAGCAAAGTCATTATTTACCTCAGACTTCCTCCTTGTGGTTAAAAGGGGCATTACAGCACAGGGTTTCAAAATCCTCCAGCTATTATCATTTATTTGGGTCTAAATCATAACGATTGGATCATAAAAGGATTCTACTGTAGCCAAAGGATTAAGACCATAAGTGTAGGTCGTTGCATTGCAGCTTCATCACTGATGATTTAAAAACTGCATCTAAAAACATTGACCAAATGAACTAGTCCTGATTCTTCCTCCATTGGACAATTACTTCCTCAGTTAAATAATTTTGTCCATAAAATGTTCTTAATTAATTCAGCTGTACATCACACAACTGGCAACATCCACTTTTACTGTAATTTATTGTTACGTTTTGACGTCCAGCGATGATGACAAAACACAACACAGACAGATCCTGGTAATTTAGTGACGAGAAAATGTTGATGCTTTGGTTGTATGTTCTTCACTCTAGTTACCTACCATAATGATAGAAGTACATAGTAAACTTGCGAGCTGTACACACGTGCATTGACATTAGTCTAAAAATACTCTATACAGTATATCCAACACCGTACAGCCATATGAGGCGTTCACAAGCAGAGAAGAGCCGCTGTCCCTCTGGTCCTTTGTCTTGAAATCAAAAAACATAAAAAGTGCCAAAAGTACATCAAACTGTTTTGAAATCCTAAAATCACCATACAACAACTGAAGGACACGAAATTAAAGTGACAGTACTCAATGAAAAGTCATAGCGTCCTTCATCTTATAAGGTCTACAATCAACAGTTATTAGTGCTTATATTGAAAGTGAGACAGGTAAGCAGCAGCATGGTGGAGCAGGTTGTTTTTATACCGTGCCACAAACACTGAAATAAGAGCGATCTGGACTCGACTCCATTAAACCTCAGTCAAAATACTGTGGTGAATAGCTGAAGAGCTTCTGAGATGTTTGGAAACACTCTCTCAGCGCCCGCAGCAGGCGGGAGGGCCAACTCAAACAAAGAGCTCCAGTCACAAACATGTGATGCACACACACCTAAGTAATCACAGTGGCCGACTGTTGGAGCGCGGCGTTGCAACACATCACTGAAGCAGAAATATCAGGATATTTTATGTGCAGGCGGCGAGGCGGCTGCTGTTCACTGGCTGAAAATGCAGCAGTCTGAAATCTACATTTAATGTTGTCTACGTCACTTCACTGGTTCCAGACATTGACCACCAGCTGTTTTTCCTCTTCAATTACACATGGCGTGAGGGAATTAGCAGCATTTTTCTTTTTCCGCAAAACATAATTATCTTGATTTAAAATGTCTCGATGTATATTAAATATTTCTGCGGCCTATTAAAATAATGTCCTAAGTCATTAGTTGATGAAAGTGAGATTTTGGCCTAAATCATCTCTCACTCTGATGCTGCCACGTCTGGTAAAATCATATTAATCTTGAGCTGAAAGGATCATACTCTTTATGCCCTACAGGAAAATGCCTATTTTACTTTGGCATTTTTATTTTTTGTCAGGATAAAATGCTTTTACAAATTTAACAAACTTTCATAATGGCGACTGCTTCAAAAAAATTCTATGGTGCAGAAGAAGCTCTAAACATGATTCTTGAATCACTTTCTAATGGCGAATGATAAAGATTATAATGTTTTATAGAAATTTAGTCTAGATTTCACAAGTTATACTTTCATAATAATTTAATATAAAGTGCTGTGCATATGAATAAATTAAATAAATAGAAAGGAAGTTCCAGGATCTTTAGTCCATTGAACATGTTGAGTGTCATCACTTCATTGAAAATATGTCACATCTCAGGTTTCAAAAAATCATCAAAACTAGATGTTGGAAATGAATTACATTCAATAAAAAACAGCCAAAGACGACCTGGGAAAGTGATGAAAAAGGGACCAGACATTTGTTTAATTTCACTCCAGGTAATGTAAACTTAGAGTTTTCACTATGGAATGAAAGGACAGTTTAATCCAGGTTTAAATTTGCCTAAAGTCACACTAGAATGTTTAATATTAATTGTCCTGAGTCACTTTATTCTTTAATGTTACATAAGTGACACACAACGTTCTTTGTATGTCCACTGTCATCCGCTGTCAAGGCCTTTTGATCAAAACGATCAATAAATATAATATTCTCTCTAACTTTGGAAAAAATGACTTAGGCCATTATTTTAATAGGGTGACAATTACTGAAAAGAATTCCAAAAAATCTTTAAATGTAGAAAATTGTTGTTTCTATTTTTAGTGCCACTCTTCCAACATATTTTTAATTTGTCTGTTACCAGCTTTTCTTTTAAAACTGCCTCTGATAACAGTGATTAGTTGATTATTTCACTAAATCTCATGATGATCCATCTGTTTTTAGACTTCTTCATGCTGCAGCAGAAAAATACAATCTCTTTGCATTGATTCTATGTAAATGTCTATGACTAAACAAATAATATATATTATAGCTGACAATCTTGAAAACTCACTTCTGTTTGTCTTATTTGACTGAGGGTTGATGGAATGGACAGAACCATGGTTTATTTACTGTATGTTTGTAGTGTTTGAGTTGGTAGAATATCCCTTTATGCCCTGTATTCTCTCACGTTAAAATAAAGTTCAGGAGTCTTCATCGGTGGCACTGGGGGAGCGCTCCTGGAAAAGACAGAGAAACAGACAATAGTGAGCGGTAAAAAAATAATCTGATAAATCAATCATAGCTCATGATGTTTTTCAAAAAGGAAGTGTTAAGAAGATGATGAAAATGTTAAGAATTTACATTAAATGTTTAAGAATTCACATCTAAAATTACTTGTTTTAAAGGAAAAATAAAGGAAAAAGAAAACAGATTTTTAACACATTGATCATGTTTGAATCTCTACAGCGCTGCTATAAATAAATTATTTGGTGTCAAGCAAGTAGAAACTCAAACTGAGAATGACAGTTGCACTTCTATCATGTATTCTATAATTTAATTCTGCTTTTGTGAGGACAAATAATATTAATAATTTACCTTACTAAACAAATGTATATCCTTCTCCTATCCTATGTATAACACAAATGTACAATGCATTGGGAAACATGCAATTTCATTATTTTATTTTCTTTATTATTACAGTTTTCTATCTTTATTTTATCTTGTGTATATAGTGTATATTTGTATATTTTAGTTGAGTTGAGTTAGTTTAAGTATGAGTACTTATTGTTAATCTGTTTTTTTTCTGTATTTTGTGCAGACACCAAGGAGTGGCACTTCTAGTTTCATTGTAGAAATACAGTGACAATAAAGGTGATTCTGATTCTGATGTGTTTAACGTCTCTGTTTTACTCAGACAATGCAAAACAAATAGCATTTAACAGACTAAAGATCTGTAGATATCTGTTTTTTATGGTTGCGTTAACAGTTGACTACTTCACTGGACTGTGGGCACACACACACACATACACACACACACACACACACACACACACACACACACACACACACACACACACACACACACACACACACACACAGTGAGTTACCTCTTCCTGTTCTTCATCAGAGTCATCATCACTCACTACAGGTTTGGCTCTGGTGCGTCCTGTTCGTCTGCTGCGACCTTTCCCTCGATCTCCAGCTTTCTCCTTCTTGCCCAAACGGATCTTTACTTTCACAGAACGAGCTGGAGACACACACACACACACACACACACACACACACACACACACACACACACACACACACACACACACACACACACAAATGTGGTAAAAGTGTAAATAACATTAAGACTCCTTTGAAGAGCAACATTTAAACACTTAAGTTTTTGTCTTTAGTTAAAGGGATAGTTCAACATTTTTGGAAATTCACCCATCTTCATGATTCCCATTGTCATAACAATAGATGTGAGTCCTGAAGCAAACACTCAGGACTACTCCCTTCAGTAAACCACAGGGTGGAGTGACACAGTACGACCTCAGGTAGTGCTGTGTTTTTTGTGATAGCGATGCTGTACTTGCTTTGCTGACTGAAGTACCTGCACTAATTGAATGCTTTTAAGATCACTCCACCGTGCAGCCATGTCTGGAGTATGAAGTACGGCTTTACATTTACCCAGAATGTTACGAGACAGTTCTGTCTCGTATCATTCTATTATTATCCAATAGTGTGGTGAATGTACAGGTCACAACTCGTCCACTACAGCGTTTGGGAGTTGCTGGATTGTGTATTAGCTGAGTTTGAGGAGGAAAAGCCATGTAGTAGTAGTTGAGCAGGTCACGGCTCTGCTCCACTGGTCTGAAAACATGACAATGGAATTTTCAAAAGTGTGGAACCATCCCTTTAAGCGCTGGCAGTAAGTTGGGGCAGGACTGACCATCGCTGATTAATCAAACACAGACGCCACTTTGACGTTCTTAATGCAGACATAATTACATTCAGACTCTGATCCTTCCTCCTGCTCCTCCTCTTCCTCCTCACTCTCCTCTCCCTCGCTTTCCTCCTCCTTCTCGATCTTCTGCCTCAAACTGGTGAAGACTGACTGCAGCACGATGGAGTCTTCATAGATCTGCTCATATAACGTGAGAGCAAACAGCCGGATGTCATTATCATCATTGTGTGCAGTAGAAGATTTCAGTTTCAGGATTTTATGACTACATTTACATTTCATGTAAAGGGAGACATAAACAGAAACACTGAAAGATGTTTTCTTCTATGAAAGACAAAAGCAACTGCTGGACCATTCAGTAAGAAAATGATTTTTCCACATGACATCAAACTGAACTGTTGATACAACAGTTATGGCTGTGATTATTGTACAGAGCAGGTCTCACCAGTGACCCCTCCAGGTTAAAGGTTTGAGCGTTTTGGAAGAGCAGCATGACGTCTCTCTCCAGGTCGCCCAGACTGCGGTAACGGTGATTTCGAATCTTCTCCTGCAAAGGAGTGAATTTGTACATTATTTTATACAAAAGATAAAAGTTACATACATAAGAGTTTTTTTTTTTGCGTTCTATAATTTTCTGCTGCAGTGACCGGTTCAACCCTCTTACCTTGATCTTCCTGAAATCCACAGGTTTGCGGATCAGTTCGTAGTACTCTGGCAGCTCTTTTCGAGACGGCAGCTGGATGAAGACTTCACTCAGCTGACGCCCACTGGCGCTGAGGGAAAAAACATCATCATCAGTGTGAGAAACACATTTATCAATCGGAAAGATCCCCATAAGAGACTGAATTCATCATATCAAACCTCCCATTGCTATTTTCTTCATTTACACTCTATAAGTGAGAGAGAATATTCATGTTAACTTAAATGAGTGCAAATTCTCTACTGTTCATCTGTTAAAATTGTAGATTTAAAAAAAAACATAATGTTTAGATACTGATGCCTAATACATGATAATGTGATTTGAAAACTTTCACTTTGTGTTTGTTTTTGTGTTTAAATTTGGGGGAAAGTATTCATTATTTCAGGAAATGTGTGCATTTGTGAAAACTGTGTCCATAGTGATTTTTGAAATTTCTCAATTCTATAAAAGGGGCCTTCCCTGTCAGCAAAAAGCACCTGCTTCAGACTATGCTGAACCCTAAATTCCTATGTTGTTTTCTACTTTCAGATTTCTTCATATGGTCTTAGGCTCCTGGCACAGCCACCCGCTCACTGCTTTGCTAAAACACAGCACAGCAAAGTAAAATAGGTTGTTTACCTGTTGGATGTTGGATGGGCTCTTTCTGCTTGTATCTTCATCTCTGCATTATTTCTAACTGATCCGCTGAAAAAAACATCTCCATACCTTGTTTCACCCTGTTTTTAGGCTGCTAAGTCACACAGTTAATTTCTTGCAAATTCTTCAAAATAAAGGTCACTTGCTAATTACCCTTTGAAGACCTTTTAATTTGAAGGAAGCTGGGTTTTCATCAGTAGTATCTTAACATCTATTTTGAGACAGAGGGGCAGATGAGTTGTCGCATAAAGGAACACTTTAAGTTAAATGAGTCTTTTTTGGACAGTGAGAATACTACAGCCCCTTCAATACCCAAGGATGTGCAACATCACTTTCCTTTTGATCTTAAAGTAAATCACTGACCTTTACTGATGCAAATAATATAGAATTATTAATACAGATTTAATATTTTCTGTTGGGTCTCACTCATGGTAGAGGCTGTGTGTAAATGAGATCTGAAATCACTTCACACATTTACATTTACTCTCATTCTGTAGGTGTCAGACAAAAACATCTGACTTCACTTGTGATAATCTGTTAATAAACACCTTCATGTGTAACAGTACCTCGACTACATTTTATTTCTGCTACCTGTCTTTGTACTTGATGACTGCATCCACAATCTTTTTCATCTTCTTGGTGAGGACTGGAGGATTGGGGGAAAGTTTCTCAGCGGGCGGTCGTCCCCTCTTCCTCTGCCTCTTTCCGTCTTCATCTTTGTCTCCTCGTACTCGTCCGCCTGAGGAAGAGGAGGGTCCGGGGAGATCCAGGTCGCGATCCCTCTTCCTCTTGCGGGTCGTCTTTTTGTGACGCACCTCCTCCTCTATCTCTTCCAGGGTGCCCTCCTCTATTGCCTGCACAAGAGTGAAACAAAGAGATTCACAACAGATGATCATATTCATATTTTCCTGTAAAACCAACTCCTCTCTGCTGTCTGCCCTTTTCCCTGTGAGACTATGAACCTTCAGCCACTGCTTTTCGGTCAGTGAGTCGCTGTAGTCCACCTCCTTTCGCTGTCGAGAACCTCGCCCAAACATTTTCTCCTCCTCCTCCTCGCAGGTCAGCCGCTCGACCTCTGCATCGTCCTTCATGATCCACGTGGGCAGCTCGTCCTCCTCCATCAGACGTGGTTTACGCCTCGGGTTACGGGCGTCCTCGCGCCGCCGGTCCAGGTCCATACGCTGTTGGAGGCAGAGAAGCAAAAAAGATAAAAGTTGTGACGATGTAGGGGGAAGGTTTTTATTGAGTTAGGGATGAAAATGATGACTTCATGAACTGATTATAGAGGTGATGGTATGAAATGTTTATCTTTGGAAAACAGACCATGAATTGGTCAAACTCCTCCTCGTTTCTAGCGATCATCTGGTTGACCGTCTCGTCGTCCGGGACCTCATCCTCCTCCTGAATACAGCAGACACACATTGGCGAACAGAACTTGAGAAAGAAAAGTCTTTAAATTGGGTGTAGCAGGTGCACGCACACACACACATTAATGCGCAAACACACTTCTTGGCCCCAGGACTCATCCTGCTCCTCATGCTCCAGGATGGCCTGCAGGAAGGCCCTGCGCTCGTGGCTGGACGACTTCTGGTCGAACATACCAGCTTGGATGACCTTTTGGTCCACGTTCAGTTTGTACTTAGCTGCCGCCAGGATTTTCTCCTCAACACTGTTGACGGTGCAGAGGCGCAACACTCGCACTTCATTCTGCTGGCCGATACGGTGGGCTCTGTCCTGGGCTTGCAGGTCCTGGAGAGGAGTTTAGGAAGAGAACTAATGGATAAAATACTTCCCTGAGAAACGTTTGTGGCTAAAGAAAATGAATGGGTTTTAAAGTGTTTATACATGGTAGAACCCTGGATTTTCTTTTGGTTTAGGAAAAAGCAGCAGACAGCAAGACATTTTTCTTCCCCATTCTGTTACACTCAAACAAATTGACAACTGGTTATGAAATATTCCTCAACTCTAAGGCAACTAGGTCTGTTGTTTGCAATACACAACTTACTTTTTCACTAAAAAGGTCTGGCCTATAAACTCTTACGGTATCAAAGTTGAGATCAAAGTGATTGTGTCTTTTTTGCAGTAAACATGCATCACACCTGGTGTGGGTTCCAGTCAGAATCAAAGATAACTACAGTGTCTGCAGACTGCAGGTTGAGGCCAAGGCCTCCAGCTCTGGTGCTCAGGAGGAAAATAAAATACTCGGACTCTGGTTCATTGAATGTCTTCAGTAACATTCCTCTGTCTTCAGCCTTTGTGGTGCCTGACAAGAAAGGAGGGCAGAAGAGGTGAAAGGAATAAATACAAGTAAATTAAAAAAGAGAGATACACAAACACTTATGAAAGGAAACAGGTTTACCATCCAGACGCAGATACTTAAAGCTGCGGTAGGCAAAGTAATCTTCCATGATGGTCATGAGAGAGGTCATCTGACAGAAAAGCAGCACTTTATGGTTCGTGGCTCTCAGCTTGGGAAGGATTCGATCCAACACCTCAAACTTTCCCGATGCTCGATACAAGTCGGGACTGACAAAGAGGTGGAAGGTTTAGGTTAATCCTTGCTTTGTGTATGTGTATGAGTGTGCATGTGTGTATGTGTGTGTACTTAAGAAGAACTTCCTAAAGAGGATTTATCACTTACCCCTGGACTATACCACCCGAGAATCCTAAATGTTCAGAGAATGATTCCTGCAAAAACAGTCTACATAATTATAAAAGGCTTTCAAAGACACTGTCAGCTATCAAATGCTATCGTCATGGAGACAGATACATCTGCATCAAACTCCACAGTGGTACCTCTATCTGCTGGAACATGTACGGGTGGTTACAGATCTTCCTCAGCTGCATGATGGTGTTCATCAGTGTCTTTGTGCCTCCTTTACCCTGATGAACAAAACAAGACAAGACTTGCAGTGGGTCTTCACTTCATTCTCATTCATAAAAAAATCTATGTAATAGTTGACTAATAAAATCTAATTTGAGAGCAAAGAACCAAACGGCACTAATATAGCATTTTACTATGATAGTATATATTATATTAAATAAGTAAATTATCTGTCCACCAATTAATCCAGGTAAAGCATTAAAAGAAGTCTGACGATTCATATGCAACTCATTCCGAGCGTCAGCTGGATTTAATTAATTAAAAAAAAATAAACACATACATATATTTATCATGTGTGAAAATTAAAATACTGTATGTGAATCAAATAATGTGACTTCCATGCAACTTATCATTTTTCTATTATTACTCATCAACTTCATCCTGCCCTCACCTTCTTGTCTTTCTCTGATCCATCAGTCAGCAGGACGCCCTTGGCCTGCATGTGTCTGTACAGAACCCGCTGAAGAGACGACATGTCACACTTGATCACATATTCCACCTGAAGGAGAGGAGAGACACATAGACATCAGCTGACTGAAGGCTAGAAATGGACACTACATAATGCCCTTCATATTTACCAGATAACATATAACAATACAAGGAATATTAAAGAAGCAGACGTGCTCCAACTTGACTATTTGTTTCCAGTAGGCGGCCATCAGGACTATTCTGTGTAAAATGTGTTTTCTCATTAATCTGATGTGCATTGAGAGGTGAGCCGTGCCTTCTCTGGAAGCTGTGCTTCCACTTCCTTCTTCAATCTGCGTAACAGGAAGGGTCGGAGCACTTTGTGGAGACGACGGATGATCAAGATGGTCTCCTCTTCATTAAGGTCCACCTAGAAACAGAAAAAGAATATATCACCTGTTGCCACCTCTTAAATGCTGATAAATAGATGTCATGTACAGCATAATCACAGAGCTGACTGATTGGCTAAGTCCTGCCCACCTTCTCTCCAGTCATGGCAAAAGGGGCATTGAACCACTGCTCAAAGGTGCTGCAGCTCTTGAAAATGGTCGGCAGGAGGAAGTTGAGCAGCGCCCAGAGTTCAGGAAGTTTGTTTTGCAGCGGCGTCCCTGTCAGCAGGACCCTCCGCGGGGCCAGGTAGTGGGTGTTCAGGACCTGGGTCAGCTTACAGTGGTGGTTCTTCATACGGTGACCCTCGTCCACGATCATGTACTTCCAACGGATCTGATGGGGCAGAGGAGGAGAAGAGAGGACGGGACAGGAGAGGGCATTTGGATAACGCTCCTTCTATACCGCCTCGCTGCTCATGGCCATCCAAACCAACCAAAAAAACACAGAGTGCTCATGAGGAGGATCTGTCGTCCAGTCTGTCCTCATGACATTAGCTGGCTCACGTCGAAGCCTTAACCCATCGTAATGGAGAAACTCTTGCCTGAACAACAACACCCACCTGAGAGGACAGTCAGGAAGCCTATATGACTACATGAGTGCATAGCAGCATGATGGCAACCGAGGACAGTGGAAGACGCAGTAAACAGGCAGGGGCAGCACCTAGGAGAGAGCACTGAGACGCAGCACAGGGGACGGTCAGACTGGCTGAGAGGAAACACTCTTAGACGGCTATGTGGGGGTTGATGGAGCGGAGCCGGGAAACAAAGACACAATGGAAAGTTCAAGCAAATATGTACATGTGTAGAACGACAGAAAGAGAGGAACAGCATGTTTGCCTGGGTGCGTTTCTGTTGCATTTGGACATAAATTCTCACCTTGGCCAGGACTTGTTTGTCCTTGATGATGTACTCATAAGTGGTGAGTAAAACATTGAACTTTCCGCTACGCAACTGAGGAACGAACGCTCTTCTGGCAGCAGGAGATCCCTGAAAGAAAAGAAAAGGTTAAATATGAAGGTAAAAGACAATATCCCATGATGACTGTTGTTATACTAAATGTGGAATACACTACCAACCAAAATAAAAATTGTTAAAATCCATGAATCCATCGCTCTATTTTTAACTATTTTATAACGTTCTATAATTGTATTCAACCTCGATGTCTTTATTTTGTGCCTTCCTTTTTGTTTTCTTTTTGCTGTTACTGTATATTGTTATTCATGTGACCTTGATATCTTTTTTATTAATTCCTTTTACTAAAAGCCTAAGAGAGACAGGAGCTGGAAACTAGCAACTAACAGCACCACTGCTGTAAATGTGAACCTCTTCGGTAACAGGCTGGAGTAATACTACGTTAATATGCATTAAATATATCAAATAACCCTTATCAAATAATCTATATACATACAAAAAAATAACATTTGGGTGGTGTCAAAGCAAAACTCACCTTATATGACACTTTTACGACTGTCGGTGCCCACTTGTCGAACTCATACACCCAGTTAGAAAGCGTCCTGTCAATGAGACAGCTCACTTGTCTTTCAACAATTTATTCTTAATAATAAAATAAAATAACATTTTTTCTTTACTTCTGGCTTAGTGAGTAAAGGAGTTTATCTTACGAGAGGGGAACAATGATGAGGTAGGGTCCATTGAGCCGCTTGTTCTCCATGAGGTAAGTGATGAGGGCGATGGTCTGGATGGTTTTTCCCAGACCCATCTCATCTGCCAGGATCCCATTCAGGTTGTTGTTGTAGAGGGAAACAAGCCACTCCAGACCTTTAATCTGAGAAATGACAGGAGGGAATTTCATGCAGGGAAGAATTTCTACAAGGAGATCTTTACTGCAGCTTGGTGTTAGAATACAGTGTATACGATGGCCCCAGTAGTAGCCTTAATGCTCACTATTAGCTAATGCTAACATAAAAAAGAAATATAAAACAGACAAATCCAGCTTGTGCATAGAGAAAATATTGAATTTAATAATTTAATAATAATAATAACCAAGTGTAACAGAGATGCAGTTCTATACTATAAAATATCTGAAACTTGCTTCTTTATGTATTTTCCTTTACCTGATACTGTTTGAGTTGTCCATTGATCAACAAACTGGATTGTTTATCCACCCTCTCAGTGACAGCGTGAGCCACAGCATAATAAGACTGGAGTCCTCGGGCAAACGCTGCACCACTATACTCATCATCCACATCCTGTTTAGCATTCCTGCAGAGGAAACACAGAACTAACCATGCATATACAATAAACAATACACTAATGAAGGAATAATAGGGTTTTGATTGAGAAAATGAATTAATATATTGAAATATATTCAGTTGTCGGACTTGTTACATCTGTACCCACTCAATAATGTGCCGGACATCCACCTCTGACACGTCTTCGCTGTCAGGGTCTGTAATCTTCTTCTTTTCTTCTACTGAAGGAGCTGCTGAAGGCTGAGGCTCCTCTTCTTCCTCCTGACACACAGCAAGTTTAACAAATTATCAGTAAAAAACAAGAAAAGCTGCTTCTTTCTCCCCTTGGGGTAGTGAATATGGGACTTTTTTTTTTTTTTACATCTTACTAATAAGCGCACCTCCTCCTCTTCCTCCTCTTCGCTGTCTTCACTGTCTGAGCGCGGAGCCACTTCATAACTGGACAGACATGTACACGCAAATCATTATTGCAAATGTTACTGTAAATGTACAAGTGGAACTCATGCAACTGTTCCACACTGTTCCTTATTTCAGCCAAATGCACCTAACACACACTAAATAAAGTGTTTATTAAATTTAAAGACTAAAGATGACAAGACTAAAAGCCTGTAGCCTTGCTAGTTACCTTATGAGGCTGTGATGTTCATAAGATACAAAAATGAAAATGTTAATGGCTAGCAAAGGGAGGGGAAACTTTGCTATTCTCAGATCCACCAGTAGAGGAATAAGTTTGGCTTAAAGTAGGAAAGAGACTTTGTTAAAATTTTAACATGCATATGAGTTAGCTAACAAATTGCTGGACATTATGTAAACATTGGAATTTTACAATCCTAAGTTCTCATGCGAAAGTTTTGTAATATTTTAATCAGAACTTGTTGATAAGTTAGTAATTTCCATGTTTCATATTTATTTAAATGTTTACTGGTAGCATGGAAATGTCCGAACATGTTGTTTATGTTAGCATAATGTAAGCCTGCTAACAGGAGAAAATTAGCATGCTAGTATTTGTTAAGGTACTGCAGCTTTCATAACATATAAATTAAGTTGTTAGGCGGCTGAAAATGGCTATTCTTAGGTCAAGGAAATGTGAAATAATTATCACCTCAACCTTTATTCAAATAAACTGTATTTCAGGTGGACTTTGTTACAACTAGCAAAAGAACGACAAGAGAACATCTAAAAAACATTATTGGCATTTTACTACAGTAAGCAATTTTAAGGTTAAATGTTAATGTTTATTATTATAACATCTAAACATGTATTACGTTCACAGGACACCCTAATGTTTAGTATGTGTTTAACATTCATCTCAAGTTGAAGTTCAATAATTATGGTCATGAATCAATGATGTGTTCATTCCTGTTGGATGAACCTGGCGACACTAAATGAAGCTCATATCAGGCACTTTGGATCCATCCTCTGGGGACCATGAACGTCTGTACCATACTTCATGACAATCCATCCAATATTAGGTAATTATTCTGAATTCAATTCAATCGGGTATTTGGACCTATAGTACAGATGGATCGACAATGACACGGCACTAACGTGATATAACACAATCGCCTTCTTTCCACACTCACACACACAATCACTCTTCAGTTCTCCAGTTCAGGTCTCACCCAGGGTTCATCTCCAGCCAGGTGTCCAGCTGTCCAGCTTTAGGAGCGTCCACCCCTGTCAGGATGTTTCCACTGTCCACGTGAATGACCTTTACAGGCAGGTCACTCATCTGACTCGTCTCATCCAGAGGCTGCGGGGGGAGAGTCCTAAGTTAGCTTTCAGGCTGAGCTTGTTTGATTAGGCTGGATTTAAATGATGGCTTATTTGAAACAGGAGAAGATAGTTAGTAAGCAAATCATTGATTTCTAAACCTGGCTGTGTGTAGAGGTTACGTTTTTCGTCAATGGTGATAATGTTGCTAATTGGCCAATTTAACGAATAAATAAATCAAGCATATATGGAACAGACCTTTTTCACAACAGCAATATTGACATGAAATAGTAGGTAAACTCAGGTCTTAGCATTAATAATAATTAAAGTTCCATATTAGCAGAGTCTCCTCAGTGACCAACAGCAGCACCTGATTCTGTTTGACTGGAACATTAATTAGTATCATTGGTAACACCTGTGTTCACCTTATGTTTCATGACAATATGGCTGCTGTGAAAAAGGTCTATTATGTATTTTTACACCACAGAAAATTGTCCCTTCCTAAGTCCCACCCCTTTTCACTCTGTGCTCCAATAGCAGTTCAGCAAGCTTGTTACCAACTTTCACCTTTCAGATAAATGCAGCTCATGTATTTTTAAAAGAAAAACACATTTTGAAGAAGGTAACAGGATTATGTAAAATCACATGACATTGGTGTCACAATCTTTAAGGACAATCCAATCTATACAGTCACATTTTAAGGTATCCAATAGAAGCAAAAAAACTAGCTAACTAGCTAGCTGATGTACAGCTACATCAAGAGGAATTATCAACATTAGTTTTCTTCCTTCTTATTTCTGTGGTAACATGAAAGAGATCTGAAAAAGGACACATGGTTTGGTTGCAGACACTTTAAAGCTGAATTATCATTAACCAGAAAACATCCAGGCTAACTCTTCTCTGTTTATATTATCTCTGTAACGCTACACACAGTTCTAAAGTCACTTTTGGTGTTATTTAACAGAAGAAGTCACTGTTTTACTTAACGATCCCAGATGGGGAAAAAGGGGACAGATACCCAGCAGTGTTTGTTTCTGTCAAGCTTGTTCTACCTGGCAACAGTAACTAAGGTAAATGGTTGATTGTTTTCATAGAACTCGTGTGTCTTGGATGGTGGCTTTTAATTTTGACCTGTTGCTGATTGTGTTGTGTGTTGAGATATGTACGGTACACATATATTTGTTTTATCTCTTCATTGTGTTTTCAGCAGACAGAAACGTTCTAACAAACAGCAGATATAAAGTCTGCAGTACAACTTAAATCCAACCACCCAAGCTGACTGTGGTTACAAAAAAAAGAGTAAATATGAAGAAAATAATTTAGTAAGAGAAAAGTAATAAACATGGAAAAGTAAATAAATATTTAGGCTGTATAGATCCTGATTTTTGCTGTTGTTGTTTTAAGCTTGATAATGATCTGGATCTGTTAACAAAACGCTGCACAAAGAGTGTGCTGTGCAACAAAATCATTGTGGGAACAAAGCACAGTGAGTAATTTCTACTTTTTCCATGACTACACACACACACACACACACACACACAAAACCTACCCTGTGAAGCATTGTGTGAAATTTGATCTATGCTGTGTTAGCAAGGAGGTCTCTATAGAGACCACTGAGAGCAACAAACCACAGTCTGGTTTGTGTTGTGGACTAAGCAGCGACTGAAACAGCTGCTGTAACTATCTCTTCCTTATTGGAACAGATAAACTGTACAGCAACGTTAAATGTCTGCTCACCTCTCCATCAGGCCCCAGGGCAGGAGTCTGTCCCTCAGCGAGCTCCAGCTGCAAGACAGGGGGAGGTCGACCAATCACAACTGAACCCACATAGATTACAGTTCAGAGGTTTGGGGTCACCCAGACAATTTAGTGTTTTCCATGAAAAGTCACACTTTTATTTACCACCATGAGTTGTAAAATGATTAGATTTTTTTATTACATTAACCTTCTGACACAATGAGCAAACACATTGTACCATTAGAACACTGGAGTGATTGTTGCTGGAAATGGGCCTCTATACACCTATGTAGATATTGCACCAAAAAGCAATGTAAAATTAGCATTGTGTATAGTTTATTTCTGATTAGTTTAAAGTTATCTTCATTGAAAAAAACAGTACTTTTCTTCAAAAATGTCTAAGTGACTCCAGACTTTTGAACCATAGTGTACAGTCCCCGATACACTGAAGCAGCACAGCATAATCAGAATTAAGACCTTTAAGTGTTGGTGCCGCTGTTGTTTGACATACCTTCTTTTTTTTCTTCTTTTTCTTCTTCTTCTCCTTCAGGGCCTGAGCAGCTTTGTGAGCTCTGACCAGCTCCGTGAGGTTGGCAACGTACTCGTCAGTCTGCTGCAGAAGGTAGGCCAGGCGCTTGTCCTTCTTCTGGTCAATCAGCTTACGGTAGCCCTCCTCATCCTCCGCCTGGGAACACAGACACATGTCCAGAGTGTGTGTGTGTGTGTGAAGGAAGGTGTGTATAAGTGTTAGTGTATTATGTCTCTGTGTTTCTGTGTGGGACCATCATGGTTTCTTCTCACCATGAGCCTCCTCATTCTCTCTTTCTCGATGCGCTCATTCTCTTTCTTCTGCTCCCGTTCCGTGTTGGCGTGGTAGGTCGCCACAGCTTTGGTAAGTTTCTGAATTTTTCCTGTGATGGACCGGTGGTATTCTTTGAAGTCTTTGGCATGCTGAAGGATGCTGTTAAGATATTCCTGAAATCAGAGCGTGAGGACAGGGACAACGGGAGAGCGGGGAGTCAATCAAAATTAAATCTTTAACATTATTACGGAGAAAGTGACGGCTGAATTGATTCTCTACCTGATGTTTCTGCCTGCGTTTGCGCTCCTGCTCGATCTTCTGCTGTTTCTCCAGCTTCTCTGTGATGCGGGCTTCTCGCAGGCTCTGCCGCTTGCTTCTCTTGTAGGCCTTGGCGTCAAGAGCCGTCTCCAGAGCTGTGTCGCGCCGCATACACACCACCACCTCCTGACGCAGCTGTGGACAATCAAACACATAGACATTATTATTAACATGCATCGATGCACACGCATGCAGTAGTTCTTATGGTCTGTCATTCAACGGCGACGAGCAAAGATTAATGTTGCAAAGGTTAAAGGTGAAAATGCGGATGATGTAGCACCCACCTGTCTCTGGAAGTTAAGTAGTCGCAGAGCTTTGAGCTCGATAGTAGCTTTGGTACGTAAATCACCAGCCAGAGAGCCCGGCAGGTTCTCCAGCTCAGCGATACGATGGGTGATACGAGCCTGTAGCCTGCAACAGCAGACGGGCATTACAAAGAATTCTGGTAGGAATTACGAGGCAGGCAGGATTCAACCTGCTGTGGTTTAACTTAGTCCACTCATCAAGCCAGTAAAAACGTCACAAAGCCGCTGACGTACCTGCATTCCCTCTCCTGCAGTATCTCCACCGGGTCGAGGCCGCAGGGTTTCTGGACGGGGGTGATGCGGTTCTGCTTGGCGTGGTAAGGCATCATGGGAGTAGGCTGTGCCGGCTGGCCGGGGGACTGGGTCTGCGGAGGCATCACCGGGGAGGCAGCAGGGGGGACCGAGGGCGGAGCAGGAGACGGGCGGCCAGTGGGCTGAGGGGGGATCAGCTTCTGGGGAGCGTTGGAGGGGACTGCTGCGTTCACCATAGGGCCTGGAGGAAAGACGGGAAGGTCCATACAACACTGCTGAAAATGCTGCTGCAGCATTTGTTTTATTTATAATTGTCCCAAATCTGTCTGCAGATGTGTAATAAATGCCCATTACAAGTTCACACAACTTGAGGTAACATTTGAATTTAAATAATTTTTGGTCAACTACGGTTCCTGATTCAAAGATATCCAATTTAATATATATATATATATATATATATATATATATATATATATATATATATATATATATATATATATATATATATATATATATATAAATTATTCTCAATGTTTCAACAGTTGGAACAAGTGAATATTTTTTGCTTGAAAAATAACTCAAAGCTATTTATTCATTATGTTGAGTTGGATTCACTTCATTGTCCTTTTGCTGTATTTAGATGTTAATACAGTGAGTAGAGTGTGTGGGATTTTTTGATTCCTTCACACTTTCTTCACACTCAGAAGGTGTTTTTGATCCTCTGCATGTATCCGTAATAATTTCTGTTGTGGAACACCTTCGTCCGATCTTGTTGGGATGAAAAATCCTTTTAACATTTAGAAAACAGAACGTTGAAATACTCCCGTGACCCCTGAAATGTGCTGCTGCACAAAAACTGCTTCATTTTATATTTATAGGCTGTAACAAAAACAATTTTTCTTGGACTGAATTTTAGATAGATATTGGACGGCAGGCTTCAGATTGTCTCTATCATTACATTATTTAGGCCCATTGTCTACACTAATAGGAAAACACTGAAGCCCAAAACCCATATCGCAATCAAGAAAATCATGAATTATGACTTCAATTATCGGCTGAAATCAGCCTTGTGTACTGGAGGACAAATGTTCTAATCCTACGAACTGAATCATTTTCTAAACTGGGTTAGGGATGTTAATTGTATTTTATTTGGACATACCGGATCTCACTCAGCCTCTTTTCTTCTAACATCCTCGGCAGGCTTCAACAAAGGCACTTAAACTAATTCAACAAGAGAGGCTGGTGTGTCCGTGAGGTCTGACGGCAGCACCATGTACCTTCAGGCCAGGACTTGGGTGGTCCGTTGAGGTTTTGTCCCTGCACCCCAGCCGGGGTCCCTGACGGGCCTGGCGGAGGCATGTTGGGTCCCATCAATCCTGGAGAAACAAAGAAGCCCAGATGCTCTCAAGTACAAAGGCACATTTATAACTTTGTTCTTACATAATCTGAGAGGACGACTGTGGGAGGCTTGTGAAAAAAAAGAAATCCTGATTCATGGCTAAACACAAATATAAATGTGACCCCTGAGGTTTGTTATCATACCAGAAATTCCCCACATGCCCCTCACCATGAGCTCTGCTGTAGCCTGAGCCCATCGGCCCTAGTCCTGGTCCTGCTGGTCCGACCCCCGGCCCGCCTCCAGCTCCAGGAGCCAGGGTCGGCATGGGCTGCTGCTGCTGCATCCCGGGCATGGGCCTCTTCCCTTGGACAGCCATCTGGAGGTGGTCTGGCAGGGGCTGCCCCCGGGCCAGCATCTTATAGGCCATGATCTGGGCTCTGAGTTGGTGCAGCTGGTTCTGATTGAAGGGAGTCGGGCCACCAGGGCCGGCGGGGCCGGCAGGTCCGCCAGATTCCAGGCCAGAACCAAGGCTGGGGACGCTGGATCCGAGACTCGGTCCAGGGCTGGGGCCAGGACCGGAGCTACCCGGAGGGCCGGGGCGGTTGATGGAACCCAGCGTGTGCTGGTCTCCGCTGGGGCCGTCTAGAGACGTGGAGGCAGAACCAGGACCACCAGAGGAGGAGGAAGAAGAGGAGGACGGCATGAGAGGACCGGAGGGGGGACCATTTGATGGGACCGGACTGGAGTGGTCAGAGCCGCCTAGTGGGGAGTGGTAGCCTGGAAGACACAAACAGAATAATAATGTCAAAAATGTCATGGTGTAACCCTAAAAACTTGGTAACAGATATATAACTGTATATGGTGTATATATATAACTATTAAGTTAGTTATATATATATATATAACTAGTTTTTTATCGGTTAAAATTTGATGCTTATAAAACTATATTTTAAAAAGTTTTTCGACTTTCTCATCTCGCCAAACATTATTTGTCACTGACCCAAAGACAGATGTGTAGGGGGGCGGACACAGCAGTAAATCCCTCACAGAGAGATTTCAATCAAAGCCCCAGAAACACAACGGCCTCTTGTTTCACAGCGGCGTGGGCTGGTAGAACGTGAAGCTAATCAAACATCACGAGCTGCGTGGGATCTTCTTCTACCAGCTACTGATGTCATGAGTCTCGTCACAGCTTAACGGGGCTTTGTCCGTAAAACCACGAGATCCAGCAGCCTCCAGACAAGCAAATATTTACCCACAAATCTTAAAATGATGAAATGTCTTCACTTCTCCCTCTTAAGTCCCTCATTTAACTGAATGGCTTCTCTAACCAAATCTAGCTATGTTTGCACATGGCCCAAAGTAAAAATGTCTTATTGATTATTCCTAATACAGAGGGGAGCAGGCTCAATACTGAAATAAACCAAAAACCTGGTGTTTCGATTCACTATATATGGTCAGTTTATGCAAATACCGTCTGGCTGGTGAGACCAGCTGGTCAGCAGAGAGAACATGATCCGATGAACTGATCCGTGCAGCTCTTTGGTAATTTACTGCTGGCTCTAATGTCTCTGGAGCATTTTGATGCATGACATAATTCCCTTTTTGGAAGAAAGCTAGTCTTGCTGATGAAATCCAACAATTGTAGCTGCAACAGTAGTTTGTCTCAATGTAAAGTGAAACTGAGGAGAGGTTTACATCAGAGGCTCCATATGTACATGTCACTACATTTTAATAAATATAAATGTAATAAAATGAACAGATTGATCTTTGTTAAATTTTGTTTTATTTTAGCTACATAACAGCTTGGATTTCCATTAGAGCTACACGACAGACTGAATAGCATCATTTTATTTCCTGTTATAAAAAAAGTGTTGGTGGAAATTATTTTGTCAGTTTGATGTGTTGAGGACTCAGCAAGTTTGACTCAGGAGTAACATTACAAACTTCTAAAAACAGAAGTTTAACTTTATACAAAAATATAAAGCTCTGACAAAAAATAAGAGACCACTGCGAAATGCTCAGTTTTTCAGATTTTACTACTTATAGGCATGTGTTTGGGCAAAAGGAACGTTTTTGTTTGAGTCTATAAACTACTGACAACATTTTCCCCAAATTCCAAATAAAAATTAATAAAAAATTGTCAAAATAACCAAAAAGATGTGAAAAGATTTGAAAAATGTTTTCAGACCTCAAACAATGCAAAGAAACACGATCATATATATATATATATATATATATATATATATATATATATATATATATATATATATATATATATATATATATATATATATATATATATATATATATATATATATAGTATATATAGTATATATGGTGGTAGTTGTATATATAGAGCTCCAGAGGTTGTCCTGTCCAGTCTAAACATGAAGCTTCACTTCACATTGAGATAACGTAACGTGGCAGCTAGAATTGTTCGATTAAATCTGTGAGACCAACATTTGTCTTCCAGAAGGAGTTACATCATACATCAAAATGCTCTAGAGACATCTGAGCCAGTAAAATACCAGAGAGCTCACAGACCAGTTCATCGGATCATGTTCTCTCAGGGATGACGATGGAAGTCTGTGTGGCATCAAGCTGAAACTGAAAACCAGTGACACAATAAAGAAAGTGACAGCACAAAAAAAGAAAAGAACAATGAAAGAGAACCATTGAAAAACACATCTAAATTAAATTATGAGATTGTAAGATTTTTTTTTTATTCTTGTTTAATTTCAATATTTTGCATTTTCCAATCCATATTTTCAGTGATTGAGTCTAACAGCAAACAAAGACTCTAAGTCATATCTTGCGACAGCAGAGATCCTCCGTGTCATGATCACACCTCTACAGATAAGTCATCATCATCACACAAACACACATCTCACCCTACAGGTTCCTTACACCAAGCCCACATGCTGTGCCTACCTTGTGAGTGCTGGTCCAGAGGACTGGGTGGGGGTCCCATGCCGCTGTGCCCACCCGGCCTCATAGACAGTCCCTTCATCTGACTGAAGCGGCTCTCCTCACTCAGGCTCTTCTCATGCATGCCCTCCATCGGCTGTGGAGAAAAAAATCACACCGTGTGAAGGAGAAACCATGTAGGTAATCTGTGAGAATGCTAAACAAGTAATACAGTTATGTTGGGTAGAAAGAAAACATAAGATTCAAATTTGTAATAAAACAAAAATTTCAAATTACAGTACATGTGAGTTGTGGTAACTGTGGATAATAAGGAGTATGGGTTTCTGATTTAACTATAGTTACAGTTACAGTTGTGATTTCTTCTGGTTTATAGATTAAAACAAATGGGAAGAAAATGCTACATTTTTCTGTAAAACTGGCTCGAAAAAGTTCATATTATTATTACAATATCCTCTTATCTTGTGCATTATCATGGGTAATAATTGGACAAAACTTCATATGGCAAGTGCAGTACTTCCTTCCTCGTCCATGACGTCTACCTGAGTTGTGTTTGGGAATTTGATAAATTATGATATTTTTTTGTATCGTGAGTGGTACAGTGCTAAAACAATAGAATACAATAAAGTTTATCTTGAAATATTACAGAATAGTAGACAATCACAATGGCTGTCTAATATATAGATTAGTATTTATGTTACATATGTCTATAATGAAATAATACATTGTAATAATACATTTAAATACTACTACTGCTATTACTACTACTGGACTTTATTAATTGTATATAGTCGTTTTCCTTTTGTAACAATGTTACAAACTGCTTGATTGAGAAAAAATACTGAAAAAATAATGTTGAAAACAGTGAGATCATCAGATACAGGAAGTTAAGAAGTTACAAACAGGAGAGAATTTAAAATTCACAGGATGAAAAAATAACACCATAAGAAACATGACGTTCTTGTAAAGGCTTTATAAAGTAATTAACAACACAGATGTTTCGTGTCTAATCTCAATAGGCAGAATGTTCCAGTCTGGCGCCTCTAACTGCAAATGTTCAGGCACCAACCTGAGAACAACAAGGAGTACAACATTGAACTTTTAAAACACACATAATCACGTTAAATAGTAATAATTCTGCAAATTAAAATATATGAATATGAAGTTATTTGAAAACCTACCAAGTCGTGACGTTGTGCTGTGGTGTCTGCTCTACATTTCTATGTGGATTTGCTGTTTTAAGCCCTTCCTATGTATGAATAACACATGAATGGAGCTAAATGATGGACCTCTAAAAGTAGCCGTGCCTCGGCCCTGCTGCTGTCTGACCGGCCTTACTTTGTGCAGAGGGTGCATGTTCTCCTGGCCGTATCCAGAGGGTCCGGGTTGGGGGTGTCCAGAGGGAGGGGGGCCAGGGCCGGGGCTGGGACCCATCAGACTGTGAGAGGAGCCCGGGGAGGGACCGGGACTGGGACCCAGCATGGCTCCGGGGGAGGGACCCGGACCAGGGGAGGGACCGGGGCAAGGCGTGCCTCCTATGGGGGGGTCTGGTGTCGACATGGCCCCGGATCTCCTGCTCCTGGATGAGCAGCAGGGACCTGGGGGGTGGAGGAGAGAGAAAACTCAGCAGAGATGGCGATGCAATATGCAAAAGTTGGTTATGTAGACATTTAATTTGTGTTTTAATGAATTAAAAAAAATCTTTAAGGAAAAAAAAAGTCTTGACAGAGAAGCTGCATGTCTGCCTTGAACTACAGGATGCTGGTAAATGAAGTGGGTGCACAGTCTTTGCAGGATATGAGTGAATTTTTGTCCAACGCCTCTCAGATGTGATCTGCCTTCTCCTGCTGCACCAAATCACCCGTTGCGTGCAAGTGCAAATACAGCTGCAGCACAGGGAAACACAGCGAAATTATGCACATGAGCAGCCGACTCTACTGAGAATCTCCACACTCAGACCATGAAAGGGTGTCAGTTAAATATAAAAAGGGGAATGGCGGACTGTGTTTGTGCGACTGACCTACCCGCATCAACAGGACAGGCGGTCCTTGGTGAATTTCTGCGCTCCCGAGTTGATATATTGGGAGGTAAAAGAAGACGCAGCAGTTGTCGCAATTAGTCCACTCACCCTCTTTGTAATCTGCCTTCGAGCGTTGATTTGTTTCACGGATGTGGCTCGAGCGCCCCCCTCCACCGCTGCTATGACCGAATGTCTAGTCACGGCTGTCCCGCAGTGCGCATGCGCGCGCAGCGACTCTCCGCCGCGTCTGGGTACATGGATGGAGAATAAAGAAACGCACGTTACGCGCTTTCAGCTGTAATTACATGTCAGTGACTTTAAGATACTTAACGATTCGAGTCTCGAGTTCCGTTTAAGACTTTTTAAAACTTTAAATGAAAAAATATGAATCCTTTACTTTTTCTTTCTTTGTTTCTTTTAAACCCATTAGTTTTATTTTCTAATGATAATAATAGTTGGCCCTTGTCCTAGATCTACAGAATAAGTACATAATTAATGTAGTGAATTAATGGCAAAATAGTAAAAATACACACAAGACTAAAGGAAAAACAGTTAAATAATTGATGAAATGACTAATTGTAAGTAAAATAATAACCAGACACAATATGGCTCATTTTATTTCTCTTAACTTATAGAAACTTATGCCTTTTTAAAAAATTTTCTCAAAGAACCTGCCTGTGGCCATCAAATTAACACAGAGACACTATGAGTCAGTGGACCCTAAACTCACTCCTCTGCATTTTCCTTCTGTCCTATAATACATATTTAAAGCAATATTTAGTATTATTTATTATTTGAGTAAAACACATTCAATGCCATATTTATTTAGTACAGTACAATAAATCCTGTCCATATTTGTACTTATTTGTTTTCTTATTATAATTTCTTGCCTTTACTTTTACTTTTGTTCTTTTAACTTGTACATTTGAGTTGAAGATGCAATGAAAAGCAATTTCCCATTCGGGATTAATAAAATATTCTGATTCTGTCATATGAAACGTGCTATATAAATAAACTTGCATATAACCTTAACTCACCATGAAATAGAATTCAATTTCTTTACAGAAAATGTTAAACAGAAACTGCATTTCTGTGATAAATGCCATGTATAAAATGGTCAGGAGTATAAATAAATAATAGCATTAAAATCCTGAACTGCTGCATGATTTATTCAACAAAATATCACATTAGTGTATGAAATAATAATCAAGCATTAAAGCCTTTTGGGGATTTATGAGCTTCAACTATTAGACTACAAGAGGAAGGTTTCCTCTGTTTTCTGTTCCAACATGGAAATATTCAGAGGACTGTTACACTCAGTAACAAACAGATCGCATGAGATTCATGTGAAATGTGATTCCAGTGTTTGAAGTTTAATCAGGACAGCAAAACAGAACATCAGTAGTGCAACTTGCAATAGTTGCCTTCATGTAAAAAAGAGACAAACAAAATACAACGACAGTAGAAGCTTGAGAATCAAACACAAAACTCCATTCAGTTCAGGCCAGTCACACAAAGTTGACTATATAACTTTGCTGCATAAATCAGGGAACATGAACTCAGGTTAGTCGGCGGAGATCCACATTGGTCCCCAGCTGAAGGGAAAACTTCTCTCCACCGCCAGTCTGGGATGTGAAGGAAGTCCTTGAGAAACGGGAACATTCTAACAGCAGATTTATGGAAGTGTTGCATATTCTTTATGGTGAATTATGGAGAGAGCCAAAGCATGTGAGAGATGAAGGATCCGGTCATGTGTGTGAGATTCTAGCTGACTGCAACACTGGGAATTTACAGCTGCCCACAGTGCTCTTGGAAGAATTTGAAAACCTGGATGAGATGCAGTGTGACAGACTCCTAAAAACACTTGTACACAGATTAAAGTCAAAACAATTCAACTACGCTAACTCACATGTAAAACCCACATTCATAAACCTGATAAATAAATTCAAAGAAGGACAAATATAAAGGAGATGTACAGCTGATGGTGTATATTACAAGTCTTCTCCACCACAGAGAATAATATCAGGCTTGTCCCTGACAAGTGAGCTCATTAAATAGAATTAAGACTACAAGTCGGCTTCAGTGTATTGAGTTCAAACCAGTTGCTTGTAACGTGAAGCGGTTGATTTTTCATACATGTCTGACTGTGGGCTTTTTAAAAGTCTACAAAAAAAAGTCAGTCAAGAATACTTCAAGTACTTAAAATGTTCCTAAACACGATCCATTTTGAAAATCATGCCTTTACCCATTCAGTTCCCATTAATGCCTGTTAGCTTAAACACCCACGCTGGTCCACACAGAAGTGATGCAAGAAGACACATTTTGTATTTCTGTTGACCAGCAGGCACAAAAGCATCAGATGTCCACTTCACAGCTACACCTGAAGCAGAGTGAAGTTCTTCCCTTTTAAAAGGAAATTAAGGATCCTCTTCTGCCCCCTATGGACGAGAGCTGAGAGAACATCCTCCATCCTCGCTGATCTACAGGAAGACAAACTCATCACTGGTTCTCCTGTTGTTACTCCTGCCCAGTTTGCCTGGGGGCAGGATGTGGGCCGCAGGTCCGCTGTGATTACTGCTGTGACCCTCCAGACCATAGTCCTGACCCTGGCCCTCTACGAAAGTGAATATGGGGTACTTCTCTGTAGATGATGACAGAGCCTGGAAGGAGAACAAACACATTAGGGACATTGGAACGTGTAAAGGTTTGGCATCTTTCCTTGAAAAATGACTTTAAAGATGAGTGAATTACATTTCTGCCAATTGACTAATCATTAAAATCAACTCTCAGCAGAAGGAACTTGACATGGTGCTGAAATGTTGCTGTTCTTCTGTTATTTAAAGCCATCTCATAGACAGAGAGTGTTAAACTCACCTCACTAACAGCAGAACATAGAGACTCAAAGTCCTTCTTGTTTTTGGCATAAAACCCGATGGTGCAGCTGGGATCCATACGGTTGAAGGGCATCTTTTTGGGAGCGCTGCAGTGGAAGGACTAGGGGGTGAAAAAAAGGTCAAAGAAACAAAGTGTTACCAAGTCATTACTTATCTTTACCTGTACAGTTTAAACGGTATTGAATGACGGTCACGTTGCAAAGTTCAATACAATCAGAGAAGAAAAGATTAAAGACTAAAGAGAGAGAGAAAAAAAGCAGAAAAAGTGCAACCGACCTCCAGTGAGAAGTTGTCTTGTGTTACATCCACCACAGGCTGGCAGTAGTGAGGGTCCAGATACAGCAGCTGCTCGTCTGAGAGACAGAAGAAAGGAAAAAGGAATTGAAACTCAGTATTAAAAGATACGAAATTACCCCAATATTTTGAGATGGCAACAGATGAATGTCTTCGTGATGCATTTCCCATTTCCCCTGTTAACAGAAAGTGCCACGGCCAGTTTTCTTTAATCATTACACTCCGTCTCCAAAAAGCAAAAAAAACCCAACAAAAAACAAAAAAACAACCAATGTATCAAAACAGAAAAACAATGAAACAGGGATTATAATGAAGTAGATTTGGGGAAGTGTTTGTGTGGTTGGCAGGGTGTGATGAGCGTTTCTTTCTAAGAACTGAGAGAAGCTTGAGAGAGAAGATGGTTCAAATATCTACACATATATATCTCGTTAGGGATGTTAAAACTTCAAATTAAAGCCAGGAAAAGTGTACGATATGGGAGCTTTAAGTTATATATTATATATATATGGATGTGTCTTATGGTGTAAAGTCTCCCACAAGCCTAAACATTGAGATTTGATGTCTGACTGGGGACCTTTGTTACGTCTGTACTGTCACTGTCTAATAACAGCCAAAAAAACCCAAACATGATTCTTGATTAAAATAATGTGCCTCACTTGTTTTATTACTCCACCATGAGTGAGCCTGTGCCTTGAAAATCTTAGCAGTAATTGAAATAAAGCATTTTTGAAACTAACTTAACATTTTTTTCCCCCGTGCCTATAATTGAGTATTTTTTATTTCCTTATTTGTACTTTGTCTTTTATAGCACCTATCTTCTAAATATAATACTTTAATTTGAATTTGTTTTTATTTATGCAAAGCACATTGAATTTCCCTTGTTCATGAAGTGTGCTCTATAAATAAACTTGCCTGCTGCACCATGGTGGTGTTTTAAGTTTGCTGTGGTGCAGGTTCATTCATGGTTAGATACAGTTAACACAGCATTGCCACCATATAACTAACACCAGCAACTCAAAAACTGTTGACCTGGCGAATGACGTACCACTAGGAGAAGTGGTCGTCAATCATCATAAATACAGAACAGAGAACTGAGTCTTACTGTGGGAAAATCTCTCAAATGTGTAAGTAATTGACAGACGATTTCATTTACGTATTGTATCTGTTGAAAGGATTGTGAAAAGTTTAAACCTCCTGTTTACACAAGAAGGGAAATTATTCAGAATGAGTCGGCTGATCCTGAAGTGAGATGTCATTAGTGTTACAAATACTTTATAAAACACAGCTACAGTCATTTGTGGTAGTTTGGTTGTTTCACAGCTCTAGACTTCTGCTTAACACACTGCAAAGACAGAGTTTCTATGTTGATGTTTAACTAGCTGAAGTTTTTTAGTTCATTACTCCTGACAGGTGAGTAACAAACTGGAGAGACTTGATTGAAAGGAGGCAAAAGAGTAGAAATAATACATTTTCTGAGGCAGATATTTCCAACAAAACATGATGTAATATAAATTCAAATATTCCCTTGAGTCCCATCATAGTTCAAATCAGCAAAGGGAGCCTGGTTCTCACCTTGGAAGCCGACGAAGTACAGCGAATGTTTTGGTTTCCCTCCGATGATTCCAATACAACATTCCAGCTTTAGGATGTTCTGGAAATGAACAAAACAGTTTTTAATATGGGTTGAGTGAGTCCTTAAGTGCAGACAATTATTCCATAAGAGTTAACGTTAATCAGAAAACACATATGGGCAGATGGATGAGTGATGTGAGGCAGAAAACACAGACCTTGACACATTCGATGTAGGACGGGTTCAGGGCTTCCCCTCCCAGCCGAACAGGCACCAGGATGATGACAGACTTCCAGGCCTGGCTGGACGGATCAGGGGGAGTCTGGCTGAGTGACAGATCACACAGATGCACCACGTCCTCCTTGTAGACTAGAACACACAGAGACACCATGAGCAAAAACTGCATCTCAAAAACGGGCAAGATGACCTGAGATGCACTCCTGACTTATGTTGCAAATTATTATTTTTTTTTATATTCTGTAAATCATTATTCCATTGCTCCCTGTACATTATATTTATATATCTAGTAAGGTTATTTGCTCTTGTTTAATACTGTTTTTTGTCAACACCACCATCAACACCAAAGCAAATTCCTTGTAATTGAAAAACTAACTTGGCAATAAATGTGATTCTGATTATTCTAAAGGAGTAGATGATGGAGCAAACCAAAAACACACTATACACACCTGTACAATCCTGAGCCACATACACAGCCAGGTTGTGGAGCACAGTGGTTTTAGCCACTGCTTTCCTGAAAAAACAAAAGCATGTTCAAAACAATCTTTAACAGTGTATGTCAATCATTTCAGTGGTCTTCCAACGTCCTTACCGTAGTATATGTGCCACTATAGAGGGGCCGTACCAGTCTCCAGCTTTCTTCCCTGAACTTGTGCCGATTCCGACCAGCTGGTGAACCCCAAAAGGTGCTGGAGGTAGATCCCCGAACCAGGTGACCAGTCGGTGGTGGATGGGCTCTGCCTGCCTGTCCCTCGCGCTCTCAGTCCTCTTCTTTTGGCTGCATCTGGGCACCTTATCACCTGACAGGGTCTTTTCAGGGGTGTTGGGTCCTCGTGGAGAGCCAAACGAGGGGATGGGGACCCCTCCAGCCCGGGCTGGGGAACGTGGTCGGAACACCTCAAAGTCCACATCGGTTAGCTGGTGAGCATCTGGCCAAGTCCAGTCTATAGAATACAAAAAAGGTTTAGAAATTAACTATAACAAGGTTTTAATAATTTCAGTCTTTAGCTTTAACAATCTGAGTATTTAACATTTAAAGGGGGGCAGGAGGCCATGAAACAAACAAGAAACAGAAATAAAGCAGATAACAAACAGAAAATATGGAAATAAAACAAAAAGCAATGAGACAGCTGCGTAAACTAATATCGTAGGTGAAACAGAGTTAATAAATCCTTGTAGCGGGCACAAAAATGGCCAGAACAACATAAGATTTAGACAACGGTAAAGGATGAAGCCAACTTAAGCACTTACATCCTTTCAATTAAAAGCAAGCTTTCTGCAGAGACTGGAATATGTGCCAAACTATTGGGGATCTGTTTCACTTATTTAAATAAACAAAAGTGCTGATCAGGATTCAGATTGTGCTTCTACCATGGGAAAATTGATTTATATTTTCTGTAAGAGCGAATATAATTTGCCTAATGACAGGGACACAGACCTCTTGGCATCAAGTGGACCAGGAGGCCCTGTGCCAGCAGCATCTGGCCACTGCGCAGCATGCAGCCCCAGCCGCAGTCTGTGGTCCATGTGGAACCCTCCAGCTGAGGAAACTCTCTCCTGTAGGTCAGCCAGATCCTGGACACAAACGCCAGACGGAAACGCTCCACCTCGTCTGAGGGGTGAAGGGATGGAGGAAGCGAAAGAGAAAAAGAATGAGAGAGAACCTGATGGAGAACTCTGTTGTTCTCCAGCATAAAATAAATAAATAAAATTCAAAAGAAGTGTTCAAACCACACCGATTATCCAAAATACTCATTACTCATTACTAACTAATGAGGAACGATATATTAAGGTACCTTTCTCATCAAAGGGGCTAATATCTGATGTGATGTTTTTATATTTTAAGCCTACCTTCACTGTTGAGCAGATAGGAGTGTCCCAGGACAGTGACTGGTGATATCTTGTTGAAGGAGGTTTTAGATTTAACAGTCCAACCTACAGAAACAGAAATGAGCAAGAATAAGTAGATTGGACAGAGAATTTCCAGGCTGTTTCAGGCTACCTATGAATCACTTTGGCTATCTAGAGAAAAAAACATTATTATTAGTAGCAGTACTACATGCAAAGCATGAAAAAACACAAATAATCATATATATTGAGTCATCTATATGGTGAAATAAATGATAAATGATTAAATAATCACATATTCATTCCACACAGACTGACAACGAACCATATTTGACGTTATTCCATGCTGACATCAGTTTGGCCTTCAGTTTATCCATCTCATCCGGCTCTCCTGTTGCTTCTTTGCTGGGATCCGGCGTCTGTGGTGGCCTGTGATCAAAGCTGCCATGCTGCTCCAGGGGCTGCTGCCTCCGGCCCTCGGCCAGTTCATCCTGCATCACTCCCCCCACGTACTGCACAGCGCTGGGGGAAACAGAGTTCATGGCTCTGAGCTCTCAGAGCTGGACGCTGGTGCTCCTCATCGCAACATAGAACTGAGAGATAAAGAGGAAGGGAAGTGGAGGACAGGAGTAAGAGATTAGATTAGCTATTAGCTGTTGATGTTCAGACAACCTCTCCTGCAAGTTTAGATCTGCTTACAACATAAGGACGGCATTGCTCAATGTTTTTTCTTGAACTATCGCTTGTATAGCCAAAGTCTGATAAAGCTTATTCGTCTGTATTTTTTCTTATGTTTAAAACATCTAAGCTCCTTTCAAAAGCACTCTAAAAATAAAATTATTATTATCAGAAGATTGTTTGTTGCCCAATAACTATTACTAGTACAGAGTCAATCCGATAGCAACTGTCCTGCTGCTGTAGATGATTGAACACCAAATATATATTAAGCATGATTTCTGCATTTTTTCCCTTAAGTTGTTACTGAGATGGTATGTTTGTGATTAACTAAGTTAAATGCTAATGATATACATTAACCTATACAGAGGCAGATTTATTGGCTGTATGCTGGAGAATTTCAACAGAAACTACCAAATTACAAAAGCTACACGAATCTAGCAAAGCTATAAATCTGTTCTATTAACATAGGCTGTAAAAACTAAAAGCAGGTCCTCACTTCCTGAAAAAGTATAAATAAATACCACATGTTCAAGTTGTCAGTGCAAACTCAAGTAATCTGCCTTCAAGTACACAATTGCACAATGTGAGAAACACTGAGGAAGGTACCAGTAAGATTTTTCCCCCTGACCTGAAACTGATGAGTAGTAGTTTCAACAAGGAACAAGTACTATGGTGTATCATCAATAATCAGATCATTTCTATGGAAAATAAGAACATCATGTGATTAAAGTTTGACAATCAGCATATTATTGTTCAGTGTCTAAGATGAGAGCCACAGGAATAAAACATGTAACTGTACATGAAGTGGTTGATATTAGCAGCTCCAACAATAATATGCCACTGAAACAATAATGCTTCAGTATTAATGTCATTATGGTCATTTAGAGTAATATAACAGAGGCACCAAACCAACACCTTTACTGCTATACTTTGACTACAATTTGCTGCTAATATTTTAGTACTTGTAAGTAGGATAGTGAACACTTCCAGCACCACCTGGTGTTTTCTGACATAATAATGTTTCCTGTATATAATATAACTAACATAACCATAACTTCCTGTATATAACGTTATATACACACAGAACGTTATATAGACTGCCCAATAAACACAGACTCTTTTTAATGGACTTTTGACGTCGCCAAAAGCAATAAGATAAAGATCCAACAGTGAGACTACTAATAAATAATGATATAATAGTCTAATAATACGTGACCGCCGTGTCTCAACACGTCGTTTAAAGCTCCACCAGTTAACATCTGCCTACCTGCTGTGGTTAAACTGGTCGACACCTTGTAGCTGGTTGGTTCATATCAGATATTCCGTTTGTGTTCAGCCCTCAGATAAAGAAGTGCACTGCTAGCTAAAGCTAAAGCTACAGCTAACTAGACGCTACCCCGGCGTTAGCTAGCGAGCATTCAGACTTGACTAAATGGAGATTTTAATGACTTTCCAAACAAACGAATGTGGTATCCGTATGGTAAGGATTCCTCCATTCACCAAAGGCGATTATTTATACACATCACTGAGAATAAAATCCAGAACGTAGCGGGTTTGTTTCGCTGACCGGAGAACGCTTTGACAGATGAGAACATCGACTTCCTGTTGAACTTTCCTGACGCAACGCGATTGGTTGAAGTTATCACGACGAGGGCGCTGATTGGGTAATAATAGATTCGTAGACGCTAGTGGTCTCCTATTGGCTGATATAAACTCTTACGGTTATGTAATCTGTAACCTAGGCTACGAATCACATGACACGAAATATATAACATGAATAATAATGATCATAATCAGAAGTTTACATTTAATTTATACAGATTTTCATTTAATTTATACGTAAAGCGCTACACTATAAATAACACAATAAAAAGAGCATACAATAAGAAGGTTAAGATGAAAAGCTTCACAAAGACATATAACTGGGAATATGAATGACAGATGCGAAACTGATAACGTTAATTTAATTTTTTTTATAAAGGTTGTTTTCATTGATCTTATTGTTTTTACAGTTTTCCAGGTACTAACGAGTGTCCTAACATTGTTCACAGATGTGAAAATATATTACTGACAGTTTTAGTACAGACACGTTTATCTTTTCTTCTGTGTCTTGGGGTGTATACAACCTAAGGTCTGGAAGAAAAGTAGCCTAATTTAGTATAGAACAATAGCTGCAGTTGGGACGAAAATAAATTATCCTAAGCACCTAACTAGAATGTATTTTTAAAGATAATAAAGGAAGACCTCTTAGGGATTAATGACTTTTAATAGCATAGGTTTACATTAACCACAAGTGCAAACTAAGTAATTTAACATGTCTTTTTCATTAGTGACATTTTGACTATGTCCATATCAGGTAAAACATGTGCAATGAATAACTATAATTATTAATTAATGTCTCTAATTCTTTGACATGTGGCATTATTTAAGAACATACTAACCACCCCACCTATAGACACTACATGTGATATTAACATATAATATCATCATTAGTATATATGTGAAGTCATCACATTAAGCAATGGAGTGTTAAATTAGCACAATTACATTATTTTTTCACATCACACTTAATGTGTGCTCATCACATTCAAATAATTAATTTCTTTCTCCATACCACAGTCCTTTTTAGTCAATATCTAAATTTAAGTTTTCTATCCTATTTCAAAACTATTATTTAATTTTGTAAGTAGATTTAAAATCTGTTATTTAATTTTAGTACTATTTTGTGTATTTCTTTATCATTATAATTATTGCTCTTGTTCTATTTTTCTTCTTCTCTGTTGCATGGGTGGAAGCAAATGCCACAGCACTATATATGCTGCTTACTTGGCTAATAAGTACTGTATATAATGTGTAGTTTATACTGTGAACAACTGTACATTCCTATCAATATCGTGTAATATTCTTTAAACTCAACAGCTCTTTTACTTGTGTTTTCTCTTACCTTCTATGTAATTGCAGTGCAACACAATTATAACAGTAACAACATATCAGGATTGCTGTAGTAAATTGTAATTTGTAATCCAGACCTTGATTACAGATTCCAGTACAAAGAGAGAGAAACTGCATATTTTGGAACAAATCTCAGAATTTTATTCCACTGACTGCACTTCAGGTGTCTGCATTTGGAATCACATCTATCACAACAAAAATGCCCCATCATACAAATAAATACATATTCAGTGAACAGAGAAACGTGGAATGTTTTAATAATTGGACTTTTGTGTTCATTTGTAGAATTCATATTTGTATATAGTATATTTACTTCTTCCTAGTAACTTACAAACAATACCACCAAATGAAGATTTTTTTTTTTTGTCAAATAAAGTGCATTTATACTACTCTCTCTTGTCTATCACAAAAAGAAAAACAAAGAAATCCTCAAACATGTAACACTTGTATAGACACAATTGATTGGGAATAATGCCTGAAAGTGGGCACAATAGCTGTATAAGATACATTACAGTTAGTTTTATTAACCAGGTGTTTAGAGCCGACATGATGACTTGTTTTTTTACATCAAGATATAAAAGAACTCCTTCCTATCAGTAGAATATATAAGACAGTATATTTAAAAATGTTAATCTCTATTCCAGAGGATAACAGTCACGTGAAGAACACAACGACAGGAAAGGAATAAATTCATGTTTCAAGTGTTCATTTGATATTCACTGCAAATATTTTGTCATTAGAAACATAAATGCATATTTAGTAACCCTATGGCTAATAACATCCATCCTGCAGTATATCTATTGTCTTGGCTTTATTACATAAACTCACTGCAACAGATGTTCAACGTGGACATTTTGGACCACTGGAGGGCAGTAGAGTACCATGCCGACTAAAAATAAATACATAAATAAATATATAAAATAAAATAAAAAGAAAACATTGATGAATGTACTGCATGAGACTTTCATGTTCTCCATGGGATTTTCTGCTGGAGGGTGTAAAATCCTGAAATACATCATGACACATTGTTCGTTTCAAAGATGGATTAGTAGCCGAATCCTCTTCTAAAATCTGAATCCATTAATATTCAATTACATACCTTTTTAAATATATAATATTAATGGTGAACCTGCAATGATTAATCGATTTATCATTTGACAGAAAACCGCTGACTGAATAAACCTTTTGTCATTTTGCAAGCAAAAATTTCAATAAATGTTCTGGTTCCGGCTTCTCATATCAAGACAATATGTGGCTTATAGGTAATTGTAGATGCACTACTTTGTTTTAAATATGTCTTAGACTAATCAGTTAATCAATGAGGAAGTAAGTGTTTATTGTAGCAGTAATTGATGGGTTATGTGAAAAGGTTGTATACTGCAAAAAATGTACTTTGATCTATTTTCAGCTAAATCAATATCAGCCAGCTGATGTAAAACAATGTGAAACTGCTCAGAGTAAAACTGTTCACCAAATACTGAACTGGAGAAGACCAGCTGTTCATGACTGAACCTGAAGATGTTGAAACCGTTGAAACTGCAGATTAAAACGTGTGCTGCTGCTGGCTGAATCAGATTAGTTTTTACATTTGTAGAGCTTTGAAAAAAAAAACATCAAATTAATGTAATCAAATCACTTGCAAAGTGACATTTAATGATGCACCAAAGCTGGATTAAATTATTTAACCCCTACTTCCTACCTACGTCCATAAATGAACTAGTACAGTGACAGCAATCCTCGGCTGTACTGATTTGCATAAGATTATGTACACTGGATAGTTACTAGAATGAAGTATATGGAGGTGTATATGATTAGTGGGAGAAGGAAAGAACTTGATTCTGTTCCCTGAACATTTCACCATTTCATCACTGATACTGAGACAATTCAAACACCAGTATCAGTGTGTTATGTAACAACATGAGCATTTTATATATTTTTACTCTTGCCTACCTAACTTGTACCTTACAACACAGCCATTTTAATTATAGATAACCTTATTTTCATAATAACAGGTATATTGTGATATACCAGGCCCATATCACCAACTCTATGTTTCCTATTGAGCCCTTTTACTAATACATTTCTGTTTGCTACATCCATGACTGCCTGCTTTCCCTGTTTTGGCTCAAGTCAACACATGGGTTCCATTATATATATGTGCTTTTACCATTTTCTTATGCCTTTACATATACTGCTGTACATACACAGAAACAATCCTAATTGTGCCTGTGAGATCTGTTATTCAGGTAGAAAAAGGGTTTTCTCCTTGTTCAGCAAAAACATGTACATGTTACTGAAAGCAGTTTATTTACAGTTTGGTTCATGACCCTTGCTGAGTCAACTGTGTTGAGTGTAATTATCCCATGAAAAGACACATGCTGCTCAACTCACTGACGCTCACCACACACTCCCTAATGCATGGAACCATAGACTTAAATGCATGAATATCAGTTGCTGACACCACTGCCTCTGATGGCAATATGTGTGTTTGTATGTATTTATGCGTGTGTGTGTGTGTGTGTGTAGGCTGCAGTCAGACGCAGAGGGGAGAAACGGGTCGGGGGAGCCCTCCTGCCAAGGGGAGATAAGCGCTGAGCCTGAGCTCTGTCAACCCTGCTTCTCTCTGCAGCAGGATGCCAGCACCGCCAGAAATAGACCCCAGGTGGCCTCAGTCGCACGCACGCACGCTCACATGCACGCACCAGGGTCTGGATGGAAGGACTTGATGTGACACCGACTGACAGACTGCTGCCTGGGCTGAGCTTTGTAGGACATCGTCTGAGAGAAAGTAAACTGCTAGACAGAGCATGAATGAGCTTAATCACCTTAAAGCTTGCTTACTCACTGCTAAAACTGATCCTATGTGTCGGTATCTGTATTGTTTGATGCAAACATTATGGTTCAGCCATATCCCCCCTGTTTCAATGTCTTGTTTGAAGCGTAGTAAAACAACAAAAACAGCTGGATGAAAGACAAAACTAAAGCGACTGGATTTGGTATTCACAGTATTCAGCATGTTTTGATCAGTAAAGCACTTTTTGACCTTCTTGTACCTATAATACATGTACAGTACCGTATGACATGCACCCACAGAGACCCACGCACATATACATCTGATAAAGTGTTCCACGTTACAATAAGAGTCTTCTTATTAAATAATTCATAATAGAAAATCAACAGTTAATGCACCTTTACAGTAGATCTTTTTTCTCCTGGTTTTAAGTTAGAATCAGTCAATGATTGGAATCAATAAATAACATTTTATATACTCTGAAGCTGGAATGTACATTGTTTTTAAGTGCTTGATTTCTGTTGCATTCTGTTCCTTCCAAAAAAAGAAAAAAAAAAAAAAACAGACATTTTTTTAAACCAAGTCCCATTTAGGGGCCGCATGGGGTCACATTTTCGACGGGCTGCTCGCTGTCGCAACTTTGTCGAGTGGTGAACTTGTCGGACTTTGGGTCACCACCGTGGCCCCGCCCACCACCTGGCCTCCGGCGGGAGAGTCAGACCTGCCCACCACGCCGCTCTGCTTCTCCTCCGCCACCTTAGTCTGCTGCTCTTTGGTCTTGGCACTCTCCAGTGAGCCGAGTTTGATCGGCCCAAGGACGCTTTTAGCCACGGTGGTCAGCTGGCTGACGAAGCTAGTCTTGTCGCCGGGGGAGACGGGGCGCGACTTGCAGAGGGAGGGTCCGCAGAGGGAAGGGGCGACAGCCGTGGGGGACGGAGAGGGGGAAGGCGAGTGCTCCTCCACCACCTCCAGCCGACATTTGTCCTCCCAGTCGAGGGTTCCCCGGTAACAGTTAACGGGCCCGAGCCCCTGCCTCACCTTGCCCAGGGAAAGCGGCGGCCCATGCGGAGGGACAACGGGGGCGAGGACCCTAGCCGGGAGCTTGGGGCTTCTGGAGCCGAGGTCTGGAGTCCTTGATTCACTGCTCTCGGCTCCAGTCTTTCGCAGATTGTCCCCCAAACCCGATGGTTTAAAGGTTTTGCTCATGCTCAGAGGACCTCCTGTCACGGTCATGTTCATGCCGACGCTTTTTTCTGAAGCCGGGGTCGAGTTCTTGGTGAAGGCAGCGCCGGGTAGACCGGGCCGACTGAGACCAGCCTTGTTGTCTCCGTTCTGCGTTCTCTGTTCAGTTCTGCCCGCCATCAGCTGCTCCTGGAGGTTTTTACTATTTGATAACAAGCCTTTGGCGGCCTTGGGGTCTAGCTGTTTTGCAGTTGAGTCTGCTTGACCTTGGAGGGTCTTCTCAGGCCCCTTCTGACCACTGAGACACCCCGTGGATTTGGTCGGAGTGCTCGGAGTTGTAGCTTTAGGTTTCTCTACAGTTCCTCTGGAGCTGAGTCCGGGCTGGGAGCTCAGGGGCAGCTCAGCTGTATGAGGTTTTCTGGTTAAAGACGACTGGGACACCGATGCTCCAAAGCGACTCAGCCTCTCCTGGACCGTCCCGATCTCGGGCTCCCTCTCTTTCTCCCTCTCCCACCCTCTCTCTCTCTCAGCCAGCAGCGTTTCCCTGCTGAGCGGCGACTCCTGCCTCCCCAACCTCCTCACAGGCTTCAGCACGCCGGTCTCGGGGTTTATCGAGGACGGCAGCGGCGGAGGGTTCGTGGGCAGCGTTTCCCCGTCCGTCTCCAGCAGGCTCTGGAGACCCAGCTCACAGAGGAAGGCGTCCTTACGGTACTCCGAGTGCTGGACCTCCAGGCTGTGCTTCCTCAGCGGACCCCCCAGGCCTCCCGTGGAACTGGACTGGGTCAGAGGCGAGCCCAGCTTCTCTGCCGACTGGACCCGCTTCAGGAGAGGCGAGCGTGGGGGCTCGGCGCTCTTGGGTCTGGGGCGGACGACTGGCGGCGAGGAGTGGAGCTTGGCGGGGAAGGACTGGGTGGTGTTGCAGCTCCCTATGGTGTGGCCCGGCAACGGGGGAGGCGAGGCCTGAGTGGGGGAGGGGGTGTGAGCGAGAGGGGACAGCGGGATGTTGCCGGCAGACTTGCAGCGGGCCGAGCGATACTGGCGGTGGAGTTTAGGGGACAGACCGTGCAGGGAGCTGGGCCTCATGTGCTGGGAGGGAGCGGGTGAGTTTGGAGTACTGGAGGCTGGAGAGCTGCTCTGAGATGAAGCTCCTGAACAAAACAGGAAGTAAGAGATCTGATCAGATATATCAAATATAAAAGAAAGTGACAGAGTTTTATTAAAAACGTACTTTAGCTTAGTACTCCTGTAACATTGTTGCAATAATTTAATGTAAGGTAATGATGGGCAAAGATGATATATTTATTGTTCCATGCATTTCTATTATGTGTCAAAACCTGGCATTGATTACCCACAATGCAACCTGACTTGATTCACTTGACTGCAGACCTATGCTAGTAGCAGCTAATGTTATGCTAGTAGTAGCTAATGTAGCATTGAGCTACTACTGAAAAGCAGAGAAGAGAGGTCTAGTAACCTTTCTAAATCTTTGTCTGATTTTATCTGCTCCAATTATCACCTTCATATCTTTATAGAGTTTTGTTCACATGCAAGTAGTAGTCGCCAACACTTAGAAAGGACACTTAGATGTGTAAAATCTGTTAAATTTTTCTAAAACATGACGGACGTCATGTGACACATGACAAAATCTGTCTATAAAACGAGTAATGGCTTTCAATAAATATAGTAGAAAAAGTACAGATAACATACAACATAAATACTGAAAAATTAGGTAGGATATGTTCAGTTTTAAGATAGATATTTAATTCATGTAATGAATGTAATCCTGAACCATATTAAAATATAATGTGATAATTATCAGTGCTTGTGATTAAAAAGAGTGCAAAGATTAAAAAGAGGCAAAATCCTTTATTAATTTTGATCTGGGTAAGACTTTGGCAGTTCTTTATGGAACAAATATTTAAAACTTTTGATTAAATTGCTTCCAAAAAGGAAAAATGAAAGAAAAATCCCACATTAAATAAAAGAAAGTATCTGTTCATTTTTACACGTACAACAGAAATGATCAGCCATGGGTCAACGTCCCATGTTTCACTGATGTATAGTAATACCTAATTTTATAGTCTGCATTAGCCCACTATGATTCTAACTGTTGACCTGACTGTAACTCAGTAAAGTGAATTTCAGCTTTAAGGGCTGGTATAATGTATGACTTTAGAAGCTCACTTTCCAGGAAATACATTTGGATAATTTGCAATTCTAAAATTTCGAATCAATCTAAAATAGCATGCTCAAAGACAGCCGGTAATAGAAATAGTGTAAATCTGCAATTCAAAGAGGAATAGATGAAAACTACAAGTTCTTCCTCCCTCATAACTGTGCAGCTCTTACGCTGCTGCTCTGAGGGATCAAGCAAAGACACGACAACAATAAAACTGCTGCTACAGAGACTTTTTGTGTTTTCAACCCCGTGTTAGAAATCTTGTTGGAATCATTTTTCAACCTTTATTTATTCAGGGATGTTTCCCTGAGAGGAAGCTCTTTATTTTGCAGAAATGCCCTGATCACATTTACATAGTTACACATCTTCCTCACCTGAAAGCTGCTCAGTAGTCAGCGCTGTGTTTTTATTTCACTCACACACATTTACACTGCCAGTCCAGGGATTAGTAAAACAACTTTTTGGGTACGAGCTTCTCTAACCCACAACTGACCCTGTTTAAAAGCTTGACTGACTTTAATAAATATACCGCTGTCTTGTTAAAAATTGTTATTATTGAAAAAAAACTAAGTAGAATTATTTTTTTTCATGAAAAAATGATCTCATTAATTCAGATATACATGATAGATTTTCAGTTCTCAAGTGTAATCATCTGATTATAGAGAATTTCTTCAACATTTTTGAGCATAGCTCTTTAATCCTACCCAGGTACGCGGGCTCGGGGGTGGATCGGTAGCCCTGAGTGGGGGAGCGGGCAGACAGGCTGTGAGTCGGGGAGCCAGGAAGACTCTCACTGGAGGACAGGGAGCGGTTCAGAGAGGACAGGCTGCGGCTGGTGTGGAGGAGATTGGACTGCTTTGTGATCTTACGGAACAAAGAGCTTCGTTTCTTACTGCAGGAGAAGAAAAGAGAAAATAAGAGAAAAAGAGGGAATCACATCTATTTAAAAACACTTGACTTTAAAGGGCAATAAAAGTGTTCTGCATGCTATAGCACATTATCTACAAATCATACTTTGAACTGACTATTTTTTAAGTCTTCAATCACCAGTTGTGTCATTGTGAGAATTAACTAAGACACAATAATCCACCCCAATTAACTTGCTGCTTTTATTCATTTTTCTTTATGTTTAAAAAAATTGCGAGTGAAATTGCATTCATGACCTACACTGTGAGAAAGTCTAATGAATCAAATGTCAAATATAGATTTGCAATACGTCAAATATTACATCAAAGGAAGTCTTTGAAGTTAAAGTAGTTTCTGTAGTGAAAGGAATGGAAACCAATGGCTCCATAAAATTCATAAGATCAACCCAAATGATTATTGTACTATATGTAATTATGCTATAAAGACATTTTTACAGCAGATATGACGTGTAAAAGCACAGGTGCAATTAAAGACAGCTGAATTCCATTAAATCTTCCCAGCAGGATGGTGCACCAGTACCAGTCCTGGCAGACTTTAATGCAACCAATTTTTCATTAACATTAACAGTTCCACCTGTGCTTTTCCTGTTAAGACTATTGAACATATCTCCTATGAAAATGGTCTATTATATTTCTAATTTTATTTAGTTTATTTATGTATGAGGGCACGGTGCAAGTTTATGAACATAAACATTCATCTCTTGTCTCAGGCAGATGTTCTTTAAATAAAATCAACTAAACATAAAGAAAACCAAGTTAAAGAATGTTAAACAAAATTACATTTAATTTAACAATTTTGTTTATTATTAGAATCATAAAATACTTTTTAGATTATTATTATTATACTATTATTCAAGTTAGCATATCGCAACAACTAATGCAAGAAAAAAAAACTCCTTTACAATTGGTCACATTTAGATAGAAAAGACAGCACGGTCAGTGCTGTGGACCTACCTGTCCTGGCTGTCCTTCCCCATGCTCCTCTTGTTTCGTCGGGCCATCTTACATTTATAACTGGCCTTGCGGGCAGGACCCACTTTGATGGAGGTGTTCTCAAACGGTGTAGTTGTCACTGTCACCTTGTTACCGCTCTGCACAGATTCATCATGTTAAAAAAGTCACTTAACTACATATTATTATGTATGTATGTTATTTCATTTAATACAAAGCGACCTGCTATCAAGATGCCTACATTTACAGAATTAATTTGTAAAGGCTCTGTCCATGAAGCAAAAAAGAGCTGCAAGAATGACTTAATAACAAACAAGCCTAATTTAACTAACTAATGATGGAAAAAACGATTTTAACAAATCTATAGTACACAGGAGAACTAGTGGACCTGCTGATTCCTACCTTGAGGATGAGCTCCACCACCTCCGTGTGGACCAGACCATGCACAGACTCCCCGTTGACGTGAGTGATGAGGTCACCGGCACACAGGCCAGCTTCCTGTGCTGGGCCGCCGTCCTCCACGTGCTAGTAAAGCACAACAAGGGAATATCAATTATATTTTAGTATTCACAGTACAATAGGTTAATGGATGATAATATGAAATGTTCAGTAATTACCCTAAAGCAACTGTAAAATGAAGCTAAATACAGAAATATCTGATTTATATTCCTAAAATGTAGATCAATCATGAACTCTTCAACATTATTAGATATTATTAAATCTCTATGCCACTTCTCAACCATTTATGACAACTCTGATCCTTCCATTTTCTCTGAGGTCTTCCCTTCAATTTAGTTTTTTTCTTTTTATACTAGATTTAACCACTCTGATTTTAAAATACTCACAATAGAGTCAAAGCACAAGCCAGGATTCGGCTCTACAGCTCTACTACAATTATGACAGCAACTATAATACTAACTGATTTAGCTAAAGATTATTTTCTCAAATAATCAATTCACTTTATCGAAAGTCAGAAAATAATGAAAAATGTTTATGATATTCTGTTTATTGTTGAAAAAGAAGAATACCAAAAAATTCTCACGATTGAGAAGCTGGAAAAATCTATGAAAAATGACCACAAACATTCTAAAACAGAATAATAAGGCTCCTTACCCATACGATGTGATGCACGCTGTAGATGTCGCTGTCTCCGATATAGACCCTGATTGCTCTGAGGGTGAAGCCGTACTTCTTCCCGGAGCGGTGGATGGTGATGGGGGAGCACAGCACGCTGACCGCCGGGCAGAAGTCTCTGCTGGGGGAGGAGTCCCGGGACGACGGGTTGGAGGAGAAGGAGTGAGGAGACATGGGGCTGTGCAGCGGAGAGAAGCCGCCATGCTGCTCCACTGCAGGACAGGCAGGGAGTGAGCAGAAAGTTTGCCACAAACTTATATGTTTTTAAGAATTTTACTCTATTACTTACCTGATGGTATGATGACGGACAGGGCTGTGGCTGAAGCCGACTTGATGACCTTATTGCCAGGTCTGGAGTTGCGTTTCTCCCCATCTCCAGACAAGTGCTGGTGCCGAGCCCTGCGGAGGACCAGGTCGTTGGTGGCCCGGGCCCCTAGGGGGTCGTATAGAGGAGTCATCACATCCCGACCGGCTGCTGCAGGACCGGGAGATAACGTGGTGACGGCTGTGGTGATTGCTGCTGTTTCTCCTTGTCTCGGGGACTTATCTGTGGAGATGTAGGATGTAGTCATGAGTAAATTACAGTCATTTAGGTCTAAAATAGTATTTACAGGTGAAAATGACAAGGTTAGAAAATGCCCTGCTGCTTCCTGACTCTGATCTAATAAGATATTACAGGCATTTATTTATTTTTTTTTTACCTCCTCCGTAGTCTTTCTTTGTCTGATTTATTCTTTATCACTTTCACATCACCGCACACACACACACACCTGCTCCGTTGATCTCTTTGAGGCTGTTCCTCTGCTCCAGGAGACTCGGTGAGGGGGCGCTCGTACCGTCCAATGACGTCCCACGGACCTTGATGGGGGTCTGGCGGGACAGGAAGTCGGCCTCACCCTCTAGGGGTGAGGCGAAGCGATGCGTGTCCATCAGCGCCGAGAAACGCCGGCGGGCACCGAGAGGAGGGCTGGCGTCGCCCTCCGTGTAGAGAGACTCCGAACAAGACAGCCGCTTCCTGGCAGAGAACACCATGGACACACAAACAGTGTCTTCTCAGTAACAATACATGCATTAATGCAGTCAGATGAGGTGACAGCCATCTTTGTTCAAATATTTCTTTAATTAAATCTGTAATGAGCTTTAGGCGAAAGAAATGATTCATAGCTGGAGAGATAATACGGATGATTCCCGCTTCATATGGAAAAGGGAAGATCCAATCTGCAAGGTAATACATGATGAGCCACCTTCACCTCTTCCAATTTTTCAAGCCATTACAAATGCAGAATGTATGAATGAATTATTATTGTATTTATGAATGTGGAGGGATTGAAATCCTGACATATGCTTCTGCCGTACGATCCGTCTCAATCAGCCGTGATCGGGACCGCTAGGTGGAATTCTCTCCGAGCTGCTGCATCACAAGCGGAGCAGATTTATGTTTAATGAATCAAGATCCAAGGACGGGTGTAAATTTTTCATTTAGGTGGGCTAAAAACTGAAACCCTGAGGTGGTGTGAAATCTCTTTAATTTTCAATCCAGCATGAATAAGCGCTATTAGAATTAGAGAGCTCTTACTTATAACAAATGTGGAGCAATGAAGTGTGCTAATTAACTGTGAAGGAACGCTTCTGAGTGTACAAGTAGTACTGAAACATCTTCAGTAATTATCCTCTTTTCTTACTTAAATCGGACATTTCATGTGCGTTTCCAATTCTATATTTATATTCTTAGGCCAAACTGGAGTATTTTTTGCATGATTTACAGTTAAATTAATTCTTTATTTAATACAGGCTCTTTATGCAGCCTCTCAGTTCAGCCTCCGTCTGAAACAGGCTGTTTCTATTCTAGTCTCTTTAAAGACTTAGTGATAAATCCACTCTATTCTGATTGATTAGCTTGGGAAACTGCTCCTCACTAGAATTCCTGTGGCTACTTCCTTTTTTCTTATTCCTAACTTGAAATGGAAACTTCTGCATTACAGCTGGACATGTTCAGGTCTAAATCTGAAATATGTGACATCCCATAGAACAACCTTAGCAACAAGGACAGCTGTTTGTGAACACGCAGCACGAATCAAGTAGAGTAGAGAAGTCTAACTCTGAAAATGGAGGATGTGAGCTTTCTAAAACTCTGACTTTTGACTCGACTTCCAACTAGGGCTGCTCGATTAGGGAAAAAAGTCATTATTACGATTATTTTGGTCAATACTGATATCACGATTATTCAAATAGTTATTTTTTATTTACGCAATGCATTTATTCAGCATGAGTGACTTTGTGCTTAGTTTGAGATGGTTAAACAGATTTTCTGTGTTGCCAAGAATTGTGGATATTACTTTATAGCAAAACTTGCACATTATCATCATGTGTTTCTGCCCCTCATCGGATTCTTGGATGCAGTTCCAGAGAACTTTTTCTCAAGTAAACGACTCTGCCCTCCCTCTTCCATTTCTATCTCTCACGCTGTGCAAATGTATTGCATATGCTTGTCTTTTCCAGAAATTGTGCAAAGAAAAGTGGCATATAAATCATAACTAATTGCACAGCCTTACTTCCAAAGTCATAAAAGTATATAAATAATCCCAAATTAAGAATTACAAAAACATGACGTGTGCCCTTGACCTGGAAAATCCCACATTGGATTTGAGTGAGACAATTTCTAGAACATCATAAAAAATAATAATAAAAAAAAAACAAAAACAAAAAAAACACTTTAGAGGTATGTTGGGTTTCTGTGAGACCAGATTCCAAACTTGGGAGAGGTGGGATTTCTTGCTTGTTTTCGACTAATTGAGTGTGAACTCAAGTTATTTTCATAGAAGAAGCGTCAAAATCAGTGTTGGTGAAACAGAAAGCACCTGTTCAGACACACTGGGATACGTGACAGCCAGGCTGGTGAAAGAAAGAAAAAAACCTTCAGGGAACCACCATCCGAGAACCTTCAGTCAGCACCAACATACGCACTCACACGGAACACCCCACCTCACTGTGAAATACAGAAATAAACCGTGACGGCACCTCTAAAACCATCTGCTCGTTCCTCCCACACACACTCACATCTCAGGGGATCCGGTCCTCCAGCTCTTGTCTCTCATGCTGAAGCTGCCCAGACTCTCTCTCTTGGTCACTTTGTCCTCCCGTGGGCCCTTATGCTCTCGCCGGGACACGGAGGAAGTGGCTTTTTGCTCCAGCTGAGAGAGATGTTCCATGCTGCTGTAAACCTGCAGGGGGACACCGGCGGCCAATAATTACTCAGCTCTTTTAGTTTTAGATGTTAGCTCACGATAAAACAATGTGGTTCGTGTCAGCAAATCTAAAGTATAGTTACAGCTGTGTCTAAGCTTTAACAACACTACCGTTCAAAAGTTTGAGGTCACTTAGAAACAAAAAAACACACTTTTTTCCAATGAAGAAAGCTTTAAACTAATCAGAAATACACTCTATACAATGCTAATGTGGTAAATGACTATTCTAACTGTAAATGTCTGGTTTTTGGTGCAATATCTACATAGGTGTATAGAGGCCCATTTCCAGCAACTATCACTCCAGTGTTCTAATGGTACAATGTGTTTGCTCATTGCATCAGAAGGATAATGGATGATTAGAAAACCCTTGTGCAATCATGTTAGCACAGCTGAAAACAGTTTAGCAGGGTATATATATATACATACATAAATATTTCCAAGATTAGGGATTATTTCTAATCAGCACACATTTTGTAGCACAATTGCATCTTGTGTTTAAAATGTGCATCGATGAAACTCTTCCTCTCAAAGAGCCTGTGACCCAACCTACGATCGTTTTCATGTAATGGTCCAAAAATCTAAGACTAATCGACTCATCAAGTGAAACCTTCTGTGTGTTTTTGCAATTTTGGCATTGAAATATTGGCACAATATATTGGCTACCGGCAGCTTCAATCTAAGAATAGCGATTTCCAAACTGGATTTTACTGCCCACGGTGTCTATGAGGATTTATCACAAGATTAAATCATTTTGATCTGTGGCAGCATCATATATTTGTTTTTTTTTCCAAGCACTAGTAGTAAGTGTATTTTCCAACTCCAAAAACACTATGCAATGCAAAATAGTATTTTACACATTGATTGATGTACTGCTGATATTGTCGCCTTGTGTCTGGCTTGGATGTGCACACTTGTCTGGTTGGTTGTGTTCGGATTTGTCCAATTTCTTTAATGACGCACACCTGTGTCTGTTTATTTCCTCTGTCCCAAACAACAACATCCAATTTTTAGAAATTTAATGGGATGACTATGTTGTGAGTCCTTTGGGAGTAGAAATTAAAAAGCACCATCTTATTTCCTGTCAAGGTTGTTTATGTCTTTATCTTCTGCTTCAGCAGAATGGCCAAATAAAAAATCCTTTGTCAGATCTCTTGTTCTCATACCTCGGTTATGAATTTACGTTTATAATGTTAAATACTACTTCTACAATTCAAAACTCTCTATTAGTCTCAACAGTATCTTCAGCCTCTTGCTTTGAGCATTCTACAGACAATAACTATACCTCCAGCATCAAGTATGCAAAAAAACACACACAAGAGTTCCACAAGACTAATGAAACTTGTTTCACCATGTGAGTCTGGATATGAAGACAGTTCCAGTTCTCACTCAGGCTCATTATGCGCAGACTAACACAGGAGAGCTGAGCAGTGTGGAGGTGGACAACAAGAAGAGCCACTTTAACCGAAGCTTAAAGAACATCCAGCACTGCACCATGGTAACAAGTATCAGCTTTCTTCTCGGGAGGAAAATCAAAACGATGTGAACAGCCAGAACCAGAAGAATCTAAATATAAAGTGGCATACAGTGAAACGTTTACCGAAAGCTGCTCTGTGTGATAACTCATGTGGCTTCAGTTTGCGTTTTCATTTTGGGATTTTTTATGTCACCTGCAAAGATGAGAAATGCATAATTCTTCACAGGGAGCCACAGACAAATACTAACAATGGTAAGAGCAGATGAAAGAGTGAAACTTTCTTATGTTCAGTTCAGAGAAGAAGTGCCCTTTCAAAACGTGTGTGTGTAAATGCACCTAACAAACTAAATACACAGCATTTTTGGGGCCTATTCATGCATATGTAATAGTTTTCTGATGTACATTTTGATATTGTGGTGTATTTAGTTTAGTTTTATATTGATTGGTTATATTCGTTGATGCAGCTCAGACTTATTTTTATGTTACAAATATGTTTTTGTCTTTTCACATTTAGGGAACTTAGGGAACTTAAATAACCACTTTAACATTTAGTGTCCCACGATAGGCTGACCACCTGTCCGGGGTGTATTCCTGCATCTCGCCTGAAATGTGCAGGGATTGGCTCCACCTGACCCCCATGACCATAGTGAGGAATAAGCAGGTATAGAAAATAACTGACTGGCTTTAACATTTGTTTCCTTGGATTATGTGAATTTCGTTGAAGACACACAATATAATGCTGTATCTAATACTAATGTATTTACATTATCTTTGCACATAAAACAGCAATGGCTGTCATGAGCTCTAAAATCTAAAAAGACATGAACAAATGTCTTGTTTTGTCTTACTGGAATGAAGATGCTCTAAATGATACAAATATGAGAAAAGCAGCAAATCCTAATATTGTAGATGCTGAAACGAGCATGTTTTTGCTTAAAAATACTGAATTAACTGATTCTCAAAATAGCTGCTGAGTTATTTTCTATGATTGACGAATTGTGAAAGTGCCAGCTCCTTATTGATAATCAAAAAATGCTTGAGTATGGCCATTCAACAGCCCTCAAATATAACTTCAAATAATTTAAAATATAATTGAAATTGGTCTCTAAAAGAGGCAATTACAGAGAGAGGGGGGGGGGCATGACAAGATGAGAAAAGCCCACAGGAAGCGTGACAGAAGGAACACGCTGAGGAAGAGAGACACAGATCAAGAGAGCAGCAGGTAGAGAGATGCTGACATTGAAGGTACACAGGCTCCTGAGTGGCTTAAAAATAGGAACTGAAGACAAGAGGGATAAGGAGGAAGTTACAACAGCCGAGTTCGACAGTTCAGCCTTCAGGTGCAACTCTCTGCACAGCATGACCTCATTTCATCTGCCTCCATCCTCTTCTAATGCTGCAAAAGAATCCAAAATGCCAAGCAAGTGTCTGTGTAACAGAATATAACAGGGAGGCTGACAGATGGAGAGGGAGAAAAGAGGAAATCAGAGCGAACTGACAGAGAGACGCTAAAGAGGAGAGGGCATTAGAGACACAAAGTCAGACCTTGCTGAATCGAGGAGAACAGGAGGAGAACTGTCTGATCTCCACCGGCTCATCATCATTGGTGTCATCCTCATCGTACGTATTGATGTGGTGATAACGATCCGAGCGCGCTGCCGGGGGAGGGAGGGCGAGAGAGAGAGAGAAATATGAGCTGTCAGTATAACATAAAACGTGCCTTTCTGACTGTCACAGAATTACCGTGCGCTCGACAAAACCTAATATTGATGTAACCGCTGAGCTTTACAGACACATAAATCCAGACACACGTACTATCAAAGTAGCTGGTGTCCTCCTCTGACTCCAGGTGAGGGATGAACTCTGCTTTCTGTCTCAGCAGACTGTTCCAGTCCAGCTCCGTGAAGAACGAGTGCTGCTTCACCTCGAACGCTCCACCTGGTGGCGGGGGCACAAACGACCTGTGAGCCTCTTTCACAATATCGACAACATGTTTAAAGCAGGTATTTTCAACATTTCCAGAACATACTCTGCAGCCCCTCTGCTTCACAGAGCTTTATAGAGAGTTTCAGATCATTGATTATCTGTCCAGCTGTGGCAGGCAGCTGTTTTCAAAGAATAATCTCTGAAGACCCACTGTACTACCTGCTCGGCACCAGACAGTGTTAGTGACTAGCTGGTGAGAAGATTTCCCTTAGGATTGATAGAGGGCAAAAAAAGAGCTAAAAAAAGAGTGAATAACGGACTTAAATTCACCAAGTGGCCTGAAACACAACTCCAGAGGAACTGCTTTCTTGCAGGGAGTTAAGACTTGAAGATCAATACCTCTCATATTTGTCAGTTGAAAATGAAGCTGCAGCGAGGAGAAGGTTATCTTTGCACTAGTGCTGAAAACTCTTGTTTCTGTATTGATTACAGAACAATTACTGCTCTTTACAGATGCTTGTGGGCAGACTTTGCTAGCAGGCTATTTTCTATTGTTTTTCCTGTTTTGTGCGAAACTAAGCTAACCAGCTGCTAGTAAACCACCTTCTCATGTACCTCTATTTCTTTTTCTCTAAAATGTCAAATTATTTGTAATTTTCTCTACTTTACATTCTCAGTCTCATTGAAAAATGGCTGAAAATATCAGGTCTGGTATTAAGTGAATGCTGAATGTTAGTACCTGTGCCCAACCTCCCTAGAGGGTTGGTCTGCAGCAGGGCAGAGATGAGGGCCTGGGCGTCCGCAGGTAAGGCTTCATCACCATCTGGCCAGACTATATCATCTGATAGAGACAACGCAGAGAAACCAAAGGGTGGGGGTGACAAGGGAGAGAAACATTATGTAATTTTAAGGGCTTTTAAAATGATGATTATGGGTTGTCCTAAACTATTGTAAAATTACACATAATACCTGCATTTTCTCCCAAGAAAAAAAAGAAATATAGTATTAAAGATGACCAAATGCCAAGAGCTGTGTTCAAAATCTTTAGACTCTAAGGTAACATTTTACACCAATGGGGGTTCATAAGACTGTCATGATCATGATATGACACCTGTCATGAACATTAATGAGTGTTTAAAGTTGTTGTTGGGTCTCATTCAGTAAATTATGTCCCTTTTGATATTGTTTGAAATGTCTTTGTTATACAATGTGACATAAACCAAAAGAAAACAACCTATTATAAACATGACATAACAGACCTTACTGTCAAAATAAAAAAATAAAATACTGAGCTTATATACTACATTGCCATTAAACATTCATATATATTTTCTTATATAGGTCAAAGGACCATGATGATTGTGTCCTAAATGTTGTGCTTTTCATTATGTCACAAGCTCAAGATTTTTTTTTTTATTTTGACAGTTAGGTCTGTTATGTCATGTTTATAAGGTTATTTTGTTTTGGTTTATGTCAAGTTGTATAACAAAGACATTTCAAACAAAGTCAAAAGTGACATAATTTACTGAATGATATCCAAGAACAACTGTCATAAGCATTCATTAATGTTCATGACAGGTGTCATATTATCATTATAACAGTGTTATAATTCTGCTTAAACCAACCCAAACTACTTCAATGAATACATACCGTACAGCTTTTATGGTTTGCATTTAATTGCTACAAAAATGTGGTTTGTACTCAGAGAAAGAGTCTTGTAAAGTATTTTAGGTTTAATACTATTTTTCTCACCTGTGATGACCTGTCCGAACAGCTCCTCTGGAGTGTCTCCAAAGAAAGGCACGCAGCCCACCAGGAACTCATAGAGGATGATACCCATGGCCCACCAGTCCACCGGCTTACCATAGCCCTGACGGAGAATCACCTCCGGAGCGATGTACTCTGGAGTACCACACACCTGAGGGATGGGGAGAAGGAAGGCGGACGAGGGAAACACAAAGGAAGAAAGAGAGGCAACAAAAGGATGGGTTAAAGACGCTTGAGACATGTAGAACAATAAATATCACGTTATCCAACACCCCCAGGTTACAGTACATTTATTTACAGCCACTTCATTAAAACTACAAAATACATATGTTCCTATTTAACTCTCGTAGTATCAATCCATATAGGTAGTTTGGGTGTTTTGTGATGCTCAAAGCATTTAAAATGAGACAGAATTCAATCAAAATTCAGAATTGAGACTGTCGAGCTTTTCGAATGACAACCTCAACAAAAGAAAATGAAATTGTTTCAATGGTCAAAAACTGCTTTTGTGGAGAGTTGCATTTAAAAAAAATGATTTGGACAAATTGACTCTTTAATACTAGAGGCAGTAAGACAGAAAGCGAATGTGGATTCACTTGAGCTCATCTGCTCTGTCTGTCTTTGACATGTCTTTGATATACTGTTCATGAAATCTGAAGTGAATATAAAATGTATTCACTTGTGTGTGTGTGTGTGTGTGTGTGTATGTTCAAATGCTTGCCCATGTGCATGCTGTCTTACACCACTGACATCGTTATCGACTGAACGGGAAAATACTGCACATGAAAAGCAAAGCCCCTGGTCCGTCTCATCTGCAGATGTGAGTTGATTACTGGCAGAAAAACAGATGCCAGAAGGACTGGAGGACACAGGGGCCAATCTCACTGATTATGGCTCATTTAATTCAGAGCATAAACAATAACTGTAATTGCAAAATGGGACTGTGATGGAGACGGACGACATTAATGATTCACTAATTCAGACTACACAGGAAGGATTGTGTTGCAATGTCTTTATTTGGAGATTAAAGACTCTGCTGGATGAGTTGGCAGGTTGTCACGCACGGCTGGAGAAGACTAAAAGACGCTCTGAATGCCAGTTGTGCAGCCACCATTCATCCTGCGTTAGGATTTCATTGCACACACCTCATTCATACAGCAGATAATTAAATCTATCTGTCAGCATTTCATTTTTATGTGGTGATATATACTAAAATAAATGTCTTACTGATCAAGGAGCTACCAACACTGCAAAAACTGAAATCTTAACGAGTGAAAATATCTTCTTTTTGGTACAATTAGTTCAATATTGAGTAGAATTATTTTATTGTCAGATAATTTTGCTTATATGAAGTTTTTTTTTGGTTAATTTGGTCTTGTCAAACTCAAAAAGAGTAACAAATAAATTGGCTAAAATCAAGAAAAAACTAAATAAGCTAAATTACCTACCAGCACAAGTTAATTCTACTCAATATTGGACTAATTGTACCAAAAAAAGATAGTTTCACTTGTTAAGATTTCGGTTTTTGCAGTGTAAATACCATACAGGCTGGCTGTAGATTACAGGGATTACAGGTATATTTACCTGCTTATCCAGGAACTCCCTGGCATCCTTCTCAATGTGTCCTTCATACAGGTTGGTTGTGAGGCTCATCAGGCCCATCTTTGACAAGCCGAAGTCTGTCAGCTTGATGTGACCCATGGAGGTGATCAACAGACTGTACAGACATCAAGAATATACATTTAACACTTAAAAACCTTCATTTCTGGGACATGGATATAACAATCTTTCTTGTTTCATATTTGATATCACAACTACAGCAGCTTCACAGGTTGAACGACTTTAAAGAGACCAAGTAGGATTCTAGTAGGAATTTCAAAGCGATATTAGTTAACTTTTTTTAAGCCACTTGACGGCAGCAGAACAATCTGTAAGTATAAAATTTTATAATATAAAAGTTGGTAAAGTAGACCAACATGATTGCTTACAGTTGCCTATGTACTAGGGCTATCAATTAATTTAAATATTTAATAACTATTAATCAATTGTTCATAAATAATCACAATCAACTGCACATTAATCATTGTAATTGTAAAAAATTAAAGGGATATTTTCAAGTTTTTAACACGTGTCAAACAAATGTTTATTATTATGGGAACAATAAGAACTCTTCTCCAGAATATTCTCACTAACAACCTAGAACCTCAGTAGTGAACAGACTACAGCTTAAACTGGTGTATTGACCTGTGTAAATTTAACAGTACTTAGTAATATGACTCTGACTAACACAATGGTCCAACTTGTAAATGCAGTGTAATAAAGAATTAGGGCTCTGAGAAAATATAATGCAGCTAATTCTCTCATTCTATCACTCTCAGACTGGAGGAGAGATTGTTGCTGCTGATTTCTGTCTGCCTATAAAACGTAATATGAAGAATGCACCACTATAGCACCAGTTTCAGATGAGGGAGGGAAATTTCTCTTCCTTGATAATGTTTAATTAAAGGCTGTTGTTTTGAAACAGATGAGAGAGCAGCCTGCAGCGGCTGCTACTTTATTTCTAAACTCTATGAGCCAGACTCGCTGCAGCAGCAGTCATGTAATAAGAGAGAGAGGCAGAGACAGAGAGAGCCTGGCTGATGTTAATCTAAAGCACATAAATAACCAATAAACAACCACTCTGTGTGTTTGTTACGATGAGCTATTGCACCTTACACACAGTTATTTGAGCCATTTTAATGAAAAAGTCATATTGATAAGTGCAGCTTTAAACACTCACTTGTCAGGTTTGAGGTCTCTGTGGACGATACCATAGTTGTGCAGATACTCCAGGGCTAAAACAGTCTCCGCAAAGTACATTCTTGCCAGCTCCACAGGGAGAGCCCCGATGTTCTTCAACAAGGTGGCACAGTCACCGCCTGAGAACAGGGAAACACCACAGGTTTTTTAATTTAACTCACTTCAACTCGCTGGGATAATCTACACAGTAGTTATTAGTTACTGTTGAAGTAATCTATAAAAAGATAAGTGCTTGTGAATATGTAGGATCTGTAGGTGAAGGACAAAGATTTGACTGGAAACGGTTCTGGAACTGTTTCCAGTCCACATAGTGTTGATAATCACGTTTGAGCAGGTTTGGTTGCTATGGTTGCATGAAAGTGTCAAATCTGTGGGAAGAGGCAGAATCTTTGGCCAAATGGTATCTCAGGATTTATGGAAATTTAGCTTTAGCTTTTTATTAGCTTTAACCCTGGATTCATGGAAGATTGTTGGACATTAAACAACAGCTGATAAGTCTTGGAACTGAAATATCATTTGTAGAAATCTGAGTAAGTGATCTCTCTCTTCCTGATCTTGTCATATGTTTGAGGAGTGAGGGCTAACTAGGGCAGAGCAAACAATACCAATCATTTGTCAGGCTTTGAGCTGACACCTTTGTCAAGAATGAAATCAATGAAGTGCAAAAGTTTCAAGGTCAACATCACCACAAGCAAAACGCAGCAAGGCCTAAAAAGTTCAGGTGCCCCACTCTCAGACAAAAGAATCCTGAGAATGATCATGGATGCTACCCAAGTGCTAGGTCAGGAAATAAGAGTCAGGGAGGGATGTGATGTTATTTTACAAACCAGATAGAAATCTGATCTAACATTTTCTCTGACACCTGACACAGAAGGAAGGACGAACAGAACAGGACGAGGCCGACTCACCCGGACTCAGAGTGACCTGAGAATCCGACTCTTATCTCATAATAAAAAGTCTGCAAGTCGCGTGTCAGTGAACACGACCTCCTCACCTTCAACATATTCCATCACCATGCACAAGTGTCTGCGTGTTTCAAAGGAGCAGAACATGGAGACCACGAAGGGGTTCTCCGCGAAGGTGAGGATGTCTCTCTCCACAAACGCCTGCTGGATCTGGTTCCTCAGGATCAGATTCTGCTTGTTGATCTTCTTCATGGCAAAACGCTGACGTGTCTCCCTGTGGCGCACCAGGTAGACGGCGCTGGAAAAGGAGGCGAGACAGAAGAGAGCGCAAGAGATAAAGAGCTGAAGTACTGAGGACAGCATAGGAGACAGTGATAAAAAAATAGAAAAGATCTTCCACTTGCTTCTGGACATGAATTTAAAACTTCTGGCATAAAATATAAAGCCTCAAGCTAATGTGGTGCTTTTGAACTTAAGTTTTGAATCCTCAGCACAGAACTATCCATTATTGTCTTACTCGGCTTGCTAGCCATATTTTTATTGGCAGTAAACGCTGTGCTCTACTTTCTGGTGTAACCGAGCCAACTTCAGATAAACTGAAAATCTTTTTAAAATGCGCTGGCATGTGTGCTGATTAAGCCAAAGAGGAGAGGACGTGTTACTCTGGTTTTAAAACCACTACTTCTGCTTGTTTGTTGGAGATTAGATTTTAACTTGGCTTTCAAATCATTGAACAGACCAGTCCCTGACATTCTTTTTAAAACGTGTCCCCTTGAGATTCCTCTGATCCCTCACTGTTGGGAGTTTTTAATTATTCCCTGTGCCAAGACCAACGGCTGGCGGCACAGTTTATAGCGTCTGTATTAGCTGTTTTTTATTTTATTTTTATTTTTATGCCATGACAAACATTCAGTGCACTCTAACTAGGATTACAAGACACTACTACTATCAAATCAAATGTTAAAAATCTAACATCTGGCATGTTTAGATAGTTGAGCTATTGTGTTTTTTATTTCAGTTTCCACTGTTATTTTGCATCTTTTATTGAAATGCTGCATTAAAAAAGGCAAAATGAAAGTTTGACATTTTGTGTGCAACTGTGTTTTTGTAATGTTGTAACTTTGTAGTCCAGAGTGTGTTTGCCTTGTCTTTTTGTTGCTTTAGGTGCCAGTTGACTGCTTACCCATACGCTCCATTGCTGATCAGTTTGATGCTCTGAAAATCTTCTTCACTTGGTGGTTTGATGGCTCTTCCTTTTCCCTGGTGATGAACCCAACATTTTAAAACACGTTTAAAGTATAAAGTTTAAAGTATAAAGTTTAAAGTATTTCTCCCAAATGTTATGACTTTTCCATATAGTGTGTGACTGCATGCATTCTTTGCATTTCACCTCTGCCGAGTCATCGGTCTCTGGCGTGTGTGGACCTTCACTGTCGTAGCTGTCGAGGCTCACGATTTCTGGTGAGAAATGTTAGTTAACAAGTAAACCATGTGTCAAAATGAAAATAATGTTTTTTTTCATGTTATAACACCAGGCTTCCCACGTCGCTGTTATAATAGATTTGCAGCTGCTCATCTTTGACAAAACAGCTATTCAAGTTCCAAAATGACTGACATTCAAACGCATCACATCAGAGAGAGAAGAACAAGAATTAAAATAGCTTCTTGTTTTTAATTTTCCCCATCTCCTTCAGCTTCCCTCCCCTCTTCATTTTACCCCCATTCTGTCTTTTACTCATCTTTTTGTTCTGTATGTGACAGCTGCTAGAATACACTGATTATAATACTGTTTTGTTGAAGCAGTGAAATAATTGAATGGTAATTAACTTTGCAAAGGTTTACACTCTGTCACTCTGTAGATATTAACTTTGTATAAAATAAAAATCACTGAGCCAAGAATCTTATATTGTGTCAGTTTCCATTTGATTCTGCTAATAACTGATCTTGTCGATAGTCTGTAGAGATCCCAGAAAAGAAATGAGAAAGTTAACACCTGGATGTGTGAGTAGCGATTTTATTGTGAGCTGCCGCTGTTAGCAGATATTAACTGAGAAAACTCGAACGGGCCCATATTTCTCAAAAATTCAGATAGAAAACCGCTGCAGTTTATTGTAAAGAGTCATTCCAGGCCATTTAACTCATCAGCTTGTGATGGATTAGAATGGGACCAGCAGAGAGTCTGTGAGTTTGGGAGCCAGGTTTGTGCCATGATGATTAATGAAAGACGGCAACGCCGCTGCACAACCAGCCAGCAAATGACACAGTTTAGACTCTACATCTCAATAAATATCTTGTAATAAAAATCTCACCCTGGACATCCAAAAGAGATGATCGACTGCTGTAAGGAGTAGTTTGACATTTTGGGATGTTTGGTTATTTACTCTCTTACCAGAAGCTGGATGAGAAGAGTGATACCACCCTCATGTCTGAGTTATTACAGTGCAGGGGATGGGAGGTTGTTCGTATGGAATACAGACTGGAAGTAATGGGAAACAGCCTGACTGTGGCCAAGGAAACTAAATCTGCCTATCAGCACTTTACAGCTCACTAATCAATATTCCATCCAGTTTGTTTAATCTGTTCCAACTGTGGGATAAAAATGGCAAATTTTGGTTTTGAAGGATTTTGTTTGCTATTTCTTGACATATAATAGATTAACCCTGATCAGCACATCCATGCAGCGGCTCCGCTGGTTTCCTAGCAACCATCACTGTGATGACAAGACTGTCAGAAGTCACCGCTCCACATGTACAACAGTGCATTAAACTAAATGCTAATGTCAGCAGTCTAACATGTTCACAGTGACAACGATAAGTTCTGATGTTCAGCAGGTATAATATTTACAATGTTCACCATCCTGGTTTGTGTTATTCTTCTTGTATTCTTCTTTCTAACAGTACATTATGATCCCCAGAGCATTGCTGCTAGTGTGGCAAATAAAGTGATTAGCGGCATTAGTTACAATTTCAATACTAATGCTGTCTGTGGTTTAGTATACTAATTATTACTTAATAGACACTAAAAACTAGTCTAATACTACTACATACTATACTACCTCCACTGTCTGGATAAACTGTGGTTTATGTACAATAAATAGCAGAACAGTTATTTTCTATGTCCTACCCTCCAGTGGGTCTCTGGTCAGCCCCAGTTGACTGATGATGTATCGAGGAATGTCGGCCTTCATCAGTTGTCCTTCCTTGGCGTGGTCCTCTGCTGCCTCCAGGAGATGGTAAAACTCTTCAGGGTTGAACTCCTATTAGAGGAGGAAAACAGTTATATATAAACACACCATAAAGCTTTAAATAACATGGCATCAGAGCAAATGATTCAAAGAATTTAGAGCGGATAGCATTCAGAGGGGACATAAAAAAAAGAAAAATGAGATCTAAAGTAATAAGTCGAACTCTGGAGCCTAAAGTACACAGCAGAGTGATTCCAGATTATTTCTTTGATTTATCCCTTTGTTTCACACCTGCTGCCACTGAAATGCTGTGATGTGGTTTATAAACACAAAACCTTTGGCCCTGATTCTGTCATATTCTCTTCAAGAAAATGGGCTAAATAACATCCAACAGTTTGATTTATAGTAGGACTCACATTCTGTATTAGGGGTGTGACTAATTATTAATTATTCATCACCTAATTAGTATCTGACTTAGTTGATTAATCATTTGATATGTAAAAAGAGAAATGCAAATTCAAAAAGCCCAAGGCAGCATCCTCTAAATTTATAGGTTTATTTATCATGAAGACAAACCCACAGGAAATATTCACAGTTGAGGGTTTGAGTTAATATTTGCCATTTTTTCATTGCCTATTAATTGACTATCAAAGATATTTTCAATTCATTTTCGAATCAATTGATCTACTCATTTATTAATTAAACAATTATTCAGTCATGGGGTGCTGATGACTCAGTGTTTAATCCTATAGCTATCCTTGGTTTCATATTATTATTAAAATAATTTTTATACTACTATTGCACTGTGAAACCTGCACCGCTCTTTTATATACTGCTATCAGTATACTGTTATGGTATTATTAATATACTACTACTACTATATTATTATAATCATAATACAACCATCAGTATAATTACCATCATCTTATCTATCTACTTATCTTGTGTTTGAGTATTTTTATTATTGTGTTTTTTATTGTAATTAAATGTACCAGACTGCAACAGAATTTACCTTCAGGAATGAATAAAGCCTTCCTTCCATCCATCCATCCATCCATCCATTCATGTTAAAAAAATCTCAGTATTATACAGATTTAAAAGTAAAAAAAGAAGTAGTCAATGCTCAAGTGGTGAGAGCCTGAAATTACAGAAACTTCAACATCTACAGAAACAGCATCACAGCAAATGGCATCAACCTATCAATCCATCATGAATGGAGCCAAGGCTCTGATAAGATATTGCAAGAGAATTTATCTGGGTAGATCACAATATCGCTCTTTTCTAGCATTACAGTTGGGTATTATCATGTTAGCCCAAAAGAGTTAATAACTAACAAATACCGGCTGCTGCTGGACCACATACACATATCAAAGTAATTTCAATACTGTGCACAAGTTATAATAATAAAACAAGGATTTATTCCAGCCTGGTGCATATTCATGACCAAACACCACAACGGGGCTGTCAAACAAACACAGTTGGTGTTAATACACCTCCCAACTTTAAATTGCTTTCTCAAAAAAACATAATTTCTTCCAATGAAACAACCTTCTGTGGTGTCCTGTGGGATTCAGTTTCATTCCTGTTAGTGGAATAACATTTTGATTAGAAAGCAGAGCCCGGGGCAGAAAGGATCATTTCCTGCCTCCCCTGTTCTCCCATATCTGCCTCCCCTCGACCACAGCGAAAAAAAAGAGCGAGGACGGAGAGGGAGCATTAACCTGCCTCTCTGATAGCTTGCTCTATACGAGGATAATATTCTTGCAGCTAACAGCATCCTGACTGTGTGACATTTTCACTGAAACAGACCTCAGACTGACTTGAATGCTAAATGAACTCTACGGCCGAGGACAACATTTTTATCTGTGTGTGTCTTCCGCCTCTCTAACCTAAGGGCTGTAAGGATGTAAAGTCCCCTCCACATCCAGCCTGACCCTATCGACCTCTTCTGACGGTCGCCTTAGCAACGGAAAGGTGAGCCGGGGGTGGGGGGGAGGGGGGTGCGGTGGACAACATCACTGATGAATAAGTAGGACCATCAATCAGTAAGGTGAAATGCAGGTATGGCTGAGCCTCCTGTGTTATAAAGAGGCTGTCACTAATGAGTTAGTTGAGGTGAGTTATTTGTTGTATTTTATGTATCAACAGGACGAAGACACGGCTCCGTCTCTCCGATAATTTCATGCTCTGGCAGGAATGCAGAAGAAAAAGTGGAAGTGAAAGGTGTAAAGAATATTATTTATACCCTGCAGCAAAAATCATCCTATAGCATGATACAACTTTAACAAAGACATGACCTTGACTGCATTATACAGTACATTATATAACATGTATTTAAAATGCTAGAAACAACTGCACATTTTCAGCCAGCTAGAACTTTCTGGTTCTGTGTTTCTACATTTGCATGATTTGATTTAAATGCAGCCACATGGACTGATCATTTAACCCATTAAAGCCCAGATTTTTTTCAATGATTTCACGCATATAATTATATCAGTTGAGTCATTAACAATCATGTTATACATGTATTTTTTTTCCCATTTTGTACTCTTTTCTTTGAAGATAATAGCATTTTAATGGCTATTACAGCTGCCACTTACACTAATGTACCAATGAAAACAAAAAACTATTTATCCCATGTACAAAATTATTTTGTGGGGATTATTCTAGAGACTTGAATGATTAAATATAGATACATGTCAGGGTTGAAAATCATAATAATCTAAATAAAATGACTCTTTCTAGGAGGGATTGTCTTTTCCATGTTCTCAGGAGGAAGGAACAGGAAGTTGATGGCATCATATGACAGGAATCACTGAGAAATTTAATTTTTTTTGCTTAAAACCTTGTGTCTAAGTTGTCTACTAGCATATCATTAGAAAGAAAAAAAAAATGTAACATTACAATTTTCTATTTTAAGTATAAATTGACATTACAGGCTCATAGGCTTAAATAGGTTAATTATATTAGATCTGTTTCACTCCTTTTAGGGTTTTACACTTTCTCTCTGACAAGATTCAAGAGATTTATTGCCTGTCTCGTAGTAACAGAAATTCCTCTTTGGCACAGCTCAATCAAAGACAAAGGTGGACAAACATGAATGTTTTGGATTGCTACATGGATGTACTCTGTTTCCTCCCTCCAAAAAAAAACTAAAGAAAAAAAAAACGTACGCCTACCTGTAGAGAGGAGAGTTTTGTTCACAGGATTAACAGCAGAAAGAAAATGAGACTGAAATATTAGATTGAAATCTCCCCATGATCTCAGCGGGGAAGCTGTTCTTTTGTGGAGTCTCGTCCCTTCCTTGTGATTACAAGGAGCTAAAATAAAACAAGACTTTAATCTCTCCTGAATAATAGCAAAGTGAGGAGCAATGTCTCCGGTCTCTGGATTAAGCACAGGCACAGGCAACAGCAGGCAGTTACTTTATGTGCATCTTAAATTTGTGTATGAGCATATTTTTTGGTTTTCATGCCTGTAATCTTATAATAACTTGATAAAATTGTTTTCTCTTCTTTTTCTGTAGCAATGTGAATAAAGGTATAGAGTTCAGGCATTGGGTCTGTATTTTTACTGCAAATTTGGAGGTTCTGAAATCTATTGACTCTATCAGAGGTGTTGACCATTTTTGATGAGAATCTATGCAGGTGTTTAAAGGAGTGTAAATTCCTTTTATATGCACTTTAAGTCCTGTTATGTTGCTTAGTCTCAACCTAACTACACACACTCATAAAAACCTTCTGTGCTGTTATACCAAGTATAAGTAAAGCATTGCAATATAAAAGATCTAAAAGTCTTTCAATAGTGACAGCAAAGCTTCCAGCTGTGAAAGACTTCCTGCCCTACTTCTGCTCATATTTTAATGCTATTTTTGTCTGAAGTCGACCCTCCATCTCCATGTGGGAGGACAGGAGTCAGTCCCGGAAGATGAAGGAGAACATAGCTGGATTTTAAAAGAGCCACAGACTGACTTGTCACTTGGTTCAGTAAGTGCTCATTTTCTAAATCCATAATATCAGTGTGTGATGGTAATCTCTGCATGAGCCTGGATTTGTTTAACTGTTAACTTTGGATTTGTTAAACTCACCAAGCACTCGAGGAGCCTGGCTGGACGTGATATGATGATAAAGAGCTTTTTGACCAGCTCGATGACGAAGGTGACCTCTGAACTCTCTGAGCCTTCATAGGCCTGATGGAGAAAGACACAAGGCAGGTTGAGGGGTCATTTTGAATGTTTTGATGAACCGTTACGATCATGTTCACCTCTACAACTCACGTTGTGCATCAACTTCTCCAGGTTGTCCTGCAGTTCACAGAAGTACACACTGGTGATGAGGCCCTCGCGTGATTTGGTCAGGCAGTCTCTGGACAGCTCCGCCACCTGGTGGTGGATGAAGCTGAGGACCCCATCGGCCAGTGGCAGGACGTACTCTGGGGAGTAGTTCTGGATGAACTCTGCCAGCCGCTCCTCCATCTGAGCTGTAGCCTAAAGGAGAGCAAGAGAGTGGTTAACAGATAATAATGTAATCACATTTAAAATAGGTCAATATATTGAGTTTAAATATTTTGTAAGATGGTTTAAGTCTGAATTTCTGATGGGTGACCAACAAACTCTGGTGATGTATGACATTTGCCAAATGAATTCTCTACAATGTAATCAAGTACTGTTTTAATTAACCCTCCATTAAAAATTCTCTCTGCTTTACAGGAGCCAATTTCCGGTATATCACTGCTATTGATTCTCCTCAGAATAATGGTGAAGATGCAGCGATGTTGAGCCTTCATTCACAAACCTGGGAAATATAAAACAGTGTGAGGGATGACTTATTAGCGCTGCTTCACAATGCATCACTGTGAATGATGATGGTGACGGTGTGTTTGACTTAGTGTGAGAACCACATTTTTGCACACCTGCCTGAAAGGTGAAATCCTCCTTCAACAAAGAGTTGGCTCTCTTAGACGCTGAATTTAAGTAACTTGGGTACAGTTGGGCTCCATATTGGCCTTGAGCAGGATATGCATTCTAATTGACTCAGGGTTTGTGACAGATGGGCCGACTTAAGCATCTCAGATGTGGCTGACGTCCAGGGGTTCTCATGCATTGCAGTGTCGACAGTTTACCAAGAATAGTATGATAAACAAAATGTGAGTGGCAGCCCTCTGACAATAAGCCTTCTTTATGTTGGAGGTCAGAGGAGAATGGCAAGTATCAGTGAAAGAAATTATGAACATATCTGAAATCTGAGTACACAGCCAATCACTTGATCTCAAGTACCACGTTATATCAACTTCTAACACTGTCAACGAAAGGCAAGAAGATGCGGATACAATGTTCTCTTGATCAGAAACACTACATTCAAGAGTGGAAAATGTCAAGCCTTAGTTTCTGTTGTGCTGAGAGACAGAAACTGGTATAACAACATGAACAAATTAATTTATCCTGCCAGATATTCATAGGGTGATGACATGTTGTTTTGGTTTATTTTGAATATAATAAGATGACACAGCCTACCTAACCTAAATATGCATGTCTATATATGCATGTCATCCCTAAATAGATGGTTGCATCATGGTACCATCATATCAGGATGCATCCAGGACCATTAAAGTTCAACAGCCTGCACAGAGTCCATTAGAACACGACTGGATAGGATGGTAGGTAATGACTGCAACATGAATTATGTATAATGTGCTTTAATAAACATCTCTGGGAGCTGTGTGATGCAAAGATCGCTGGCTACTTTTGAGAGACTCCAATCCTGAATACAGAGTTAGGAGAAAATGAAAGAAAAAGAGCTTCAATTCGCCCCTAAACAGCCCTTCTCAAAGCTCCCTGCAGTAGTTTCCTGTAGCAGCTTACAACAGATTCAAGTCCCTGATGCTGCCCTGCAAAGCCCAGACTGTACTGGAATCTGTGAGCTTCCTAGGGTATTGTGAAACTTTTTTTTTTTACTGTAGCAACAAGAAACACTCTATCCGGTGTACTGTTTGCCGTGTCAACAATAGTATCCGTCTCTTGCACTCCAGTGGTATACGGAGCTCCCAGCAGAGATCAGAACTGCAGAAACCTGGACATTTTCCAATACAAACCTCAGACACATCTCTTTAAAATATTTGAAATTGACATGTTGCTTAGTCTGTTCTCATGATCCTTGTAAATTCAGCAGTTCAAGAACATATAAATGGTCTGTTTTTTTTCTTTTGTTTTGAAATATTACTCCTCCACCACTACAAATCTGCTGTAATGACCACTTAACAAATGATTTAAGGATTCTTTCAGACCACGAGGGTAAATTTCCTAACCAATGTCAAGATGCTGCTGAGTTGTTCCTACCCATATTTCTTCATATTCATTTCATTCTCTAACTCTATGGCGTTACCACTATTAGCAATAAGATCTATGGAGAGTGTTTTCTGAAAGAGTAAGATAAGCTGACCGATGATCTGGAAACACAATGTACTATGAAGCAGCCAATAGTAAAATAGTCTGAACAGTGATGAATGAATGGCGGTTTGAAGTGCTTAGTATTATAGATTAAATGTTGGAGACATTGAAGAATTGAAAACGTCTTCTCTCGGAAAAACTAACATCAGTCAAATGACTCATATTACTATCAGAATTTGATCCATTTGGTCTGATAACATGGGGAAAGTCTAGAACAGCCACACAATTCAATTATTTTAACCCCATTCAAGTTAGCCAGAGGGCTAAACTGGAAGTTACTCATGTAGTCACTGGTGCGTATAATCTTTAGGCTCAATAGAAACCCGGAAGTCTTTTTTTTTCTAAAACTCATAAGAATGAACAGAGCTGACTCTAATAATATTATATATCTATGCCACAATGAGGCTTTAAAACATAACTCCATTATTTTTACAGTCTATGGTCATTATCCATTTATGTTCTTGTAAAATTTACTGTGAAAACCTATATGTACATTTTTAATATTCTCAGACGTAAATTATTACATTACAATGTGAAACATCTGTTTAGAATTGGAGAGATTTCATATGATACTAATCCTTATTTAGACAAACAACAAAGACTGAATACACAACTTTGAAAAGAAAATTGTTCTGGATGAGAGAATCGACCAAATGTTTTAAATGTACAAGTAAAAGGAATTCGGTGCAGATGACTGTGGCCACTGACTGTATCCATAGTGTTTGTGTGTGTGTTGAGGTCCAGTTTAAACTTGTGTTATTGTTAGCATGAGGCCGACCTTGGGGAAGCGATCCTTGTAGACATGGTTCATCATCACTATTTCATTGTCATAGCAGGATGGAGAACGCCCCGGGCTGAGGAGAGACAAACACACAGCGCAGGAGTGTAATATACAACACCGACTGAGGAAATCAAAGAAGGCAGGACAGAATGAGGCGAGGCAGCCGCTGAGACAGAAAGCACAGAGAGATACAATTCTGTATTTTTTCACTTGAAGGGAGGAATAATTCACCGCTTCCACGCATGTCCATCCTGTCTGCATATTATGCTAATCGGCTGCTCAGAAATTCAGTACACTTGGTCCAACTAATGGATCCGGTGTCTTTCTTGCATGTCATGGCACACGAAACCATCGCAAGCAACACAAACGTCACATTAATGCTTTCATACACACATATGACACGCTTCTACATGAGGTAAATGCAGAAATGTATATTTCTGTTTCACATCAACAAATACTACACTGAATTGGACATTCGCAAAATGAAAACACCATAAAACATGTCTTGTGAGCAAATACTAGACTGTTTAACTCCACAGAATGACATGATGGGAATAGTGATACTGAGACATGAGACTGTATGCCGAAGCCTCAAGATAGGATATTATCTAGGCCAGCAACTGCTGAGGAGCTTAATATGAAAACTGAAAACTGCTAAGTAGCGACATGTCGTGGGTAGTTGGGGCATGTTGCATCCAGAGGGGAGGCTATAATAGGTGTGGTTGGAAGGAGTGGACCCCAGAGACTCCTGCTAATAGACAAACTGCTGCACTCTGGAGAGCTACGAAGCACTGGAGGGTGGACTAATACCGACAGAATCACAGTGGGGGAAAGTAACATTTACTCAAGTAAATGTAACTGTTTTTACCCACAAAACATATCCGTCATTTAATACACTGACATTTTCCTCTTCTAAAGTTACATACACATCATTCATAAAGGCTCGATAATTATACTTTTCTTACAGTTCACTACAGTATCATTTGTATTAATTCATTGTTGGATTTGGTCTTTTTATGGAAGTTGGTTGCAATAATACAGAATTTGCAGACTATACCTTTAATAAGTTGCTCACATTGATCCACATTGATCATATAACAAAGAGGGACTCCCCAATCACCTGTTGCAGATGTGCAAAACTAGATTATATCTGCAATTTGTTCTTATTATTGGCTTGAGTGACTAAAATGCTGAAAATCTGATCATATAACAGACAGTAATTAATAATAAAAATATAATCAGTACATAAGTCCTTAACCTCTGTTCCCAGCAGACAAAGAGCGGCAATAACAGAGCTAAGGGCCTGGTGGAGGGATATCTTATGCTCAGACCGTGCTCTGACCTGAGGCTCCGAGAGCGAGGACGGACGTGTGGCGAGCGCCGGCCCCCGTCGTCGTCCGTGATGCTCTCGGTGCTGCCAAAGTGCTTGGACAGGAAGTGCAACTCGTCCATGGTCGGCTGGAAGGGCAGCTGGTGCAGACGCTCCTGGGACGAGCTCGACGACTGCAGAGAGAGAGAGACCACAGATGTGAAGAAGAGACAAGGTTAAAACGTGAAATGCTCTTTATTGGATTGTTTTAATGCATCTGTAGCAGCTGTGGCAACATTGATAGGTTAAAAATAGGAAAAAAACAGTGATGGAAACAGCAAAAAAAATGCCTTAATCGATGTGGCAACAAAAGGAGCGGAGAGCACAAGGTGTACTATGTTGTGAGTGGGTGTAAAAAACTGAAACAAAGAGAGACGCTGTTTAAAAAAACACAAGAAAACAGAAGGGAGAGGTAGAAAAAAGGACAACATCCAGAAGGAGTGAGTGAAGGAGGGCAAAATAAAATTTAGAAAACATCACAGGTAACAAAAATCACTCCATGTAAAAGCCGTAGGTGTCGGCTGCCTCGGGAGGTTAATGGCAGTGCTACTCGGTCTTAAACAGAAGACTTTTCATCAGTCAGGAGGGAACAACCAGCCTGGATCAATGGGAGGCTTAGTGAACAATCTCCCGATGGGACTCCACAGTTGGCTTTGGCCTGCACAACTATTTCTGCTTAACTAAAATCCATTAAAAGCTGCATTCAGGTCTCAGCCACTTGAAAGCTGCAGAGAGCGATGAAATGATGGTGTTTGTGAACCAGAGCCAGTCAACAAAATCAACTGAGAAGTTTCATGGATACAGCTGGGAGACAGGGAGGAAAAAAAGCCATTTGATATGATGTTCGTCACAGATGAAAGCTGGCTCATATCTGTCAGGAAGTTTGTAGTTTTCGTCCTACTTCCTCCACCTTTTACCCTCACTGTTTATATTTCACAGTGTTTCCGCAGCTTTTCCTGCATAAATTTGCCTCGTATCTACTTCTTCACGTGGGAAACTCCTTCGCACGTGCTCCCGCACTCGCTCGTCTTCTGCTTTCATCTGCTCTGTTCAGTATGCAAGGTTCCCGCTGTAACTAATCAAGTGAGTAATGGCCCATGTAAGAAGCAGCAGAGCACTGAAAGCTGACAGGATGGGTGGAGGGTGACGGAGGTGGAGAGGCTCAGTGACCTCAGCTAACAGTGTGTGTGTGTGCTACTGTTACGTGAAAAGGCAAATATGTAGAGGAAGAAATAGCGTTCAAACGCGCGCAGGGCGGAGTCAACACCTTTCCTTCACCTGAGCATCGCGCACATTAAGGTCCATTTCTCAAAAAGACTATTTATCAAATGGACCTTAGCAGTGTTCATTTCTTCAAAGAGACTCGTGCGCTCCAAACATCGTTCACTCAGATGAAAGTGAACATTGTTGTTGTCTCTCTGCTTGCCTCCAAACACGTTTCAATCTTCCACCTACGCTCCCTTTTTATTTGTCTCCGTTGCCCCTCTTCATCATCCGTCGCTCCCTCTCTGGGGATAAAGTGACGGATAGAGAAATAGTTGCTGCAGCTCTGTGTGACTCAGGGCAGAAATGTAGATTGGTTACATTTGATTTCAATTATCCCCGCTCCACTTTTTTTTTCAAGAGAGGCTGCAGATAAATCAGGTTGATAATGTCTCAGCAGCTGATTAGTTATTTTTAGCTCTTTGTTTAAATGCTTTTAGTTTTACTGGCTGAGTCGCTGCAGCAAGTACAAAGTTAAAGATACACAGGGGTGTGTTTGTGTGTGCGCGCGGGGGGCATTTAGCTGCTAGCCGTGTCATTTCAAAGTGGAGTGAAACAAAAGTCGAACATGCACCTTCAGTACATGAATTTGCAAGCAGTGTAGTGCATGTAGGTTTTATGCAAAGCGTTTGATCCTTATCACGCTATCTGAAAACAGTGCAACCATCAGAGAAGGTTTGACTTCAGGGCACTTCTCGGGAGGCTGCTGCTTCGCTGTGGTGTGTAGTTTAATCGCAAGTTTTGTTTTGTGTTACAAGTACATAGTTAGTCAGCTATATCCGGCATTTGAGCAGAGATAAGGTGCAGTGCAGCTGCTGATACTCATCTCTAGTATGGAGAGTTGTGTTCGTAAACTCTTAAACCATAGGTTTTCCACTCCATTAGGCAATGAGCATGTCATGCCCATGTGTGCATGTAAGCTGTGTCTGGTCGCTGCAGTTGAGATCCCCTCCTAATGTGATGTCTACGTTAGTCATGAGGGACGACATTCACTATAATAAAAACCCATTCATAAGTTCAGCTGAGGCCAACATGAGACTTGGATCTTCCAAATTTTCAGTATTTTTGTAATGAAATCCCCTTTTTCCCCCTTTATTCTATGTTTATATTTATTTTTGTGTGAACTAGGTGACTTGTAACACCTATCGGATATGCTTACTGGCTTTCATGCTGAGAAGGCAAAATGTGCTGAAATATACATACTGTTCAAAGGTTTGGGGTCACTTTGAAATTTCCTTATTTTTGGAGGAAAAACACTCCTCCAAGATAACTTTAAACTAATCAGAAATACATTCTATATGTTGCTAATATTGTAAATGACTATTCTAGTTGCAAATGTCTGGTTTTTGGTGCAATATCTACATCGTTGTATAGAGGCCCATTTACAGCAACTATCACTCCAATGTTCTAATGGTACAATGTGTTTGCTCATTGTGTCAGAGGGCTAATGTAATAAATTTCTCTATTTATTTTACAACTCATGGTGATAAATAAAAGTGTGACTTACATGGAAAACACTAAATTGTCTGGGTGACCCCAAACTTTTGAACAGTGGTGTATATTTCATAGAATTTAACTTTTCTGGATTGCATCAGAGTTTTGAGTGTGTGGTTTTCCTTTTCTTTAAACGTCCCAAACTCAGTCGTACCGTTGAGCTGGGCGTGTTGGTGCCATATCCTGAGGAAGGAAGAGAAGCCAGGGACCATCGACGACCATCAGCCCTGAGAAGAAGAAAAAATAACAACAGAAAAGTACAGATAACATGTTAGAATCAAAGTGCACGACTATTCGTCAAAACCGTCAAAACCGTCAAAACCTCCAATGTCAGTTTCTATTTTAATCTTTCCAAACAACACAGTTTGCAGTTATACTGAAGCAATTCCAGCACCTTTACTTCCTCTCAATCTATCCAATTACACTTTTGCTCCTTTTTTCCTCTCTTCTCTCTGGCTATCTCTGAATCTGACACTTTCTCTGAGTGAGTGATTACAGATACATCTTTGGGCAAAATCCTGGCACCTCCACTCATTCATCTCTGCCTGTCGTCACGCCTCAGACACAGACGCTCTGTGGGAGCAGCATAGGACAAAGGACCTGGTGATGGCATGAGGTTTGCTGGTGTGTGTGGGTTAGTGTGCTCTCTGGAGATGTTAACTGTGTGTGTGTATGTGTAAAAATAATCCTCACAACAATCCTCACTCAACTACTTTGTTGTTTGAATGAAGGAGAATTGCTGACCTTCTCGAAGAGGCGAAGGAGAAGTGAGCGGGTCCACTTGGTGAGAAGGTGCGTGGGCTGTCCAGTGGACTGCTTCCTAATGAAACACGTGGATAGTAATGTAACAATGAACTATTTGTATTTCAGTGCCTTTCAAAATAAATTTTACAAAGTGCATTACACAAAAGAATCCATTCACATCAGAGATACAGGAATGGAATAAAAAAACAGAAAACAAGGAAATATGTTTAAGTTCTTTACATAAATGGTTAAAGGTGTAGTAGCATATAAATAAGATGCTGATAAATAAGTGATTAAAAGATGACAATGAGCTGGTTATTCTGAGCTTCTCAGGCAGAGCATTTCAAAGTTTAGTCTCTAGTCAGCATCAGATCAGGACAATGAATCAAATGTGTTTAAGGTAGTTATACTCTGAACATTAGACGACTGTGGAGGAAATATCACATTTCTAGAAGCCAAAGTACAGAAGAATTTGAGGGCAGGTGCATTAATTCTGATATTTGTATATACTGTCACAATACACATTTGCACAGGTGTATATAACTGAATTTATTATGACACCTGTTTCCAAGACACAACAGTATAGTAACTGTGTATCTTATCCTTGACCCATCTGCAGTCATGTATAATTGAGGTACAATTTGCATTTGAACAACACTTGTGGTGATAGGGAATTTTTTTTTTTCATTTTCAAATTTTTAAAAATTCTAAATCCAAAGAGACACAGTGCAGTTTGGAGAGAAGCAGAGGTTTTTTTTAAACTATACAATGGGGTGGGTAGATTTAAGGCTCATAATGGCAATTGTGAAGAACCAAAAAACAGAACATCTGGGCATTTCTTCCCCTTTATTGGATAGATTTATAGAAGGAGATGAGAAAAAAGGGGTAGAAATACAACCATTCAGCATCACAGATGCCACACAGATTTTTATGTAAAGAAGCAAATCTGTTAAAAATGCACCCTAAGCTGTTGTGTTTACTGCTGCAAGAAGATTGAAGAAAGATTGATGGAAACACTGAGCTTCTGATAACAGCTCACAGTCTTGCTCAGTGAGCAAAAGAACAAATAATGATACACTATGATTATGTTGCAAACATTTTCATGTCTGTTTTTTTTTAAGTAAAAATAGTTACAATACCAATAAAGAACAAAAAAGCTCTACTTCTCTGTAGCTGCTACATACTGACCTATGTGTCCAGGCAGTGGAGAGTGCGGCCGTGGCAGGGTCGGGGAAGTACTGGTCAGGATGAGGCTTTTTCGGTTACTGGTTCTGCAACTGGAACATTTATGAGAACAAAGAGCACATCAATATTTATACAGATGATAGTTGGCACACACAGCAGTCAGCGACACGATCCCTCGGGATAATGAATCCACTGTGTCACTGTTGACTGTGAGCTTTGTGTGTGTGCTTACTTGTCACCCTGAGTCAATGTATAGCCTGTATTAGAGTGTGTATGCTTTTTATCTTGGAGTACAGTTTGTCTCTGTGTGCCATTATACCAGACTTTATTGACATCGGCCCATCCACAGAGAAGCAACAAAGATTTTTAATTTCCTCCAGGTCCAGCCCCAAGGCAGCTGCCTCCGTGAAATATAATGGCCGGGGGTGATGAGGCGATGGAGGCGATTGGAGGCATGGAGAGACAGGCGGGGAGGAAGAAAAGAGCCGGGGAGGACAGGTATAGAGCGTAATGAAGAACTGAAACCACCGAACCATAAAAAAGGCTTCACTTGCTGCCACGGCGACTGTATTGCTTAACGATTTTTCACACGCACGCACACACGCGACACGCCGGGTTATTGTTTACATAACGGCCTGTCAAGTGGAAAGCGTATTTTTCCAGGTGTTTTTTTCAAGTGTGGATTGGGTTTGCTCACAGGCCTTTAGAGTCTGCTGCTGCTGCTGCTGCCTGTCAGACCAGATTCTTCAGAGGAGCTAGAACCACATCTGACTAACAATATAAGTTTGCTCGATGTTGCATCAGCCGCTCTACATCTGTGCAGGAAGTGCAGCAAATCACAGATGCACAGCACACACAAGCTCCAAAAACCAAAAAATGCAGTCACACGACACATATCAGTTACTTGATACATACATCTCTGGAAAAAAATAAGACACCACGGCAAAATTATCAGTTTTTCTGATTTTACTACTTATAGGCATGTGTTTGGGCAAAAGGAACATTTTTGTTTGAGTCTATAAACTATTGACAACATTTCTCCCAAATTCCAAATAAAAATATTATCATTGAGAGCATTTATTTGCAGAAAATGACAAATGGTCAAAATAACGAAAAAGATGCAATGTTCTCAGACCTCAAACAATGCAAAGAAACAAGATCAAATTCATTTTAAACCAACATAATACTGTTTACACTTAAGAAGCATTCAGAAATCAATATTTGGTGCAATAACCCTTATTTTTAATCACAGCTTTCATGTGTCTTGTCATGCTCTCCACACATCTTTACCGTTGTTCTTGGGTGACTTTATTCCACTCCTGGTACCTCTTTAAGCAGAATGAAGAATGCATGTAGAGATGCTGATTTCAGAAGAAATGCAGAGGTCTCTTATTTTTTTCTAGAGCTGTATAATACACAAAGCCTGTAATCTATAATCTATACCCTTGTCTCAGTCCTCCCACTTCCTCCCTTATTGCTGCTTCTTTATAAAGTGTCTGCAACAGTTGTTTTCTAGCACTCTGAGACATCAAAACTCCCCCTGGCAAGATTTTATTGGTGGCAGTACGCTTCTGTGGGCGCCGCCAGCTTAGGGAGAGCTTGTACTCAACCTTGCAGAACAGAGGAGGAGCATATTGAAATATTTAAGGGAAATGCATTAGCTTTGGACAGAGAGCTGGAAGTGGCTTCACGCCATCCGTCACTGCAGCTCTCAGAAGATGAGAACAGAGGAAGGGGGAAGGGACGAGGGCGGGGAAGAGGGGAAGAAAAAGAACAAAACAAAAAATACACTGATTTCCTTTTCGAAGTCCCTTCTTTTCCCCCTTCATCCGCCACAGCTCGGCTCGCCCACAATCTCCTTTCATTTCACTCAGTACTTAACCTGTAGTCTCGCGAATCCAGGTTTTCTCTGCTGTTCTTTCTCAATCAAAGGCTGAATCACTTGAGCATACGTTAGTCAGGTTTCACTCTGGAGCGTATTCTTAGCTTTTGATTCATGATTCATCGCATCTACGGCAGCAGCTCCACCAGTGAACCCTCAAACGGCAGAGTCTACACTTTGAGGTGGAGTGGCTAATGTTGTAAACTACTTATTACAGTGAAAAGGATTTTCATCTTATTTGCCTTGTTTCCGACTTTTTTCTCGTTGCTTATTATTCTCAGTCTCAAAGTGTCTTCACCATCATTTGATAACTGATGATTCGCCGCTCTTTCTCTGTCCTTCCTTCCATTTTTCCCCATCCTCCTGCTTTATTCTCACCCTGCTTTCACTTTCTTCTAAATTAACTCTCCGGGGAGTGAAGAACAACTGAAATGTGCGAAATCAAGACAACGCCTTCTCCCTCTTCTAAGGGTTATAGAGTTGACTAAACTATTAAAGACAGTAACAGATGAAAACCCAGTAGGGGGAAAGCCATCTAATCTTCCCATGAAGCCAGAAGTCTCCGGCAGCACAATGCTTTATAACGTGGTTATCTTAAATGAATGCTGAAAAAGGGCATCTTGCCCAAAGCATTTGTACAATAAAAAAAAGGTTAAATAGGAGTGCTGCTCCCTACTGCACTCCAGCAGCCCGCCACATATTTACCATCAGGAAAGGTCACATTAAGAGTCCTGCTTCTGATAGGAGCAGCAGGGGGAGAGAGGATCCATCTGTGAACACTGTAATAAACTCTTGTATTCCAGTGTGTTGGCTGTTGTCTTGTGATGAGGTGACTCCCTGTTGGCACTTTAGACCTGTCAGACCTGAACTTAGCTTCAGGGCTGGTACTCACCTTGTTCTCTCCTTACTACTTCCTTGCTTGTGGTGTATTAATGGGGCCCAATTTTGATATTTTCCCAGTGTGATATTTAAATTTCCATGGTCAATTTATAAAAATGATTACTGTAAGTTGTCTAATATAGGCCGGTATTTCATTAGCGGTGAGGTCTCTAACGTTGGCTGGGCTCGCTGTTGGTGGGGGTAAATAAAGACCAGTCTCTAATACAGGCCTGGGCCAAAACCAATGTTTTTAAATGTCTAATTGAACACAAAAATATACAGTTTAGCTCACTAGAAAGCGAAGCATTGAAATATCAAGCTATGGCTACAGTGACCTGTGTCATAGTCTGTTACTTCATCACAAGAAGCATGTTTACTGTTTTATCCCAGCTGGGTTACAAACCTTATTAATAATATTTCAGCATGTAGCTCGGTCCGGTGACTCTGGTGGTGTCACGTCAAAACATGACGGTGTGTCACACTAAACTAAACAAAGGTTCCTAATAATAACTTCTATTGTTATAGCCTGGTTATTGTCTAAATTCCCAACAACTTCTGCCTTGTATCTGGGATTATTTCTTTATTTTCATGTGGTGATTTCAGTCCTGGTATTTATTATCATAGCAGAATTATTTTAGTATCGCTATCCCTCAGTTCAATTTGCTTTATCCCACAATATAAATTATCTAACGGGTTGCATTTTTATTATGATATTTCAACACTGGTATTTAGCCTGAACAATAAATTACTGATATTTGTTGTCAATGTTCATTATGTATACCATAATGTTATGATAACTGTACTTTTTCAATAACTAACCAAAATATTTTATAGGTTAAAATAGACACAAAATCATGCTTTTCTTCCTTCTACTGGTAGTCTGTTTTGCTCAAATAGGAATAGAGGCCTGTCTCTAATTTTGGTCTCATTCCAATAAAGGCCCAGACCTATATTAGGGAATTTACAGAATTTATGGTCCAAAAGCACCTAGACCTAGCAGCAACGCTGTCTGCCTTCTCATACACTCACTTTAAAAAACCCTGTAGGTTGACCTTATTTCACAGTTTGTGTGTTGGCAGGAACACCAGCGACATAATATTATGTCGCTGGTGTGTATGTATATACATAACACAAGCACTGAGCGACTGAACAATTGTTATTTTTTATAATAGGGATTCTTTAACAGTCAGGTGTACTTTTCCTGGAGAAAAGTGGCTACTAAATGGAATATCAAAGTGTAAAATGTAAAATTACAAATTGTAATAGTGCCTTGTAACTACACTGAACACTGATTTGTTTTGTACATTTCCATTGGATAAAATGACATCCAGCAGAATGATGGATAGAGTTGGGGGATAAATTAAAGGAAAAAAATATGTGAAATGCCTTAAACTTCTAGTAACAATGAGTAAGCACAACATTGACATATTATTTATTACCTTGTAAAGTTTGTGTTATCAAAGTATTGCACATTTACACAACCAGCAAAATTTGCATTCATTTTCTGGTCACCTGACTTATCTAAGTCTCATTTTTACTCTCCTTTTCGCTCTGGTTTACTTTCACCTCCACGGGGAAACGTGGCTCGTATCTGTTAAATGCTCCATGATGTTAAGCAGCCTGTTGCTGACTTTGCTGTTTTACCAATATGGTGCTGGAAGCTATATTGAAGACAGCAGTGAGAGTGAATGGAAATAGTAAAGCAAAAAAGAACAGCAGTACATGGAGCTAAGGAGAACTCAGCTTCAGCAGGTCTCAGCTCTGCTGGAGGTGGAGAGCACTTGTGTTGAGAAGTGGCTTATTGTTAACAATCATGTTTCCTCACTCATGTCCTTAGGTTTTCATTTACCTGACATCATGTGGAGCTTTGGACCAAATGGGAAATTAATAAAATATTTGTTTTGGTGAGAAAAACTGGATATAAAAATATATATATATATATATATATATATAAATATATAACTGTTCTGCAATGCATTTCTCCTCGTATGATTGTTGATTGAATATTATTGGAAAGGCATCAATGATCTATAATGAGTGTTCCTGGAAATACTTTAACAAACATCAAATTAACTACATTTAGTCAATTATAAAATGTCTATATATAATAAAAATAACAAATTTGAAAAAGGCATTTTAAAAGCGTATTCCTCCGATTTAGCTTTAGACACCTATAACTGTCTTATAAACAGTTATGTCTCTAAACAGCATATTTTCTTTCTTATTTCACACATTCTTCTTCCTTGTGAACTCGCCTACGTTACTCACACCGCAACCTCGGCTACTGTTTGTTTGGACATTTGTGTGTTATTCTAGTAGCAACTAATAGCTTTGAGCATTTAGCCTCAAACAGAGATGATGGCGTGGCCTACAGAGATCTGATAACCTCAATTTGTCTCTATCTCCACACCTACAGATCTTTCTCCTTTTCAGTCTTGTAATCTTCAGATGCAGCAAAGCCTTTATCAGCTTTGATCTTTTATCATTTTTGGAGCTACAAAAGAGCTTTATAACACATTTTTTCATATTTGTAGTAGCATCATTTCTCTTCACTTACCTTCTTCACTAAGAAGAACAGTGGGGCAATATACTTCATATTAACCGCTCTTATCCTGTTTCTTGTTCACTGTCTGGCCCTCAACTTCCATTCCTCTTCATTAGCAGTAACAGTATGGCAGCCAGTGAAGGTTAGAGAACAGCAGCTATAGGTGGCTCTAAGGGCTTATGAATAACAAGCTGTAGATTCACTTGACTGGAAAAGCAAAGAAGATAAGAGAGGTGGGACTGCTGCTGGTGGAGGGCAAAACGTGTGTGTCTATGTGTGTGTAAATTTGACTTTAAATCACTCTGTCACGGTTATGACCATGCAGCCTGGGCTTTTCCTCCCTCAATCTGGTAAAGTGTGTGTGTGTGAATGTGTTGGGGGGAATAGAAGACTTAGTATGCTGCACATTGCCATCTTATGATCATAAATCTGAAGCTACCTCTAGTTTCGTGGTCAAATACAAACACATTGTCAGCTCACAGCCAAACAATCCTGCACTATATCAGCCAGCACTTCCTCAGTTTTCTGACAGATGACAATTGATAGTTGGATTCGTGCAGTCGGCCGCTTACCCACAATCTGAATGAATTCTGAAAAAATGAAGCTTTGCTTAAAAAAAGGAGACGCTTTCTGTTTAAATATTCAACCCTAGTCAGACCCAATTAGGTTAATCAAGGACAAATTTTCTCCATCCGTAATGAATTGACCGAGAAGAGAAATGAAGAGTGGGGGAGGATGACTGGAGATGGGTAATGTTCAATGTTGCCATGGCAACACCTTAAGAGTCACATTCAAAAGAAGCAAACAGTGATATTATCTCCTATAATTTTCTTTCTTATCCATTTTCCTCAGCGCTCACAGGGAGAAACACACCACTTATGTGTTAAACAAATAAAACAATAAAGGTGAGCATCAGAGTGCATTTTAAGGAAGTAAAACACATTATCTCAGTGAAACGACTGAGCCAAAGTTTTTTTTTGTGTGTGTGTGTGTGTGGATGCCGGTTTTATAATCTATCATAATCCATTGCGTAATCCATCATGCCAGCTCAATCTGTGTGTGACAGAGGAGTAGTGGTGAGGCGCGTGGTGCTGTCAGTCAGACAGAAAGTATGATTCATTGAGGTCAATGGTGCATGCTGCTATTGTGTGGGCCTCTGTCGATGGCCACCAGAGCTGATGGGAAAGCTGCGAGTGTGTCCACCGAAAACAAGTTTTTAATACGTGAGAAAGAAAGATAAGTGTGTGAGTGTGATAGTGTCAGCAGTGTGTGGCTGAGTCGGTCAAAAAGTGCTGGGCAGACGAATGTTTTATTTTTTTTGTTTCGCAGGAGGATGCCATGATGTGAAAGAGCGGAAGAGAAAGAAGTAAACTGAGAGATTAAGAAATAAACTACACTCTAAACGGTAATAGCTACTTTACTTATCTGACTCTATCCGGTTGTTTTAACTCGTGGAATGAAGGTATGTTCTAATTTTTCCTTAAGGAGGTTTAAAAATAAGTCCTGAGTAATTTGGACACTTGGAGATTGTGCAGTGCAGTAGAACAGAACAAGAGAAGTTTCCAGAAACTGTGTGGGCAAACACTTTGGAATAAAACAACATTTTATGTCTCTCTTGATGAGTTACTTAACGTCTTTCAATTGTCAGCTATAATTTCATTACTTACAAACACCTTAGAGCCTATAAGGTCTGCAATAGTAGGTCAAGCTTGCTTGTAACTAAGTTAAAGGTATACCAACGTACCTTAACAGGGTTGTAACAAAGCCTTGTGCTTTGTACGCCAACAACAATCCAACTTCTTCACTCAGCGTGTTTACATGCAGCTTAATAGAACTATGCTCACAATTCAGTTCTGGCGTCCTTGACCTAATACATCGTCATGTTATAAGCAAACAACTGGGGTTGTGCAAAACTCAGACGTTTCTGAACATTTCTCTAAGCTTGTTCTGGTGATTCTTCTACTGTGATTGGATTCTTCTTCTTTCTTGGATGTTTTTCTTCCAGGGTCATACAACAGGTCATACAAACATGGAGTAACATGTTTACATGCACTTCAGTTCTCTTTTTTTCCCTTTAAATGTCATGTGAATGTACTGACAATGACTTGAGTTGTATGTAAATATAAGAATAAGGGAAGCAATTTTTTCCTCTAAACCATATTCTGGAAATGTTAGGCTGCACAGTAACAACACAATAAGAAACATGTCAAAGAAAACCAGCAGAAAAAAAGAAAGAAGTGAACGCCAACTACCCCTGTCTCTGCTCCCATTAATGAAACCGAGGGCTGTCATTGGCTACGACGCTGCGGTCAGTTTGCCGTGGGAGGGTCAAAGGTTAAATCTGTGGTAATGACTCGTGCAGAGGCTTTGACGAGCAATTATCCCCCTGCAGGCCGTTGGTTGGCCCAGGGCCATTAGCCACTCACACAGACATGTCGACCAATGTTCACACAGTGATGGAAAAACGCTGCAGAGAAACTGTTCGAACTGTCTGCACTCATTACTGTAATCACAGTAATACTAACAATCACACTTGGCCACAGGTCACTAAATGTACATATTTAAGGCATCGCTGGTAATGTGTCAACCATCTAAAAGAGAAAATACACTATAAATGCAAATTCTGTTTGTCCTAATCATTCAGAATTATTATAATCTGGGTCTTCACAATGACATAATCACCCGAGTAACTACTGAGATCAGGGAACACTGCAGTGATTTGTGCAGATTTTCCAAACAAATTAATCTGAAGGTAAAACTGAAAGTGAGAGTGGCCATGATGTTATTTTCCCTCATTGCAAAGGAAAGGGCTGTGCAAATAAAGAGGTTTATTTAAAAGCTCTGTGATTGCCTGGCTGCTCATTTTTCTTGCACTGCTGGAGTTATTCTTAGCAGTTGTTGCTGCAGACTGAGATGACTCAGCTCATATATTGGAGAGTACTCTGTTATTACAAATATGAATGACTCAACTACACTCAACGAAAAATATAAAACGCAACACTTTTGTTTTGCTCCAATTTTTCATGTTTTGAAATAAAAGCTCTAGCACTTGTTCTGTGCACAAAAACATACGGGAATAGAATCATGCCAAAGATTGCTCGAGCAAACCAAACATCCGTGTCCATATTGTTTTTGAAAGCGCTTTCAAAGCTCTCACAGGCTTTATTAGATCTATGCAAATGTAAACAGAAAAACCTAAAGTAGCTATCTTATTTCAACAGGTTAGCGTGAATCAATAGACGTCACTATTAATTTGGTGAAACTTTTTCTATGTTCTAGATGTAATTATTTGTCTTTGAACATTATTATAAATATGTTGACAAATTACAAAAAAACCTTCAAGATGCTTGATCATCCATGAAGGAAAAATATAAATTATTGCCTACATTAACACAATATAAATAATTCACTTTTCTTTTTTTGACCTATAATTTCAGATTAAGATAACATATAGTAGTAGTGATAATGTACTTGTTATATATTTCATTCATTTATTAATAAGTTCCTTTCATATGTGATTCATATATGGATATCAATGTCAAGATGCTGAGATTTTGCCTTGGGTTGGTCACGATAAGAGACCATATATATATATATATATATATATATATATTTCACAGGTCTGGGCTACAGATACATATTTTGAGATTCAGACAGAATTTTTCATGTCAAAGTACATCACAGAATGTCTCATTCCAGCCAATAATACTCAAGTTTGAAAAATAAATCTGGTATCAACTGGTGATTGCTGGTGGTCAGCAGGAAGGACACAAAAATGAAAAAAAAAATCCTAAACAGCTTCACAAACATTTGGTAGTATTATGTAAATGAATTCACATATAAACGCCTTGACTTGTGAACTGAATGTGAAAATCATCACTGCATTCTGTTGAGTCTCAATCAGTAAATAAAAAAAACATGAAAAAACATACACAATAATTATGCCTGGCCATTTTCTATATTTTTCTTACTGTCAATAAATCTCACGCACAGAACCAAACCAACTATGGATTGATCCTACAAGTATTGTGTGTGTGTATCCAGAGGCTGATACATGTTATTCCTCTGCCATAGATCTCCATTATTGTCCAACTAACATGCAGTGGGTAATATGTTCCTTTATTATAAAGAGTAAATGACAGTAGAGAGTTGTGTGTGTAGATCTTCATCTTCATCTCCCGCTTATCCACAATTAGGTCGCGGGGGTCAGCATCTTCAGCAGGGAGACCCAGACTTCCTTCTCCCTGGCTACTTTGTCCAGCTATTCCAAGGCATTCCCAGGCCAGCCGAGAGACATAGTCTCTCCAGTGTGTCCTGGGTCTTCCCCGGGGCCGCCGCCCGGAGGGACGTGCCCGGAACACCTCACCAGGGAGGCGTCCAGGAGGCATCCTCACTAGATGCCCGAGCCACCTCAACTGGCTCCTCTCGATGTGGAGGAGCAGCGGTTCTACTCTGAGCTCCTCGCAGATGACTGAGCTTCTCACCCTATCTCTAAGGGAGAGCCCAACCACCCTGCGAAGGAAACTCATTTCGGCCGCTTGTATTCTCGTTTGTTTGGTCACTACCCAAAGCTCATGACCATAGGTGAGGGTAGTAATGTAGATCGACTGGTGAATCGAGTGCTTCGCCTTTCGGCTAACCTCCCTCTTTACTACGACCCAGAATCGGCACTCCACTCTTTTTTGCTGATTTTCATTCCAGTCACTTCACACTCGGTTGTGAACCGCTCCAGCAAGAAGGTCACCGTTTGATGACGTCAACAGGACCAGATCCTCTGCTGCTCCTAGAAATTCTGTCCATAAAAGTTATGAACAGAATTATGAAGGGCAGACCTTACGGAGTCCAACCTCCACTCGAAACAATTCCGACTTATTGTTGGAAATGCGGACTAAGGCGGACATACACGGACCAGATAGCACTCATGATCCTATAGTTGGAGCACACCCTCCGGTCCCCCTTTTTAAAGTTGGGAACCACCACCTCGGTCTGCCAGTCCAGAGGTGTCAACCAAGACAGCCCTACAATATCCAGAGCCTTGAGGAACTACGGGTGGATCTCATCTACCCCTGGGGCCTTGCCACTGAGGACTTTTTGACTACCTTGGCGATTTCAGCCCCAGAGATAGGTGAGTCCACCACTGGCTCCACAAACTCTGGTTCATCAACAGAATACGGGCTGGTGGGATTGAGGAGGTCTTGAAGTATTCCCCCCACCGACCCAGAACGTCCCCCTCCTGAACCGTCGGATGGGGGTCTAGAACTTCCTCAAGCTGTTCCCCACCGAACTACTCCATGTCCGAGTTTTTGCCTCCGCAACTGCCGAGGCCGCACTAGGCCGATAAATCGTCAGCTGCTTCGAGAGTCCCACAGGCCAAGAAGGTTCTGTAGGACTCTTTCTTCAGCTTGACGATCCCTTATCACCGGTGAGCAACAGCGGGTTCGGGAACTGTCGCCATGACAGGCACCGACGACCTTACGGCCACAGCTCCAGTCGGCCGCCGCGACAATGGGCACAGAACAAGGTCCACTCGGACTAGGTGTCCCCTGCCTCATAGGCGCAGACCCGGCTACCAGGTGCTCGCATTCGAGCCCCTCCCCCAGGCCTGGCCCCAGGGGAGACCCCGGTGACCTGTACCCGGGCAAGGTTAACATTTGCCTAATCATCTTACTCTTCATCAGGAGGATTTGTGTAGAAGGCGTCAATGAACATGTGTGGTAACATGACTCCATTTACAAAGCTTTTGCTTTTTGTGCTCAGATCCCAACCTCTTGACTTTGTACTACACTGTAGTTTGTAGTTTTACAGATGACTGAAAGACGTTATAGATTTGGGTCCAAAAAGATTAACATGAAAAAACAATCATAACTTCTGAATACATTCATCATCCTCAGTGAAAAAAAAACTGATTTCATGTGCATCAGATGCAGTGAATTTTTACCTTAATTAAATGATCAGATTATATGATCAGATGGTATTTAGATAGCGGTTAACGTCATTATTGTTTCACTCTTTATTATTTCTTAAATCACTTCTCCTAAAGAGCATTGTCTCCTCTCATCCCACGAAGCTGATGACAAACAAAAAGGGCCTGTGACGGGTTTATAATGCAGCTTGACAGCCGTGCGCCTTCATTATAATGGACAGACACTGATAAGAACAGAGCAGCGTCGTTTCAGCGTTTACAAAGAGCAGCTCCATATTACACAGAATCAATTAAAGGAATGAGCCAATTCAGAATGAAGAGCCAACACTGAGAGCCTAATAGCACATCATGAGGGGAAATTTAACCATCTGGTGTGTGTGTATGTGTGTGGGGGGAGGGGGGTATGTGTGTTCCCGTATCTGTGTGTGTGTGTATGTGTGTGTGTGTGTTGTTGTTTGTCTTTTTGGACCGATTATCTTAACTGATTATCCATTTGCGTGCACATGAGAGTCTGTGACAAGTGTGAGTCAGAGCTTGCTTATTCTTAATGTGTTTCAACCCGCAGATTATCAACCGTGATGCGTGTGTGTGTAAGTCGTTTGTGTCGTCTCCTGCTCTAAGTGCTGACTCACAGGGCACCAGACCGTCCTGGTGGTTACACCATCGATCTGTCCGGCCTCACTTCCTGTCAGGTGACATCTCTCGCTCTCTTGTCTGCCTTTCTCTCCCCTCAGGACCTCTTTAAGGTGAGTGCACGTTTATGGGAAATGGGATGGAAATGGATGGGATAAAATGTTGCCCCTTTAAAAAATCTTCATAGACCACCAGGCTGGTCCCTGTTAGTGCATCCTATTACGAAACATCCTCTGTTCTTACTGGCAGCTTCCAAAGCATCCACTGGGATCTAGACTGATCCCGAATTCGGGGAACGAGTCCAAATCAAGTCATGTGGCACATTTACCAGGCATGAGGCGTCCTAATGGAGATTGAGAGAATCATTTAGTGATGCTGTCAGGCAGCATATGAAAGAGAAATGGACAGGTGATGTAAAAAAAAAAATGAAAAGAGAGGGAAAATATCAGCTCTATAAAACCGGCAGAACATACCATAGGTGTTGCGGGGGTTCGTCGCCTGGCTTTCTTGTTGCTATGCAATGTAGTACAGAGAGACATAAATAGAGGCATTTGCTGTTATTCCCCAGGAAAGAGAGACTAAGCAAGATGGAAAAAAGAATGTACAGCAGAGAAAAATGTGTTAAAGAAGGATGATGAAATGAGAAAAGGCAGAGAAAGGAGGTCACAGAAAAAAAGGGGATGGAATCCTGACTGAATCACTGACTTATTTCAGCCTGTTAGAAACGCAGCAATGATTTTGTCAATTCATGCTTTGATGAAGATCCGCAAATCTCAATCAACAAAAGTATCTGCTGCCAAATGAGCTTGTAAAATCAGTGAATAAAGGGTTGTCTGGCACACAGAGTAGCTGATTGACTAAGCTACTAATCAATCAGCTGGTTGATTGACAGACTGACAGTCAGACTGACTGGCTGAACTCACCAGCTCACCTGTGGAGCTGATTTTCTAGCAGACGGACTAACTGGTTGACTGATGAATAACAAAGTGATGCTAAAGCCTGTCAGGGCAGGGAGCTGAATAAACTGTCTACACAGGAGACGATATAGCTGAGTTTTTACTCTTTTGCCTCAAGCGCTTCCAGCAGCTTCTATTCTACTTATTTTTTTGACACCGGACTTAAGGTGCTGCTATTGTGTTGCTACCATGCCTGTGTAGATGTGGTGTATAGCTCGCTAATTAACAAGGATAAACAACTAACTAGCACCTCTGTGCAACACTTCAAGCTGTAGCACAAGTATCCAGGAGCAAAGAACTGACTAAAGGTGACAACGTCATTAGAGGAAGTTGCTGCTTTTACATTTCTGTTTATGTAACAGATGCATGCAAAACATGTTGTGTTACTTAGTGAGCTTTAAGGATTCTAGTAGCTGTACTTCTGATCTTTGAATAGTCCAGATGCTAGGCTATGGTATTCATCTCCCCATGTTATAGCCCCATTCTTAAGTGAGGGCTAATCAACAAGTAGGTGCAGGTTAAAATTATTAGATCACTGTATCACCTTTATCACGTTTCACCAAGGAGGTGTTGTTTTCAAGGGCGTTTGTCTGTTTATCTATGAACAGGATTACAGAAAAACAACAACGCATATTTGTTGTGATGTACATCTGAATGACAGATAGAATACTCACCACCTGTCTGTCTGTTTGTTAGCAAAATATCACAAAAGGTTTTGGCCAGATTTCTGTCGAATTTTCAGTGGATGTTGGGAATGGTGCCATGAACAGATGATTAAATTTTGGTAATGATCCGAAAAAATCCTGGTTTTCTGGATCACTTTTTTGTTGTTTGTTAACATTATGGTAAACAGGTGCCATCGTTTGGGGGCCCCCTGGTGGTGATATCTTGCACCTGCATAAGTTGTTTTCTTTGCACACTATGGCAGAGACACTAAGACGTTGACTACACCTACTTTTCATTCCATGATAGTACATGCATTCAATAAGTATAGGACAACAATGTTGGGTTGGGAGTCACATGCTTGGTGGAGGTCTGTGCTTTTCTAGTTCTAAAATCTTTATTCCACTTCATATTTAATTATATGGAAATCCCTGTCACTCAAAGGGAGTCATTGATGGTAAAATAAAAGTTAATGGATGCACATTACTGTGAAGCTTTAAAACTCTCTTTGATAGTCCAACTGTCCTGAACCTTGATGTGAATAAATGAATGATGTGAATACTCGCAGGTCTTTCATATGGGAAAAGCAGCATTCTCACACACTATCATCCAAGATTTGTTTAGAATCACAGAGCTTATCATCCTGTTTAGGATGGTGAAGGATTCAGCAACATGGCTTCCACAGACTCATTAGTCGGTGACACACCACAGTCGGAGTGCAGCACATAAATAGAACACAACAGGGCACAATAAACATCAAGACCTCTATTTTAGTCCTGTCACTTCTCTCCAGACAAAGGTGTTGTCAGATGTCCTCTGAAGGTGTTAAAGTGTATCCTCAGGCAGAGTGATGTGGCAGGAAGTTACGCCAGAACAAAGACCTACATATGTGGATCTTTCTGCATGTGTCGCCATCACTCTTTTTGTCTGCTGATTTCCCGTCTATCTGCATTAATATTTCCAACTTCTGTCACTGATGCTATATCAGCTCTCTGCAGTTTGTGCGGAGACACAAGAGGTGAATTACCGCCATCATGACGTGACACTTTGTTCCCACTGTGACTTTATTCCCAGCAAATGATCCGTAGCCATCACCTCATAAAGAATGAGACATTTCCGTCAGTGAGCAGCACTCATTTGCACGAGTGGAGAGGTTCACAGCATGTCTAATACACATTAAAAATGATTTAATCTGATTATAGATAATGCATTTTGCCTCATAAGGCCACAGATTCCATTTCAGAAGGAAGTTAAAAAGAAGATGGCAGTAGGAGGTTTTCCTCAATAAAACATCTGGTGTAATACTGCTACACTTCAAATTTTGACATCAATGTTTTAAATTTTAGGAAACAGTGAGATGATATAAATGCTTGAATCCTTGAAATTTTCTGGCCAGGCAACTATTTACTACATGATTTGACACAGTTTTCATGTACTAACTACCTTAATTACAGTAAAACACTTGGACAATTATTTTGATATCAATTAATTATTCATTTTTTAAGTCAAAATGGTAGTTCAGGCTTATCATTTATGAAATATTTTACTTTGTTCTGTCTTTTATAACGTAAACTGTATATATTCATGTCTTTTCCACTGTTGGTAGAACAAAATAAGATAGCCTATCATCCTATGCTATCTTTCTGGAGTACTGTTATTGGGATTTTTCAATATTTTCTGGCAATTTTGTAAATTCATAATCAACTAATTGAGAAACTATTGCTCAGGTTAATCAATAATGAAAATAATCATTAGTTGTGTGTCTAATTTAAATCTTCATGTAGTATGTGATAATGTAACCCTATAGGAAAACTGTGGACAGTAGATTAAAATGTGTGTGTGTTGCACTTTTAATGATGGATATGAAACTAGTGCTGCCTGGTGTTTGCAGATCACAGTAAATGAATGCTTGATAAAACACAGCCTGGAACTGTGGGAATCTCTGCTCTACATCGTCCATTCCATATGTTTGGGTCGCCGGGAGCGTCAGTGTCACAGAAATAATTTGATATATGGTGATGTGCGTTTTGAGGTCATGTCGCCAACAGTAACATGAAGCTTAATTAATTCCTATCAGCTTTCTAACCTCAATGTCTACCTCAATAACAGACACTCACATATACTGTTCATTCTACTCTATGACATACATGTTTTAATTTGTGTTCTCTAATGCACATGCATGTAAATGCTTATGTAGATATGTATGAATATGCGTGTATATACACGTTATCTTTCATTTTCTATGCACCAGCTTTGTACTGCTCAAAGAAAAGAAAAGAAAATTAAAAAAAATAAAGTTTTAGTGTTTTCTACCATTTTTCAATGCAGGTTTTTTCCAGTGTGCCATCCTTTAAATTTGAAGGAATTTAGATTACTCTGATCACTTATTACAGTCGGAGCCAACTGCAACAACTGTAAAAATGAAATGCTACATTCTGTGAACAACTATTTTTGTATAGTTATATTTTGTATATTTTGAGGCCAAATATGAGTTTTCAAACTATATACCAGTTCTCCTTTTCAACTCTTACAACAACTTTTTTGACAACAATCCATGTTTTTGATTAATTCATATCCAAAAGGAATATTACTGCATACATTCTTTATGGCCACCTAAAGGGCAATGAAGGACAATGCTAACTGTACAACAACAGTCCTTTGGTGTAAAGGAAATAATTCCAAAGCTGTCTTAATATTAAATGCATATACCTAAATATATATCCTAATTAGTAATTCTATGATTATATTTATCTGAAAAATGACCAAAATGTTGCCAGGTTGTCATCCAACTCACAGTTGTTGTACATGTATATATGAAGTTGTGTTATCATGTCGCCACAATATTAAAGACAGACAATGTGTGTGGTTTGGTCAAAGCAGCCTGAACATCAGCTAGTAACAGATGGTGCTGTCCTGGAACAAACTACAGGAGTAGAGCATGGAGAGAGTTTCCATGTTTTAATGCTGAGCTCTTCTATACCATCCATCACTCTACAGCTTCTTCATTAAAAGGAGCAGCCAACCAATGCAAATACTTACACACGTTCCCATCGTGATTTACATGTCAGTGAAGTGCATCTTCGACATCTTTGCTTCATGGTTTGTGCACACAGGGAAAAAACAAGGAGGTAGAAAGATGTCCCTGTGTTAATCTAATGTATGCACACTCATATTTCTACGAACCATCACACTATTATACTATATTTCACTGTATGTGTGTGTTTGTGTGTTCCAGCTAAAGCAGATAATTACATCACCCACTATCAGGTCCATCAATATCTAATGTATGCTGCACCGAAGCTCAAAATAACCCGAATTACCTGCCACAGGCATTACAGCACCTTCACCAGATGGTAGATGTGTACAGGTTGAAATGCCTGGGGCAAAGGAAAGTTGACATAAGTTCAGTGTATTTTAATTTTGATAAAACCAGTCGAGGAAGGATTACCAAACCTGATAGCACTATTGTAGGTTTATGCTTTGCCTTACGTGTTTAAAAAAAAGAAAGAAAAAAATTAGAGTCAATGAAACGTCCTGTTGTCCTTCAGTGAGAGCATTAGTACATGTAAGACTGTAATAATGGGAATTAGTGAGATACCGTGCACTCATGTTCTTCACAAGGAAACCATTCAGACCTCCATCACTGACTTTTCATCCTGTTCATGCTCTCAAAAGTCAAGATGGTAAACCAGCAGTTTACCTTCAAGTGGAGATAACAAGTGAGCAGGAGGAAAGAAGACGGGCTGACAGGGAGAAGGAACACTGAGGCCTCCTCGGTGTCAGCTGAGAAACTACTTCAGATCTGCCTTTCATTACACCTCCTCTCGCCTCTTCCTGCAGCTCTGGTGCTTTCTCATCTCCTGCCTTATGTCTTGTACGTTCCCCCTTTACTCTTTCCACCTTCCTTTAGCTCAATCTGTTTGGAAGTGGGCAAAAAGCATTATCTCCCTTAATTGCCACAGGAATACACATGCAGGCCATAGGAATAGACATGCACTAATGCAAAATGCCACCACATACAAATACAATAGAAAACAACCAAAGAGAGAGACAGAGAATTGAAAAACAGAATGAAAAATAAATCCATGATATTTATTTGATGATATGTATAACTCAGAATTAGAGCTTGGTATTGTTTCACTAATGACTTTTTTATATTTGTGCACAATGTTCAGTGCTAATTAACAAGCTAACACACGCTGCATAAAATGTGTTAGCATATAGCTACAGTAGCACAGTCTAATAGGGGGCTAGCATGGCTGTAGACACTCATTTTACATAAATGCATAACATTAACAAACATTTTTTGAAGGATCTTTTCTCTTATTCAGTAAGAATTTAGGTCAACATATGTCCTGAGCGGACCATTTTAAATTGTAAAATGCAGACACTCTTACTAAACTTCCTGAAACCTATTTTTTTTAATCATTTCTGAATGAATATGTCTGCAATAAGACAACATCCGCTGCTATATCACCCAAGGATTTATAAATCTAACTCTACTTGACATTTTTTAATACTCTGTGTGATGAACAAATGGCTGTCAGTACAAAACGAGCACAGATGATTAATACGTAGCCCTATTTTATGAACTAACAAACACACACATACAGTGTAATCAGGCCTGATGCTGAAATAATTAGTCAATTATTCAATTAGACGATCCACAGAAAACTAAAAGACACAGATTTTGTTAATCAAATAACAACTCAAGTAATTTATGGGTAAAAATATTAAATACTCAGTGCTTGGTCAGAATGTTTTGCTTTTCTTTGTTTTATATGAGTGTTAATAGAATATCTTTAGGTTTTAGACTGTTGGTTGGACAAATATTTTCTGACATTTTATAGAATAGGAAAAAAAAATCAGTTACCTAAAGAAAGACTGAAGTGATCCTGAAAGATTTTTGACTTGACAAATACTGATGAAGGATGCACAAGCGGGATACTTAGAGTAATATTATATCAGATACACGTGACCAAGCAAAAACACACACTTGTGCAACAGACTAAAGGAAAGAATAATAATGTTATGACACACACAAACATACAGACTATAAACAGACTAAGCTCTTGCAAGGAAACCGCAAGGAAAGAACCCTCATAAAAAATACACCCCTTAAACAAACATTCCCATGCACAAACATGCCTTCTCCTCATAAAACACACACTTTTGGCAGGGTGGCCGACAGTTAGGAGCGAGGGAGGCTTTATACGTGTTCATATCCAGAGAATATTTGCTGCTGTTTCTCCCACTGCACAGTGGGAGCACCGCTGAAACCTAATCTCAGACTAATCCCCCTGCGATCAGATGAGATGAAGACGGCTGAAATGAAGCACGGCAGGAGTGGTAAAGGTGTGGAGAGGAAGGGTGAATGAAGGGAAGAAGTAGAAATGAGAATTGAGGAAAACAGATCTGGGATGAATGTGAGACAGGAGATGGAAAGCTGCAGGACTTTAGGAGCGGAAAATGATGACGAGTGAGGAGGTGAAGGACACAGGGAAAGGCAAAAACACAGTGCAATGGGAAAAGTAAAAGCTAAAGAGGAGGAAAAATGAAGAGGCTGACAGCCTGGGGAGGGAGGAAAAGAGCGAGGACTTGTGCCAAGCAGACGGCACTCCAGCGCTGCCCACTGTTGTCTCTCCACTACACAAGCACTCCCAGGACACTGACAATAATGCCTTCACTTCATAATACTATCTCTGACATGCAGGCTACTGGCCAAGCACACACACACACACACACACACACACACACACACACACACACACACACACACACACACACACACACCCCTGTGCTTGTGTGTGTACATGTATTTGAGTGGAAAGGGAGACCATCACCAGCTCACAAGCCATAATTTAAAGGAGAATAAATCCTCAGGCATGCTACAAAACAGCTCAACAAGGTTATAAATGAAGGTTTGTTAGAGCACACACACACACACACACACACGCCCCCACACTTAGATGCAATAGCAAACAAATGACCAAATCTTACTGCTCTTTAAATAAACTAAAGCCTTACATGCATGTGCTCATACTGTACTACATCAATAAAACATTACATACGTGTACACAAGCGTATGTTAAGACATCAAGTACACACACACACACACACACACACACACACACACACACACACACCATATTGCTGGAGCTAAATGGAGACAGGGACACAACCGTGAGACAGCATGATAGCTGGCAGGGACAACGGAAACATCACGGGAAAAACACACACACACACACTCACACACACCGTCCACACAACTGCCTCCTGTGATGCATCAACAACATACTAACGGCAGCAGGGAACCATACCGCTCACAAAGAATGCACAGACAGATTGTTGCCGTTTACCTTTTTGTGCGTCGAAACATGTTGCTAGCAGCCGAGGCTGTGTTGGCAGATGAACATGAGAGCAGCTGAGCCGCCCCCCCCACACACACACACACAGACACACAGACACACACACACACACACACAAACACACACACACACACAGAGGCAGTCAAGAAGCAGCAATTATGATCCACGCCAGCATGTCAGCCTCCTCTGAACAGTTAAACACACACAGTCACACTTTCCGATGTCTCACCGTGACTCTGTACATGTGATGTGTGTGCAAGAGGGAGAGAAGGAAGGGTTTCAGAGAAATGTCAGCTGTGTCACAGACAGAGAAAACCAAGACAATTAAAGAGAGAGTAGAGGAGGGGGAAAGGAGGAGAAAGAGGGAGAGAGAGAGAGAGACAGAACAGGCTGTCAAGCGTCCCTCTCAGAAGGGGAGAGGATTGTGGGGCTGCTCTCAAGGGTATCGTGCCAAGCCAGGAAGTGTGGAGACAGAGTGGAGGGGAGGGGGGACATGGAGAGACAGAAGGGGAGGAGAGAGGGAGAGAGAGAGAAAGGGGAAAGGGAAAGGGGAACCAGCGAGAATGCAATAAAGAGAGTGAAAGCTAATCTGAGCAGGAGAGATGAAGGAGCAATGAACTGGAGACTAATGTGAATGACAAGACAGAGGACACGAGGGACAGAGCAGAAGGGAGGGGGGAGGGGGGGCACAAGTTGATTTGCTTTTTTGCATATGAGTGACTTATTAAAAAAAAAAAAAGACAAAAGAATAGACCTGGTGATAATCATTTTTTCTCTTATTGTCAGCAAGATGAATTAATCCAATAATGAACTGATCCTATTAACAAGTTCCTCTTTGCCTATAAAATGAAGAAACCTCCAGTTTATCGATTAGTACAGACATAGGCAGGGACACCCACACTTAAGCGTCATGTGAACTCGTAAATACAGCAGCAATGTGTTGTTTATAGGTAGAATCCTATAAAACTCACAGCAAGATGTTTATTATTGATATTATTATTATTAATCCCAGCAGCTGAATGACTGTTTCTCTGGTGATAAATATAAGCTTCGACTAAAATGAGTGCCCCAAACCTTTAAACATGAACTGCTGTCACCGCTGCAGCTCCAGGGATTAGAGGAAAGTCCTGAAAATTAATCTGCAACTATTTCAATCAATTAATCATAATATAAATATCTAATTATTAGTGGTGGTAATGAGGGCAAGGTAAGTGCAGCCTTTTCACTTTCCCCACTGGTCCCAGGGGTCAAATGAGTGACCTCTGCTCTTTAGACCACCGCTGCCTCATCCATTGAAAACATAACAATGAGATGCATTGTGACTGTGTTCTTTTCTCTACACATTAATTGCCATATTGGATGAGCTCTGGCATCATCTATTTGTCCTAGATATAACAGGAGCTGCTCTGCAATGCCCGGCCAGGAGAAAAGTCATTGTTGTGTGTGTGTGTGTGGTGTGTGTGTGTGTGTGTGTGCCCTCCCTCCTTCCTTTTTGAAACAAATCCACCAAATGTTAAAGCTGACGCGGGGTGACAGTTGCACAGTAGTGCTGAGAGGAGTAATTCAATAATGGATGCTGTCGCTAATGTAGGAGTCTGGATGGATAAAATATACATGGGGGAGAGGAGACAGGAGAAGCTTTGGGGGGAGGGGGGGAGGTGATATCACTGAGACACAGCAGGGGGTCACAGACAGGGATGGGTGGCATGATATCATATAGGAGACATGGTGTTTAGGTCTTTCAGGCTTTCCTGAAGCATATTGAGCCGCTCAGGATTTCCGTTCTTGTAACCTGGATGTCCTTCAGGTCACTTTATTGTGTTACAATCGGCCAGGAACAAGACTCTAGCTCCACCCACAGGAGGATGTGTGCAGAGGAATCAGACAGCAGCTCAGCCAGAGGGGGGCAGGGAGAGCTGTCCGAGAACCTCCGGTTCCAGTGTCTCATTCACGTCATGCTGTCACATCTGTCAGCCCACCATAAGGGTCAAAGGTCATGGGCAAAACACATTCAGTGACAGCAGCCGGGGACACACACATGCTGCACACAAGAGCACTTACACACACACACACACAAAAACTCAATAAAGCAGTAAATTGTGAAAACACATGCACAAAATGCGAAACACCCCAGGCGTGAATTAGTACAGGAGCATTTATACCCAAAATGAGATGAATATGAATATGAATACTGAGTAGAAAACTACACACACAAATAAAATATGCAGATAAATAAAAACTCTATATAAGGAATGGAAAGTTACACACACACACACAATGCCAGAGAGGAATGCTTCAAACTATTTGTATCATGCCTGTTTTTCGATGATGATATCCCTGTAGGAGTAAATAAATCATTCTCCATTGTTAAGTCAAATTTTTATGGTGGATACAAAGAAGAAAAGATAAAGGAATGTGAGCCGGGCAAAGAAAGAACAGTGGTTTGAGTTTCAGCACCACGGACAGAGACACTGAGACACCATGTATGTTGAACAATGAGCATTTTTGTTCATTTTACCTGCCATGATTGCTCCGTGGTGCAGTTCTTACTTGTATGTGAGGAAATCTCAATCAGTTTTGTCAAACCTCTCAGGATCATTCAATCCCACTCAAATCTAAATGGCACAAAAAAGACAACTCCAGAGACTTCTAATTCACTAAATGTAATCCTTCTCTGCCGAGGAGCCCACTGAATCTCTTTCTTTCTCCTTCAAGCTAATCATGCTTTGCAAAGCTGGAGTAGAATGTTAATGTCTGCCTTCAACTTTTACAATTTGAATTTCCATTTCCGTAGCAGTTTTCCTCTTTAAAATAACACATAGCGGGTAGAAATGATTGTTTCACCGAAGCTGAAACAATTAGTCCATTATGAATTAGTCAATTGAAAATTGGCAACTACACTGATGATTGATCATTTTAAATTTTTTTTTCAAGCAAAAGGGTGGTTTTATAGACAAGAAAATGAAGAGTTAGTTAAATGGAGATAATAATTAGCAGATGAACTGATGATCCATCTAATACATGCACACAGGTCTAGAGCAGAGATTTGTATGTTTCAAAGCACAACAACACGTTATTAGAAACATTTGTTCACGGAGCCTTTCCTGACTGTTTAGCACATGGAAAACCTGCAAGCTACAAAACTTGTGAGTTACTATAACAACCGGCAATGTGAGTCATCATTAGCTAAGGTGTTACTGCATATTAATCATTTTTAATACCGTGATTTGAATATTTATTCTCTTTTAATCTAATTGAAAAGATAAAATAAAATAAAATTAATTTCTATATCTCAATTTAACAGGATGAAATTATATTAAATATGCACAATACATGTAGAATTGCATTAAAATGTTTTGTACCACACACGGTCCGTCCTTGAGGCTCCCACTATGGGAACCACTGGTCTAACATTCTGTTTGTAACTTCATAACTTAGCATATTTGTTATTTGTATTTCCTCCTGTTTCTAACTATCTATTTTGTATATTTCTAATGCTTCTGCTGTAATGCTAAATTTCCTTCCTGTATCTAAGTATGTCTTATCTGAGCTTTAACACTGGATCCAGTCAAGATGCACAGCATTACTATTGATCTACACTATTAAAATTAAAGTTTGATGGGCAGACAGTTGTAGGTGCATTTAGGCCTAACAGTGACATATAAAACAGTAAATGAATGTAGGACACAAGCAAAAACTCTTAATGTTGGAAAAATCTGAGACAAAAGAGACATTTTCTATCTATTTCTAATGATGAACCTGCAGATTAAATGTTAAATCATGCCAACGCCTCAGTTTTTTCAATGCTCTTCACTGTCTTATGCATTAATAAAGCATAAAACAACATAAAACACACAGTTGTGGCCAATCAGCGCTAACTATTTAATGGCTCAACATTGTTTTATATTCCTTTCTCAAACCTCCTGTCTTCCGAGAACCATGCAGAGCATTGAGGTCACAGCGCAGCTCTCCTGCTGCTGAACTTTCATTGCACAGCTCACTGGTGCAACAGATTGTGCCGACAGAGAAGCCTTAAGAGTGAAAGGACTCACGCTAAGCTAAAACATGCCCACTGAAATATACCATTACTTGACTGTCCCTTCTCTTAAAGCTGGAACAATTCCAATTCCTGAGAGTTTTGTTCTTTCCTGGTCTGTTTATGTCTTTCAACTCACACAATACCTTGGTGGCTATGTAATGTTAAAAAAACAACAAAAAAACAAGGCAGATTGCAGGTTTATTTTTGGCTCATTTAATCATAGCACTGAAATGTCACATCCATAAAATGTCCTCATATTGTCTCTGTTTTTCTGAGCATTTTTGTATTTATCTTGTCTGGAATACACCTCTCTCTTATAAGCGGTGGAAACACTGAGAAACATTAGAACACAAACATACTATCACATACAGCCAACACAGCAAAATCACTCACCCGTTACTACTTCAGAGAAGGTCACACACACACACACACACACACGTGAAAAATAGTTTGTGAACAGAAACAAGGCTAGGAGAAACCTAATAAGGCTGGGTGTTTTAGACAATTTGTGATAGTGTAGCCAGTCAGGTACAGTTATTGGGTTATTGGTATTTGTAGCCTAACGATAAATCTAGTGTTTTAAATTTCTCTAATCGTCTGTGATTGCTGTTAAACTGTACATATTTTATACATGTCATGTTTAACATAATTCTGTTTCTGATTATTTAGAGTGACTGTTGACTGCAGTGTTTCATCTATGTTGTCTATCATGTCTTGTTGTATAGTAAGGGTGTGAGTGATCAGCCACTGAATATAATTCTATGGATATTTTGCAGTAGACATTCAATGTGGTGTAACTTTGCAATTTAACACCATTGAATTGACATGCTGCCATTACAGCTGACGTACTGAACACAGTGTGTCATATTATTCTCATTTCCAGTTAGCTGGGCTTCTGTGTTTTGGTAGCGTTGTTTCTGCATCTGAAACCAGATGATTTGCTTTATTCTTCATTAATTGTCCGCTGTGCAGTAAACATATGTTCCACTCAAGCATCCTTAAATTCTTCCGTCGCTAGTTGCTTTAGCTAAGCTAGCCTTAACCGGTAGTGTGGCTTCTCCTCTCTCTTGCTCAGAGTGGCTCATGTTTAGAGGTTCCTCTCCCTCCTTGAGGGACAAAGGAACATGCAATAAATGTAATATATTGCTGGTGTTAGAGGTGAGGCAAGGCGAGGTAGAAACTGCTCCGCTTCATGGATGATCAGGCCCGAGTCAGCTTCGCTTTTATTCCCCCAGTAATCCCCGAGCAGCCAGGGAGAGACCAAAAGAAGCGGAGTCATAAACAGAAGGCCCATTATTCTGCTAACACCATATAACCTGACAGTTCGAATCTGAGTGATTTCACAACTGAGGAGAGGTAAGAGCATGCTGCTGAATGAGAAGCACAAAGCAAGGTGAGAAAGGAGCAAATCTGGTGCTTCTCATAGAAGAATCGAGTACAAATGAGCGATTAATGGCCGACCAGCTGCTGCAGCGAGAGGGGGAGGGGCCGGGCTGTGCGATCTGTGGGCTTAGCCAATTGGAAACTGACTGACTGACCGACTGACCAATGCTGCTATTTTACTCTTCAAATATCCTATGTCATATATGTGTGAACTTACCTGCTACTTTTCCGGGGCAGAGGTAGATCCTTCTGGGGAGAAAGAGAAAGGAAGAGAGAGCAAAAAACAGAAGAAAAAGAAGAGATAGATAATTTAGTATTACAGATCATAAATTCTGCTTCTGGAGAAAACATACTGACAAAAAACAGAGACATAAGGACACGATACTAAGTATGCTAACAAATATTATGAAGTATTGTAAATACTGTGTGTATATACAGTAGTGTTCAATATAACATCAGTCCAATGAGACCAACTAGATTAATCCAGGTTTTTAATATATTTTTATTGCTACATGGCATAACATTTACCAGAAGGTGCAGTAGTTTCTCAGAAAACCAGAAGACGCAGCATTCATGTGCAATTGGGCAGTTAGTTCAATGGTGTGTGTGTGTGTGCGTGTGTGTGTGTGTATGTGTATATATATATATATATATATATATATATATATATATATATATATATATATATATATATATATATATATATATATATATATATATATATATATATATATATATATATACACACACACACACACACACACACACAGACACACACAATATTTATTTATGGTCTATTCACAATATGTATATATACATAAATTAAAAAATAATAAAAATTATGTAAATTATAAAGTGTATATTTGCAGCTGCAGTTCAGAAAGATCATGAATTATTATTATTATATTATCATATTGACATATTACTGTGTCTATTGACACTGTAAGATTGAAATTAATAAAAAATCTGTGTACATGCATGAATCAAATAATTTCAAGGTCAAGCCTCACAGTCGACTGAATCATTCTGAGCTTTTGTTTGTAAGCAGTGTATGTATTTAACAGATCATGTTAATATATATGTATTTAACAGATAATGCATTCTTTTTGAAACGCTTGATGTGAAAGCAGGCAAAAGAGATATAAGGACAGCTTTAGCTTCCAATTTTTACCTTCACTGCCACGGCCTATATAGTTTAAAATGATACAGTCATGATGCTTGCATCCTACAGTAAATACTTCCATTCATGGCCATTGGACTTTTTTCAAATTCGATAAATTCAGGATACAACATCTTCAACTCATCCCAACCCCCCACCTCTCCTTGTTCTCTCAACAGTGAAAGCTTCAAAATAAAGTGAAACGGGATACTCCCTGATGGACACGGTGTTTAGGAAATACATTGCTGCATTTCAAATAGCATAGTTGCATTTTCTCCTAATAAAATCACTCAAATCGTTGTGTTGGATGAGATTCAGCTATTGACAGAATGGTGAGTTCAGTATTAATGTGGTAAGCCGGACGCAGCATGAAAACAGATCCCTCGTAAGTGCTCGGAGACATCAAAGCTGCAGGAACCACCAGGTTGAGTGGAGCCAAAGTCAGTTTCAAAAGTGTCGCTGCTATATTTATGATATTGGGACACAGCAGCAAGGACTCTGATGTGATTAGGATCTACTGGGATGGATCCTTATGCTGCTTGTTGCCTATCTATTCACAATTTGATTCCATTTAACACTAGGCCTAGGTAGGTTCAGGTTACCATCAATTTCTATTGTCAGCCTGTTCTGGGCTGCTTATCAAGCAATTCTCTGCAGGCTCAGTGGCTCCGCTGCACAGATATTATCATTTGTTTTTATCACTCAGGGACATCTTAATGATACACAGACATGTCTGTGAAATGAATGGAATCTGAGTGACTACCCACGTCAGGGTCAGAAAACGAATGAACCTGGGAGGAAAAAGTAAGTGGAAAAAGAATAGATTGTAATTGATTTTGATATTGTGTGCAGTCTCCAAACTTTTCTCTCCATTTCTCTCTCTCTCTGTCTCTCTCTCGGTCTATCGCTTTGTCTTTGTATAAGCAAACAAGCATTACAAAACTCAAACAAAACCGAGCTGATGAAACATGGCTTGACAGCTGGAGCTCTCGTCTCCAAACAATCTCAAAACAAGCATGCTACCCAAACTCATCCGATTTAGTTTCAGCACTGAGACATTAAAATTTGCACTTAATATAGAAACTACAGGGAGCCATCCGAGCAGTAGGAAACCTACTGAGCCGCAAAGAAAATTCAAAATAAATCATAATTTAACCTATGGTTTGCCAAAGGCGTGCTGAAGAAATTATCATCTTTATCCCCTTGAGGGTTTAACAAATGTGCAAATTGGCAAATGCTTCCACCAGTCCTTGCAAAGACTGGTGTATTAATGGAAGCAGGAAGAACCAGCGAGTCTGGCTAGAAAAACTTCAAAAATCCACCCAAAAGGTCAACAATTAACACTTTATACTGTATCTTGTTTGTTTAAAAAGTACAAAACAAGGAAAGGTAAAATTACAATTCGTAAGTTCAGAAATTTGTGTGCTTCCTGTCCACCTGTCACCTCTATGCTCCATCTTTACTGGTTGCCTGGCAACCTCACAGCTGAAACCCAGTTACAGAACATGTCCGCACCTAAAACCTTCTGATTAAACACGGGAGATGTTAACTATAAACTATACTCTAAAGAAATAGCAAATCTTCTCACAGATGCAGATCATGTAGAAGCATGAGAGGCAGCACGAGTGTTTTATAGCCACTTAAAGGTACAGTGCATCATGGAGGGAGACCTTGTAGCTAAAAACAGCTCAAGCAATAAGGTAAGAAAAACACAATTCTTATTTTGATTGAATTATATACTAATTAAAAGATACCTACAAACATTATATTCCATTTATGCTACCAAGTCTGTTCTGCTAGATGCTGCTAAATTTTACACAGTGTACCTTTAAGAGTTCCTTGTCAAGTCGATTTTATTTGTATAGAATAAAATCACAAATCACAGATTCCCCTGAATGGGCGATACAGTTTGTACAACAGCAACACAACATCCTCTGTCCTTAGAACATCACATTACAAAGGAAAAACTCCCAAAAAAAACTTTAACAAGGGAAAAAAGGGGAAGAAACATCAGGAAGAGTAAGGAGGATCCCTCTTCCAGGACAGACCTTGTATTAACTTTACTTTGAAAAGTTAAATGAACATATATGACGGTGTTTTCTTCTCAATGGGAATGATATCACCCATGATAGTAAAGGCTTTCTGAGATGGCTAATGAGTTACATCATCAAGAGGAAGTGAGCTCGGCCAGGGTGAGTCAGAGGAGTCTTAGTGTGTGTGTGTGTGTGTGTGTGTGTGTGTGTGTGTGTGTGTGTGTGTGTGGATATGGGGCGATAGGGGTGGCTAATGGATATAACCCCCAACACCTGCTCCCTCTCGCTGTCTGTCCAATCGGCAGTAGCTACTGTACGTGTTGTTGCCATGTTACTTATTCGCCTCAGTCCAAGTGACCATGACAACCCGTGAAAGTTCTCTGTAATATCCACTTTCTCCTAACGTGGACCTTGAAGTTTCCATGCTGAACAACTTCCAGGTATTGGAAGAGAAAGCGAAGCCAGCCTGAGTGATGGAAAACATGTAAATACATGGATACCAGTGTTACAACAATGATGTTATATGAGAAGGGGCAGCAACATGTTAAATTACAGCTGGCGTGTTAACCACACACAAAATAATCAGGATTTCTTATTTATCAAGCACTACTTTCAAATACATGTTGGTTGTAAGTGGTTTCAAATGTATGGATTTGCTGCTTTTCTCTGTTTTACATCATTTTTCTATATCTCTTGGTTTTGGACTGACATTTGCCGGGTAATCTGGAGAACTCGTGATGAGCCTTTATAGACCGACAGATTGATGCATTCATTCAAAAGAAATCTGATACATAAATCAATGAAGGCAATCGTTAGCGGCAGCACTGGAAAACATCCTAACATTTATTTTTCCTTTGTTTCAACTCTTTCAACTCATTCACCTCATTCAGATTGATCCGTCTCATCTTGAGTTGCCTTTTATACCTCCGAATGAAGCTACAATCAATAACGCGAACGGTAATCACATTTACACACAACTTGCCAGCGTTGGCCATATCAGTGTTTGATATTTGAGTTTGGCTGAACCAAGAAAAGCCCAGGATGTGACGGGATTGAAATATAACAATATCATATACTATATGATAGTATATGATACTCCTTATTTGTTATTGATCACCATTAAAAAGAATGTCCTGTCTTCCTGATAAGAAATACCAATGTGACGATGAGTCACTGTGTCTTCACACTCACAACACTGCATTGATATTTGCCTGTAGGGAAATCGGTGGGAATAATAGAAAGGACTGATCACACACTAATGTTGTACACATCAACACACACACACATGCATGCACACACAGCAGATCAACCAAATGCTAATTCCTCTTGTTGTGAATAAAGTGAGAAAATAATCAAAAGCCAGAAAATGTTCTGGTGTGATGACTGGCTGTCAACAGTATATATGCAGAAAGCAATAACTGGCAATAATGAAGCGGTTTTGCAGATATACTGTACTGTAAACAGACTCACAGATGTCTGCCACAAACACCTCCCTGGAAAAATGAATCCATTATGTACAATGTCCATGCTGCAACTACAAACTATTCACATCCATTTCCCTTTGTTTCAACAGGGGTGCACACAAAACACATTCAAAAATTAGACAACTTTCAGAGGGTGCCGCATGTTAAAATGTTTTCGTTTATATTGACTCAAGGACAAGGCCAAGGCCAACTGGAGAGCAATAAAAAGAAAAATGTTAATATGCTGCTACTCTGGTGAAGCTTCTGTCCTGTTTCTGCCAAGACTGACAGCAGCTTGCACGGCAAATGTCACACAGTGTATTCTTCACTTTAATAGTCTACTGGCCTTCGAGTTTCACTTAAAAGCTATGAATTCATTGGACATTGCAGAGGCCTAAAATAATGTAATGTTTAAATGAAATGTGTGAAGTACAATGTCAACCTTTAACACTTTCCTCCAACTTTAAAAAGTGACATTTTTCTTACTTTGGCCATTTCCTTTGTTTGAGGGATTCTGCTTAAATAGGGCTTATTTATGCTTCACGGGTGTCCGGCATCATAATTTCAAGCCCAGTTAAAGTAGTTCAAATATTTGAAGTTATTCCCAAAAATACTCTGGCTCCAACCTTTTCCTTTATTGAACACATTGTTCTATCAATACAAAAACTACCCTTTCTACATAATACTGTCATCAGAGGGCCGTGATGAGGCAGAACAAAGCAGTGGGCATGGCAGTGACTGACAGGACTTGGCAAACTGTGCTGGTTCTTCTGGAGTGATCACACTCTTATCCCTTGTGCTTAGCATATTGGAAATGGGCATAATGCCCAGAACAAAATATTGGACAAATTACGCTGTGTGTGAGTGTGTGAGAGTGGCTTCATACTCCTACAACTGAGAGGGATGAGACACACGGTGTGACTTGTGTTTATTTGTGTGTGTTAAGTGTATGAGCATATTGGTTAAGTGTAAGTCGGCTCCAAACACCCACAACTGCTGAGGATGACTAAAAAAAAAACAACCCTAAAGTCACCTTTGCTGCATGTCATAACCCCTCTTCCAATGTTCCTTATCTGTCTTAACTGTCAACTGCCAAAAAAGAACCAAAAAGACCCAAATATTATCTCTAAAATGCTGCTATAAGGGTATAAACAAGGCATAACCTCCGGCACCAAACGCCATGCTCTCAATGTGTCATGTCAAGATGCCTCCATACAAAGAAAGAGTGGGGAGAAGCACTTGAAAACACAGGGAAAAAACAGCAGAAGGTGACACAGTAGGTAAGATTTACTGAAGAAAAGAGACAGAGTGGTGGAGAGAAAGAAAACTCCATGACTAAAGAACAGCACCAGGACGAACACTACAGACTGCAGTAATAGACCACTGAAACATAAACCTGAATATGTGAATGCACATATGTACACATTTGTAATGTATATGATATGTCTACATAATCTTTCCAGTAGGTGGAAGTAACATAAAATATGTTCTCCATCTGCTCACTGCCGATAGATCCAATGATTGACAGGACAAGGAAGGAATAGACATTTATATTCTAGCTAAACCTAAAACTGTTCATGTTTTGAGTTGTGATTGGTTTGTGTTCATGGCACCGAGAATCTAAAGCTGTTGAAAAAGCTGGAAACGTACAGTGTGCTTGGCACCCTTCTTTTCCACAATTATAGACCAAAGTTTCAATCAGTCATAATTTCTGCATTTTCTGTTTGTGTGATAATAATATTATACACCAATGGATTTAATGAATTTGACTGTTTTTGTCAAATGAATTAAATGTTTTTTTAAACAGAAAAGCAAGATTATACTTGTGTTGTGTTTTTCTTCACCAAAAACATCAACAACGGCTCAGTTTTCTTAGACATACCAGCAACAGTTTGTTTATGCTCGGAACGAGCTAGAATGATCAAATGAAAAGTGTTTACAGTTTTCCCAAATGACTACACTTAAAGGCAAAAGTAGGTCATCATCAATGCATATTTTCAGACAGCCTCTCCCAGAAGGCGACCATAGAGTTGCACTCAGTTGTTCACATTAGAAGTGACAGAAATAGTCTGTCACTTCTTGAAAATAAGAGAGCGAGAGAGAGAAGTGAAACGTCTCTGTTTTAGAAAATAACAGAAAAACACAGAAGTGTGGGAGGTTTCTGAAGCTGTTGGACCGTTGGCTGTTGTTCTGATAGAGTGCGTTGGTCATGGACCACAGCAGGACCCTGAAACTGAGGCAGCTAAATGGGATTCAGACATGTGTGTTTTATCACTTACACCTGTGCTGACCTACACTACCTTTCAAAAGTTTGGGGTCAGCTATAAATTTCCCTATTTTGAAAGAAAAGCATTGCTTTTTCAATAAAGATAACTGTAAACTAATCAGAAATACACCCAATATCTACATAGGTGTATAGAGGCCCATTTCCAGCAACTATCACTCCGGTGTTCTAATGGTACAATGTGTTTGCTCATTGTGTTGGAAGGTTAATGGATGATTAGAAAACCCCTGTGAAATCATGTTGAAATTATACAGCTGAAAACAGTTTGGCTGGTTAGAGAATCTATAAAACTGACCTTCCTTTGAGGAAAGACAAATCATTACAATACAAATCATTATTTCTAACCTTGTTAATGTCTTTACAGTATATTCTATTCATCTTATAACTCATGGTAGTAAATAAAATTGTGACCTTTCATGGAAAACACAAAATTGTCTGGGTGACCCAAAACTTTTAAACAGTAGTGTACTGTCACATGTAAACATGCCTATTGGTTTTATTATTGAAGAATTTGTACAGTATGATATTCAACAGAACCCCAGCTTAGGTTTTGTCCTACCGTGCTTCAGTGTTCACCATCATAGGCAACATTACCTTTTGTATTCATATGCTATCATATGTAGAGTCACACAATCGTGCCTCCCCTTTCTCTCTAGTGTGAAAGTAGATTCAGGCGGTAAAGGGATCCAGACGTTGTAATAGCCACTTAAATGGGGTGTAGTGTAGCCCACAGCTGTTGCCTGCCTCAACTCTATGCTGCTGCCCCCCTCCTCCTCCTCCTCTTCCTCCTCCTCCTGGCCTCCAGCCCTGTCAGCCCATCCTGCTGCTGGTGGTTGGTCTCCCTCCCTAAGGGTACACAGGGCTGTTAGGCCACCATTAGTCCTGCTAATGGGCCTGACTACTGCACCACATCCTCAACATTTAGACCTCCTGTGTCTGAGATATGGATATCGACTACTTCAATGGAAATGGAAAGTAGGGGCAGGGGGTGGGAGTCAATTTGATATGTACATATGGGCATCAGTGTCATACACACACACATATACACTCAGCAGGACAGAAACACACAATGCACACTGCTACGCCAACCACAGTACAATCAAGTAAATTGGTGGCGATGCACACTCACACACGCACGCACGCACACACACGCACGCACACACACACACACACACACACACACACACACACACACACACACATGCACACACAGACATTTAGCATCTGTCTAAAATCAAGAGTGAAAGAGCTTGACTCACTAATGACTGTCTTGTAAGTGCATGTGTCTTTAAGTGTGTCTAAGAGTGCATGCATGTGTGTGCGTACAACAAAGAAATACACTTGAGAAGATAGATTTTAGTTGAAAATGAAGTCCAGTAAAGTGAATGATTGTCTGTGAAACAATCTTTCAGAAAAAATCTACATTGCGATCTGAACACCTGATGTGAGCAATAACGAAAGTGTAAGAACACAACTGCTGACCTTTCAAAAAGAAGATTATGTACAGACTGTTATTCTCTGGTTCTATTGCTTCAAAAATGCAGCAGCATTTGCTGCATTTTACATTATTTAATCTTTCAGTTTTGGAATATTGGTGAGACAAAAGACATCTAATGATGTTGCTTTGGGCTGTCAGCACTTGTGAGGGGCATTTTTCACTGTTCTTAAATTATGGAAAATAATTAATCTATTAGTAAAAAAAACAATACAAATATTCAGTAGTTGCAGACCTTAAATATAGTATATGCAGCTAAATAAAGAGACCATTTGGAGCATGAAACGCCTTTTTAAAGTCATGCCACAGCATCTCAATAGGATTCAGGTCAGGACCTTTCCTCAGCCACTCCAAAGTCTTCATTTTGTTTTTCTTCAGCCATTCAGAAGTGGACTTGGTGTGTTGTGGATCACTGTCCTGCTGCAGAACCCAGGTTTATTTCAGCCTGAGGTCACAAACACATGGCTGAACATTCTCTTTAAGGATTTTTTGGTAGAAGCAGAATTTATGGTTCCATTTATCACAGCAAGTTTTCTAGGTCCTGAAGCAGCAAAACAGACCATCACACTACCCCCACCATATTACACTGTTGGTATGAGGTTCCTTTTCTGAAATGTAGGATTCTTGTTCACTAGATGTAAGGACACACACACATTCCAAAAAGTCTCGTCAGACCAGAGTATTTTCTTTAATATCTTGGGGATCATCAAGATGTTTTTTTGGAAAAAAAATAGCTGAGCAAAAAAATTAGATGAGCCTTAATTTTTGGTCAGCAGTGGTTTTGGTCTTGGAACTCTGCCATGCAGCTATTTTTGCCCAGTCTCTTTCTTATGGTGGAGTCATGAACATTAACCTCAATTGAAGCAAGTTCGGCCTGCAGTTCTTTAGTTGTTGTTGTGTGTATTATTATGCATGATTCATCAAAACTGCAAATTGTGTTCACATGTGTTGTCTTTGACTAATATTTAACATTTAAGTGTGACAAACATACAAAAATAGGAAATCAGGAAGGGTGAAAACACTTTTCACACTACTGTATGGTGGCCATTCCATTCCAGTGAATCCAACACAAGCAAAATGATTTATCCCACTATCCCACAACAATAACAGTGCCAGTTGTAGCTCAAAGGTAAATGGAATCAAACCATAACTAATGGCCAAGCAAAAAGAGTTGAAAGATTTTCAGTTAGGAAAAGAATTCTTCAATCCTGGCTTTACTGGCAAAGGGACACACTGAGCGTTGCTTCCATCCTTGAAAATTTCAATCCTTGAAAAGACGGTGGTTCATAAGAACAAGGTCAACAGCAGACATGGGGACAACAAAACTACAGACCGGTAGAGAGTGAAAATGTCTCTCCGCTGACCGGAATAACCGCCAACTCATTCGAATGTCATTCAACTACCGTAGGATGACATCAAGTGACCTATAAAAAGTATGGCACGCAGCAGCTGGGGTGAAGTTCACGGCAAGGACAGTTTGAAACTGGCTCCTGGGAGCCACGATGAATTTGTGCAAAGCTAGAAAAAAGCCCTTCATCAATGAGAATACAAAGAAGAGTCAGGCTGAGGTTTGCAAAGGAGCATAAGGACCAGAGCACAGAAAACTAAGATCAGCAAGATCAGCTTCTCTGATGAGTCCAATTTTCAGCTTTTCTCAACACTGGTCTAATGTTAGACAGAGACCTGGAGAGGCCACAGTGCCACACTGCCGGGTGTGAATGGAGGACCACCAGGTCAAGAACCTGTCATGGTTCCAACTTCAGGAACCTGAACCCCATTGAAAACCTCTGGAATGTGATCAAGAGGAAGATGGTGGTCACAAACCGTTAAACACAATCAAGCTGCTTGAATTGTTTAGTCAGGAGTGGCATAAAGTCACCAAACACTAATATGGCAGGCTGGTTGAGAGCAGGGTGGCGCAGGGGTTAGCGCTGTTGCCTCACAGCAAGAAGGTCACAGGTTCAAGACCTCCTGGGTCTGGGACCTTTCTGTGTGGAGTTTGCATGTTCTCCCCGTGTCTGCGTGGGTTTTCATCTTCCTCCCACAGTCCAAAAACATGCTGAAGTTAATTGGCAACTCAATTTGGGAGAAATGTTATCATAGATGTTTTTTAAAACATATACACACAAACCAGAGAAACTGATCCTCTTTGCAGTAAGGACACATGTAGAATTAAATATGTGTGAATGACACACAAACATCTATCCCTCTCTCTCATCAGCTACATACAGGCACCTATTATCAAACGCATGAGTCTAAATGTCACTGAGATACAGATGAGGATAAATCTTCAACATACAGTTTAATAATAACAGGAGGAAGTACAATTGCAGATATTCTTGATTTCCATAGAATGAAATGTCACCCACACTGACTCCATCAAAGACATAAATCTATGGTGACATCTTTAATTGAGTGTCTGCTTGAATCCAGCAGGCTGTACAGCAGGAGTGTAGCATCTGTAGGAGTGGAGACTCGCAGTCTGGCAGAGTTATTGCCACGTTCCGCCAGCTGAACAACATTTGTACAGGAAATCTTCCAATTTCGCTTGTCTATGTTTTATAAATAATGAACAGACATCTATAGCACAATGTCTTTGCACATTATAGAGCAGAGTACCTTTATTATAAATTAATACTTATTGAAGCAGAGTAGACCTGGCAGACAATGGCCCTGCATACTAAGCGTTTCCTGCTTCACTTGATTAATACCACATACGCAACATAATGGAAATATTGAAAAGAAGCTTTAGTGCATTCCTCTGTCTGCCATAATGCAAGAGATATGGCCTAAATGGCTTCCCTACTTGATGCAAACACAATAGAATAATCTCCTCTAAAGTCTCTTTTCAGTACTCCAGGCTCTGCACATAGCTGGTTGTTTGGAGATTTTTGTTGAAATATTTCTGCAAATCTAAAACAATCAATCGAAAATTGTCGAAAGTAGTGACCCACTACACCTGCTGGTACTGCTTTAGGTTAAAGTTACTCTGAGGCATTATTGGAACAATAGGTCATTAAGATGACTGATGCTTAGGCCCTGTACAATTTGTCTGCTGTCATAGATTGTGCAACATATTTTATAGTATGCTGTTAGTATCTCTGTATAAGCAATTGCAATGTTTCAAATCATTGAGCTGAGCTGTTTTTTGTAAATATTAGTTAATTCTAAGCAGTTTTTTTTGGAAATATGAAATTCTGTGTATTAATGTGATTAGTCAAATCTGCATGCTGTATCTGCTTTCTCAATTAATGTTGCAGAATATGTACTTGATCATGATATATTTTCATGTTTTTTCCATATCGCCCACTATTGGCTGAGATTCCGCTGTTTTCCTATTTATTCAGCTCTAAAACTGTAATGCACATCTTATTTATGGTTCAGCGGCTTTTCATCCTACTTTACATGAACTCCCACTCTTTCCTGGTTTGAATATCTGTTTCAAAGCATAAATAGACTGTGTTTGAAGGACTGTGTTTAAGTTAAAATAAAAATACAACTGATGCCAGCGGTTATATCTCTTACATGACTTATACCACGGGACGCCTGAGCAATGGAGCAAGCTTTAAACAAGGGGGACCGGGGGCAAATGTATGCTTTTTTATCATAAAATTATATCTATCTATATATATATATATATATATATATATATAATTATATATTATATATATATATAATTTCTAATCAGCCAATCACATAGCAGCAACTCAGTGCATTTAGGCATGTAGACATGGTCAAGACAATCTCCTGCAGTTCAAACCGAGCATCAGTTTGGGGAAGAAAGGTGATTTGAGTGACTTTGAACGTGGCATGGTTGTTGGTGCCAGAAGGGCTGGTCTGAGTATTTCAGAAACTGCTGATCTACTGGGATTTTCACGCACAACCATCTCTAGGGTTTACAGAGAATGGTCCGAAAAAGAAAAAATATCCAGTGAGCGGCAGTTCTGTGGGCGGAAATGACTTGTTGATGCCAGAGGTCAGAGGAGAATGGCCAGACTGGTTCGAGCTGATAGAAAGGCAACAGTGACTCAAATAACCACCCGTTACAACCAAGGTAGGCAGAAGAGCATCTCTGAACACACAGTACGTCAAATTTTGAGGCAGATGGGCTACAGCAGCAGAAGACCACGCCGGGTGCCACTCCTTTCAGCTAAGAACAGGAAACTGAGGCTACAATTTGCACAAGCTCATCGAAATTGGACAATAGAAGATTGGAAAAACGTTGCCTGGTCTGATGAGTCTCGATTTCTGCTGCGACATTCGGATGGTAGGGTCAGAATTTGGTGTCAACAACATGAAAGCATGGATCCATCCTGCCTTGTATCAACGGTTCAGGCTGGTGGTGGTGGTGTAATGGTGTGGGGAATATTTTCTTGGCACTCTTTGGGCCCCTTGGTACCAATTGAGCATCGTTGCAACGCCACAGCCTACCTGAGTATTGTTGCTGACCATGTCCATCCCTTTATGACCACAATGTACCCAACTTCTGATGTCTACTTTCAGCAGGATAATGCACCATGTCATAAAGCTGGAATCATCTCAGACTGGTTTCTTGAACATGACAATGAGTTCACTGTACTCAAATGGCCTCCACAGTCACCAGATCTCAATCCAATAGAGCATCTTTGGGATGTGGTGGAACGGGAGATTCGCATCATGGATGTGCAGCTGACAAATCTGAGCCAACTGTGTGATGCCATCATGTCAATATGGACCAAACTCTGAGGAATGCTTCCAGCACCTTGTTGAATCTATGCCACGAAGAATTGAGGCAGTTCTGAAGACAAAAGGGGGTCCAACCCGTTACTAGCATGGTGTACCTAATAAAGTGGCCGGTGAGTGTATATATATATATACATACATACATACATACAATACAGGCCAAAAGTTTGGACAAGTTGTTTTATATTCCAGTTTCTTCAAAATAGCCACCCTTTGTTCTGATTGATAAAGCAAGGAATTCCATTAATTAACCCTGATAAAGCAACCCATGGAGTAAAAAACATTTCAGGTGACTACCTAAAATGGTAGTTCATCAAGAGAATGCCAAGAGTGTGCAAAGCAGTAATCAGAGGTAAGGGTAAAGGGTATTTTGCTAGCTATTTTGAAGAAACTAGAATATGAGACGTGTTTTCAGTTATTTCACCGTTATTGTTAAGTACATAACAACATAAACGTGTTCATTCATAGTTTTGATGCCTTCAGTGAGAATCTACAATGTAAATAGTCGTGAAAATAAAGAAAACACATGAGAAAGTGTGTCCAAACTTTTGGCCTGTACTGTATGTGTGTGTGTGTGTATATATATATATATATATATATATATATATATATATATATATATATATATAGCTTGGCTGCTTCATATGAAGTATACAAATTAAAAATTATATCTGCATCCCATCGGCCACCTGTCCTAGGGTCATACAGCCACTTGTTAGCTATGTAGTGTTATTGGAGTAGCTAGCTAGCTAGCTAACTTTAGCTAGCTGAACAGTTTGAGCCTCTACACGTGGACGTATACACGTTGATGCCTTCTTCACCACGGCCTTCCTTTGGAACAATGTGTCAATGTGGACGCCATCTTGTGTCAGGGGAAGCTGTAACTCTAATACAACAAGCCAGCTGATCTATCAGAGATTAAATTCATCGCAGTTTTATACCTGTATGTGTATATGTGTGATTCATGGTACAAATCATACAGGATAAAAACATAATTGTCTCTTGCCATTGACCACCATAAAGAATCATTCCAATTAGGTTCCCATAGAGGAACCAGAAGTACTGTTCCTCTGTAAGTGAAGCAGCAGGTTTGACCTGGTGGAACCTTAATTAGTATCATTGGTAACACCTGTGTTTACCTACTGTTTCATGTCAATATGGCTGCTGTGAAAATAGTCTATTAAATATAAAATCTCTATGCCTGTCTCTAGCTTACCTTCACTTAACAGATGTGCCTCATACAGCACTAAATCTCCAGAGAAATGAAAATAAATAAATAAAACCTTTGCAGTTATTCTGACATATGGAGAAGTGCAGCCTTCCAGAGTATTTTGCAGTCTTTACACAGCATTACCAGTTGTTTTCATTATGCTTTGATTTGGGTTGAGTTTAAAATGGAAACAAAAAACTAAAAAGTTCTCACCTGCAGCCTCCGTCTTCGGATGATCCCAGAATCATCCATGGCTGACTGTCCACACTTGTTCTCGGGTCACGCCTACAGTCAACTTCAATCCTACAATCACACCTGTTCCTCTGTCACAACTGTTCCGGGATTAAACCTGTCCTCAGGTCACACCTCTCTGAGGGTCACACCTGTCCCGGGGTCACAAGAGTCTTTGGGTCACACCGGTCCTCGGTTCACACGTGGGGTCACACTTAGAAGAAAGACCCACCTCTCGCGTAGCTTTCAATGAGTCTCGTTAATTTACGAACTGATTGTAACATCTTTTAACAGCGAAAAGCGGGAAATAGAGAGTGTAGAGTTGTGTAATATTATGACATATTATCACTGTGACGAACAGCAAACAGGAGACGCCGCTGCTGCCTCTTCTGAGATACACCGCGTGTCTTTAACTCTGCTGTGTTGCAGTCAGAGAGTCAGCTCCTTCTCCTGATCCGGACCCCATGCTGGCCCGCAAAAACATTACAGGCTGCTGCTCCGCTGCCGAGGCGCTGAATAAGCGACAGGCTGCACGGCGGGATCTGCGGGACGTGCGTGGACCGAGCTCCAGCTGAGACTCGGGGAAGGAACCCAGACGTTATCACAACCGCGATTACACAAACTGAACAAGTTTGCAGACATCTTCAGGCGCAGCCACAACACCTGGACATCTTGAACTAGAGTGTCTGAAGTTAGTTAGTGAGCATCCTTTATTAAACAAACAGCGATGACCACAGCGATCCTCTCGCTACATGTCACAGCGGTCCGCATACACACCGGGCTGTGTGCTGACGGAGCACCGGTGCATGCACGGACGCGGAGTTCCCTGCATGCATGCTGCACAATAAACTACAAATCCCGATAAGGAGACACATACACACGCTGTCAGAGCGTATGTGCCTTAAAAAAAAGAAAAGCAGCGATCACTGTGGATCAGTGTAGGATACGTCCTTCTGCTGAAAGCGGGATTCGTGTTGTCGCCTCCTCGGTGACAGATGTGTCCCGTTTTCGCCTCCTCGCGCAGGAATGATGCAGATCGGTTCTCCGGCGGTGCTGTGACCCGCGGCGCGGATAGAACGGCGCTTTTCTCAGCGAGAAACGATGTGTGTTTGTTGCCTGCAAAGGCTGCTTCGCTCCATCCTCAGCTCCAACAACCACCCACTTCCTACTACCGACTGCAGTTTAACCCCTCAGCGACCGGAGGCTCTGCAGCCGAAGGAGACAACGATGGTCTGTGAGAGTTGACATGTGCGGGCTTTTATTTTCTCATTTGGGTAAAACAAGGAGATGAAAAAAAAGGTACCAATCAGTAATTCTTGGCTGAGAATATGCAAAGCTCTGATCAATATTAGTTTTTTGATACAACTTTAAATACACATCATTACATAGGCGGTGATTTCAGGGGGAGGCAAGGGACAAACCCCCCTCAATATTTCGAATACATGCATTTGTCTCCATAAGGGACTTTTATTTTGAAAAATAAAAACTGTGAATTATGAATCAGTGTTATTATATGAAACAAATTGATGCAGAAAAATATACATTTGAAAGCAGTAGATACAAAATGTCTGAAAGCCTTACTGCATTATATTATGTGAATTGTCAGCTGGTTTTCCACCATAAATTGATGCAGAAAAGGCACAGATTGGTGCATTAAAATTACTATTATAAATGTGTCTCATGCCCTCCTCCCCATGTTCAAACAAAACCTGTTTGTCCTTCTGCCAGGACCCTTTGAATCTCTCATTCATGCCGCCTGTTCATCAATGGATAAACAAAGTTATCTCAACACTTGAGGGGAAAGATGGGAAATTAAATCAGTAGCCAACATAATACTACCAATGTGTCGTAGTCAAGTGCTTTGCCATTGGAATTGTCACGTGTGCGTTTTCAAGCCAACGTGATCTTAAAAATATCCATTTTTAAAGGGCAAATGTCTTGAAAATCCTTGTATAATATGACAAGATAAACCCTGAAATGATTCATATTTGTCAGCCATTAGCTGCTGTACATGCAGTGTTTATACTGCGGCAGCTGTCCTTTAACAGTTCTGTATGTACTGGCCATTGAGCAATGTTTTATGGTAATATTGCATAATATAATTAATTATACCTATTCATAATTCATATTTTAAGACATTGTGCACCAAAACGGAAAAGAGAGTTTTATAAAGCTGAGTTGAAAACTAACTGAAAATAATGTGAAGTTTAATCTACTTTAAAAGGAAAAGTTCTTTCTGCCAAACTGATTGGAAATAGCTTAGTAATTCTATTTGAAAACAGAACATCATGTTCATATTGAAGAACACAGGTTATGGCCTCAGTGTGGACATTCCCTCTTGGATTCTGTCACTTGAAGGATTATATTCAGAGGCTTCAAGAGGTGAACGTACCCAACTATTTTAAAAATAAACATAAATTTGTGACTAAATTGGTTATCTGGATAGAATCCAAATGTCCCTTTAGGGACTCCAATACAAAGAAGATTCTTTTCTGTCTTATGCTATAAATTATTGAGTGACTCCTTAGATTTATCTTTGGGAAGCACAAGCACAGATGGTTATTTAGTTACTTCAAATTAAAAGCCCTTTTTCTTCCTCGTGTAAATGGCATCTGAATTAACAGTCAACACGGCTGCCGTCATGCATGCGTTGCTATTCCAATGAAAAATGGCATCGAGCGGGATGCATTATTCAACACTCGCACCTGTCACACACAGGAATCACTGCCACATGACATTTCACAGCTCCTCACCCTTTAGTTAACTTGCATCCCTGATCCAAATGTTAATGACTGAACACTGGCACGGAAACAAATTCCCAATATGGCAATTTTAAAGAGAAAGACTCTCTGTGCTGTTGACACATTAAACAAAACTGTCTGGCAAAATTTCAGCAGGTTTGACACAATATTAATCTCGACTGAGCCTTATGGGAATAGAATCATGCCATAAATCGCACAAGCAAATCAAACACCCGTGTGTTTTATTGTTTTTTGCGAGCGCTTTAAAGCCCTCGCATCATGCAGCTCTGCTTCCTCGGGCAATAATTTAACCTGAAGGAGAAGAAAAAGTATGCCAGAGCATGCGCAGAATCTGCTCACAAAACGTTCACCTGCTCACGCAAAAAAACTTTGACCTGCTTGTGTGGGAGTGAGTTTCTTTAATAGGAGGTTTTGTCAGTAAAGGGGGCGGGCCTGTTAATCACTGTGGTGTCACCAAATATGATTGGTTGAGCAACTTAACCAGTTGGATGGCAAGATACGGCAACACGGGATGAAACTTGCCCCATAGCCCTGAATGCTGGAATAACTTGAATTGTCAGTCAGTCAGTCATTTTCTATACCTGCTTATTCCTCATTAGGGTCGCAGGGGTCTGCTGGAGCCTATCCCAGCGCGTTACGGTGAGAGGCAGGGATACACCCCAGATGGTCGCCAGCCAATCGTGGGGCACACACACCATTCACTCACACACTCACACCTATGGGCAATTTAGAGTTGCCAATTAACCTGAGCATGTTTTTGGACTGTGGGAGGAAGCCGGAGTACCCGGTGAAAACCCACGCAGACACGGGGAGAACATGCAAACTCCACACAGAAAGGTCCCAGACCCCGGACCAAGGAGGTCTTGAACCTGCGACCTTCTTGCTGTGAGGCAACAGCGCTAACCCCTGCGCCACCGTGTCGCCCAACTTGAATTGTGATTTGGTTTTATACAAATTAAATTCTCTTGACTTAAATGGTTGAAGATGAGTAACGTATTTCCATATGTTTGATATTTTCTGATAAAAAAAGCTCAATCAATTATTTGTATCTTGGATCCTGTTGTACACATACACTACTGTTCAAAAGTTTGGGGTCACCCAGACAATTTTGTGTTTTCCATGAAAAGTCACACTTTTATTTACCAACAATAGCTGTAAAATTAACAGAAAATATAGTCAAGACATTGACAAGGTTAGAAATAATGATTTGTATTTGAAATGATAATTTTTTCCATCAAGCCTTGCACTCATCAAAGGAAGGTCAGTTTTATATATTCTTTAAACAGCTAAATGGTTTTAAGCTGTGCTAACACATGATTCAACAAGTTTTCTATTTCTATTCTATTTCTACCATTACAACACTGGACTGATAGTTGCTGGAAATGGGCCTCTAGACACCTATGTAGATATTATTATATATTGCACCAAAAACCAGACATTTGCAGCTACAATAGTCATTTACCACATTAGCAATGTATAGAGTGTATTTCTGATTAGTTTACAGTTATCTTCATTGACAATTTCCCAGAGGGAACCTCCCAAAGGGATCAATAAAGTCCTATCTAATCTTATCTAATCTAAAACAGTGCTATTCTTTCAAAAATAAGGAAATTTCTAAGCGCCCCCAAACTTTTGAGCAGTAGCGTAGACTGTACATATTTATTCTGATAAAACTAGTTTGTTCATGTTCTAGATGTAATTCTTTCTCCCTAAATATATAACATAATGTTAAAAAACTATAAGAATCTAGGAGCCTACATTTGTTATTCTGTAAAACGGAGAGAAACAGGCTGGTGGAGTCTTCACATCCTGTTCCTTCGAATACATTATTATTTACTTGTAGTTTCTTGATTTATGGCATCATTTTAGTCCCATACCTTCCTGCTTCCAATGAATCTGCCAAATGATGTGCCATTAAGACAAATGCACACCTTAACACTGACTATACTGACTGAACATCTCAGGGCAAAGTCCTGTTCACACAAATGCTTCGTTTGACTGTTAAACATTCTCACAAGACAAACCGAGGGGGAACACAAAGGAATGTTGGTCAAAGGTGGCGGCTGAGACGGATCAATGTAAAAACACTGGAGCGTCCAGGCAGCTGGTCCGACTCAAGCTCCAGGATGGAGTGAGACAAGAGAAAAATGTTAACCTTAACGTTCCCGCCTCTCTGAGCAGACAGAGCCAGCGGGCTTAGCTCCCTCTCAGCCGGTAGGATTTACTGCTGACAGATCAGTCTGGGTCCAACCTCATCATCTCCAAGTCTGTCACTAAACTCACCATCTCTCTCAGAACCCCACACAAGAACTCCCCCATGTAATAGTGTCTCGCAAGTTTGTTTTCAGTTTATTATCAATTAATAAGCTAATTAATTAATAAGAGGAAAAATGTATCAATTAGACAGCAATGTGGGAAAATTCCTATGGAAATGGGCAATTCATTTTGTATTGTCTAATTGACTAGATGGTGAAACACACAATATGTAATTTTCTGTCTCTCAATCAGAAACAATCAAATAGATCAAGTTGTGTTCTTCAACACTGTTTGGCAGTGCTGTATTACTTATTACTGGCATTTGCTCAGCGTGTTGCTCTGAAAACTGGATAAAAAGTTAATTTATGACAGCTTTGGGTGGTTGAGAAAGGATATGTTGAGAGGCAGCCAAGTATCGGTCAGTGTCATGTTTACATGAAATTTATGAATTTCTCCAGCTTTAAAAATTGTTGTAAACTTTTGGGATAATGAAAGTACACAACTCAACAAAATATTCAACACAGGTTGCAGTCCATTGTTGGATGTAGGGATTACTTTAAGTTGACTGTGCTGATGCTGCTGAGCCTGAATTTGTCATTAAATACAGTTTCTGAGTATTTAATGCCATGAATAATTATCAGAAGATATAATAGCGTCATTGTGCAGTAGTAATTTAATTTAATGAACTGAACATTATTTAATAAAATGCACCATGTGAGCATAATGATAGCTAAATGCTTCACTAAGATTGTAACACAAAACGCATCAGAAGACCAATATCTGATACTAATGCAGTTTGAACAGATTTTTGATATTATACTTTAGGTGTATATAATCCACCATTAGTAACTTGAAACCAAAGACATTGAATCCGGTGCTTTGGGCCCTCTGGGGAAATGGTTGGTAATCCAGCCTTGCACCAGTTATTATTATGTTTAGGAAACTTTAAATGGTTTAAATAATCTTGCAGCTGATATTTTACTGTGGTACTGTCAGCGGGAACAAAGAAACATTTCTGTATTTTAAAAATGAACTAAAAGTACTGATCTAAAGACACTATTTGTATGAAGCAGAATTTATTGCAGGATTTTATCCAAAACATTATCTTACAGAAAAAAATCATCAATGAAAAAAAGTGCTCCGAACATAAATGCGCCGCTGTGTCAGCAGGTGAAAAATTAGGTTTCGGGGAGTGACCCAGTTACCAGTGTATCTGACTAGTCTATGCTGCTTTTTTTCTTATTAACATTAAATAATTGATGAAGGTACATGAATTTTACATATTTTTTGTTCATTAGGTGCTGTGAGATTCGGGTACAGGGAGGAGACTGCAGTCAAGCTTTTAGAAAGGCTCAGTTTTACCAGGAAAAGACTCCCTCTGTGTAAAAAGTCTCAAAAATGATGTCACCCTTTTTTCAAAGGACGCCCCCGAGGGAGGTCACATGGGGTCAGTTCATCGCAGCCAAAAGCTTGGCAGGGCTGGGATTTGGAATATGCTCGCTGCTTGTGCTATCCCATTTCCCGTCCTGGTAAGCCTGTCTCACAAGCGCTGCGTCAGCTCGCATCATTTCATAGACTGCGAGTGCCTCCCGCTACATTCAGACCTGCCCTGTGTGTGTGTGTGTGTGAGTTGATAAAAGGAGTCAGCATTTCTCCCACAGTCAAAAGCTGTAACCTGCAGGCATTATGTCAAGGGAAAGTCTTCCCCCGGTTATTAATCAAATCAGCCTGAGTGTGCAGGTGCAGGTCTCCTTGTATTCTAGATCTTTATCTCTGTAATAAACACTGAAGCTTATAAAGGTAGTTGATGTTTCATTGTGTTTCATTTTGAGGCCACAGTTTGTGGTGTTGATGTAAGGGATTGTATTATTCATTCCAAACGCCCTTGAGTCCGACTGCTTGGTCTGCGCAACTATGTCAACTTTCCCACAGCTTTTTTTTTTATCTTTCATCCTTAAACTCCACATTTACGCCTCCCGTTTATGCTATTTTCTTCCTCATTCATCCATCTACTCTCTTCCAGTCACACTCCTTGTCCTGCAAATTCACTTCCTTTGCCCCCCCACTTCATTGAAACCCCCTGCACCTCCTGTCTCCTCCTTTCAGCTCCCACCTTCTCTTCTAATTTCTAGGCCTGTCTGTCTGGAAGTGGGTCACAGACGACAGCTGTGCTAAAAGCCTAGCTAGTCTGGGAAGAAGAGCATCTCTAAATAAAACACCATGCGCTCAGCGGTCTCAGTCTTGCCTCATCATAGATCCACAAACCTAAGAAAGATGGAGAGAAGGGGGGAAGGAGTTCAAGAGGGAGAGATAATGTATATGCAGCTTGATCCGTTAAGTGGGTTTGTGGTCATGTTGTCTCCTCGCAAGCACAAAGCAATTTCCTGTTATGTATTATATATATTAATGGTTTTCAAACTAATGTTTAGTGGAAGCGCTCAGATGATGTGAAGTTCCTTTTCCATACAAGCAGTATAAATATATATGTATAATGATTGATTTATAGCATTCTATAATGTAGTCATAAGCAGGTATGACATTTTAATGTTTATTAAAGGTCCAGTGTGTAGTTTCTGCTGCATCTAGTGATGAGGTTTTCAGATTTTAAATGAGGATCCCAGGCATGAACCTACAGTGTGAAGGTCCATTTCTGCCGAGTCTGTCCTGGTAGATGCTGCTAAATGTCACAAAATTTATAGTTTCTTATAGTATAGTATTCTTCAGCAACTATAACTTCTTCTATGAAGTCGTATTTTATATTATTGCATGTTTACTATGTTTTACTATATTTTCATTTATTCTCTCCAGCCTCCACTTGTGGTTGCCCAACAGGAGGAGTAATGACTGTTTAACATTAAATGTCTCAAATCAGTCAAATAGCTTCTTTTTTTTTACTCTAGATAAGGTCTAGGGGTTATAAAAAAAAAAAATCAAACACTCAGAAAAACAGAGAAATACACCACACAGCCTGGATTTAGAAACTTTGCCATTTCACGGCTCATTTGTGCTTCCTTGACCTTATGATGTCATGCAGTAGTTTCCTCAGCCTGTCGACGTTCCCAGCACGGCACCAACGTCATACACTCTTTTTTCAGTGTTCCAAGGGAAAATCGGTCAATCAGAAAAGAGGCTCATGAATATTTATGAGACAGACCAGACCTGAGCTTTCAGGAGCTCCAGCGAGGCTCTTCAGACAGCACTGTAACACACTATGCTATATTTTTGTACTTTAAATCACAAATATGCCAAAAAAGATGCATATTATAGGGTCTTTAATAAACAGATTCATCTGCTAACAACTTAAACTACACAAACAAACTTGTGGTTTGAATCTCTCCTAGAAGTGTGTTTAGCTCATCACAGAGCTATGCATCTACACTGAGTGAGGGCAGAAGACTGAATATACAAAATATTTGGGATATTTTCTCACACTAGAGTACACAGATCTATGAGAGTTATCTATCAAAAATAGATGAGGTCCAGATCCAGACTATTTGTCTTACTACATTAATCCTTATACTCACAGGGACCTAAAAGGTCCTTGGAGGTTTTATTTTGTCGATAATTCTGGCTGGGATTATGTTAAAGCCACGATGGCAATGGTGTGTATATTTATTCATATTTTCAGTGTTCAACTACAGCCACTATATTAAGTCTACAATAAACAGCAATAAACAGCATTGAAAAATACTAGCACTTAGCGCCTTAAGGCCTTGTTAGGTCCCGTTGAAACCCATTAAAACTACGTTTTGATCCCGTGGCTGCTACAGAATAAAATCATGCATTCAGATTTTTGTAGAAGGCCTTCGAACTGAAGTAGATTTTCCAGCTGATTGAGGCATTCCTCTTTTTAACCCTTTTGGGCCAAAGGCATCCTGTTTCTCTGGTTTTCACTATTGTTTTTGCCACAGGCGTTTCTTGCATTATGGAGTTTTGAAGGCCATTAGAGCAAATATATTCAACTGAAATGGTGTGTTTGTATTGATATGGATGTTCAAGGGTTGTTTCTGTGTGTATGGAGTCATTTGTGTGTGTGTTTGTATCTGTGTGTCTGTATGTGCTGCATGTTAACATAATATATGCAGGTCACATTACTCCTTGTGCTATTATCACAAGAAGTGGCATTTAAAGGATTTTTTTCCTGAAAAAATGCATAAATATAGTTAAATATATTATTACATAATATCTGAAAGCTAGATTTTAACTGGTACCTTTTAGGTCCCTAAGTTGCTGAGAGCAAGTTAGACCATGTAGTAATCTAGTGTGTTTAAACTCTTGAATCAGTTCCTCTATCTGGCTTTTGCATACAATGTATGACAATTTTTAACCATTAATTAAAGAATTGGAGCACCCCAGATATATATAGTCTATGAAATGAGAATTGCAACATGCAGGAAGCACTGCTGTTACATACTGAAAAGAAGAAAGTCAGAAGAACAGGCACCAATGGGCTGTAACAAAGAGAAGATGTTATAGAGTGAAAATGTGGTTATCAATGAGCAGCACCTTTGCAGCGGAGGAACAGATCCAGGCCGCAAAACCTGCCAGCACCTGCTCTATATTCTATATATTGCTGTAAAACTCTAGAGTGCTATGTGATAATTATATGATTTATAGTGTTGGAGCATGGCTGTTCTGACTTGTCCATATTACAGGAATCGCAAAAAAACCCTGTAAACTATACATTTAGTTTTCTGTTATAAATGGAAGCTAATAATAGCCCAGTGAAGCAAAAAAAAAAAGAAAGTATTTACTCTTAAACATCAAACACTGCTGCTACAGTGTAAATACTAATAGAAACATGTTTCTCTCTCTTTGGCAGCAGTATGAAATATATCAGAATTATAACTTGTGATAGTGAAAGTCTTTTAGTCTGAAGAAATTTGAACAGGGCTAAAGTCTGGACTAGTTTTCATTTTGGGGCGATAGGGACACCGTGTGGAAAGGATCTGCAACTCCAGCCAAAATGAGCCGATAAAACAGCATATTAAGAAGAGATCATTTTAACTGAAGGCCATGTACAACAGAGTCTGGACAAATGTGTGCTAGTGAGACTGGAGTTCACACTACTAATCTACAGATGAGAGCCAGTTTTACATCAGACCTGAGGGAACACACACACACACACACACACAGTATGTGGCGCACAGCAATAATGGCTGTGTGTGAATAATCAGCATCAAAGCGATGGCTTACGAGGAAATTTCTTAGCCCAGGAGGGATCTGATGTTAAAGATTCACAGATGGTGCCAACACTGAAATGCCAAGAAGATATTTCTGCAGTTTAATGAAGAAATGCTCAAAAGGTCACAGATGATGGCTTTTACAAAACATGTTTTGCCATCTGAAGAGAATTAGCAACATTGGCTTAAAAAACATTTTCAAATTTTTTGCACAATAGTTAAATCACAAATATATGAATTTAATATTCATTACTTATTTTACAGCTTTTTGGACAGGAGATGGTATATATATATATATACATATATATATATATATATATATATATATATATATATATATATATATATATCAAAATCCATTGTGTAAAGTGTAAATCTTGTTACAGCTGCTATAAAATGTTACAGCTGTTATCAGTACAGACATGACTCAAGGAAACAAGAAAGTTCAATCGGATTAACTTTGCCGTGCCACTAACATGTATTGCTCGGAATTTTCCCTGACTCACAACCAGTACAATCCAATTAGTGCAGTTACAAAGACTCCATGAAAAGAAATTGGGACTACATGTCATGACCTCTCTGGGATTAGACATCTTTGTTATATAGTCTGTTAGAGACCTGATGACCCATATGACCCATGTGACCTGGGTCATGATGAGGCAGCACTATCCTTGGTGCTGAAACACTAGCTAGCACATTAAAAAGCTTATATTTTATTTTAACATGTGACAGTTTCATCACCAACCCAGAAACTAACATGTTAATAGACATCATGGAATTGTGCAGTACTAATAAAACTTTGTCTACTAGTTTTCATTGAAAGACAGTAGACCGTGCAAAAAAGATTTATCTAACACATAAAAATGTCACTATAATATAATAAAGAAAATCATTTTTTGCCATAATGTGCTAATGTTACAAAGCAATGGGTCATGGTCACTTATGCTTAAAGTCTATGTAAAGCCATAATAAATGTTTTGAGTTTGTCACACCATAGAAATGTGTTATGAACCAACCAGACAATTTTAATATCTCATCTCATCTTCTATACCTGCTTATTCCTCATTAGGGTCACAGGGGTCTGCTGGAGCCAATCCCAGTGCACTACGACGAGAGGCAGGGATACACCCCAGATGGTCGCCAGCCAATCGTGGGGCACACACACCATTCACTCACACACTCACACCTACAGGCAATTTAGAGTCTCCAATTAACCTCAGCATGTTTTTGGGAGGAAGCCGGAGTACCCGGTGAAAACCCATGCAGATACGGGGAGAACATGCAAACTCCACACAGAAAGGTCCCAGACCCAGGACCAAGGAGGTCTTGAACCTGTGACCTTCTTGCTGTGAGCCAAGAAGGTCGCAGGCCCAATAAACAGTTCTATACAGCATTGGTGTTCCGTGGTCCAGTGGAGGAGGGGTCAGGGTGCTGGCCGCTCTCTATCAGTGAGCCACTACTTAGCCACAAGAAAATATTAGTAAAAAAGAAACAAACACATTTTTTATCCCTCCAAATCCATAATTCATTTCTAGATAGTTCTTTCAGAATGTTTTCAGCATTCATGCATTTTATCATTACAATCTAACATGCAGAATTTATTTTAAAAACATCAAAGTAGTGTTGACTAAAGAGACCATAAATTGTAATATACGAAATTGAGTATAAATGTGTGTGTGTATGTGTGTGTGTATATATATATATATATATATATATATATATATATATATATATAGCACATCACTGTCCAAGAATAACAAAATTGTGCAATGGCTTGCAAATTAACTAGAAAATAAACTGATAAATGTCCAATGCTTTAAATAATAGAAAAAAAAACAACTTTGTAGATTTACATAACATTAATTTGAGTTCTATTATGTTGTGTTCCTTTTCTTAATCAGATGTACTCGTCTTCCTTGCAAAACATCCTGATCTTTAAATGCCTGTTACCGGTTGGCAGGAATCTGCTTCACCTCCTTGTCTCCTTGGTCCCTAATATCTGCTGGGACATTTAGTTTACTTAACAAAACCACTTTTGTATATTGCAAATAGCTCTAATATTTTGGGTATGATATTTTATCTTCATCAGACAAATAAAGTGCAGAGTGTAGAGCACATCACAGTATTCGTCATCTTATGATTAGCTGTGAGCAATGAGGCATTTACAGCATTTCTTAAGCACTAAAACCAATAAGAGTTGGTGTTGAAAATGACCTTAATGACTGACTGCATCCTCTAACCTGCTGAAGCAGCAGAATCATTGTTTAAATGTCTTCCTAATTGTAGGTTTACAGATCAGTGGTGTTGACTGTCTACAACTCCTCCATTCATTCACCGCAATGGCAGGGTGATCTAATAGAGTTAAATTAGACGGTCTTAAGCCGAAATGGATCGCCACCTCAGTCCTCCGCGGGCATGAACTACTAATCCTATTGACGCAGGACACCATGTTTCCTAGCAGGATTAGATGACTGTATGGGAAGTTTATAAATGGATGTAGAGGAAGCGCTCAGGAGACAACCGGTAAATCGCTGCAACGCGTTTGTCTGCACAGAAAGATCCAGACATGTCCTGCTGAGACGGCAGCAGGCCTGCTGAGGACCCAGGGCCCAACACCCGCTACCAGCTGGTGGATTTTACTTTCATCTTCCGGATATTCAAACACTGTCTGTAACCATGGAGCCTGCGGCCCAGACAGTGACCTCCAGCGCATCTTTTGACAGAGACTCTTTCTCCAGGAAAGTTTTGAAGGCGAGCCCCAAAGGAGCTTCTTCTCATTTTGTGGGGAGCTCCATCGTGATTCTGTCCTCGTTTGCACTCTCCACTTTAGCCATGAACTTGGGGAAAAGGATCCACTCGAGAAACAAGACCAATGGGATCTAGCAAAGGAGGACTGGTGGATATGACTTTATTTTTTTAGTTGGTTAAGCCAAGCAAGTCATTTTCATGAGGATTTGACCAACAGCCCTGTGTTCCTGTAGATAAAAACTGTGAGTTTCATCATACAAGCAGTTCCTTGTGTGTTCATCACGAGAAGGAACTTTGAGGTCGACCGACTTCTCTTGAGAGGTGAGAAAGAACAACAACAGAATTTTCAGACAACAGCATTTGATGATCGTTCACTGCAACACTAAAAGTGCTGTTGGATTAATATGGATTACCCTGATTACTATTTAAAGAAGGGACACTATGCAGTAATACCTGTAAACCCCAGCCTCAGGTTTACTGCGTACAGGATTCATTTTGTGAAGACATGATGAAAGCTCAAATTAAAATAAATGGAAACATTCTTTATTTAAAGAAAACAGTCTTTCCAGTTGACCTATAAATGCTACATATCAAACCGCTAGCTCTTTAGTACCGAATGAAACGTGTACATCACACAAACTGTCAAAACCTGGCTTTAAATGCTTACTCAGCATCATACTTTTCTTTAGTTACTGCTTGATGTTAATTCCTGAATCAAATATGACATTCAAGGCTGTTTATTGAGGAAATGTTCGTATATGGCAGCTTGTTTTAGACCATTTATACCAGCTCATAAGTTCAAAGTGTAGTTTGGGTAATTAAAATAAACGTGAGTGTCATGTATCAAACAAATTCTAAAGCTTGGTCTATGTGCAGTGCTGCAGCCTGAACGTCATATACATAAAATGATTTCAGCAGTTTCCATCCTGCCATACTGTGGTGAATATTTTGCCTGAGTCAGCCAAGTGTGGTCGTGTTCATGTGAGACACTGATGTTTTTCATGCCCCTGCTGTGTTGGCACGTTGCCACTAGAGGGCAGCATTGGAATAAAATATTCAACCCTCACCAACAACACCTCTGTGTCTTTCATAAGTTCGGGGTCAAATTTAAAACAAAGTGTTAAGAACACAAAAAAAATTACTTTTGAAAATGATTTTATATATATATAAAAAAGGGTTACAAACATGACAAATACAGAGACTGTTCAAGTGGTTCATCAACGTCTTTCCACATCTGAGCCCAAGACTGTTTGGCTGCATGCAATGAATGTCTCATAATGTGGTTATGGTTTACTGTGTTAATGTGTGTGAGTGCGTACTCCAGAGTGTTCTCCTCAGAGTGTGTCCAGGCTCTTCAGCCTCCGCTCCGAGAAGAAGCGGTGTGTCTGGGTTTGGTCGTTACCTCCAGCTGACGCACTGAGGAAGGACAACATGGACCTGTTGTTTTTCTTCTGTGCTGCCTTCTCTCCATCTTCCTCATCGTCATCCCTAAGGACAGATTTAACAAAACAAGACTGTTTTTTTCCTCTCGGTGGTTAGTTCTCTTCTCCTGAGGTCAAATGATTTGCACAGACATTAAGCGTGACCCGGAAATCAAAGGGGTTGTGGTTTTCACACACAGGCACACACAATTTATAAAAGAGGTTTTTGTCAAGTTTTTATATCTTCTATACAATGAATTAAAAACAAAAAAGCTGGAAACCATTTGAATGCTTTTATCCTTTTTTACTGCCAAATACTTGTTAATAAATAGCAGCGAAACTAATTTTCACAGACCAAAATCATCAAGGGCACAAATACTGTAAATCAAGTTTTAATGCTGGATTTCAATGGTATCCTTCCTTAACACCCTAGGAGCCTCTGATTTCATACATCCAAGGACTTTGATCAAAATCAAGCTTGTCAGCTCTTTACCAGTGAACAGTCACGGCTTTGCTGTCCATCAGGGTTTGGGCCGTGCTCCAGCTGAAGCGGACAAACTGAGGGTAACCAAACACTGAGTCCAGATACTTCAGCAGCCACGCTTTGGTCTTCGGGTCTGGAAAAGCACAAGTGTCAGTTTATCTGTATTCAATTTCACAGGCAAAGCACAACATCAAAGTAGTTTATTTTAAAAAGAATTGCCTGATGGCAGTAAGTGTTGAAATATTAGTTTCTGTCATATAGTTATTTTTAATGGAAAAGTGATCATTAAACAGCAGTTCTCCAGTTACAGTAGATGATGGAGCCATTGATTGTTACCGTTTGGGTATCCTGAGCCGTAGTCTGGATCCACCTTACCGAGCTCCTCCGCAAATTTCCAACCTTTGACAGCGCGATCTCTGGCCACCTGATAATGACGTCAGAAGAGTAGTTGAACATAGCTTCAAATACATACTTTAAGATTTTATGTAGGAGCAATCTAGTCTGTAATCCTAAATTAAAGCCACAGAGGTGGAAAAGAAGTGCACACAAGCGATTGTGTCGACTATAAGACATATATTCCTTTATTAATTATTCAGTTTCTTCATTAAAATGCTCAAACACGGTGTAGCCTGGTAGCTGACTGGTTAAGATGTATGGATACATAACTGCAATGTCTGCAGTCTGTTTCCTAAACCATGTTTCTCTACCCTCATTTCCTGTCAACTCTTAACTGTTATTGTCCAATTCCCAGAGTACAGGGTAAAAGTTAAGAGAATGGGGAGCCTTTTCATAGTGCAAAAAAAACAGTTTTCAGAACTGGAAAATGTTTTGCATTAAAAGGGGGTTCAACGTTTGATTAGTCATCCAAATGGTTGCAGATTACTTTTCTGTCTGTTGTTCTGACTAATCGTTGCATTTCTAATTTTGATTCATAAAATTTACACAGTTCCTTTAAAATGTTGGATATATGAAGGTTATAGGTAGAACAATTTAAGAAACAGAAGACGACTGCTGTTCACATGACAAGTTTCAGTTTGGAAAGATGGGTTCAGATCAGCAATTCTGGTACAAAATGAATTAATGAAAAAGCATCTTACACAACTTTCATATTACAGCCACTTCACATAAAATGATTTCCTTCGCTTAAAGGGAAAAGATGCGCAAAACCAAACGAACACTTGTGTTACTATTCCCACTCATAAGATAATTGTTTTTCAGTAAAGACAGAAAAACGAAGAAGCTTTGAAGTAACATCACAGGCTGTTAGTGGAATTGAAGGATGTCAGAAAGAGGTTGAGATAAGTTTGCTGGAGATCACTCACCTTCGCACAGATACTGGCTGCACTGACGATAGGAAATAGGGAGTCGGCTTTTGGCCTCACCGTCACCTCAATGCCTGGGAACAATTGGGAGAGCTTTGCCTCGTATTTATCTGCTGGGCCTACGGTGTCCACAAACACCTACAGAGCATTAGAGAGGTGACGGATGGTGGACAAATGAAGAGAGGAAATGACAGAGATCTTCACAAAAAGAATCAATGACTAACTTGTCCAAGTCTTGTCCAAGTAGAAAACAAGACGCAGACAATTCAACACAACATCAGGTGTAATTATCGTCATATTTACAAACCTCTTTGAGCTGTACTCCACTGTCCAACGCATACTGGACTAATGCAATTGCCGTATCATGTGAAAGGGCGTTCAGGTTGTATTTTGTCCTAACAAAAGCAGATATGTTGTTAGTGTGTTACAAGCGGATGTGTGAATGATGTATGTGACAAAATACCTCTGCAACATGCTGGTAGAGATGGTGTTGGGAGAGAGAATCTGCAGAGCCCATCCAACATAACTCCTGGCATCATCCAGGTTCTGGAAAAGTTTCTCTCTTTCTGCCTCTGTTAGAGTCTTTGAATCTAATAAAAGACAAAACATCAGTCTGAAGTTGCTGCTGAGGGGTTTTATTTATGGCAGTTACTAATTATGTATTTTTCTCAAACACCTTATAGCGATTTTCTTTTTTAAGAGAAACTGTTAATGGACACTTTTGTGACAGGGTTTAAAGATCAGGTTGAGAAAAGCAATTCAATCTCTGACTCAAATCACCAACTGTAGAGATATATAAAGTTCAACAAGATTACCTGCCACTTTCAAGTCTTTTAGCTCCTGTTTTTTGGAAATCGGACAGAAACATATTCCATACACCATCGGCCCTGGATCACAAACAACACAAAATCTGTTATATGTACACATAGTGGACAGTTTACAAAGTACTAAAACAGTAACACTGTATAACACTAACACTAATACAACTTCCATGTAAGCAGATCCTTCCTTTGAGAATGATATAATGTTAATTTTTTGTTGAAAAAGATGTTCAACTTCTGGAGGGCATTTTGTGGTGTTAACTATTTTATCTTAACCTCATTGACTCGTCTAGGACGCCAGCAGGCAGATAGTTGCACCTCACTTCCTTTATTTTGTTGTTATGACGAGAACACAAAGATTCTTTGTTTACAAAAATATGAAGACCTGGACCTTTTCAGAAAAAGTAGAATTATCGCATTGAGTGCTATCGTTGCTTAAAAAAGGCAGGTGTTTACTGGAAAATGTTACAGATCCTTCAGAACTTGTACAAGATTCATGAACAGTTTCTATCAGAAGGTATCACCATACTCAACATCTGTCATTACCTGCACTGTATGCAATGCACATTTTCTCTTATGCAATGCACCTATAAACTGTACCTCATGCATCACCCCTTTCTATTCTATTTTTGTTTTATAATTAGATTTTAAGGGCATACATTGAATGGTATGGTGAATGACTCAATAGATGTAACAGGATGGATGAGAGTTAATAATGTAAATTTTTTATGACCTTTTGGCTTTAGAGGATTTTTACTAAACCCAGCCATTATTACGCTGAATTTAATTGTGTCACTGGTGCAATAACAATAAAATCTATTCCATTTGGTTTCCCACTCTTTTCTAAACCCTTATCTTTTACAGACAAAGCCACAAGATGTGTTTTACTATACATTTTACTCTGTATGTTTTAGTCTAGTTTCTAACTAAGATGTTTCTATTTTTTAAGAGCTGTTTGCTCTGTTTCTGTGTCACCTCAAGTGTTTCTGAAACTTTCATAAAATCGCTGGTATAGTAAAATTAAAACGGCAGCTTTCCTTATTCCAGAATGAACTACCGCTACCTTCTTACCCAGCACGGGGCCCCTGCCCGCCTCGTCGATGCCCAGGCAGCAGTCCTCAGTCCGGCAGACATCAGGCACCTCAGAGGCCAGACGGCAGCTCACTGAGTTGTCAGCTTCAAACGGGCTGAGGTCCATGATGCTGAGAGGAGACGAGACAAAACAGTCCGAAAGTTCAGGAGAGTTCAGGCGGAGCAGCGTCAGTGACGTTAGAGACGTTAGAAACGTCAGCTAACGTCAGAACTCCTCTCTGGCTGTTACAGAAGCTAATTTACTTGCACAGAAACGCACTCAGACCTTAAAGTAGCTTAATAACGTCGCGTGAAATAATTAATCCAGAGTTAAACTCCTTTTTACCTGTTAGGGATGCGGGTACCTCTTTCGGGTTTTTTTCTGTTTGCTGCAGATTTGGCGCCCTCAGTGTGACGTCACGCCCTTCTTCTTCTTCGTTACCTTTTTAGGCGCATTACCGCCACCAGCTGGTCTGGAGGCTCACGTGCAGGCCTGTTACATTTGGACTACGGTGGAGGACGAGGTACTGAAGTAAAAGTAGAAAAACTGTCGTCACAAAAATACTTGATAATAAGTAAGTCTTGACTTCAAAATGTGAAATTACATTAATATTATCAGATAAATTCATGTTAAATGTCAAAAAATGTTGGTTATGCAGGCTGTTATATTACTGTAGTAGCCTGTTTTATGCTACTTGTTTCAAAACACCAAATACATGTGAGAACCTAGTTTTAGGTTATCATTGTGGAGCCAATTATACATGCTTTGGATAGATTGGTAATAGTACTGCATCGTAATATTTGGCAGCTTTAGTACTAAGTGCAATAAACGTCATTTAATAGAATATAGGTAATATAATATTAAAGTATATTAATATTCTGTATGCTGATAGATAAATGTGTTGGGGTAATGTCATGGAGTGGAAGCATAAAGCAGCATCATGTGGAAATACTGTGTAGGCCTAACTTACAAACCTCAAAATGGTATTTATGTACAGTATTTGAGTAAATGTACTTAGTTACTTTCCACTACTGGTACTGTACATAATTGTGTAACATACATTATTATTATTATACATTATTAGCTTGAGGTTTATGGACAATACTCTGATATATTGTAAGATACAACAGTAAAACTTCCCTGACAAAGTCTGATTCAGTATAATTTCCATACATGCCCCAGTTTATTGACAGGATTAAGATGACATGATGAAATATTACAAAAATAATCACTAAACATAATTGAATCCTATGAATAAACAATTGTTTTCAGATTGCACTCAAGATAAACATATAAAATATATTCACATAACATCACATTAAAAACAGCAAGCGGGTGACGCTAGTCCAAATATAAGTGAATTATTAGAACTTATATATTTAACAATTATTGTGGGATTTATTTGATGTTTTAATATCTTTAACATGATATATTTGTTGGTTTAAGAACCAAAAATCTTCTCATTATAGTTTTACATCTCCTCTCTCGAGCTTCTTTCTGGAACGCTAGAAAGAACAGATCGTTCTGTGCCTGTCTCATTAATATTAATGAGGCTCTCTTCTGATTGGCTGATTTAATGGATGTGAATGAGGGAGTGGGTGTGGTGGTGACTGCATAGTTGTTACATCACAACTTCACGTCAAGTTCTGATGACTCATTTTAAGCTCAGTACAAGCTGTCATTTCTCTGTCAATTGTCAGTTTCTACAATATCAGATGTTTAATAGATGAGTGTTTGTATTCATCTTCTATGTCTCAGTTTTAGTCCGATAGTGAAAGTAGTCTGAGCCTCTAAGAACTATGACTGAATCCTCTCAAAAGTAGTTTTAACATGATATTGACATGTAAAAGTCCTGCAATCAAATTTAAAATTTAAATAATAAACTAAAAAGTGTTATAATATTGTATATTATTATAGAGTTATTATTAAAACATAAACACCATGATGATATTGCAGCTGTCCTGTTGATTCCTCTATGACGGTGGCACCAATACTGGAAAGTATAAAATTTAGATTTAAGATTAAATTAAGAATGAAATTGCAAATAAGATCTTAATCCTGACATACCCATTTCAATGTATCTTTTTTGTTTATTCAACTTATTGGAGGTGACTAATGCACATGAAAATGTAACCAACATTTTAAAGTACCAGATTTAGCCAAAACTGACTTGACCATATCTGCAAACATCTCATAAAACAGGCTGGATTAACATGCTATGAGACCCTGGGGCGAAGAAAAAAAACGAGCTATAGGCACCTACTGATGCCCCGTTTGTGGTAATTTGGTCAAACACAAATTTATTTAGGGCGATGAATAACACAGGTAACCATTCAGAACTCCCCTGAAGGCTCTTTTCATTGGAGTTGATATGGTGCTTTGGTGGTGACATTCCCAAATAAATGAGCAATTAATCAAATTACCACAATTCCACATATATTCCCAAATGTGCATATAGAGTAGCTCTTTTTCCAAGTATTCTCTATCCTGTTTTAAGCAATTTACGGTTTGTAGTTTTTGTAAATGCTTGATAAAATAGGCTAAAAGAACTGTCTACAGTTGAGTATGAACCACCTTGAATCCTACAACATTTTTTAAACTATTTTTCATAATTTTTTTTTACTTGCTCACAACATGATCATATAAGTGTTTATCAGCTGAGCTGAGGTGTTTGAGTGCCACCGTTTTTATATTCAGGAACCATATGTAGCCTTCATAGTTTTCTTCTGAGCTGATCTGCTCTTCCCTTTTTTTATATTGTCACCGTTTTACATTTTATGTTTTACATCTCCCTCCGTAAACATGAAATGATTTTGGATACCTGCTTAATGAGTTTGCATTGCAGCTGAGCCGTGCGAGGAGGGGGAGCCTCAGGTGGAGAAGAGAGGGCAGAGCCAAAGGAAAAGCCATGTACAAAAGTCCAAGTGTATGTTAGTTACTGAGCTGAAATTGGCCTTGCCTCTGGCTCTTTACACCCACCCCTTCTCTCTCTCTCTCTGTCCCTCTCTCCGTCTCTGAATGGCTCTCTTTGTCTTTTCTCAGTAACATGCAGTCCCCAGCCGATTAAATGTGGGGAATTAGTAGTCAATTTTAGCCTACCACACACACAAACACACTAAACAGCTTAGGTTGGTGGGGCACTGATTGTGTTGTTATTACAGTTCACACGTCAGCAGCGTGTTTTTAATTTGTGTTTTTTCACTCTTCACAGGCTAAGTGCACCGTTTGTTGCTTCTTGAAACTCCCGCTGCCACATAAAATAACAATCTTACACAAGCTTTTTTTTTTTTTTATAAATAAATTGATTTAATAGATGACAACAATAATATTTCAACATTGCTTTTCTTGTAAGGAAGCAAAATACTCAAGTGAATGTATAGCAAACACTTTACAAAACTATCCAGAATCATACAAAATGGAAGAAGCAAAGGTGTGACACGCAATGCATTATTACTTACATAAAAATAATAACTAGGTGGTAAGAGGGTCAGTATAAAATGATAAAGAACGCATCACGTAATAAAGGTGAAGCCTGTGGTAATGACCATTATTCACATTGCTGAAGAGGAAGAGGCCTGTTTGGGCTCTAGGAAAAACCGTAAAGAAGAAAACATGCTTTTGGCCTACATGCAGTGCAGAACAGTTGTACATGTGATTCTAATCCTTAAGTAGGACCCAAAGCTGGCCAATTATCTCAAGAGATTTGGTTGAGATTTTGTACTTATAGATTTTAACTCAGTTATTGAAAAAATCAGACGTGAATCAGCAAAATGTTAGGCATTTAAAAAGCAAAAAAAAAAAAGAAGTTTGGTGACATAAATGGAGTCTTTTAATGTTCTGAAATTGGTATCCAGGATCACGTTTCTCCTTTACAATTGGCACAAAACGACTAAAGTTGAGGTAAATGTCCAAGACTGAGCGATAAGCTGAAATACATCTTTTAAGAGCTCTCTTTCCCTCTCGTTTTCCTATTTTTCCCCTTAAATGCTTAATTGTTCAGTTTCAACAAAAGTAAGGAAGGACAGAAGCACAGACTGCGTTATCTACAGAGAAAGAAGGTCACAACTATCCTTATCTGGCCACATAAAACAACCCCAGGGAGCGTCATATTTAAACAAAACATGCTTTTCCCAAAGCAGTGGTGCAGATGTATAAGTGTAATATCAAATCAGTCACAATAAAGTTACACCCTAGGATATCAACAACAACAATAAACTTACTACTCATATAAAATAACACAATAACATAAAAAACAACATCTCCTTTAGTTTGGTTAATAAAAATCTGATTATGTCAGTCGGAATCCCATCGTTTCATCAGGGCAACACATGTTCACTCATTTACTTCCTGTATACACACTTGCTGTACATCCCAACACATAAATTCAAGATGGCACACGTTTGTTAATGTTTATTCATTTTCTGATTGGCTGTTGGCCCGCGATTCACACTTTATACTGTGAGAGTTTGTGGCTGTTTTGTATTTTTTTTAAAAGAATAACTGTGTAAGGCCCCGTGGATGCATCTTGCATTATATTGGCTAAAAAAGTAAAAACCTCTATTACATCAATATGGCACGGGCACACACACACACACACACGCACACATGCATGCACAACACACTCACATTTGCACGCACACAGAGCCACTCACACGCTTCCCATATTTCCCTCTGCTCAGCTGGTCTCCCTCAAGGTCTTGTGAGTGTGGTGTAAACAGGCTGCTCCCAGTGTGTGGGGCTGTGGGAGGGGGCCACGCTGGAGGGGTCGCCTATGGTCGTGTACAGAGGCCTCTGTGTCGGGCCCATGTAGGAGAAGGCTGAGTACAGCCCCGGGGCCTGGCTGGAGTGGGCATAGTACGCCCCGGGGGCCTGGTGCTCTCCGTACTCAAACTGAGCCCTGGAGGCCAGCGAGGGGAACGCAGAGCCATAGTGCGGCAGGCTGAGTGGCGTGTAGGTGACGTGGGTGCCCGAGGAGGGGGACGACGAGGCCTCGGCATAGTGGCTCCCCGACGCCGACTCACTCTTGATCTGGGCCTTGGAGGGGTCGGAGGAGGACGGTGAGGCCTGGGGCTGCTGCTGCTGCTGCTTGGACAGCCAGGCGGAGTGGCCGCTGGCGGCGGCCAGGGCATAGGCGTAGGACGAGGCCGAGGACCCAGCCGCAGGGGCCCCGGCTGCGCCCTGCGGGTGGCCGTTGGGCGGGAGGTACTGGTCGAACTCGTTCACGTCAAACGGCTCGATGTTGGACATGACCTCGTGGCTGATCTCGCCAATGTCCATGGTGCCAAAGTCGATGTGGGGCTTAGCGCCGGACGACGAGGGACCACCGGAAGCACCTTCAGCCCCCACCCCGAGGGCTCCCCTGGACCCCCCTGACCCTCCGGCCGTTCCCGCTGCCCCCTCCCTCTTCCCATCCGACAGTTTCCCAGACTGGAGCTCGGTCTTCGGGGTGGTGGGGGGCGTGGGCGGGCTGTGACCCTGACCTGAAAGAGAAAGGAGAAGGGGCAGCGTGATTAAATGAACTGTCAAAGAGCAAGTTGGTCTCCTTTAAGTGTAGCTTTGATTCACGAATCAAATTGATTTTTTTTTTTGATTGATTATATTTCCTGCAACAGGTGAACACAAAGTTATGAAGCTGTGCTCACCAGCAGGATGATGGTGGTGATGGTGGTGGTGATGCAGGTCACCCAGGGGAGAGCCAGCGCCGCCGTTGTGCTCCAGGTGCAGGGTCTTGTAGTGGGATTGGGAGTGGCTGGCCTCCCCTTCCCCCTGGCTATCGGACTCGCTATTCGTTAGCTTGCCGTTTTTGCGCCTCCGGGGCTGGTACTTGTACTCCGGGTAGTCCTTCTTGTGCTGTTTCCTCAGCCTCTCCGCCTCCTCGATGAATGGTCTCTTGTCGTTCTCGTTCAGCAGCCTGGGGGGAGAAAAAACAAGCGATTTAGACGTATAAACCCTCGGAATGAACGTGAAATTTTTGCATTGGGACATATCTGAAAATAATGAATATTGTCCAATCAATGCTTGTGCGTAATGGGGAAAATTAAGGATAAATTTCTATCAATTTTGAGAAACCAACATTTTTTTCTGGAACAAACCAGATTATTTTCTGCCTCTAGGTGTGTCCCTCGTTTATTATCATCAATCTGGGCTCATAATTCTCCCACTTTTTTATATTTAGGCTCAATCTCTATCCTTTACGCATAAACGACTCAGGAAATGTGCCACTTGTATAGGCGCAGTGTTCTTCATACAGACCTCCACAGTTTGCCCAGGGTCTTGCTGAGCTCGGCGTTGTGCAGGTGGGGGTACTGGTCGGCGAGTTTCCTCCTCGCCGCTTGCGCCCACACCATGAAGGCGTTCATGGGCCGCTTGACGTGGGGCTTGGTTTTGTTTCCGTTGTTTACGCGCACCGGCATCGGCACAAGAGTCCAGTCATATCCATCCAGCACCTGACTGACCGCCTCCCTGATGCCGATGGGGAAGCGGTCGTCCTCCTCCTCCGACTTGGCGATGATCTGATCGTCCCCGCTGCCGTCCGCGACGCACAGCGCGGTCAGCTGCGGCGGCGGCCCGGTCAGTGGGGAGTCCTGGCCCGGCGGCGCTCCGGGTTGAGTCGGAGACAGCGAGTGACCATCGTCTGACCCTCCGGGACTCAGCTCCGCCTCGGACAGGCTGTGCTCCTCGCCGGACATTTTCTCTCTCTCTATTTCTCTCTCTCTCTCTCTGTCTGTCTGTCTGCTAATGACAAACAACCCTCGAATGCGAAATGTGTTTCACACTGCGCACAAACTATTCAGTGTAGCTGGGCTAATTAAATCGTTTTAATTTAATCAGATGTCTGGAGTCTGAGAAGATCCCAGTTATTGCTGACTCTTCTCAGGCAAAGCCATACTGGTGCGTAAAAAGTCTCCAATTCCCTTCTCGTCGGCTGGAAATCCGTTTCACCCAAATCAGCTATACCTAAAAAAATAATACAAAATAAAGAAATACAAATAAGTTTAAAGAAAACAATTAAACAATCAAAAACTCCTCATGCGGAGTGGGGCAAATTATAATTTCACTTTTCAAAACCTTCCCCCGTTTACTTGAGCCATATTTAATAAGCAGGTTAAGCGATTTAGCGGAGTGCACGAGACCACTGCCAACATGACATCTTAGGCCAATAATAATAATTATTATAATTATTATTATATTTGGACGAAAGGACCTCATCCTGGAAAATTAGCCTATAGGCTATTCCGCCCGTAAAACATTTTCATCATCGCCAAATTACAGTTAAAGTTCTTCTTAAATAGAAAAAAATAGGTAATGAGAAGACAGCTGGCACGTGAAAACCGATATGAAATATTCGCTTTTATCTTTGAAATTTTGTATTAAAAAATTACATAACTTACCAATTTAGATGGCCAGTGGTCCAACATGGGAGTGTGTGTGGCTGACTGTAGAGCCGATGAATGGCTGCTCTGTGTGGCAACACCGGAGCTTAAAGAGCGCCTTGTGAGGAGGACTGCGAGAGAAAAAAAAGTGATTGAAAAGTGGAAAACATTCCCAGAGAGGCAGCATTCCAGCACAGTCCCCGCCCCGCCCCCCTGGCAGCACGCCGCGCTCCGATTGGCCCGCTAATTATCCCGCTGCTCTGTGATTGGTCGGGAGCTGTATACTGTTAATGCCGCGTCTGTCCATCACTGCAACATTTCCAACAGAGACGAGGTGAGATTTTACATCGGAGTGGCTTAAATGACTCCACAGTGCGTCCATTTAGAGGCAGGAGAAGGACAGATTTGTTGGACGTGTTGACACGCCGTATCAAACAAATAAACAATCATGAAGAGAGTTATTGCCTCGTGTGGTCACGTTCCGCAAAAAAAGAAAACAAGAAACACACACATTACAACAACAACAAAAAATCTGAATTGTAAAGTTAAGTTCTGACTCAGACGAATTTCACATTTGCCCCATGAAACTCTTTGAAATTAATAATAACGATTAGCCAAAATAGTCATTTAAATAATAAAAAAGGTCAAAGTTATCAGACAGACAAATTTCCAGTAAATGAAAGTTGGATCTTATTTTAAAAAGCTGATCGAAAATAATGATTTAATAATCAGGTATATGTGATGGGCTACAGAATACATTTAATGATCAGTAATGTCAAACCAAAAATTCATGTCAAATAATCTATCTTGTGTTTCTATTGAGAGCCCCAAAATATTAAAATAAACAAAACATAATTAACTATATTACTAACAAACGACACGTGCATTGTAGTAGTATCTAGTAGTTCTGTGTTAAAAAGTAAATTCTAAGTTCTGAGAGAAGACACCAGTATTTGTTGGGAAGCCCGAGAAATCACAAGTTTAATATATATATATTCCCTCAAAGTCAGCATTAAATGATCAATAATTAAATATAACTGTAATAAATCAGTTTTCTGCCAAAACACGTCTGAAAACGTGTAAGATTTGAAAATAGATGACAGTAAATTGCCCGATCCTTAACAAAAACACTGATACGAGTGAGCACTGATAATAATGAACCAATTGGCTCCTTTTAATTGATTTTTGCTGTTTTCTGAACGTGCGTAAACTCGGACCCGCTGCGCCGCGACAGCTGCAGTTTCTGCTCTGCCTGATGGCTGATTTGCTTTGGAGGCCATGATTTGTGCCGTTAAGCTTGGCCTGATGGGAAGGAAGAGAATCGACTTTTGCAGCATCTGATGTGGACACACACAACCACACACACACACACACACGCACAAAATGAATGCAACAATAACCCCTGTGTCTCTGTTGCCTCTCATGTTGAGCCTAGCTCTCGGTTTTCTCTCTCTCCCTCTCCTCTCTCTTTGCTCTCTTTGTCTCCATCTCAGGTGAATTGTAGCCATGTGATCAAACGCCCAAGCCTCTATCCATTAACCCTCGTAAATGAAAAAAATGGGGAACAAAAAGCAGTTTTGTGCTGCAAACATGGAAAAAAAAATTGATAACAGAGAGCGATGTGTGCGTCTTTCTCCCCTTATGTCCGAGCATAGACACCAGTCGCGCCACACGTAGAAAATACTCTGCGGCAGACGGGACACATGGATCTCTCTGGTTTCCGCCGCTCCGGCACCTTTTTCTGCCTTATAAACAGTGTTTTGCAGCACCTGGATTCGGGCCCTCGGAAGGTGCCGCTGGTGGATGAGCTGGGTTCTGAGGGGGGGCGGTGGGGGGTGATGAGGGGTGATGGTTTGGTGGAGGAGAGGTGGGGGAGACACCTACAGGCTGCAGCTGCACCCACCGACCAACCTGCAGCTCTGCGGATCCAGCTGTGCTGAGGCCTCCGAGCGAAGTGAGTGATTTTGTCTGACGATCCGAGGGGGATTCTTGTTGCTGCTGCTGCATTTTTTTCCTTTTTTGTTGTTGCTTTTTCTTTTTCTTTTTTTTCAAGTAAAGTGTTTAAAACGTGCAGCTCGGTTTGTGCAGACCAGAAGCTGGAAGCTGCGGTTTGGGGTGTTTAGTGCAGCTGGATGTGTATATGACCCCCAAGGGAGTTGGTGTCACAGGTGTCATTAGCATCACCAGAGCCTCTATTCTTATTATAGCATTTACACTTTTTTCCCCATCAGATTCAAATATATATCTATTAAGAGCTACTGAGTTCGTTTTTTAAATATTTGTTTTAAATTGTCTATATTACTAAAACTTTCTTAAAACTTCTTAATAAATCCAACATGTTTGATATGTTTAAATTATGATGAGTAAATGTGTGTAAATGCATTTTACTATCGTCTCATTGGAAACTCTTTATTTCCCGTGGTGATTACTGTAAAAAAAGTCAGTCTCTTAATGTTATAGTATAGCTATGTGTTTCATTTGGAATTGTTTTATTATTATTTATGTATTGTAGATTATTGCAAGAGCATGGTCAAAAGCTGTATTTTAAAAGATAAGCCTATTTGAACTCGTCGTTTCTCTTCTAGCTTTTGGAAAAAAAATGTAGTGAAATACGATGATAAAAAGTTTAATAAAACGCACTTCCCGTTTTATAATTTTTGGGACAGTAAAAAAATCCGTGTTCATTTAAAATCAAACTGGTCAAATGTTTGTAACTAACCGAAAATAATCAAACTTTCCAAATGTTAGATTTTTTTTTCTCTTAAAAAATGGAAACTCAAAAATCTGTAAAAAATATACCTAGAGTACATGTTTTCTTTGTATTATAGAAGCTGTATATTTTACCTACATTTACGAATATTTAAATGCAATTATTATATGTTATTATAATTATTAAAACAGGGGAACAAACGAAAGGAAGGAAAGAATGTGGCCTTTAAATAATAAATAATTAGTACAAATGGTCGTTTAATGTCCAGTAAGGTTCTATTTATTACTTTGAAAACGCGTCTTAATTACACATTCTTTCTGTTACGTTTAACGAATAAAACGCAGAGAGGAAACTTCTAGAACTCCGTGGGCAAATCTTTGTATTAAATCCGGCCTCGCATGTCTCAGCGGCCTCTGAGCGCTTCAACGCGTCTCCAGCACGTTTTTTTTGTGGCATCGAAGCAGAACAGAAAACCTGTCGCGTTCATTCTGATAAATAATTCATGTGGTTTGTTTATTAAAGCGTCTCGTTCGCCTGCAGCTCTTTAGTTATGAGTTATTAAGTAAAGGCCTCATCTCTCTCTGGCCCAGTTGTTCTTAGAATAATTTAATTTCAAATAGCTTCATGTTTTCTTTTTGTTTGGGTTTTTTATCAAATATGTCACCTGCCTGTGCTGTTTATAGACATACTATTTATACTAAAGATGTTAATTCAGTAAAAAAAATGTTGAGAAACTATTTCATTTCTATTTATTGGCTTCAGACAAGTTTGATTGATAGATTGATTTGTGCATTTCTTCCTCTGACACTCTCCCATTTTAAAAGTTCCAATTTGATTTTAATTGCATTTACTGTGAAGCAAATATTAATATATATATTTTTCGTTTTATATCTTATGACCCTTCTTGTTATCAAATATTAAAACCATTTTTAAAGTGAACATTTAAAAGAATAAATATATCTCAGAGCTTTAAACATCTTAAACCGGAGCTGATAGCTTCTTATTTTTCTTCAAGTTGCCACCAACATGTTCTAAAGGAATCACAGCAGAATTCACCTGTCACCCAAATGTCACCTGTTCCTGTCTTTAAGACGATTCATTTCATATATGGGAGGAAAAAAAAAATAAACAAGCAAAGAGCAACATCCTGATCTGGAAGTGCCGTGCATTTTCAGACATTTTCCATGTCCTGTGTGAAACTATCATGGGCCTCAAGGCAGCTGTAACTTGTTAGAAAATAGAGCTCACATGGTTGCATCAGTCCCTGTGCTAACCTGCCATGTGACTGCAGTAATGGGCCTCTCCATGGCTGCACACACCACTGTGTCACAAGAGTTTCCTGCGGCTTCTGGATGAGCTGGGAGAGGATGGGAGGGCGAGGTCCCATGATCAGCAGGGAGGTCAAAGAGCAGCATCGAGGTGAAGCTATGAGCCATCTTTGGGGATGACATCAGAGGAATATTCTCTTATAAAAGTCTTCAGAAAGAACATTTGCTGCATGGGTTGGTCAGGTGGTGGAAGGACAAACGAAAACAGGAAAAGGAGAGAGAAAAGGGAGCAAGCCCTTTTTTTGCTTTTGGCCTTACCACTCAAACCACTCCCAGGGGAAATCTTACAATGGATGGAGGGAAAAGGAAAGAGAGAGAGAGAGAAACAGGGATAGTGTGAGAGAAAGACTGTGAGAGGGATGCAGATAAGGGAAGCATGCACAGCGGTCAAATATTCACATGCTGGGTCACATTCTGCATTAAACTCATGTATAATTGGTGGAAAGCATTCATTCCCATGTCAATAGACACATTGGGCTGAAATGAATGGCGTCATTTGTTCCGAAATGATGACGAACTCGACAAAAGGATCTGAAAACGTGTGTCAGAAAATGACAAAGATCGGCGCAGGAGCATGTTTTCTACTTTCTCCGCTTCAGATTTCGCGCTGCAAAACGGCTCATAGGGTCGAGAACGGCTGTGAAGACGCTTCTCTTATGCTTAATGTCTTCTTGGTTGGAGAAAAACAGTGCATATAATTCATAAATGCCAGCGCCTCTCAGGGTTTATGTGAAAAAAAAAAAGTTGTTGAGATCAGTGCTTTTGCTTGGGGAATTCCAACTCTGAAGCTAGACTATCCATAAAACTCAAGAGGCTCATGTGACTCAAATATTTTGACTCAGAGTTTCACACTGCACTGTGCATCTCATTAAGAGCTTTTCCCACTGATATCTGAGGCCCATGTGACTTCACAAGGCGACACGCTGCTCCTCTTTAGGAAAGGTGACAGCACCTCAGACGTTTTCCGTCGCTCGTCAGAAGGCGAGCGAGGACGACGCGGTAACTCGGCGTGACTCTGTAACTTGAGGGCCGAATGTCATCCCAAGTATTTACACGTGGATTCAAAAAGCGTACCAAAGGTCACGCCGCAGCTTCCTGGTTCGGAGGAGTCTGGCTTTGGTTCGGAGTTTTGTGCTTGAAAAGGAAACTGGGAAATTCATGCATCACCCCCGGGTGGGGGTGGGGGGGGGATGCAGGTGTTTTCTGCATTCATCGCCCGTTTTATCCACCGTGCAGACTGTGAGCGGCGATGATGCGGTGACACGCCATCCATGAGGATGAATAAAAAATGATTCTGCTATCTGACCTCTGTCACTCCTTTTTCTCCCATTTTCGCCCAGTGAATTAGTGCAGCTGCACCACACTTAAATGGGTCCCCGTCTTTTTTTTTTTCTCTGCAAGTGTATGTGACCGGCCATGAATCCTCTCTTTGTCCTCCGTCTGCAGAATGCCCCCCCCACCCACCACCACCCTCCACCCCCCCACCCACCCTCTTAGTTTTCTTGCCTTCTTCGTCTTTTTTTTTTTATTTGGGGAGAGAGGGGCTTCGGTTGCGATGGTGGCAGCGGCGCTGGTGAGGTGGTGGTGGTGGTGGTAGCGATGGTGGTGGCGGCAGGGGAGAGGAGGGGGTAACTTGTTGGACCACATTCCTGTGCAGCTGTGGAGGCTGGTGCAGGGTGGGGGGGTGGGGAGGGGAGGGGGGCACGGAGGGCAGAGCAGGATCATCATTGCATTGCAGAGCATCATGAATGGCCTATTGTTCGCCGGTTTGCTGTGTCCGCATCTATTTGCTACAACTTCAGGCCTGACTGGGAGAAACAGAGTCAGACGAGAAATGAAGCAACGGGGGAGATAAAAGACAGAAATCTAGGAATGATCCATAGCGCAAAAAAGAGACGAAATGATGAGAAAAAAACAGAGGAGATAAAAAATATAAAGGGAAGGAGTCTCGAATTCGCATCATATTTTGTGTCTGTGACTCAGATGCTGCTGGATGAGGTTGAGTGTGATGATGGTGATGAAGATGGGGATGATGGTGACATGGACAATGGCGGCATTCATGTAACGACTCTATGACGGTTTTGCCCCACAGTCATACGTGCCAGCACGCTGTTTAGTCATGCATATACGTCGGCTGTTAGCTACACTTCAGATTCTTCCCAGCTCCGCTCAGACACAACATGAGCAGTTGGAAATGTTTCATTGTGAGAATATGATCCCATCGATGTGTCAGATGCAGTTTACAGATGTATTACGTGTACATGTTTAATTAAATATGAACATGTTAAACAATGAAATATATATATATATATATATATATATATATATATATATATATATATATATATATATATATATATATATATAAAGTGGATAAGTAAATAACATAAAGAAGAGATTAGGAGCTGATGGGTTCAGGTGAACTTCCAGGTTCAGGCGTCTTTTCATTTCAGGTTTTCTTCAATCAGCATCCGATTGAGCAAGAACTTATAGTTCTGCTTATGAGAGGCTGTGGACAGCTTAATTTAAGACCCACAACACACACACCCATGCATAGACACACATGCACACACACACACACACAAACACATGCACACACACACACAAACACATGCACACACAAACACATGCACACACACACACACAACACTCAGACACAAAGTTGTATGAGATTGTTTGCGACTGAGTTCTCTAAACTTGTGCAGCTCCAGCATGCGTCAACAAAAATGGCTGAGGAGTTAGAATTTGACAAAAAAATGACCTGTTCTGGCTCTTATTGATTCATCTTCATGTGTCACTTAAGGTGGTCAGAAACATTCCAAGAACTTTCTACTGTTGCCTATGTATAATTGTGGTTTATGTTTCTAGAATCTGTAAAAAAAAAAAAAAAAAACAGCACAAAAGCATCTTCAATTTGTTTTCTTTTGCTATTTCCAGCTTTTATGACTTTTATTTTGTAGGTTGTATATTTAATTCTCCTTGTTTTACATATTTTTCTTATCATAACATCCCCTTTCCCTGTTATATCTTCAGAAAAGAACTTTGCCCAAGAAAATAATGAGATGCACCTCCCTCATTAATGAATTTACATTTCTCCCGTCGACTAATGCACTCTCATCAATGTCAAAGACAAAGTGACAAAGTGGAACAATGTAAAATCTGTAACATATTTGATCTTCTATGTGTTAATATCTGTCTGATAATAACTGATCTAAAACCACAAATAAAGGGATTTATGTTTTAAGAAAACACAAACATCTGTGTCTCCATTTTAAAAAACAATCTGGAAATGTCACCGTGGACAAATCCTCAAATGTGGAATTTGTTGAGAAATTGAGAAAAAGAGAGAGAGCAGACTTTCCAATCATGAGTTCTTCTCAGAACATTTAATTAGTGTGTGTGAACGAAAGAGAAAGACGGCCCGAGGGTCTGAGGAGGAGATGGCTACATGAAAGGGTCTGTTGTGGTCCGAGCAGAGGGTGAGATAAAAGGCATCAGGACAGAAAGATGGATGGGATATTTGGTGATTTATGACATCCCTCATGTCTGTCATTTTTATTCCTTTTTTTTTTTTTTTTTTTTAAACCCATGAATGAAGATGAGAAACTTCATTTCCCCGATGTGTGACGATAGTCGTGCGCGGCAGCAGATGAATGTATGTCAAACAGCCTGTAAAGGGCAGAAAGATTTGCATTTGTCAGATTTACAGAGGGATCGTCTGTTCGGACAGAGAAGCCGTTAGTGTCGGAGTGACAGGCGAGGAAAAGCACAGACAGGTGTTGTGATGGACAGATATGCACACATTCATAGACAGACAAGTGGAAGCCAATTATTGTAACTGATTTGACTTGGTGAGCTGCTCGTTTAAAGCAGGTCACATAACTAACGACAGAATTTACAAAGCTCCATAAAATGCGGTGTAAAAGTTGTGCAACACAGCCGGAATTTGTTTGAGCATAACTGAAAATAAACATTGTGATTTGGATTTCATATCTAACATCTTCATTTTCCAGTCAAGCTGTCATTCATTTACGTTCAGGTTGTGTCTGTAAGACCTACAGGTGGCCGCAGCTTTGGCTGTCAGACAATTACAGAATTGCTTTTTCTGTAAAGAACTAAATAATCATTTTGATGTTTGATTTAGTGGTGGCTTTTGCGGTTTAAATTGTGCGGGCTAAATTGTGGCTTTTATATAAGAGGAGAACAACTGTCCTGGTCAGAACTGAACCAGGATTGTTGTTTTCACATGGTAGGCCTTCACGTCTTAACCCACTACCCCAAAGTCCTGATAGTCAGTCATTTTATATTCCTCACTAGGGTCACGGGAGTCTTAGATAGATTAATTTGATCTTGTACATATTACACATCAGAATATTCAATTTCACAATAATGCACATACAGAAAGATATTATTCTAATTCAAAATTCGGATTCTGGCAGCATTTAATTTCACAAAATCATGGCTGGACTAACCAGCAAAAAGTCAGCTGCTGGGTCCATCTTAAGTCCTCATTCCTCTCTGTCTGTGTTTATTGACTCTTATTGATGCAGCCAGCAGTTACCATGACAACAATCTAGTCTTCCAAAAATGCTAGAATACCACCTGAGACTGTATGGTAATTGGTTTAATCTCATTATCATCTCATTTTTACACAAGGATAAGTACTTTCAATCGGGTAATAAACTATGACCCGTGTTAAAATGCAATACTTTCAAGCATTAGATTAAAATTAAAATGCTTGATATATATATATATATATATATATACAGTTAAAAATAAGAGACCACTGCATTTTCCTTCTAAAATCAGCATCTCTACATGTATTCCAGCCATTCCATTCCAGCGCCTGTTAAATTCCAACACATGAACACCTCATTCTGCTTAAAGAGGTACCAGGAGTGGAATAAAGTCACCCAAGAACCATGGTAAAGACTTGTGGAGAGCATGCCAAGACACATGAAAGCTGTGATTAAAAATAAGGGTTATTGCACCAAATATTGATTTCTGAACTCTGTGTTCAGTGCAAATATTAGTATTATGTTGTTTTAAAATGAATTTGATCTTGTTTCTTTGCATTGTTTGAGGTCTGAGAACATCTGTATATATACAGTGTATATATATATATATATATATATATATATATATATAGTTTATCATAAGGACTGGAAACAGGTGGGAAGCCGTTAGTTATAGCTAGGGAACATTATTAAGTAAATTCATAAAGCTGCAGCCTTTACCAAAACCATGAGCACTGGGTATTTTTCAAGTTGAAGCATATTTTATTTGATAGCAGACAATCATAGAAAATAAAGGAAATGAGGGGAGGGAGAAAAAAGTCCCCATGATTTTGTGCTTACAAGCTGAGCCAAGTCAGCAGCAGGGCATTAACATCCTATCTGAATAACAACGTAAGCGTGATTTAACATTTGAAGCATGGCTGTTTGCGCAGATAGAGGTCTGTGATAGAAATATGTGATAAATAAGAATGAACACAGACAGACGGACAGACAGAAGCATCCAGAAGATGTTTGCCCTGTGGTGCTTCCCAGCCCAGTTCAGCCAGGCCTCCTCTGCTGAGCCAAGCTGTGCTGAGCGCCACACAATGCTCCTCTGTCCCCCCAGCGAGCTGCTTCACAGCTCCACAACACACAACAGCTCATTATGGAATCAAAGATCCCCCTGCCACTGCTCCCCGGTGCCTAAATACTGTCCCCTGCCGAGCACACACACTGTCACCAGCTCCGGTCACGCAGCCCGGGGCCACAAACAGCCAGTGAGGCCAGAGAGGGCGAGCAGATATACGGGATGTCACACATGAAAGCCCCCGCACACACTTAACCGAAGAGCACACGAAGATGGACACACACCACCTTATTAAGCAGGATCCTAGTCAGACATTAGCAGTCTTAAAAAAGGTCATAGGGGTCACCCAGCTGCTCTGCCTCACAGACACTGATGACAGGGGGTGTGATGCTTCGGTTAATTAACCAGCATCAGAAAACAGCAGGAGAGAGACGGACAGGACGACAGCAGGGAGAGAGGTGGATCGCATGGATGGGAAATGACTCATTAAGAAATGACAGGAGACGTTTATCCGCATTAAAGATTCATCCATTAGATCACAGGACAGGAACTGGTTTAGCTATCATGTAAAGTAATCTGAGTCAAAAGAGATTTCACCTGGTTTGAGCTTGTGAAGAAGTGCAAATACATAAAAAGTGAACAGCGGGGTGGAAAGTAGAGCATGACATTGCTCTAATTATCCATCATGTTAATGAGGAGCAGCGGTTCAGTCGTTAGTGCTGTCACCTGGGTATGAGTCACGGCTCTGAGGATCTGTGTAGCTTTACATTAGGTTTCTCCTTCATCAACTTGGTCTCTGGATGCTGGACTGATTTACTATTTAAGTTCATAGAAAGCTTAAGTGACTAAAAACTCTTTTACTTTACATCTGAGCAGGTGAGTGTTGCTTCAAGCCTGAAAAGCGCAAGCTCACCCTTTAATAAAGGACAATGTTAAATCAAAATTAATGTTGTAACATAAATCTCATTTTTTTCAAAAAACATGCTTAAAAAACACTTACATGCTCAATGTGCATTGAAAGTTTTATAATTAACATTTTATTTTGTACAATCTGTAAACTGTCCTGTCTTTTATATCTTTGATTATATTCAAATAGTTTCTTTCTGAGCTGTGGTGCAGGGACAGTAACATGAACAGAGATTTTTAAACTAAAAAGTATAATTTTGGAAGAAAAGCCTTTGGTTTGTGAGACTGCTTCATATTAGTATTAATAGAGTGACCAACACTTCTTCTATTACACATATTCATTCATTTTAACACAGATATACTGGTCATATTCTTCCCCTCATTATTAGTCTCCATACCAAACATTTAAACCACAAAAATATTCATGTCATCCATAAACACCTCACCAAATGAACAAGTAAATAATTCTATAATTCTGAAGCTTTTAAAGAGAAGGAGCATTCTTTAAGTTTTTAAGTTAGTTAATTATGGTCACATGTTACCTGAGAACATAACAGCCATGATGACTGAATGTCATTGAATGTCCATAATGGGACAGCGATTATTGTTATATAAGTCCAATTATTATTAAATAAGTGCAATTTCTCATTTTATTTAACACTCTTACATTTTAGACTTGATGTTTTGATTCTTTGTTATTTGTGTCTCGTTCTTTCCTGTCCTGTCTCTCCTTGTTTTCATGTTTTTCTGCTGCACCAGAATTTCTCTTCTGGGACAAGATTTATCTAATTGAATTGGATGGTGATTTTTTTTAAACAAATATAACCTGCAACACTATCTCTCAAATAGTGAAAAATACTAAGCTTTTTGAAATATATGATTTACTCAAATTAAATGTGTTTTTGTTGCTCTCAAATTTACACACTGGACAGTGAATACATTGTGAGATAATATAATGTTTTAAGGACAAAAAATGCAACTTTCTTATTCATCCTAAATGAAGCAGTGGTTACTTGCAAACCTTTGTCACAAACTGCATATAACTGTAATATATTAGCACTTCCTTCATTGAGTTATTTCACGTTATAAATCTCTAAGACAAGATTACTATTGAATAATTATTATGAGCCTAAATCAGAAAATTCGAGAAAACCAGACAACTATGTGCACTGCATCTGCTGATGAAGACCATTGAAAGATCCAGGATCTAAAGCAAATGGATGCTGAGGTGAGATTGTTTGGGCAAATTATGTCATTACATACGGTGGATTGTTTTCCTATCATGTCAACTATCTCACGGTGGCTTAGTTTGATCTTGTGAGGGTTAGGGTTTGGAAACCATTGATCTGATGTTCTCAAAGTGTTGTGGCCCAGAGAAAGTAAGAGCTTAGAGAAACTATCTTATATTCATGTTTTAAGATAATAATTCCTATTATAAACTTTGGTGCAGATTAGCATCATCAGAACATAACAAACCCACGTTAACAAAAAGCAGTTCATTGATCAACAGCACAGGATCATAAAGCATGTTAGTAGTGTCACCATCCAACCACATGGGGGAGCTTGTACAACAGCCAGAAACAAAACTGTCCAGTACGTCACAGATGGACCTCAATGCCTCATGATGTGTTTTTTTTTAGTTTTGGTCAGTACCTCTGCCTCTGTGTCCACTTCCCTTTTTGTCTCAAAGCCTTTCACCTCTCATTCCAGCGTCCTTGCTTCAGCCCAGCGTGGGTGAGAGCCATATATGCGAATAAGACACATTTTATCTATTTCTATCTGTCCTTCACTCTCTGGGACATTTAAATGGACACATAACCAGGCAAAAATGGCCGCATTTGGGTCACAGATGAGTTTCATTGTGACGCTCCTCAAGTCTATCCTAATGTGGGTCTACCAAAAAAGGAGTTGTAAGTGAGTTAGATGGGGGATGGAACGTTTGTCCTTGTTATCATGGCTGGATTAACCTGTTTGGAGGGCCCCAGGGAAGAAATGTGCTGTGAAGCCTCTGTTGTGCCCAAGATCCTATCAAATATCAAGGTCAGCTTCATAATATTTTGGAGAATGTGTTGTCATGGTTGCTTAGCAACAGAGTTCCTAGGATGATTTGAACAGAAGGGGTTAGCGCTGTTGCCTCACAGCAAGAAGGTCGCAGGTTCAAGACCTCCTTGGTCCTGGGTCTGGGACCTTTCTGTGTGGAGTTTTCACCGGGTACTCCAGCTTCCTCCCACAAAGTCCCCCCTCTAAGTTGTCCATAGGTGTGAGTATGTGAGTGAATGGTGTGTGTGCCCAACAATAGGGTTATAATGTGCTGGGATAGGCTCCAGCAGACCCCCACGACCCTAATGAGGAATAAGCAGGTATAGAAGATGAATAAATGAATGAAAGAACAGGAGGTCAGAATCAACTATGGAGTCAAAGGGAACTGGACCTCAGATTCTTCAAGACAGTTTCACGTCTCCTCTAAAAGCTCCTCTAAGCTAAATGACATACACCCACTGAGCACTTAAAACCTACAGTGCAATCTAATGCAATCCAACTGCTCTGTTATATATAATACTTACAAAATGTATGTTTTTAGTTTTTGTCGACATTGTCATAAAAGTAATGCTTATACTTTATGTTTATTATTGAGGTTGAAGTGTCCCTAATATTTTGTCCACTGTTAAATATGTTAAGTGAGTGGACAAAAAGTAGAATCACTTTGACAATGTCCATAAAAAGTGAAAATGTCACCTATAAGTTTTGTAAAAGTAGAATTTGTATTGGATCGCATTACTGTACAGGTCTTATCTTGAGTGTATTTCTCTCTTTCTCTTCTCAAGGTTTATAAAACATCTTTGGGTTTGATGTATTACCAAATGTAGATAATCTGCATCATCAGGACTGTGTGAGTTCAAACTTTACAGTAAAATAATGAAAGTGAATTAAACCCACTAAAAACAATGTATTCTGATCAACAAGAAATATCTGTGCATTTGCAATTTATTCCTGTAGTTTGGACTGAAATAATACAGTAATATTTATATTATATATTGATATATATAGGTATATTATATTATATGCCTGGAACAACATAGCTCTGGGCAATAGCAGGTTGGTTTTACCATATTCAGCATCATAGTTTAGCATGATACCTGATGGCACTAAATAAAAATTATGGGATGACAAAAGTTTTCACATCTGTCCTTGGCCAATCGTGAAATGTCTGTAGGTAAATTTCTGACAATCCATCTAATATTTGTTAAGATATTTCAGTCTGAACCAACGTGATGAAACCAATCCACCAACCAACAGATTGGACTGACATTACCATCCATAGAGCTGCTCGCATAGCTAACATGTAGTCGTACAACTAGTTGAACCTGGTGTTTCAGGTCCACCGGAGGATGTATAATATTTTACATAATTTTCCTGTTTTTCTCTGCTTTTCTTAGTTTTTAATACAGCCTTGCTTCTTCACAGAGCATTTTTCACAAGTTTGTTCTACTTTCACCACGCGTGTTTTGATCCAAGCCAAATAAGAGGAGGTTGATCGCATCTAATTTGGTGGTTATTGGTGTGGGTGGACTGTAAATCTGAAAACAGTGAGAAAATATGCGATTGAGACTCCAAAGAGACAATTCAGACATGTTGTCATTAGTGCTGTCAGTCGATTACAAAAATTAATCAAATTAATTACAGGATTTTGTAATTGATTAATTGAATTAATTGCATTTTAATGTCTGTGGAGGGGGGGGCGTGGGCTGCGCTCGGCTGCAGGGGAGAGACGTGTGGGAGTGGCTCACGGGAACAGCGTCAGGTGAGACAATTCCACACGTCTCTCCCCTGCAGCCGCCCCCCCTCCACAATGTCATATCTGCTAAAGGTCTCCTGATAAAGAATTTGAATTCTAGGATATTAAAAAATTGTAGTGCATGACTAATCAATTGGGGGCGACACGGTGGGGCAGGGGTTAGCGCTATTGCCTCACAGCAAGAAGGTCGTAGGTTCAGGACCTTTCTGTGTGGAGTAATTTATGTTCTCCCCGTGTCTGCGTGGGTTTTCACCGGGTACTCCGGCTTCCTCCCACAGTCCAAAAACACGCTGAGGTTAATTGCAGACTCTAAATTGCCTGTAGGTGTGAGTGTGTGAGTGAATGGTGTGTGTGCCCGTTGGCTGGTGACCGTCTGGGGTGTATCCCTGCCTCTCACCGTAACGTGCTGGGATTGGCTCCAGCAGACCCCTGTGACCCTAATGAGGAATAAGCAGGTATAGAAAATGACTGACTGACTAATCAATTGAATACAGTAAGAAGAGAAGATCTGAAATACAATTTTTTTATTGGTGAATCATGAATTAAATCCAAAAGTAATGGTCAAGCACATTAAACCAGTTAGGCCAGGTGCATTATTCAAAAATGTAAAACAAATACAATACGATTCAGTTAAATAAATAAAATTCTGAAATAAAATAAGGCTTTCTCAAATAGGCACTTAAGCTCAATATAGCAATTCAGAAACGAGTCTTATATTTTGCGCTGCATTGTGCCAACATCATTTTACTCTGTGAGAGCAAACACGTGTGGTTTGAACCAATCAGAATTAGCGATGCTGATAATGTGACCACGTGTCCATCAGCCAACCAGAAACGCATTTATTCAGCTTGGCTTGCCTCGCGTTGCATAGCAACCAGAGACGCACTCAGACTTGTCGCCGTGCCGGTACAGACAGACAGCGAAACAGCGTAGATTACACTGAAACGAACCACTGGAATTGTTCCAGCACTCGGATAATGTAACTAATGTGACTTTATTTAATCGTTTTCTTTATTTAACATGGGATTTTGACAGGAAGTTTCTTCTCCTTGTTTAACAGAACGCCGTCCCGGTCGTGAATCTTTTAACGGAATGTAGTTCCGGACAGTTCCGGTTCACTTTCACCCCTGGGCTCGCCACCGTTGATACTGATAATTAATTGTGAATTTTTTAATGCGTTAAATTGCAGCGTAATTAATTAATCGAATTAATGCATTAAAATGACAGCTCTGGTTGTCATACAAAACAAGTGATTGTTCTTCATCTGTACAATACTTGTTTACAATGGTTATGGTTCAGGATTTCATTTTATTAATATGTGTTTTCTATTATGGTAGATAAAGTGCTAAATAAAAAAGAGATTAGCTAGAGTTCTGTTAAAATAGATTTTAACAAAACTCAGAAAGGAAGACAGAAATCCGAAATACAGAAATCATTTATTTGTAGACACAGAAAATAAATGTGTATAGGTTTGAGCATTTTTGTCATGCTTTCTGTAAAATAAGATATTCTTTCTCTCATAATTTATTGGCATATGATGTATAAATCAGAACTAAACTGGTCCTTAAAATTAAAACAAAAGTACACAATATCTACAAAAACTGAATGGAAATCAAGAAAAAAAAGGCTTGACTTAATTCATACAATGTTCATATTGAATAAAACATGATTGCAAGAAAGTTTTCAAGATACCTCATGATCTGAGAGAAATACACCTGGTCACCACATCTAAAAGAAGTAGATGAGTTGTGCATTATTTAGATGCTGATGTTACAACTGATAATGTATTTTACTTGAAACCAGAGCAAGTTGTGAGTCAAAGCTGAGTGAAGTTTGTGACAGCTGCAAAAAATCCTCTCCTTCACTAGATGTACAGTTTAAATTGTGTACTTCATCTTTTATTTTACACTAGTTCAATACTTTGGTTGGTGCACACACAGAAAGAGAGGACCCAAATGGAAGGGGTGCGTACCCATTGATTGGCTTTAAACTCCTGACTCTCTGCTGATGTATGAGTGTATGGTCGGCTGTAGTCTGTCCAGGCTCATCTGATTCTCTGAGTCCAGCACACACAGCATCTCCACCGTCTGCTCCTCCACAAATGTCTCATTGAATCCCAAGTGAATGTCTTCTCTCAATGCCTCAATGTCACCTCTTACACCTAAACTCACTGCTTCAGCTTTCTCATCCTCCTCCTCATCATCCCCGCAGCACAAGGCTACCTCGTTCTCATAGCAGAAAGCGCTGGGAGAATGAGGGCCCAGTAGGTGGCGGGCCGGCCTCGGGGCAAACGGCGATGGAGACCGGGAGTAACTAGCGGTGGAGGACGAAGACTGTCTGCCACGGTTTGTCATCTGGCTTAGTTCCCTGGCACTGCAGTGAGGCGTCGATGGCACTTCGTAGGTCTTATGGAAGTGGGAATAGTCCACCTGGTAGCTGTCGCCCTTTTCAAAGACCACAGGCTCAAAGCGGTGACCCCATAGGATCTCCTTCGCCAAGTAGGAGCTACGGGCCTGAGTGGTCATAGCTGTGGCCTCCACCATCCCCTCCAGGATCACCACAATCTCAAAGTCCTCTCCCTGCAGATCGCTGCGGCTCATGTTATACAGTGGACTTCTCTTGTTGATCTCATGGACCACCACCACCGGTGACACCAGAAACAGCCGATCCAGTCCGTCATCATATCCGACATCAATGTCTGTTTGCTCCATGGGGAGGTACTCGCCCTCTGCCGTCACATGTGGCTTAATGAGCTGAGCTCGTACGTGAGCCTCGACTATGTGGCTCTTGCGCATGTTCCCCAGACGCCACATGAGGCAGAGCTTTCCATCACGCAGTGAGATGATGGCGTGATGTGAGAACAGCAAGGTCTGTGCCCGCTTCTTGGGCCGCACCATCTTCGCCATGATGGTGCCAATCATGAAGGAGTCAATGATGCAGCCCACGATGGACTGGATCACCACAGTCAGCACAGCAACTGGGCACTCTTCAGTGACACACCGGAAACCATATCCAATGGTGGTCTGCGTCTCAATGGAGAAGAGGAATGCCCCTATAAAGCCCTGAATGTGGAGAATACATGGCTGCCATTTGTCTGGTCCTTCTTCTGCAGTGCCCCTTGGATCCCCTTCTTTTGAGATCCGAGTTTTAAAGTCTCCATGAGCCAGCGCCACTCCCCAAAAGACCAGACCAAACAGCAGCCAAGACAGAAGGAAAGTGCTGGTGAAGATGAGCAGCAGGTACCGCCAACGTATGTCCACACAGGTGGTAAAAATGTCAGCCAGGTACCTCCGTTCCTTACCCTCCATGTTATTGAACACCACATTGCACTGGCCATTCTTCTTCACAAAGCGGCTCCGTAGGCGGCTGGTTCCCAGATTCAGGCCTAGACGGCATGAAGGTGAAGCACGGCAACTGTTGTGGACAACTGGCTCATTTGTGACTCTGAGAGACAATGCCCCTCTTCCTTCATCACTTCCTGGATACTCTCCTCCTCCTCCTCCGTCTTCGCCCAGCATGCAGGCCCCAATTAGTGTCTGCTGTGTCAGAGGACTGTGGCCATTGTGAAGTCCCAGGGTAGAGATCTTCAGGGCATCTTCATCTGTGGAAACAATGCTGTATCTGTAAAACAAGGAGGGCGGGTGTGAGTCCGGCAGAATTTTACGTTTGCTGAGATCTACCGCAGAATTATTAGTTCCTCTACGTTCTAAATAAGACATTAAAATAAGACATTTCTTTCCAACATAATCACTTTTAGTCTGTTTATGAAAACATACTAATCTGAAATAGTATGTTTTCAGATTCAGTGATAAAAGAGAAAATGGTTTTAGAATTAGAACAAACAAATGCATTTGACAATGTAATCTTGCGTAATATTGGCTTGGGTTGCTACCGTGTAAACTTCTCAAAATACAATAAAAAGCAGGATGTTGTGCTAAAATTAGCCTACCTACCAAGCACCCAACATCCATTGACGTTGTTTGTTTTAGACTAAATCAGGTCAGCCAGTTGTGTCCATTAAAGACCAAAAATAGATGAAGCAAAGTTTGGTTTATGTTTTGATGAAGAGTGTTTTTTCTGAACTAAACTCTGATAGCATCCAGCACCAGCTTCTAGAAACTAATGAAGTTATGAATGTGCTCCTTGACTTTAGGAGTTACTACTCTAGGTCATAAGCTGCACATGCTGATGTTTGCAGTTTATGTTCAAATTATGACCAATTATGATCAGGCTAAAGCAAAATCACCAATTTCCCATTCAGAAACACTACATATCTAACATCCAGGGCATAATTCTGTTACTACACACAATGCTTCAACATGTGGAGAAATCAAAAGGCTGGGGCAGCCTGCTACATCGATAGGAGATACAGTTGCTGAGCTATGATGGACAATCAATATTCAAACAGGGAGTTTAACGAATAGTCCATTGGAAGTTTTGGTAGTAATTTCTAATACATCAAACTCAATAAATGATATAAATTGTAACTACTGTCTTTCCTATTGGTACCTGAATAGTTTACAAATGTTTCTTTGGACTTTCCAGCCCCCAACTACCTGTTGACTCGCACCGCTCCCATGGCACTGGTGATCATCAGGCTGTTTCTGCGAGGGCAGTAATGTAGGTTGGGGCGGGCAGTTCCAACCATTAAACTACTGTTGCTGGACTGGGTGATGAGCTCAGGTCTGTCTTGCATTCCTCATCCACACTTGTGTCTTCTCATGACACATTTTCTGTGACCAAAGGAAGCAAAAAGGATATTTATACAATTGTAAAGTTTATGTAGACTTATTATATTTGAGATAGGAATGAATGTTTCCCCAAAAAACATCATTGAATAAAACAATGCAATACACTGGTTGATAGATTTTGTCATTTCTGCATCCATCAAAACTTCCTCTCTGCAACTTTTGGCCTTGACCCTAATGCACAGAATAGACCAGACAGTTTTGAATAATGAAAGCTTATTGATTAGGTCATTGGTAGTAGTTAGCCTTAGGGACCTGCAGGCCAACCAGGGTTGGAAAACCAGACATGCATCGAGAGGGATGGTCTAAAAAAGAGATGAAACAGTGTTAATCTACTGTTAGCAGAACAATTGATCTACTGTTTGGCATGATGACAAGGTTGGAGGGTTATTTTACTCAGCTTATTACGTCAGTTTGTGTATACACTGGGTTACATAACTGATAGAAGGTCAATCACATGCATTATAAAGGCATTAGTGCTTTATGTTATATAGGTATGTGAATCACTTGACATGAATTATCTGACAGCGCATGCCATGCATTAACAAAGATAGTGGCTTGTCTTGGAAATATTTTTGACAACTGCCATTTTAAAAGCCTTCATTGAATTGCACTGTCACGTAAAATCTTGATGGGATTTGGTGACTAGTAATGTGTGTGATGCTGGGTGCCGATTGGCTGGATCAAGGTCAATATTCATCTGGATAATCTGAAAAGGGCAGATGATAACATCAACATGATAACTCCTGCAGCTGGAGGAAAGTGCCCTCAACGAGAAATACCAACCTTTTCTTACAGAGTTAAAGCTGCTTAAAAAATCTGTTTGGACGGGATTTACGATGAAGACTGTATTGTTCTGGTGTATTTCCGATGTTTTGTTTTTTTTTTTTTATTATCTTTAATTTTTAATATTAACTGACACCATTTTCCATGGTTGACATTGGTGTAGTATTATTATCAGTATCATTATCTTCTATAAAAAAGAAAAGAAAAGTTTGGTTACAACATAATATGTATTTCTGCATACTTTCAAATATATATATTTATATATATATATTTTCCCACCAGTTTGTCTAAACAGAGAAAAAAAATGACAATATGAACCAGTAGAGCGGTGAGATGCTGCTGTGATATTGTTGACAAAACAACAACAGCAATTTACAGTGTAACACAATTTAATAAAATGACTGTGGGAAATCATGTCAACAGATCAATCGCCATGACAACTGAGTAAACTCCATGTATTGATGAACACTGTGTGATACGGCTGAAAGCTCTGGAAAAAAGATATATGAGGATTGTTTTAACTCTTCTTAAACTCCTCTCGTACTTAATCTCATCAAAAATTCACTTTAAAAGCCTCAAAATGCATTTGTTGCTTGATTCTTACACATGTGACGGTCTGCATAAGATTTGACTGGTTACTTTTAACTTCCTATGCAGTACAAACCTATAACCCTATATGTTTTATAGCTTCCCTTTGAAACAAGTCTGTGCCGTGTTTATATTATAACTTATCAGGTTTACAGAAAAAGTAAAAGAAATAAATAATAGAAATTAAAGAAGACATTTTGTGTATTTTGTGACTGGAGATTTGTTTTCTAAATGCTGATGATTGATTGCAAATATTGTGATCTAAAGATGTGATTCTATAAAAAAAAATGAAATGGATAAATAAATTTATACACAAGCAAACCTTACATAACTTCACTTATTACAGTAACAAGAAATTACTGCTAATGCAGCCAACTGTTGTCGGTATAAACCTAGCTGATGTCTTTTTTTCAGCAGACAGGAGCCCTGGGGTTTCAGTAATTAATGGTTGATCACAGTTACTGTATTAGCCGTCTCCATAGGAACATCTCTCCTCTCTCTCTCTTCCCCTCCTCTCTCTTTGTGTGTGTGTGGTGATGGTTTATCATGTGAGACAACTTGTGAGGGAGAGTAGAGCTAAATTGACTGAGAAGAGGAGAATACAGGCCCTGGACTCTCCCTTGAGTGAACCTGACAGGTTATAAACTGCAATAAAATCCGTGGCTCCACAAAAACAATTATTATGTGTGCAGTGTGTCAAAGACTCAGAGAAGTCTGACGTCGACGTTCCTGTACGTCAGAGAAGCCAAACTGACACACATATGTTACAGCATAATCCCATGCAAGGCAAAGGATGGACAAAGTCCTTATCAAACAACAGATTACTGTCTGCCTTAATCTCCAGATCCACACAACAATATGAAAGGTGGATGGCAGTTGTGTGCCACGTGTGTGTGTGTGTGTGTGTGACCTGCTTAAGACCTTTGTGTAATCTACGAGCTGACGATATGAGAAGGAACGGAGGGAGGGATAAAGAAAGAAAGAAAGAAAGAAAAAACGAAAGAAAGATAGAAAGAAAGAAAGAAAGAAAGAAAGAAAAAGAAAGAAGAGACAAAATTTTAAAACACTTGATGAGGAAAAGTAGAGGATTTACAGGTATGAGGTCACTCCATAACAGGCAGAGTGTGAGAAAAAATACAGATTAAAATAAAGAGATTATGTTTCCTGCAATATTTCTTTATCATGGATTCTAAATTTGGAAGCAACTGCCTATAATGAAAATCATTGTGAAAAAAATATAGGCTGTAGATGAAGATATTATGATAACAAATGATGTCACTACAATGTGTAATCTCATCTAGAAAATAATGGAAGGACGGAACCAAAGAGTAAATAAAAACACATTTGCTGTTTTGTCTCTCGGCCCCTGAAATTTGTGAGAATGTGTGACACACTCTGCTTTCAGAGGTGAATCTGTCTCCTCTCTACCTTCCTTTCTGAGGGCCTACTTGGACACAGAGTCCTAAACCTACAGGCTTGTTCTCGTTTTGACTTTCACATACTCACGTTCACACACACACACACACACAAACACACACACACACACGAACAAAATAATAGAAATAATACACAGTAAAGTAAATGTGTATGTTGTTTTAGGAGCATTTAGCCAAATACAATTTCCACTTTCATCTACTTTACATTTTATAGGGATTTATTCTATTTTTACTACATGTTTTTGCAGCTGTAGTTATTTTATGGATTAAAACCATGTGAGTATGCAGCTCGATCTGTACATCTTGTAGTCAGTCACTGGATTGATAATCAACCAATGATTGTGACTTGAAGCATATAAAATGCACTAAAAAACTGAAGAAACTTTTCTTTGGCTGTAGGATGATGACAGAGGAAAACTGATCGTATTAAATCTGCACTGGAGAAAGATTCTCTGGTGTCTTCTGAATCATTGATATCTGTCAGAATCATCAAAACCCACATTTTACCAGCTCAAAATATATGAAGAGTTTATAGAATGTGATGCGTTGTAAATTACGTTATTAAAGTTGTAATTTCCCCAAATCATGAAAACGCTGATTATATGAGTAATCATACTTCAATAAATATTGTGACCTTCTAAATGGTGCATTTTGTATAATGTGTATGTTACTTTGATTCTTTAAAGAGTTGTTGCTATAAAAGAAGGGTAGATCCATGCTATTAATTAGCCCTGCATCACTGCCGCTGAATTACAATTAATTGATCAAGCAGTTCAACCAGAGGTTATTAAAACTACGTATCAGTGGCGACGTTTGTCCGTTTTAGTGAAGCCAGGAGCTGTCCAGTGCTGAAAATAAATCCAAAACCTGCAGGAATAATCCAAAGCATCAAGGAGGAGAGAGATAAACACTGCCCTAACCTTGAAATGATTTTGGCCTTTAAAATCATCTGTTTGCAGTCAACTGACTCATGAGAGATTAAGTGAGTGTAGTATTTTAGTTTGACAGAAAAGTTGCAGGTAAAACTGAGATAATTTTTTTTTAATCTGAAAATTATGAGTTGACTCACAACATAAATAAAATGAACAAGTGAAAAAAAATTAAAAGCCTTTTGAGATTATCAGCCCATTCGGGGTTTTTTTTGGATAATATTTCTATTAGAGTTGACAGAACAAAATAAAAACGTAACACTCACCTTTGGTATTTCTGCACGCCGAGTCACATGTAGACCAACATCCTCCTCATGTTAAAATACTAGAGTAGGTTTGCTGTCGGTGGCAGCGTCCGCTCCTCTTGTCTTCCGTGTCTCCCTCTAACAGACCAACACATTTTTCATAGATATGCTCTCAGATTTCTCTCTTGCACAAACTTGTACATGTCTCCAGACTGAGCTTTGCTTTGTTGCTCGGTGGTGCTGACCAGACTCGCTGCTGCCTCGGCTGTGCATCTGCCACGATCTCTGCCAGTGTGTGTGTGGGAGAGAGAGAGAGAGAGAGAGGGAGAGAGAGAGAGAGAGAGAGATCTGATTACATTCCTATTTATATATGCTATTGTTTTCCCCAGAGTGTGGAGCTGTGGATTGTATAATTTAGTTTTAACCCACTCAGACAGACACTTGCACTTGTTGCATGAGGCTGAGCAGGTGAACTCCAGTCCAGACACAGGTGAGAGGAGGGTGGAACAAGGTTTTTATTTTAAAGTGATGAAAAGGCAAACCAGATTTGGGGAAGCTTGGACTGGAACCTGGGAACACAGTCCTTGGGTTTGGGCTGGAGCCTGGAAATCCAGCAAACCTGGGAAACCTTTGAACCAGGAGCTGGGGCGAGGGGTGCAGGTCCCCTGTGTGGATCCAACAGTGGCACAGCACCTATATAATATTAACAACAAATGCAAACCATAAGCAGCTGCTGGGAGCTGGTGGAGAGAGAACGAGGTTTTCTTTTTCCTGTCTCTCCTCTGGTCTGTGTGTGACCGAGGGGCCTGGCCTACTTCACTCCTCACCCTCACTGCTGTCCTGGTGCCCAAACCATGGACAGCACGGTCCAAGGCTTTCATTCAATATAACGGGAGAAATGAGAAACTAGAAATTAGGATTTTGACATTCACAAAGCATCTGCATTACTATGACAATAAATATGGTTCATAACAAAGAGGCATTATAAAAATAAAATCCTTTAACGAAACGTCTAAAATCAAAAGTCACTTGACAAAGACACACATTTGCTGTCAGCCTACTGCCACAGATCTGGTTGTTATGTGTTGTTTCTGTGTCTCTCAGCTGGCTCAGAGGGAGGTTTGGAAAAGACAACAAGTATCCTGGTCTGTGAAGTTGCCAGGAACTGGAAGCCTAATTTGACCTCACTCGCTAATTAACCAGGTCAATGTACGGACAAGTCAAAACAAAACCTGCTCTGTGTCTAAAACCATCTGTGTGACAACAGACACATGTGTACATTATGTTACTATGTCCCATTTGCTGCCTGCAGACCTTTAATTAACAGCCCGTGGCATGTCGTAATAAACTTCATCAACATGGGTCGACAGGTTTTGTCACTAGGATGATATGAACCACACTGTCCCGGCTGTTTGAGTCACATCACTAGGCTTTGAAAACATATATTCTAACACGTATTCTTGAACACGCTGAAGTAGCGTATTGATGGTGTTGATTTTTTTTTATTGAAAAAGTTCAAAATGAAAGTTGCATTCCAAGTTGTCTCTATGAAGAGATGTTATGGGTTTACAAAGTAGATATTTAAAGAAGTATTTCTGCATTTTTCAAGCTGGACTCTATTTCCCTATCTTTAAGTGTCTATTAGAATGATCAAATATTTCTCATATTGTTGTATTGGGGAACAACCAGCAGCCCACTGCACAGCCAACATTTTATAACAGAGGCAATGATGAGTTAACCTGTAATATAGGATAAAGTGCTATAAAAAAACATTTATCCATTTACAGTGAGTCATTTATAATGCAAATAGGCAGATATGCTCCTGGGGATAGAGACACTGGGGAGGACAAACACCAGTAAATAGGACACTGACTATATCTGACTATATATACTGTATATATATATATACCGATGTCTACCGACCATGCAAAGCACTTTATAACACACACACAGCACTTACATACTGCAAGGTACCAACAGCTCATCAGGAGGTTTTATCACAAGCACTTTATAAATGTTATTGGGATCGAACTAGTGAAAACTTTTGTAAACCCTGAAGATTCTGGTAAAGACATAAAATATTTTCTGAGCTACTTTGCTTTTTTCTCTTCTTTTTTCTTTAACCTTTATTTAGCAAAGTTAGTCCCATTGAGATTAGAGATCTCTTTTTCAAGAAAGACCTGACCAAGGATGGCAGCAATGCATAATCCACCAAGTATGTTTCACCCATACTGCATTGCCATGATGTTTTTTGAGTAGGTTTAGTGTATATCTGTGATAATAAGGTGAGTTTACAGAAGCCTAAAGGATATTTTATCTCTGTGAATAAAACTTATTGTAAAGATCTGCATGTTGATCTTTCCTCAGACTCGTGCCATGTCTCCCAGGCTGCATCCACAACGCTGACATTTCTGTTCGAGTTGTTGAGTTCACACAATAAAGGAAAAGAAGCAAAAACAAACATATATTGATAGACACAAAAATCAAATAAAACATACATATTTCATGTCCACAAAAATATCATTTGTTTGTCAGAATCAAAATCATTTTTAGTAACATAAATCAACTTTTCCTCAGCTGTTGATTTAGTGCAAAGGCTAAATCAACATCAGACCATTTCTCATTATACAGCTCAACAGCATCTAATATAAGACCTCCCTTGACCAGTACATGCACACACCTTTCAAAACCCTCACTTATATTTATAACAGCCTTTCTTCTTATGAAATTTGAATCTTTAACACAAACCAGATTTTTTTTTCAAACTTTAAAAAAAACTTCTGAACTTCTGAACCGGTGAACTATCCCTTTAACATCAATGGATCAAAACCAAAGTTGAAAAAAAAACTTTGATAAGAAAAAATAGTGCATTTAATCAAACTTTCATTTCCATGACAACAGACGAATCGGTCTGACCACAGCCAGACATGTTCAGGAGGGAAGGATATTTTCGTCAGTGGAGACGAGCAGGACGACAGCAGATAACACCTCGGATTATCACATGTGGATATAAAAACAACAATATGCTACAATAGCGAGCTATTTACAACGTGTCACAGTTACGACTCATTGCAATACAATAAAAGTTTATTGAATGCAGCAAATACACATGCACTGTCATCTATGTGAGTGAATAGCCGGTTTCCTGAAGATATTCAGAGAGGCAGAGGAGAGTTATTGCTGCAATCGCTGCACTTTCCAGTTCACTGCTTCTTCTTTTCTGCACAGTTTATATGTGACAGTGATTTGTGCGGTGTCCTCTTTCTGTTCCCGTGACCTTACGGTAATTCTTATGAAAATGAAAAATAAAAATAAATTAATTTTGTATTTGACCCAATAGGATCAGGGTATTAACCCTCACACGCTGGACTTTGATGGTGAATCATGAAGAGAACAAGTTGACACAGAAAGGATCTGGATGGACAGGATTCAAACCCAAAACAGCATTAATCATTGAGCCAGTGTGAATATATATATATTTTGGATCTGTAACGCACAGACGAGTGATGCAGATACTGTGATGTGTTAAAAGCTCTCAAGAAAAAAAAGGGACTTTCCTTTGGCAGCCTGGTGCATACTTGATTTGTGCGTGTATGTAATGCTAAATCAATATAGTGTATAGTGTGATATACCTGTGTGCCAAAATAAGCTCCTCTTCTTTAGGAGAAATGGAGAAATGTATGCAGCTGTGGACAAAATCATGTTTACTTTGCAGCAGTGGATAGATTCCTCACCATCAGTCTCTGTGAATAAATAATAATAAAAAAAAAGCTTCAATAAATAAAACAGCAATGTTTACTGAGCATGACAGCGCAGTGTCAGCTGAATTCATGTGGCTATATGAGGCCGGCTTTATGGTTCCTTATTTCAGACCTCTTTGGTTGTTATTGCCAATCACACACAACTCTTTAGTTTCCATGGAAACCTTTTTTTTCTTCTTTCTGTTCATTCTCTTGCACATAAATACACACACTCTCTCTCTCTTTCTGCACGGTTTATTTTTAAAACTCCTTTCTTTTTAGTTCCATGAGACAACAGGTGGGTGTTGCGTGGCGTAGGAGGGAGATTTGGGGGGGTTCTTGAATGTAGGCCTGAGCAGCGTGGGCCACAGGTCAGAGGTTAGAGGATTAACTAAGTGGGCGTCTGCACAGAATGAGTGGGCTGAGTATTCCTCACAGTCAAAGGGACACTATGTCCTCTTATACAACAAGTCTGACTTAAACAAAAAAGTTGCTGCTGTTGTAGCAGTTTCATGATTCACGTGCACAAAGTTTTACAATCAAACACACTCATACAGGAAGGAGAAATGTAGGTTGCGCATAAAACTAGTGCAATGGGAATTAAACGATAAATAATCATGACAGAAGTATAGGGATACAGCCGCATAAATGTCAAAGACTGTCTCCTAGAAGAGCCTCTAATTAGACAGTGTTAAGTCATGCAGCGGGACGTGAAGCTGAGCGAGGTGAAGGAAAGACCGTCCTTACTGCCAGCACGGCCATCTGTGTGTAGAAATAGCTCTAATCTAGGTGACAGTGCATTTTTCGCGGTATACTTTGCTGGAGGCGCTTCTGTATTTCTGTCTCCATCAGGACCGACCATCACTTCTCCTAATAATACACACCACGCCGCTAAGTAGCACACACGCAGACACACATGATGTTTTGTTTTTTTTTTGTTTGCTTTTTTTTTTCCCACCCTAGAGCAAAACTCTGAGGTTGAGGAAATCAGCGGCATGAAAATCGCAACCACCAAAATCCCTGCACGCCATTATAATAACGCTATTCATCAGGCCTTTTTTAAATTTGATAAGCAGATGATGGGAGCTATTTTCTGTAGTACCGGCTGTCTCCGCGGCCCCGCTTGATGACTCCCCCTCGTACGCCATGAGCGCCAAGTTATTTGGAAGGAGGCGACTGCCTCATTTATCACTTTGAGCGCTGATCCAGGTCAACATGTTTTTAGAAAAGCAGGCCGAGGGGGGGAGGGGGAGGCCGAGGTGCGTGCGTGTGTGTGTGGGGGGGGGGGGGGGGCAATCACAGGAATACATTTACTCTAAATTAGAGCTGTATACTAAGTTGTTTTTCACACTGGAAACACCAACACATCATGTACACTTAATTGTTTTCTGTATTGCAACTGATTCTTAGCCTAAGACTTTTTTGATGTGAGCTTAAAAGCTGTGACACAAAAGCAACTGAAAAAAAACTGCAATAAATGACAATTTATTGCAAATGAATCAACATGAATATTTACAAAATAAAACATGAAGCGTAAGAAAAGGAGTCTCCCATGTAAAGTTCTCTGGGAAAGAGAACATGAGAACAGGTATTTATATCCTTGTTGAAGACCTGCACAGGTCACACTAACGACCCTCCAGGCTGCAGGCAGGAAGGAAGGAGTCATCACACCTGTTACACACACACACACACACACACACACACACACACACACACAAATACTATCTGTGCTGACGTTTTAACGCTTCTGGGAACTAAAACCACCACAGGTGTTACTAGTAACAGCTGAATGTAATTACATCTTCATATATTGTATTAGTTAAAGCTGTGCTTTACCTACTGTATTATCAACATATCTTCTGTAGAGATTCCTATCTGCTGTGGCTGGAGATGAGATTGATGAGAAAGTTGCGAATCGTAAAATTAAAAAGCAGCAAGAACCCGAAACTCTTCGGTTTAGAGCTGAGACTAGTGATGAATCTCTGAGGGTTCTTCACTACGATCGACCCCTTTCACATCACACATGGTCATTTGATCCATTGTAAATATTGATTTGAGCAAAGAGGAACATTGGATTTTGAGAAATAAGGGAAATCTAATCTGAACTCTGTTTTCTAAATCTACAACAAACGACGTCCATGTATCACCACTATGAACATGAAGCTTTGAAACCATTTGTTTTCTGTTTAAGGTTTAAGTTGGTGTGAGATTAACTTTTCCAACCGCATTTCCATGGATACCGTCTCTACTCTCTCATTACCGCTGCCAGCGCAGCTGAATGTAGCGGCACTGTGCATGTGACACACAGCGCCAGACAAAAATATCTCCCTTTAATTGTCATTTTACTTGCCAAAAATGTTTAATTATACTCTTGCGTCTCAGAGGCTTACTTGATTGTGTTGTACAGAAAAAAAACACTTGTAAAATTGCAATTAATCATCACAAACCTCTGACATTTACACAGAGACTCGCTCTGTAAACTAGAGCTGAGCTCTCAATTCTCACCAATCATTTTGAAAGAAGCTGCAGAGTAAAGTAGGCTTATACTTATAAATACACAGCATCTCTGTGGATGGTTGCTGCCGAGAGTGGGATCGTCACACAGATGGTGTTTTTGTGGAAGTCAGTGTTTGTGTGTGTGTGTGTGTGTACAGAAGGAGAAGGACAAAGACTGAATATGAGCATGCGAGTATGTGTTTGTGTGTGTACACTCTTACAGTAAGCCTTCATACACACCCTTACTCTGGTGAGACAAAAGGGCCCCTCTTGTGGCTCTATTAAACACTGAAATACCAACTGAAAAATAGTCACAGCACTTATGAGGCCTGATGGGAATTAATTCAACGTTCAGAGACACAGGAGTTTGACGTAGAGCTGCTGGATGTGTGTAGTTTGTTGTTTTAATTTGTCTTTACAGGGGTTTCATTGACACAGCAACCATCTGTGTAGCAAACTCACCGCCGTCCATAAGACATCTGTCAGGAGGAGTCGGCTCTTCCTTTCACTTTCTAAAGATCTTGATATTTGATAGGACACAGCCACCATATTGGGCCCATGTGAGAACCAATGACTGTTTGTTTTAAAAGACCCTCGGCCGGTGAAACATGTACGATCCCACCAGACTACTACGAAGGAAATGAATGAAGGATCTAACTGTTTCTCTTTGAAAATGAAAACCGTGGGACCCATTATAAGGTAGACTGTCTTGTCATTTTGTTTTAGATATTTCTACATGAACCATGACATAGAAACGCTGCACTGGAGGCTTCTAATAATCTAAAGTGATGGTTACACTGTGACAGTGTAAAGTGTAAATGTATCCTGTAGTGGTGTCTATTTCATGACAGCATATTGTTTACACAATTTTCCTAATAAGGATAATATATGTTGACCTGACTCATCGAGTTCTATTTATGGTAACAACAGAAAAAATATATGTCATTTTGAAATGTAAATATAGAACTCCAGAGAGTTAACATTTGATCATATATTAAATATGACATGATTAAAACCAATAATAGTTCAATTGATTTGATGAAGGCTATTATTCATATTGAGCTAATGGATTTTCTCAAAGCTCACCAAGAGTCTCTTGGGAAATAAGACCCTACCACTTCTATTGAAAATCAATCCATCGAAGGCCATTTCAGTGCTAACCAACCAAACACTACAGACGACAGAGGGGATTCAGCAGGATGGACTATTACTGCTGCCAGTTTCAGCCCAACACCTTCGACTCTTCCCGCTGCGGCGCCTGCCTGCGTCCAGACCACATGCACACCAGCAGCACCCAGGATGCTTCACAGGAATGGGTGCGTTCATGTACTGTGGAATAATCAGAACAATTCAATATTTTTCAGATCTTCATTGTCCAACAAGAGAAAATTAATTGTGTAGCATTAAGGCAGCATGAGAATATGTTTAAAAAAATATAAGAGCAAGACTTCCTGTCTTTCCAGATGCTCACACTCAACAAGTCCAGTAACATTATTTACAAAGCTCTTTTTGAAGAAAAGTTTTGGAAATATTTAATTCATTAATTAATATATGTGAAAATGATATAGAGTTTTGTAGCAAACTACTTTTTGGTAAGGAAGGATTAAGTAATTAAGGTAAGGATTGTTATAACCATGAGGCTTCCAGGTGAGAGACAATAATAATAATAATAATAATATTGTTTGCTAAGCCTTAGTGATAGGTAGATTTAATTACCTTTGTACAGAGTGAGGCTCTAGCTGTAGCCAGCTGGTTCCAGTCTTTGTGCTAAGCTAAGCTAAGCTAACCTAAGATAAGCATTCGAACTGAAAACAGCCCTGCACTAAAAATAATGCAATGTTGGTTGTGTTTTTTCTCTACAGGATGTTCAAGTTGAGTAGGTCAATGAGACTGAATCCTTATCAAAAGCCAAAACAAAGCCATTTACAACTTTGGAAAGTTCTAACATCAGTTAGCAAGCTAACATGTAGCTATTCGTTCATCTTATGAATGTGCACTTGTACGTATTTAATTGGTCAATTGTGGTCCAAAAAATGAAGTCGGGTTAAACTGTTTTTTTTATATATTTTTTATAGAGTTATGGAAACTGTACTTGGCTGTTGGCTGCATCTCCATATTTAGTGTACAGATATGATCAGAAAATCTTTGTAAATAAGTGAATAAGTCAATTTCCCAAAATGCTGATCTGTTCCTTTAGGTTTGCAACACTTAAATACATATGGATACACAACATTTTATCATAACAACAGTCTAGTTCTGATAAATAAACAATAATCATACTCACTTTTTTATTATTATCATTATGTTCCCAGTACTTTTACTCTCAGATCCTTTATGAGAGCAGGTGCGTCACATATTGACGTCAAAACCTGCTGACATGATAAATTAAAAGGTTAACTGGTTTTCTGATGACTTTGAATACAAAACAAAAGCTAAAACTGTTCCATGAGTTGCACAAAGAATTGATGATATCAACCTACAACACAAATCATCAAGTGAAATTGCGATGACACAGTGAGAGAAGGTTAATACAAGGTGGCATTTGATTCTGTATCATTAATTAATGAAAGCTCACCACAATCCTTGGGGAATGGCGTGTAATCCGATACAACCGTATGACACATGCAAACATGTACCCTCACCCATGACTGGCCCACTTAAGTTAAAATGTACCACGGAAACTCTTTTATTGCAGCTATTGATGAAATGTTTGACTTCATTGTCGTCTGAAAACAAAAGACGAGACTTTCATGTCTTCAAACTGGCAAACAGTCAAGAGATCAGCATCTCAATCAAGTAAAACTTTTGTCGACCATCTGGCAATGAGACGTAGAACTGAAGGAGGGGTCAAGATAAAGCTGAGAAAGAAGTTGAGTGGGCGGTTCTGGTAATGCAAAAGCACTAGAGCAATGAAATAATGATGAGCATGACCAGAGACTAGCTTGAGTTACGTCCTGTGCTGTCTAAATATATTGGCTTAGCTGGACGAATGGAGAGAAGGAGGAGAGCTGCTGAAAGTCTTAGAAGCAGAAGGACAGCGAGGCATCACAGTAAGTGAAATACTTCTTAAAGTTTGATTGCGTATATATTAGTGTCTGCAGGGTATAATTGACTTGTTTTGTCTTCTATTTCCTTTGAAATGCATGAGATGTTATACAGCAGATATCAAATACTGTAGTTCCAGTGTTAAGCTTTTGTTGGTGTGTGGTTCCATAGCTGCAATAATATAAAACCCAAATAATAATTCATCAAAATGGACTATTTGATTTTAAAAAAAGATTAAATACGTACATATATAATTTACAGAAACAATCAAATCCAACTCTGCTGCAACAAGCATTTTTTTCACGGAAGCCATATTGACATGAAATACTTTGGTAAGGTTCCATTTAGTGTAGCGGAGTATTTTCAGTGAATCCAATATGTTTGAACTGAATGGATCTAAACCTTAATTAGTATCATTGGTAACACTATTACCAATGATACTATTAGTATTTCTTGTCAATATGACTGCTGTGAAAAAGATCTACTCTATATGTTCAATTTAACAACTTTGACTCTTTAAATGTTATATCATTCCTTTGAATTAAACTGTTTGGAATACTCTATCAAATTGCTTATAACTGTTCGTTCCTCCGCAAACCAGGATGCCAATGATGCCAATGATGATGATGATGATGATGATGAAGACGGCTCCCGGTCCGAGGCGACCACGAGTCCCTGCAGCAGTGGTGACATCAGCGGTGGTTGGACGTACGAGTGGAGTCTGGTCCAGAGCCTGAGTCCTGACTTGGAACTTAATATCATTGACACTGACATACAATCCAGGTGCCTGTATCCTGTAGCCTGATGTCAGAAACACTTATTTTTATCATGAAACAGGTTCTCTGAGCATCGACACATCTCACTCCCACACAACATGACTGACTGAGGTGCTAAACATCAGTGTTTTTTATTATATACGAACACAATTAATTTACATGTTATAAAAAGGAATTAACGCCCTATTTCATGAAAAGGGCATGAATCACTAATATGGCTGCATTAATCAATGTTTTTAGATCAATTGAGAAAATGACTGTGTTTGTGAAAGCTTTGGAGCATTTTAACTTTTTTAGTTGATTCTTCTGTCTTCAGTACTCCGGTCCCATCAACTTCATTTCCACTCATACCAGGTATAAAAAAAACAAACAAACAAAAAAAAACTAACCGTTCCCAGGACCAAATGCCAGACGATGCAATCATTTAGCAGCTAAGCAGCAGAAGTTTCCCCCGGGAGTTGGCAGAGACCAAAAACAGAGTTAAAAGGGAGTGGATGTTGGATGTCAGGGATAAAAACAAGGATAAAGAACAAAGCTGATGAATTTCTATATATATATTTATATATATGTTTTACTGTTAACAAATGTCATGTGCAGACCCAGGCTCTGGACATACACACAATATCTAAGTAGGTAGAATCAGTTCATTTGTTGAAGAGTCAATAGAAAATTAGCCATCAAAATCCTTTTATGCTGCTCTGAGTTGTTTTATTGTGTTTTAGGCTCATAATTTCATTCATTCACATTTAGACGGCTGCAAACACAAGAGGTTAATGTTGGTGAGGTAAAAACCGCACACATTAGGCTCATATCTCACAATAAATTTCTTGATGCTTTATTTAAAACAATGACAAAGAGGAGACAAAAGACCTAATTGTGCTGTGTCCAGATTTGCTTTGATGCACTGTGTTCAGTGGCCGTTTGGATGTCACCTGCACATTTGATTTAGAAAATTTAGGGCAAATCTAATGGATTCCATTATGCTGTTTTGTTTTGTTTTGTTTTGCAGCCTCGCTTTTCATTTAGAACATTGGCTGCATTTGTACAGAAAATGGCTTGAAAAAAAAGAGTTAAAAAAAAAAAAACATCCGGAAATTTAGCTTTGCTGCAAACACAAATCGTTGTCTATGTTTTCACCCTCATAGATCATCACCAGAGCCTCGTATGGCGTTAAAATAAAAAGAAAAACTCCATTCATCATCACATTGTTTTAATTTTTAAGCCCCTTATTACCTTTTATGGGCCTCTGGCTGTTGAGTAAATGTACAGCATTTCATGACTGATGAGTCCTCTCACCTCCACGTCTCTGACAACCAGTCGTGTTCCTCCTCCTCAAGCTCTCCTAATCAGTGGGACTGTCCAGAGAGGAGCAGATCCCTCAGCACAGAGAGCTGCCAAAGAGATATGACCCGGTTGGACCCTTCTCCTCACCGCACTGCTGAAAGCTCCTGGATGGATGAGAGGAGAGGCAGAGACCGGTCCCGCCGGCCGTCAGGTGAGTCACAGACAAGTCTAGTCTAATCTAAGGCCTCGGTTTAGAGGAAATTATGTATCTGCAATAGAAGCAAAGCAGAGAAGGTTGTCCGTGATTTTTGTTCTCTAACAGTGATCAAAGGTTTGGTCGGTTTCCAGAGTCCAGAAGAGACAGAGAACTGGAGAGCGGCTACTTCTCTCCAGACAGGAGGACTGAAGGTCAGACAGAGGAAGTCAACAAACGGTCATATCGTTTCTATGAGAGAGGCCACCCCCTCCCCAGCAACTATGTTCCTGAGCCCAAAGCCGCCGTCCCCTACAGGAACGTCAACCTCGGCGTTCCGTCCCAGCGGAGGAACACTGATACCTACATGCTGGAAAGTTGGAGAAGCGAATCTCCGCAGAGGTACACGTACCACTCCAACTTCAGACGAGGGACCGACTCTCAGAGGGGTTCTCCGACACGTCACGGCTCCGTGAGCCCGGACAGATACAAGTCGGCTGAATCTCCTGTGAGACACCAGAGAAGGAGTTCCTTCTCCAGGAGCCAGACTCGATCTCACGCCTCGTCTTACGGCTCCTCTCACGTTCCCTCTCAAGGCCCTTCTCTGCGTACCTCAGGTAGGTCCAGTCCGTCTCGCAGGAGAGGGTCCATCTCCCGGGCCGCCTCGCCCTCTAGAGTCACGCCTTCTCACAAGCATACGGACTCCCTCCAGCTACAGAACGGCGACTATGACACACAGAAGGGATGCAGCCGGGAGTCAAGGAGTCCGTCACAAGCTTCGAACAAACACAGTTTGGACTCTGAGCGGCTCTACAGGAACCTGGAGTCCATCTCCCGCCGCGCCTCCTCAGCCGCTCAGCAGGACTTGTATAAGGGATCTCAAGCATCTCCTCGAACCAGGACAGCAGCCAACAGCTCGGCCAACACACGTTCGTGCAACAGCCGCGAAGTGTCGCCCTCCAGGAACAGCTACGGCACCCGGAACCACAACCCGCAGAAGGAGCCCTGCTCCAGAGACAGCAGGCTCAGCCCCTCTCAAGGCTCCTGGCAGGAGTCTACACACTCCGTACTCAGCCTGCCACCTTCACCCGGGTCCTCCACGTCCAGGCGGGGCGGGGACTCTCAGGTGTTGGTGGATTCGCTGTCCCCTGTCGCAATGACGGAATGTGATAAGGGCAACGAGGGTCAGGTCATCGGTGAAAGAAGCAGGAGCAACATGAGGCGAGGGATGGATGCCCTGCTGATCTCAGAACCCAAGAAGACTACAGTGGAAGTGGAGGAGGTAAGAGAAAAGACAACGAATGTGATCGTTTTAACTAATTCATTGAAGGCAGCATGAGGTGCAACGTCATGTTTTCAAGAGGGTCCTGTGAAATTATTACATTTTTGGAGATAATGTGGAGATAAAAAAACAAAAAAAAACATGATAAATATTAAATAAACGCTATAACCAAATCAATACTTTTCAGCTCTGTGATAACAAAACATGATTACTGTTAGCCTATTAGCTAATCAATATATCACCCCATCTGACCCAGGGCGGACAGCAGGGACGCGGGGAGTGGTGGTGGTGCTCAGTGACAACTAATCAATTCAGATACCTTTCAGAGTTTTGTGTTACTATAGTTATACCACAACTCAACAGAGAAACTGGCCAAAGAAAGAAAATTTTATATTTAAAAAAGTTAAATATGGCAGATATCTAACTGCTGAAGCCCCATATATAAGTGCCAGATAAACTATTAAATATTTTTTTGCACAAAATGACCGTATGTACACACTGGATGAACAGGAGGAATCATGACAATGAGGAAAACCTTTTAACCATTTTCTAACTTGAAAAATCGTGAACCTCTCCTTTAATGCTTAAAAAAATGAATTTCTAACCTGTTTTAAAGAGACTATAAGGAAACAGAAAGACAACCAGAATACACTTAAGCATTTGTCTGTGTTAATGCTGGTAAAACTTTCTGATTCTGAGGTGGGGATGACCATAGATGACTACATAATGCTCGCTGATATTCCAAAAATCCTGCTGGAGTCCGAAGAAGAGTTTCAAGGACTGAAGAGGAGACACCAGAGTCCCAGTCCCTGCAGGGACCAGAGGAACCTCAGGAACCCCAGGTACAAAAAGTAAGAGGAGGTGCATTTAATTTAACTGTAGGCTACTTGTGTGCAGGGGAGGAACAATTTTAATTCTCTGTTTATTTCAAGCACAAAGACAAATCACCAAAACTGATCACATACTCATTGATATATCAATATACAGTACAGGCCAAACGTTAGGACACACCTTCTCATTCAATGTGTTTTCTTTATTTTAATGACTATTTACATTGTAGATTCTCACTGAAGGCATCAAAACTATGAATTAACACATGTTCATGGTGTTATGTACTTAACAAAAAAAGGAGAAATAACTGAAAACATGTTTTATATTCTAGTTTCTTCAAAATAGCCACCCTTTGCTCTGATTACTGCTTTGCACACTCTTGGCATTCTCTTGATGAGCTTCAAGAGGTAGTCACCTGAAATGGATTTCACTTCATAGCTGAGCCTTATCAGGATTAATTAGTGGAATTTCTTGCTTCATCAATCAGAGCAAAGGGTGGCTATTTTAAAAAACTAGAATATAAAACATGTTTTCAGTTATTTCACCTTTTTTTTGTTAAGTACATAACTCCACATGTTCATTCACAGTTTTGATGCCTTCAGTGAGAATCTACAATGTAAATTGTCATGAAAATAAAGAAAACACATTGAATGAGAAGTTGTGTCCGAACTTCTGGCCTGTGCTGCACTTGAAGGATATTTTAATCTACATAGTTACCTTGATTACCAGGTTGGTAAACCACATATGGGACAGTATGAGATGGTGGATTCATTCATCATGACGGTCCCACAATCTTGCCTTTATTCTGCATTCCTAGTGTACGTGCCTCTTTAATCTCTTTCTTGGGTGGCTGGGAGATAAGTTAAATAGTAGCGTAGCGAGTACAAAAGTCTCAAGGGACTTTGAAAAATTTTTTTTGATCTGATAAGTAATCGCTTTAGTTACAGCCAAACGGAAAGAAGACTTCTGTTTTACATAAGCAACAGCAAAAAGAAGATGCTCATAGTGTGTTTGTGAATTACTTATTCGGTTAGTTTCATTTATTGTCTTTTAAGAAATTCCTTATGTCAAGTCCATGTTGTGTGTCAAAGATTTTATCCGCTTTCTTCACTTTTCCTACACTGTAATCTTGTTTTGAAGGTATGGGGATGAAACAGACCTCTACAATTCAGGGTTTGAGTCAGACGAGAGAGGAAGAGGCAGAGAGAGAGGCCGAGACAGACGGGAGAAATGTCGGGACTCTGAGAACGGTCGATTATCCCGGAGACAGTCAACAGCATCTCTTCACACACAGGTACGATTAAGTCACTGAGAGCACATTTACCATAAAAGAACAAATGTGTAATCCCAGCTGCTCATTCTGTCTAAGAGTTCAGATAATCAGAGCGGGAAGCACAGATCTTCCAAGGTGAAGGATCGAGCTCCTCTTGTACGTCCTCAGACACAGGTGAGCACGGTCCCATGACTCCCTTCGTCTGCCTGAATCACATGAGTGTTTGGAGGAAAATGGGCCATTCATACATTCATTCTAAAGCAGCTCCTTGATATTTATTTCAGCTCTTTTACCTCCGGGCGCCTTCTCATAGAATCACCTTGCAGGAAAAAGCCATTAGTTAGCACTCCATGCTTTAGGGCAGCACATTCATTTGATTTATCGCCTTTATTAATAGATTCCAGGATGGTCCGAGTTCATGTTTCCTGCAGCCTCAGCGCTGCAGTGTCATGCTTAAAACTGCACAAACATTCAGATGTTTTGTTATTTCTGTTCATTGGATCACATGCAACCACACTAAATCTTTAGAAACACTCACATAACAAGAGCTTCATGTGACCTGATGGTTTTTGACTTCCTCATTTCAACTAACACTATGCATTCTTTTCTTTCTTTATCTCTCTCTGTTTCCTTCTCCTTTACGCATATCGGACACCTTCATGCACACATCGTAAGTATTTTCTGTTATCGTGTGCTAACGTGCTCCAACAGCGTCCGTTTTCTTTCGAGTTATTCTGATCATCAGTTCCTCTTTCTCTTCCTGTTTCCTACAACTCTACATTGATCAGAGTTTGACCAAACTACACTTCTTCCCTCTTTCTAAGTTCCCAGTGTCTGCAGTGTATTTTGCATGTCGACATGCTTTAATACTTTGCCTGACTCGCTGTTCTCCTCTCAATGACGTGGTTATCTCACATAGACAGAAACTGTTCATGCACTACTGACAGTTTCCGTTTCCTCTAGTTTCACAGATGAGTGTGAGACAGACCTTACCACAGAACGTCTTCTCATGCTTGCTTTTAATACATTAATTGCAGATGTTGTGACTTGAAGGGGTGGATGTCCAGACTGGATGAACATGGCAAGGTAAAAATATGTTTTCATAATCTCAAATCTTTCCTATTCTAATCAATTAAATTATTTGGGTTTCCTGCTCTAGTTTCTGTTGTAACCACAATCACTGTATAAAACACCAGGAAGGAGTACAACAATAGGAGTGAAAAGACCATTCAATGTGTTTTATTCATACACCTCTGACTAATTCAATGTTAAATATGTTCACTATTTTTTTTCTCTCAGTGGAGGAAACACTGGTTTGTTCTGAATGATGCTTTGCTGAGGTACTACAGAGACTCAGAGGCTGAGGAGGTGAAATATTAAATATTCATTAGATTTTAACCTGCAGCTTTTAATGTCAGTCTTTTAAAATGTTTTGTGAAGTATTTGCCTCTACAATATGACCCAAAAAAGTGTTTTTGTCATTCTTTGTTGATGTATTGTTTCGGTTATGACCTTATACGACCCCATTTAATTTTAAGCTCTTCTTGTCGGTTTGTAGTCAGATGATCTGGACGGAGAGATTGACCTGACATCATGTGTGAACGTGTCAGACTGTGATGTGGAGAAGAACTATGGGCTGCAGATACAAGTGTGTATTTACTGTACTTGTATTTTACTCATTGATTTTTTTTGTGTTGTACAGTACACACACAAACAGATGGACATACACACCCCCACACGCATTCTCCTCCCCTCATTCATTTCCACATCAATTACATGTTTAGCTGCTTCTTCCTGTTTAACTGTGTGTGTGTGTGTGTGTGTGTGTGTGTGTGTGTGTGTGTGTGTGTGTGTGTGTGTGTGTGTGTGTGTGTGTGTGTCTGAATGTCTGTCTTTTCTCCGTCTTTTGATCTCCTCCAGACAAAGAGGGCAGTGTTCACTTTTTCTGCTATGACCTCAAGAATACGTCGGAACTGGGTGAAGTTACTAAAGCAGGCGATCCAGAACAACACACAGTGAGTCTGACTTTATACACACATACCTGTATACTCTCTCTCTCTCTCTCTCTCTCTCTCTCTCTATATATATATATATATATATATATATATATATATGTGTGTGTGTGTGTGTGTGTGTGTGTGTGTGTGTGTGTGTGTAAAACATAGGGCCCCTTTAAAGGCAGTGGCCAATCATCACTGTCCAGTATTGGTTACATTATAACTTCAGGAAAAAGCATGTAGATGTGTAGATATATATAAAATTGACATATGTAGAAATATAATATAAGAAGAAATATAAGATATAAGAAAGAAATTAGAAAGAAGAAAGATATAAGAAGAAATTATGCCAAATAAATCACATTTTTTGCAAATTTGCAATTCATAACTTTTCTTATATGCTCATTTATACGTGCATATAATTCATTAGTTAAATTAAACTTGTAGCCGTAAAGTGACAATTATTGTACCTAATTTAATACCTATTCTGGAGCTTTCATTCATAATTACTGTAAACCAATAATTAATAATAAATTCGCGACTTGGGTAGATTATTATAGAATTAATCATTTGATCTGTTATAATATAGTTAATTTATCATAATCAGTCACATAAAAATATTCAAAAATATTCAAAAATCTTCAGTGTATTTATGTTTTTTCTAAACAGCTGTTCCAAAGACTTAAAATTCCAGAGCAGCATGGAGAAATGCAGCCGGTGTGATTGGGTGGTCTGTCTGCAGTGAACTCGTCTTTCTTCTGATGTGTAACACTACCCTCCCGTCTTTTCCTCATTCTGCTCTCAGCCAATCGGACACCGGCAGCGAGAAAGAGAACCCCCTCTCCCGGAGACCGTCGTCATGCCAACCCCCTGCTCGGTTCACCTGTAAAGACTCCGGCTCTGAACAGCTGAGTTCCTCCGCCGCAGCTGCAGGCTCCCATCGGGCCAACCACCAGCACCCAGCTGTGGACGGGGACCAGGACGCAGACCTGTTCCCGGCCACTCAGAGAGGGGAGGGGGAGGGCTGGGACCGCGAGCAGGCCAAGCGATTGGAGGAGAGGAACAAGTGGTTCGAGGAGGGGATCCCTTTCGGGGAGATGAGCAGCAGGTGGGACAGCATGGAGCTGAAAAAGGGGAGTATACCTGTGCCTGTAATCGAAACCATGGATTCAGAGGTCAACAGGAAATGGACAGAACTTGAGAGGCTGTCGTTCAGGGACATGAGCGCGCAGTCTCTCATCGGAGCCCAGGCTGATCACTCAAGCAGCCCGGCGGCTTCCCAGCCTCTCATTAGTCCACAGACTTATCAATTAGGCCCTGGAGAGGCCCAACAGTCTTTCAGCGGTTCACAAACTGACACATCATACTCAAAGGGGGCACTTCTGTCTTTAAACGATGCCCAAACTAACACAGCTGAAGCCCTTCAGAAGGAGGTAAGACCAGAATGAGATTTACCGCATTCAAATATGTGACGCCACCCTATTAAATAAACATAATCCCTTCCCTTTTTCCTGCTTTCTCTCCATCTCATCTTTCACTGTCTGCACATCCGTCTCTCAGGCTCTTTCTCTCAGGAAGCAAGTGGAGAGCATTAAGAGGGAGCGGGCAGCCATGGGGATGGAGATGGACAGCCCATGCGGCCCTGGGGCGCCCTGCAGGGCCCGGCTGGAAGCCATGGAGACGGCCCACCAGAAAGCACTGCAGGAGCTGCAGGAGATGCATGCTCAGGAAATCAGGGAGCTGGAGGGAGAAAGAGACAGGATGCTGCAGGAGGAGAGTCAAGCAGCCGCTAAAGGTGATGCATGGAGTAAATATGGAATATCTGTACAAACTCAAAGGTTATGTACTTAAACTTGGTATCAAAATAAATCTACATGTGAACTGACTACAGAAATATCTGAATCAATTTACTGTATTTTGCTGTTACAGAGCAAATATAGTTGGAATATTGCAAAAAAAAAATCTAAAATTGCGTTTTACTACAGATAAAAATACTTTACTTAAAACTTAAAACAGGACCAAACTGATACAAATCAGGAAAAACTACTTAAAATAAGCTTTAAAAAGCATCGCAAAGTTCAATGATTATTAAGATAAGAGTTCAAAGATCAATTAGTTGTCCATAAAATCATAGAGATCACAATGAGGATCATTACAAAAACATGAAGAATATATTCTGTAAGATGATTAAAAAGAACATCATTAAGGTCCCAATTAAATAATGACACAAAGGGTTCAAATCAAATTATAGTGAACTATTTCCTTATTATATTGATGCTGTGGATATTGATGATATATACAGTACAGGCCAAAAGTTTGGACACACCTTTTCATTCAATGTGTTTTCTTTATTTTCATGACTATTTACATTGTAGATTCTCACTGAAGGCATCAAAACTATGAATGAACACATGTGGAGTTATGTACTTAACAAAAAAAGGTGAAATAACTGAAAACATGTTTTATATTCTAGTTTATTCAAAATAGCCACCCTTTGCACTGATTGATAAAGTAAGAAAATCCACTAATTAACCCTCATAAAGCACACCTATGAAGTGAAAACCATTTCAGGTGACTACCTCTTGAAGCTCATCAAGAGAATGCCAAGAGTGTGCAAAGCAGTAATCAGAGCAAAGGGTGGCTATTTTGAAGTTGAGTACATAACATCATAAACATGTTCATTCATAGTTTTGATGCCTTCAGTGAGAATCTACAATGTAAATAGTCTTGAAAATAATGAAAACACATTGAATGAGAAGGTGTGTCCAAACTTCTGGCCTGTACTGTATATTGATGCTGTAACAGTAACAATGTGTATTACTGCAGATAAAAATACTCTATTTAATGCAACATTTTCATAAAACCCATGAAGACTATATGTGTTTCAATGTCATGTTGTTTGTTGAAGCTATGCTGTCATTGTGTCTTGTTTTCAATACTGTGTGATGAGGACAGACAACCAAACTGCAAATTAACAGGTTCTGGTTGATTCCAGCTATGGAGGCGCTGAGAGCGGCTCACAGGGAGGAGCTGGAGAGGGAGGTGGAGAAGGCCAGGAGGTCAGCAGGAGGAGCTGCACAGGTGGACCCTTCATCCAGAGGCTTCATGTAAGTGTACCGTCGGCCTCCTGTTCTCGTGGTGTGTGGAGTTTTCTCTGTCTCAGTCTCCCGCTGCAGGCTTAGGATGTTCTGCCCTCCTCCATGACCCCTTGCATGATAGCGTGCTATAATTCCCTCCATAACTCGTGTGTTTGTGCGTGTCAGGCCCCGGGCGGACGTCTTGCACAGCGAGTTAGATGTTCTGTCAGAGCGCTACTCTCAGAAGTGCCTGGAGCTGAGCCGCACCGAGCACAGCAGCAAGAGCAGGGAGACGGAGCTGGGAAGCAAGGAGAGGGAGCTGGAGCAGCTCAGGAGAGAGAACCAGGTTTACACAGACGCCTGATTTGATTCCGCTTTAATATCATAACATAGAGAACGTAGGATAATTCCCATCAAATCCTGTCCGTTTGATTTGATTTAAAATCAAGTTAAAATCAAGAAGGAAATATGACAAGCCTGAACACAATTAAGCATAGTTTTGTCATACAATGAAAGCTAAACATTCTCTTTTTTTCCACCCAGGAGCTTAAGGCCAAGCTGGCGGAAGAGATTAGCCGCATGCGTTATTTCATCACAGGTCAGAGGTCGGGCACGGTGTCTCCTGTCAACACCGAGCGCTCTGCATCAGAAGTGGAGGTACGGATGGTAATAAATGAAATGTCTGTGAGTAGATTACAGTCTATGTAATCTCAACTCATGCAAAAGCAGGTGACACGAAACACTAAACCTCCTCCCGCTGCCGTTTTATCTCAGGCACCTGAAACATCAACTTGGGAGAACAAAGGTTTGCACCGTAATGGGCAGCCAGAGGGTGATTTTGATCCCAATTTAATAAAATAAATTGGACAGAGCATTTTCACTGAATGTGTCATCTTGTATCCTCAGTAATGGCTCCCACTCACAACATTATCACCCTGTTCTTTTTTTTCATGGTGGCCTCATTTGTGCTGTGGTTTGTCCAATTCTAGTGCAGCACACACTGCCATCTACTGCCTGAACTACAGAGCACGTCAGCATGACTTATATACCAATATATAGTACATCATTAGTGCAGAGGAAGCTATTTTTCCTCCCTGAAATACGACATAGTATTAGAAGATCTTTTACTGGAGAACAGTGGCTATAAACCAATGTAGAAATGCTGCATCACAAGTAAATGTCCTGCATTCAAACTCTTACTAAAAGGTCATAGAAAGTGAGATTTTTTTTAGTTTTAGTCTGTGACTGCCATATTTTAGTATTTGACCATATTCTGTCTATAAACTTTCACTAAAAATAATTTTATCTGTAGTAAATCATACATTTCCCCCTGAAATGTAATTGAGTAGAATTGTAATTTAGTAAAGTACTCTAAGAAAGCATCCCACTGACTACTTTTTCTTTTCTATGTTAAAATGTAATATTTAACTAATAGTAAGATTTCATATTTTGTCTTTCAGACGCTCCTTAGAGCAAAAGAAAACGAGGTGCAGTATCTAAAGAAAGAAATCAGCTGTCTACAGAGTGAAGTCCAGTCTCTAACTAAGGTTTGTTTCCTTTGTCTGGCTGTGTTACACATATTAAACACTCAATATCACAAAATCCAAATATAAAACATGCCGCAGTCTGTATATTAACACTAATATTTTCATTTTCTGCTCGACTCTGACCCCCATATCTCTGCAGGAGAAGGAGACAGCTTATGAGCGTTATAAGGAGGCCTACGTGGAGCTGAGTAACATGAGGGGTCGCAGCCAGTTGGAGAAAGACGCCCTCAACGAACACTTGAGGCTGGCGAACGCTGCTCTACAGGAGGGAGCGAGAGAAACCTGAACAACGAGAAATGACCTTTGAGAGCAAAGGCGGCGAGCCAGTAGAAAACAGGAACAATTATATTACAATTCTAAGCGTTGTTATGGTGATGCGTTATTTTGAGATGTCAGAGAAAGGCTTGTTGTACATTATGATTATGAATTTAAATGAAATCACCGTTCAAAGGCTGTTTTTCTGTCAAGGTGAAATAACAACAAGTGCTTTTCCATGTGTATGGACTCACTTTATTGAGTAAACAAGACACAAACATGCAAACAAGAGTGAAGGCAGAACTAGTAGTTTTTTGATGGCCTCACATGATATGAGATTTGCTGAAAACAAGATAAATAGCAGAGGAGAGAAGGAAGAGATGGGAGGAGGTAGAGGGATGCGTTTGGAAGTCAAAGTGCCCCATCTTCTCCGTCTTCCTTGTGCCAGCTGGTACGTTTCAGTCACTATTGCGAAGCACTCTGTGAATAGAAATAAAATATAGATATGTATATATTAATCCATCAGCTTTCAGCTGTCACCAGTTATTACTGAAGCAGTTTGCGTTCAGCCGACACACCCTTTGTGAGATGGGTGGGATTGTGAGTAAAAATGTCCAACAGTGTTGAAGTAAGGTGTGGCTAATGTACACTTAGATTTTTACCGTTGATTTTCCTCTGTCGGTTTAGTCGTCGTCATCGTCGTCTTCGGGGACGAAGATGTCGTGCTCCTCCAAGAGGGCGGCGAAGTTCTTGCTGATCAGAGTTCCCACATACAGGAAAGGCACCACCACTGCTGTCATGCGGATAAGACCAAACGCCGTCTGGGGAACATGAGGAGGAAATGTGACTTTAAAATTAAACGGTTAATCCAAGCAGGAGCACATGAACTGATCACATTGCAAACCATGGATAAATCTCACACTGCAGTTTGTTCCAAGATAGTTAGAAGGTTACTTCCTAAGACTGAAAAAAAAGGGCCTAATCTTCAAAAGCTGCAAAGTCTCTGTACTGCAGTAGTGCTACTGGTTAAAACTGCTATTTTACTGAAATTTACATTACATAGCTAAATGTCTCAATGTTCCCTGAAATTAAACCATACCACAAATAAACAATTAGAGACTTGAAAAAACATATCATGAAATCTTATTTTAACAAAACTCAATCAAAACTTTTGACCCAACCAAGTAGCTGAAATAACAAGCGAACCAGACAAAATCCGAATCTAATACACTGTGGGAGCCATTTTGATTGTTCTCTGCAAGTCACCCAACTGTAAAAACATGGGTGTTCTAAAAGCTTTGGCTGGTACTGTACAAAACGCATTTTCAGGTTTAAACATTATAAATGCAGAAAGTCCAAGCAACCGGAAAATCGCACAGGAGCTGCCTAACTCTAAGGACCCTGAAAATTACATTTACATGACATTTGGAAAAAAACATTTGTCCAAAGTAACTGTAACTTCTTATGAAGCGCAACTATGCACCAGCGGAGAGTAATATGTAGTAGTAAGTAGAGCAACATGAGCACTTTGACCAGATGTGAACTGCATCTTGAAATATTTGCTGAGGTTTTACTGTGCTACAGGAAGGAGTTTGAGCGATGGCCACTGCCTGTTGTACAAGGACATGAGCAGCATATATATATATATATATATATATATATATATATATATATATATATATATATATATATATATATATATATATATATATATATATATATATATATATATATATATATATATATATATATATATATATATAGTGCAAAGTCACATAACCAAGTGACAAGCAACATGCTCAGTGAAATTCAATTAGTCATCAATCACAACAGGCAGATTTGATGTATAATGTATAATAATTGTATAATGTATAATTTGTTGGGGAGCTGAGCTGGATACTAATATTCCTCTGAATGGAGGAAGTGACTGAGATCATAGTGTTAGTAGTTCCCGGCTGTTTTAATGTCAACCGTTTAGTACTAATTTAATTGAAAATGTCTTTATGAATACAAACTGCTAAAGCACAAAATGCTTTAATATCACAAGCCATGTTTTGAAGAGGACCTCGGTGTAAAAATTTACTTTAAAGTCCTTCATTATTTTAGCGGATATTCCCAAACACATGGAAGGTTAAAACAGAGGTTCGCAGGTTTGTAAAAAACAACAGTCAGGTGCCCAGACGAACACTGAAGGAGGTTTTCCTCACCGTTTTCATTCCTCCTGTTCTTACTGGCTATTAAAAGATCTCCTTCAATTGCACTATTAATGTAAAATGATGGGGCTAAAATCCAGAGAGAGCAAGTCCACCTTAGTGTGTCCTCGGACACGGTTTCCTTGCTGTGGTGGAGGAGACTTTGTCACTAAAGAGACTGCAGTTCTTAAAGGCTCTTTTTGATTGGACTTATTTGGATGCATGGGGCTTCATATAAGCTCCACAAAAATATAATAAATAAAATAAATTAAAATTAAAAATACTAAATACATTTTCCACACAGGGTGGTTTGTTGACTTTGTCCCCATCACTTATGAAGGATCTTCTAATATTTAAACAGAAGAATGATTTCAGCAGGAGAAAAAAGGTCCTTTAAAAGACCTTCATCATGTTTGTATATTCATCCACAGCAGGTTAAACCAACCACCCTTAACTGAGCCTGGAAAAGAGATTTCTTTACTGATCTGCTTATATCTGGTAAATTAGAGGCTAACATTAATTTCCTATTTATCTGGAAACAGATATTAACATGATGCTAACGAAAAAGACTCAAAAATTCAGATGTTAGGGAGCATAACAATCAGTTTCGTCAGTTCGGCGTTTCTTGCCATAACAATGCACAACAAATGTGTAATATTAGTGTTCCTTCATCTTCTAATCATACAACAATTTCAATAGTTTAAACACAATATCTACTAGAAGCAAAAATGACGTTAACTGTCAATATGACGATAACCAACTACTTCCTGAAAGCGTCTGTATGTTTGCGTAATCCCACATTCATTGGCTGACTCATCCGACCCAGCCTGTCTCCTGCGTTTCTATTGGTCAGAGCTGGTGTCAGTTCAGCGCTAAGTCCCGCCCTCGTTTCTCCACCTTTTTTTCCTTCAGCTAATAACCTCGGTAGACAAACTTACTTTATCGGGTTTCGGCTGCATTGCCCCTGATGGTGTCGTTACTACGTTTCTGCTGTGAGTCCTGGATATGTTTGATGGTTTCAGGCCGCTGTTACGGCTCAGCATCGCCGTGTTTTTGGTGGAGAGCCGCAGAGGTAGCCGCAGTAGACCCGCCGCCATGTTTCCTGTGATATTAACCAGAGGGAGGAGCCTGCAGCCTTCAGGCTGTTTAAGGAAGGAAGTATTATAAAAACATATTATACATCCAAGGTGTTATCAGAAAACTATCATAAAACCGCTTGAAGCGACTAAAAAAATAAATAAAACAAACATAATAATAGTAATAATAATAATAATAATAGTAACAACAACAATAATAATAATAATAATATGAAAATAACATCTGTCCACAGTTGTATTAAATCAATGTACCTATTTTGACCAAATTTAATATTCACAAATCGGAAAGATACTTTTCTTTAACAAACATAACGTATTTAATATCTGAATACAAAAAAAAACGTTTTAACATGTAACCACTGTAAGCTTAACGCCTTTAAATATATATATATATATATATATATATATATATATATATATATATATATATATATATATATATATATATATATATATATATATATATATATATAAAGACCTTTAATTCCCTTAGTGTTGGTGAATATAGACTGAAGTTGTATTCACAAGGTGCTAAAATGTGTTGTGAATATATAACAAAAATACCAATACCAAAAAAAAATAAATAAATAAAACAACAGCATTAATAAGTTATAAAAATTAAAAAGATTAAACACTGTCCAATTCATCTGCTTCAGATGAAACTTTTCTATGTGCTCATCGAAAATTGAAAAACACATTGAGTTTCTTTTGAAAATAATAGACATATTGTCTAATATGATTTCAAATCCTATTCACAGTTTTGTGATCAGTTAGTAGTTTCAGTGTTTTGTGTCCTGATCTGCAGGTTTGAACTACTACTTGCACAAAGATGCAAGTCAATGACCAAGCTTCTCTTATCTCTATATAATAAGAAGAAGAAGAATAAGAAGAGTCATCATCAGTTTAAAAATATACATTAAATATATATTATTTCCCTTAATTTGAGTACTCAAGAATATTTAACATTAGATTGACCCTGACAATATTATAAATTAAAGGAAACATATTGAAACAATTCTATGTTACATTCAGCGAATCAATATTTGTATGAATGCATGAGTGTAACAATGGTAAATGGAATCAAAATGAAGCAAAACATTATATATACATATAATATAAATGTAGAGATGCCAAACCAAACAAGTGTGTGATTAGATCCATAGTTATTTACACATACGACGCCTCAGTGGCCTCTGGATTGCGCCATCTTGGGAGGGAAAAACACAGGAGGAAGGGAGGGAAGCTGAAACGTTCATGAGTCAGAAAGAAATGGAGGCATTTGAGGATATACAGAGAGATAAAATACACTCGTCTTTTAAATATATTTGATCACATACCCCTCAATATAAAATTATTTATTAGAACCAGTGGAGGAATGTAAACGTTATCGGGCTTTTAATCCAAACATTTAAACGTAGTCTTGCCCCTCCCAAGATGGCCAACGCGCTGACGCATCGCTCTAATGAATTTCCCGCTTAATTGGAAGTGGGACGCCAAAAGGGAACGCGATGGCGTCACACTCGTAGCCATACGTAACTGTAACGTCACCAAACCAGCGCGAACCGACTGCAGCACTTCCTAGAGGCGGAAGGCTCGCGAGCGCGCTCCGGCTCCGCGGCGTCGCGCACGGAGGGGAAGTGTAAAGACGGAAGAAAAGGACGCAGAAATAAACTTGCCAACTTCTAACTGACCGGTTACATGTTCTGTTAGACGCTATGTTACAAATGAACCGGGCGCCTGTTTGATACACGTGCAGTCAGCGAACAGACGGCCTCTATCAGCTCCACACCGACACGACAGCAGACTTTCAGCCGCCCGGAGACGCTAAAACTCACCCAGCTGCTGTTAAGGCGCTCAGAGTCACAGAATCGCATTAACGAGACACGCTACCGGCCGCCACCCCCAGTGGGACTTTTTCCTCTCCGCGTGGGGTGAACAAAGTTGTCGCCGGCGGCGGCGGAGGAGCCGCGAGGCCTTGAGTCGAGGCGGCTGCATGTATGAGGACCGAGCAGTGACTCACACCACGAACCAAACATGTCGGCCCAGGCGCAGATGCGAGCCATGCTGGACCAACTCATGGGCACCGGGAGAGACGGTGAGCGGGGCCGGGTTGTGGTTGTGATGTGTGTTCGGCGAGAAATCCCGAGTTTAACGTTATTAGCAGCGTTAGCGTTAGCCGGTGATGCTAACGGAGGCAGTGACAGAGACACGCTTTGCACGGCGAGCTAGCCAACATGAGGGAGAGTTAGCACAGCAGCCGGCTACAGCTACCTGTTGTCTGCGAGTTTAAACAAGTTAATCTGATCTGCCACTAAACCCGATCGCTTGTATTTTAGCGTCATTCGTTGTCATGGTCAATTTACCCCTTTCGTTCAAATTATTGCCGCCAGATGTTGTCCTTTGGTCTGATTATTACAGATTATTCACGTAATAGACGTATGAGTCAGACGTGATTACCTTTGTTTTAGTGTTGAACTACAATAAAATATTGTATACATGCGTCTTTGCTCATGTCTGTCTGCTGTTCTGCTTTTTTTCTTTTCAAAGGAGACACCATGAGGCAGAGAATAAAATTCACAGATGAGCGGGTCTGCAAAAGTCACCTTTTGGATTCCTGTCCTCATGATATACTGTCAGGCACCGTGAGTATCAGGCTTACACTAGACACAGCATCCCCATGTATCACACTGCAGTCTGAAACTGTTCACAGTGGTTGTTTTTTATTGGTTTTGGGTCTGCTCCAAATAATTGGACTTTTTTTAACAGAAAAAAAGACTAGGAGGCTAAACTGCTGACTTGGAGCATTGAGGGGTGGACACATCTACACTATTATTTTGTGAGCACTGGACGACTACTCTTTATCTGCTGTTCTGTCATTTTAGAACAGGAGGCTGAATATGGGCTAGAAACAATCTTTAAGGTCCTGCAGGTTGGAAAATTGTGAATGAAGACACATTACACGTGATTCTTACAAGACAGTGAGTGAAGTAGTAAACACCAACAAACATCAATGAGATCAGAATACTGAGGGCACTTGGGATGAAGAGGATGGGAGTTGTCTGCTCTTCACTTTCTTCCTTGTTCATACAAAAGGAAGAGAAACAGGAAGGATCCGTCTTCAAGGATGGACGCACATGTAATAGATGTCTCTATAGAATGGAAACTGCACATTTGAACTAAAGTGAATGTACCAGGTGGGGATATGAATAGACAAGAGTTTTGCATACCATTTCTAAAACCTGCTGTCTGAAAGTGCCATGGTGATACAACAGAAAATAGAGGCTGTATGTGCCTCTTTTTGCTTTGTTGATCCTCCTCATCCTCCTGCTTCTTGATGTTTTGTGTCTCTTTAAGATTCATTCTGTCCTTCTACTGTTTCACTTCTACCCATCTCCTTGGAAGCAAAACTTCACTGACAGTTGTCTGTGGACACGACTGTCAAAGGGCGATGGTTAAGTTTTATCTTTATACACTGTGAGCACGTAAGTGTACAGTGTGAGGAGTAGTTAAATGGAATCTCTAAAATCATGCAGTATTTGCCCAGGTTACCACAGAGATTGCTGAGTGTGTTGAAAAGATAAAAGAATTCACTGTGAGAAAATACCCCTTTTTTTTTTTTTGAGAAGTTCATTTCAAAGTCAGGAACTGTACCAAGATATTTAAAGCTTTCCACACAGTTTCAACATGTTGCCAATGAAAGTGAAACCGCCCCTTTTTCAATCTTCTGTGCAGATAACTAATTCAGAAGTAACTATCCAGACAAGAACAAACATGTGGCCGTATGGAAATGTGAATATCTTGGATGAATTATCATCAATTTAAAAGTGAGCATGTTTCTCATCAGCCTAAGATCAAATTGAAGGCAACACGTCAACAGGGGAAATGTGTAAAACATAAAACTAAATGTCAAATGCAGACATCTTAGATCAAAGACTTCAGTCATTAACTGCAAAGGATTAAATAAGATAATTAAGTGAATGTCCAATCACTTTCCATGCTCTAAATTCGGGCCTGTATATAAAACCAGCTACAATTCCAACATTGTTCATCTGATGCTCTGAAGTTCAAACTGTGCTTTAATTTTATATATTTGTTTTAACTCTAATTGGCAGCAGGACAGCAGAAAGTAAGTGATGATGTTCTCCTGTAGTAGACGTAAGATGCAGCTTCACAGTGATTCAAAGGATTTCACATTCACAGGCCTTGGTCTGATGCGTTTTAGAACAGGATGACATTTTATCAAAGGGAACCGTGGGTGTGACAAATATAACATTTTAGAACGAGTTTCAAGATGAATGAAATAATGGGAGCATACGAGCAAACATAATCCATTGATGATATTCTTTCTCCTGTAGAGGATGGACCTGGGAGAGTGCATGAAAGTCCATGACCTGGCCCTCAGAGCAGACTATGAGATCGCCTCCAAGGAGCAGGAGTACTTCTTTGAACTTGATGTGAGTCACACACACACAAACACACCATTATACCCTCCAGATAGTATTCATTGTGTTCCGTTTCCACTGGACTCGCAGGATCCAAACTGAAGACAGACCAAGTGCTAAAAGCAGATAGAAATGGACTTTGACACATAATAAACTGTGTTAACTAGTGATTTATTTTGGGAATAATTGAAACTGTCAAAATATAATAATTGGGTCGTATTATTTTAGTAAAATTATGACTCTGGCCATGATTCGATTAAGAATTGTGACATTCAGATGTGAACAAATCAATTCCAAGAATCAAGCTAACGATTAATGGCAAATATTAATCATTTCTACCTTAAATTGGACTGATGGGTGATTTTTTTTTTTTTTTTTTTTTTTGTACAGTCACGACTCCACTTTTTTACAACAATCCAGATTGATAATGCTGGTTTTATGTCAAACTGCAGGTAGCCTGGATGGTGCTAAATTAATATAATTCATGAAAAAATGTCACAAGATGACAACCACCCAAATCCTCTGGAAATTAAAATTGATAGTTCAGTTGACGATTCCCAGTCAGAACACTCATTCCTTGGACTGTTTCCAGACCGGTGGATCGTACTGAATTCTAAGTTCTCTAGGGCATCGCTGATGAAATCACGTGACACAGGCAGGCATCCATCACATTTCTGGTAATGCTTCATATCACGATGATTCAATGGCCGGCTGTGGAAGACTTAATATCATAAAGCTGGACAGTTTCTCATCTGGAGATCAGGAGTCTTACAGGTCAATAGCGTCATAAGATCTTAAATCTTGCGGTGTTGAGCCACATAAATAAAGGTGACCTCACCTGAAAACAGCCCAACATGAGAGTGAGTCACTGGGTTTCTAGTTGTACTACTCTCATCAGTTATGCTGAGTCATCATTGACTACAGTCTAACTTTAAATATGATTGAGAGCAGGCACAGTAATGATGAGCAGACATGGACGTGTCTCAAAATTATTATGATCTTAGCAGATAAACGTTGACACACTTAATAGCAGGCAGAGACTAAATGTATTTACAGTCTTGTATTAGCATTGCATTACACATGGTTATGAATTCTATTAAGTACTAAGATGTTTATGAACACTTGTCATATTTTTTTTTTCGAATGAAACTCAATGACCAGTCAAGTTGGATTTTACATATTCAGTATTAATTATCCGCTATATGCCATAGTGATATTTTACATTTATTTCCCTGTTGTTGTGCAGGCTGCTGAGCACCTTCAGTCTTTTATTGCCGACTGTGACCGCAGGACTGAGCTCGCCAAAAAGAGACTAGCCGAGACGCAGGATGAGATCAGCGCAGAAGTGACAGCAAAGGTGACGAACTTAACCGTTCGCATTATTAATGAGACTCTCAGTGGGTCTTTATGCAGAATTCAAACTCAAGAATTAGCAAATGTTTGTGCAAAGTTATTGCTCATTATTTATTCTTTCCCCTGTCGTCATAAGGCTGAACGTGTCCACGAGCTGAACGAGGAGATCGGGAAGCTGCTGGCCCGGGCGGAGCAGATGGGAGGAGAGGGAAACGTCGACGAGGCCCAGCAGATCCTGGAGAAGGTGGAGAAGACTCGGGCCTTGAAGAAAGAGGCGGAGGTCAGACTCATTAACTGCTGTGTTATCAGGAATTTATTCTGTGAGAATGTATCAAATATTTTAACCAGCGGAGTTAAGTTCGTCAGTGAAGGTTTAGTTTGCGGTTTACTAATGAAACCGAATTTAACAATGACTCATAGTCACATTCAGTGACTTCAACACAGTATTTTCTCAAAATGTAAAATAAATCTAATAGAGATGGTGTATTTTGAGCTAACAAAGGGCACCTTGAGCTTTCTGTGAGGTCTCAGGAACGAGCTGTTTTCAAGTAGAGCCATTATCTTGCACGGATCATGGAATTATTGTTAGTTTTCATTTGCTCCAGGCCTTTAGATCTCTTTGTTTTTGCAGGATGTGTACAGGAACTCGATGCCGGCTTCCAGCTTTCAACAACAAAAACTACGGGTGTGTGAGGTGTGCTCGGCTTACTTGGGTCTCCATGACAACGACCGGCGTCTTGCTGACCACTTTGGCGGCAAACTGCACCTGGGTTTCATTGAAATCCGTGAGAAGCTGGAAAAGCTAAGGGTGAGAGTTGCACCTGAACTACCACAAGCTAATTTGCATAGTTGGTATAAAAATGAACTATATTTGCATTCCTCCATTTGTTTTATGCAGAAAGCAGTTATTGAGAAACAAGAAAGAATGCGCATGAGAAGAAGAGAGGAACGTGAAAAAGAAGATGAAAGAGAGCGACAGTGGGAGCTGGAGCGGGAACGGGAGAGAGAGCGGGAACGGGAGCGCGAGAGAGAGAGAGAATGGGAGAGAGAGCGAGAAAGGGAGAGGGAGCGTAGGAGGTGAGGAGGAGGTCGGACTTCCACCATCACGCTGGACAAGAAAAAGTGTTGTTTGAGAATTAAAACTGATCTGTTTCCATCTTAGGTCAAGATCTAGAAGTGGAGACCGATACAGGTACGCCTGCTTTGACCTGAAACTCTTCTCTGAGTTTGTATTGATCATAAATCTATGAACAACTTATAATTTGGGGGTTTGGAGCAACTCGTCGTGTGCTGTGATGTAGTTTCTGGGAACTTTGTGTCGTATGAGTTTTATCATTACATACGGTACATGAAAGGGTGTAATGTATACATGGATACTATATTTAATTAATACATAGTAGGTACTAGGGTGATTTAAAAATTAAAATAACCTTAAATATTTTTTCCCATTATAATTACTTTTCCAGGGATGGAGGCAGTTCTTCCTCCCATCATTCGAGACGTCATCGCTCCTCTCGTTCCAGAGAAGAAGGCGGAGATCGGGATCGAGGAGATCGAGAGAGGAAACATCGACACAAGGACCGCCACCGCTCGCACTCCCACTCTCACAGGCACAGAAGGAAGAGGTGGAGCTTTTGTTACTTATTAAAACGTGAAGAAATCTTCTTAGAAAGAGTGAACTGGTACGCCAGTGCCTTTAACCAACTAATTCAGTCACTCAACTACACACTGTGTCAAGGTGAAGGTAGAAATTGTTATTCTCTTCATATATGACGCTCATACAGAGGAACAGAGGTTTGCTCAGTGATGATAAAGGTAAGGTAAAGAAGACTAATATGTTAAAATATGAATGTAAGCACAGTCTCATATTTATTATAGAATTGATATAGATAAAATTAGGGCAGTCATGTTCATTAATTATTGCATTTTGCTGTGTTTAATCACAACTTAAATCCGTGACTGATTCTCCTTCAGGTCCCCCAGAGACAGATCTTCTCACACCCGTGACAAGGAGCCCTCGCCGTCCCAGCAGCCCTGTAAGGAGGGAGGAGGAGGGGGAGGAGAGGGTTGGCGTGACGGCAAGGCGGAGTACGGAGACTGGGAGGACAGGGAGAGGTCCACCTCCCCGGACACGGCCAGGGGCCGGGAACGAGAGAGATCCCTGTCACTGGAGCGGGACCGACGCTCCAGCTCAGAGGAGCGGGAGTCCGGGGAGATATGAACAGAAGGACCGAGAACCCCCGGAGACACAAACAGGAGGGAACGCCTCGGAGTCTTTTGATTTGGATATATTGTTTAGTCAAAGGAGCATGGAGAGATGAGTGTTGCTGCGAATGTGTTTGTGTGTCGGCTTTGTATGTGTGTTCATGTTTGAAATGAGACATGTACATGAGCAGGGAAGGTGGGTGGACAGTGGAAACTTATTGTGGGGGTGAGGGAACAACTTCAGTGGTGGTGGTCAAGCTAACATGCAAACCAACTTTTATAAGACAGTGACTTTGAATTGTGAGGCTTGAGTGGTGTGGAAGAAGTAGTCTTGTTTTTTTATGCCATCTTGTTCTTATGTACAGTTATGTTGACCGTGACAAGGCAGAAAGGAGACAGAAGCTCTACTTTAAATCTGTTTTTATTTTACTCAAAAGAAGTGCTGTTAATTTTTTTTTTCCTGATTTGATTTTTTTATGATTAGTTGTTACTGTTTTCCCATGTTCTATTAGGAATCTTATCAGTTTCAGTAGCTGTGGATTTATTTACATGGGTTGGACTCACTAATGTGGCATAATCCTTGTTACAGTAATGTTTGAAATGAGCTGTGAATGACTGAAGGCATTTCTGATGGTTGCTTTATTTGCTGCCTTCAAGCCATAACAATCTCATTTGGGAAATCTGACACATCCTTGAGCCTGCCTTTTAATTCAAGTAACTCACTTGTCCCTGAAAGAAGTCGTTCTTTCAGGTGACTTCAGTTCTTGACATTGTGAGTTCATATAGATGATGTGCATATTTACATACTGACACTTAAGGCCAAGGGAGATGTGTCCTGTGTGCTGTGATACGACCTGGATGTACTGGGGGAAATCTACTTTGCTGTGCCACCATAAACTGAATAAATTTTTTTTCTGCTTCCATTGAAATACAATGTGTTACACAGATGTCTTCTGTTTTACAGCACTCTACCTATTTTACACATGAAAGTCAGTTTACTTATAAATCATTGAAGGTTTTCAATGTTAAATTATCTCTGCCTTGATATGGTTTCATTACAAACTCAATAAAATTGAGTTTTTAATGTATTCGGAACACAAGAAGCAACCCAAAAGATGTTTTGTCATTTTCTCCAGGATCTTTATTGATGTCCAACACAAATTTCAAAATAAATATACATATAAGTCACATTATTACATTAAAATGAGTAGAAAGTTATCCAAAATGCACTTTTTCACCAATACAAAAAATAAAAATTCTGATCCATATATTTTCAAAATGACTCAACACATGTACAGTATATTTATAGGGCCAGGGTTCTGAATACCGTTTTAACCTTAAGGGGAAATTCTTAGTAAACATATTTTCCATATTTTATTTCTGGTATTGTACTCAAAAAGTCCATTTTCTGTGTTAGAAAAGCCACATGCTTGCAGCATGTTTGCAGAGTACCTGTCAACCTGTAGGAGGCAGAAAATGACTGCCGATGAAGAGAAAACGTCATGACGTCAGACGCATGTTTGGAATAGAAGCGCGCGGGAAACAGGAAGCGAAGAGAAAGACTTAACGTTGTTTACCTGCTGACTTCTGAAGAAACAAAGAGTTTATCTGTGGGTTTAGGTCAGCATGTCGCTGCTGAAGCCCTTCAGTAAACTACCTGGTCTGAACACGGCGAACATCTTGGTGAGTTTGAGTTTTGCAGCGTTTAATTACAAAGACTAAAAGAAGTTAATTCAGCTCAAGCTAATTCAGCCTCTTGCTGCTAAAAACCAGCAGCTGAAGCGGCGACACTGAAGTTTTTAACTTACTGACACAAATACATAATGACCTGAGCTTTTAATCACATAGTCCATCCTGATGTTCTGATATTGTACTTGAGTATTTCCTTGTGCTGCTTTAGTTACTTTAAAGACAAGAATTTGACGTCAAATCATGCATTTTAATAGTCTATATTATATACTGTATTCTGTATCGTTCTATTTTCTTTTTAATATATTTGTCACATGAAGTGTATTGAATATGTTAACACTTATGATGCACTACCTTTATTAATAATCTACCTATAATTGCCTCCAAATTGATGAACTTCAATATTAAAACGATCTTATGTTTGTTAGTGACAAGTATTATCATGTACAGCGTATAAAATATACATAAAACATTTTACTGATATTACTTCTGTACTTAAACAAATGCATGACAAATATTAACATATTTCCTAATACATTATTAATGTTATATTCATGCTACATAATAGTATATTATTTTTTTTTATCATTTTTTATTTTTTGTCAAATACTGGATAGTATAACATTTTCAGAAACAAAAGGGAACAACTCATTGCAACAAATAGCTTTTGTATTTGCTTCAAAATATATAAAACCAGCTGTCTATATCAAGGCATATATACATTATATTTTAGGAGTATCATAATGTTTGTATGCACATTTAAAAATTAAAAAGTAGCTACTAGTAGAAGTAATGCCCTGACCTAAAGCAGAATTGTGCATAAAAACATGTAAATATTGTCTTTACTCTCCACCTATTGTTCAAATACATATCGGGCCACGTTTATTGGAAATTTTGGAATTTTCCCTTTAATTTCTGTAATGTTTTATGACAGTGTGTTGTGGAGTGTTATTACCAGGTTTTGTTGTGTGTTCTTCCTCCAGCTGGTGGAGAATGAGGAGCAGTTCCAGCAGAGTTTAGCAGACGCTCTGGTGGAGGAGACGACCGTCACTGTGAATGTGTGAGTGCTTCATTATGTTGATGTCAACTCTGCTAGCAGAAATCTTCATGATGCTCAGTGTTGAAACAACATCTGCTACCTTGTTGGAACAATATCAGAGGAGCATTTATTTTGCCATTGGACTCCACAGTGTCTCATACCTTGTTTGATTTTCATCAGCGACTATATTTACTTTTGCAACACGTTCTAAACAGGAGACTGGCCAAGAGTCTGCCTCTGCCAAAGGAGAATGAGGAGAGTCGTCCTCGGATAGATCTGGTGGTGTTCATCATCAACTTGAAATCAGAGCTCAGGTAACTGACCTGTTCAGATTTTATTCTCCTCACCATTGTGCTTTTTTAGCCGCGAGAACATAGCATCCATACTCTATATGTGTGTCCCTATAATGAATAAATCATCCAAATATATCCATCAATCAACTTGTCATTGCAGATCTACTGGGGAAAACATCATAGAACTGTTTTTTTCTTGTGTTTATATCTTAAATAGGGTAGCAAATACAAATATAATTGTTGAATAAAGGTAAAAATAGTAAATTCTCAAGTGTTGTTGACTTTTACTTTTTATTGTTTTAGTTTTAAATCAGCAGAAGCGTCCCTGAAACACTTGGACCCTGGATATTTCCTTGGAAAAGTCTGCTTCATGGTCATTAATGGTGAGGCAGTGGACTAAATCCTTAAGTATTTGTTTTCCACCACATGAAGGGGAACAATAAAGGAGAAAAATTGACCAGAAATTGTGAAAGATGAACCATTTATTTTTTCAATTTATCTATCGAATCCCTCTTGCAGTAAATCTGACCCAAGCTTAGCTCAGCTTTTTTTTTATTCTCTAGCTCGTTGTTTGCAGTGTCTCTGTCTGACTCGTGTTTCTGTTGCTCCTGTTTCTTGTAGCTCGGAATTCTTCGGTCCCCACGGAGTCTCTGGATGCTGTCAGGAAGCTGGTGGCCTCACTCCACTGCCCCCTGGTTTTTGCAGAGGATCAGGTTTGTGTCGACTTTTATCACCGAGAAAGGTTTAAAGCTATTTATTGACACACTTTTTATGCATCACTTTCATGTAGCTCATCACATTAAGAAATCTTCTTATCCACATGAGTATGTGCTTGGTTTTCCTAGATTTATCAATGTCAATGTGAAAAATAGAATGTTAAATATATTTTATGGTGTTTTTCTGTTTCTTTAAAATCAATCTTCTGTGAACTTTCTCCCCTCCAGACACCAGATGGTGTGACCAAAGCGAGGGAGCGACTGATGGCCATCCTGAAGGTGTCAGCCGGGCTTGTTCCCATGGCGACAGCTCTTTATCTGTCCAACCTGACTCGATGCACCGTGCCCCCAGACATTGACCAACCCAGTTTTGAGTAGTTTCTGTGACTCATTTACTTTCGTAGGAGTGTCTTCTGTGACTTTTTCTATAGTAAATATGAATATTTATTTGTAATTGTTTCTGAGGGTTATCACTGTTGTTAGACATGAAGCAGAATACTTTGACCTGTACAGATTAACGTTTCTTCTTAAATAATAAAAATGGCAAAAAACATGTAATTTCAGTTATTACAGATGATTAGACAACATTTCAGCAATGTTTAATGCACACAGTCTCTGTTTGTTTTACATCTTTCCTTTTAGCTTTGTTGCGACTGCTAAAGAGAGAAAATGACACTGATTTCATTTATGTGACCCATCTTCAATCTCACTATAGACCTAATTTACCACAATAATTGAAAATACCTGTCAAGAACAACAGTATACCTACATAATTTGTTTTGTATAGTGTATATAATTATAATGCAGCACAGTATGCTTAATGTGCGGAGTGTGTTTGCTTTTATTCATATTTAAACCATAGTTTAAATGGAGTATTTTTTTCTCAGCTGCCATATTGACACTAAATAGGTGATAAACAATGTCACCAGTGATACAAATTAATTTCAGGTCAAGGTTAGGAATCAGGTGCTGATATTGTACATGTTGCTCACTGAAATGTTCTGCTACACTGATTAGAACATAACTTTATTTGGTGCCATTGACACCTGTGTTTACCTACTATTTCATGTCAGTATGGCAGTTCTATTATAATTTATAACTTTATATATCTTTGCGTACTCGTGTTTTCACAGCAACGGTCCATAATTAATGCATATCCAATAGGATTCCCTCAAGTTGCTTTAAGATAAAACACTGTTACTTCAAAATATAAAGAATTAGTTGTGTTACGCTGCATACAGCTGCATTGTTTCATGAGTGCATGACGCCTGTATTTACTATATGAGATAGGTTTAGCTAGTAAAAGATATGCTGTCAACATTAGCTGAGAACCATGCTACACATACATTTATCCTGTATGAAGATGAAAAGTCAAATTTACAGACATTATTGATTTTAGAATATAGCCAGCAATTGATAAAATGCATAATGGATGTTTTACACAGATCAAACAAATACCCTCAACCTGGTGTATTGTTGGTTACCAGCAAGTATTTGACCTTGAGATCAGTCAACATTTGTTCAGACAGGCAAAGCTGTCCCCAAGAGTGTGACCAGCGGCACCGTGTCTAGTGTCACGTCTACACACGCACACACACTATAAATAGTAAGTTATCATGGCGATATAAATTATTATTAACTAAACTTCGTCAAGTGAGTAACTGGAGGTGGGAGCGTAATGTCAGCGATAATGATAATATCTTTGATGACTCTTGGCTCATGAACAATGCCACCAGTCAAGCTGCACGATTGTTCTGGTCTGAAACATCCACAGATTGAAGCAGGTTCTGTGATCAGAGGCTGCAACAAGTCTTTGTAAAGTTGGTCACATTCAGGACTAAACACCAAAAATCAACGTTACTGGGCTGCTGACACATGTTATGTTGTGATTTATTATTATTTTTTATATCGAGACTGAGTCACACCTCTGTCAAGGTGAAAGTTTGTCAATAATAAACTTTATTTCAACTTTCATGCAGAAATGCAGGTGAAAATGCTTTACAATTAACATGAAAACGTATTCTAATTACTTTCTGAATTATCTTCCCAGAAAGACAATGTTAGTCAGATTTATTCTTATAGTGGTTTAGCCCACTTCTACAAGAATAAGTCAGAGTAACTATCTGCCCTGTACAAACGTCTGTCGCAAACATCCATAAACAAACATCTTTACTTTAAGAACAATGTTATGAAGCCACATGGGTCAATGGATCCAGACTTATTGTTCTGTAAGTTCATTTCAAGCAATATAAAATTATATAAATGCAATCGTCAGGTCAGTTTAAAGTGCCTCAGAGTAAGAAGAGCAGCTCAAATCCAGCATAAGCTACTTAAATGCTGGAGTGAAGAGACATTTTAATCTTTTTTTTTTATATATATATATATTTGGTGAACAGACAATAGACATATCTATATGTGTTGCATTCCATAGCTTTAGCTGTGATTGGCAACCGTTGCATCATCTTTCTGCCGTTGTGGGGAACCTCCTGTAAAACAGCGGCAGATAATCTGCTCTTGAGGGCAAGTAGCTAATGAGGGCGGCAATGTAGCTTGGTCCTTTCCCATGTAGGGCTTTGTATGCCAGGAGGAGGACCTAAAAATCCAATCTAAAGGTCACAGGAAGCCAGTGCAGAGCAGCCAGTAATGCAGGGGTGTCAAACATGCGGCCCAGGGGCCAGAACCTGCCTGCTAAATGGTCCAGTCCGCCCTACAAGGTGACTGTACAACGTGAGACAAAAAATGCTCCAGTTTCATCACAGAGAAGTCAGTGAGAATGTTTCAGGGCTCAAAGTGATCGAATATTTATGGTTTGGAAAGCAGGAGATAACGTCACCTGCTGCTTAAAGAACTAAAACCTATTCAGTGAGTAATATTTTTAATTGCAATGTATGAATATGGAATAACATATCATTGAAATTGCACCTTTTTCTTATCATGTCATCTCTCAAGCTTTGTAAATTGAAGGTTAGTTTATATTGTAAATATTTAGAATTTATATATTTACACAAAAAGGAGGGGAGACATTTGCAGGTGTTATTTATAAGTACATTTTTACTGGTCCAACCCACTTGACATCAAATTGTACTGAATGTGGCCGTTGAACTAAATTGACACAGACGCAATAATGGATGAAATGAATCAACAAATAAATAAATAACAAGTCGAGCAGTTTATTCATCTACCCTTACTCCAAACCTGGGTGTTGAGACCAATGTGAACTTTTTTCTTTAGAAACACTGAATTCTTTTCACCTTTGTATGAGTGTAGATCACAACCACATAGAATGTCTTCATAGATGACGATGATAATTCAACTACAGAGGTCAGTGTTAGACATGAGCTTGATTCTAGTTTCTTAGGCAACATTGTGACGTTAATGCCGATAAAGCAAATTTGAATTTAATCCCAGCAGCAACAGGTGTGCGAAGAATAAAATTGATTTAACAGAGTTGATACTTAGTAGAGAGAAGCATAAGGATTAGTTCTTGGAAGGGTTGATAGTTTTCAAGAAATAGTGATGAAGTCCCTGAAATGTTTGCTGTGAGAGTCTTTCTGTTAGAAACTCTGCGTTGTCACGTCCACATGGATCAGATGACCGAGAATGTGAAGAGAGTCCAAAAGATAATACTGCGCCTGAGTGTCTGTTATGATATTGCTGTGGATGAAATGTTCAAGTGTTCTTTTTTTTTTTTTTTGATACGTGCACTCTTGCATCTGTTTATACTTGACCTGATTCCTATTTGGACCGACCAACAATTGGCTCGACATGTCTCTTCCGCTTGATTGGTCATGCAGTTCTATCTTTTGGACTTTGTTCCTTTCTCAGTCAGCAATTACTTTAACAAACGTGTAACTCTAGTCTATTGGTTCAGACGACCTGAGATGACTAATAAAATAAAAGTCATCAGGTTTCTGTGATTTTTGATAATTTAGGAAATTAAAACATATATATATAATGAACAGAGTTAAGCAACAGTTTTATTGACATTATGTGATAACATGATACAGTATGTTGAAGTTTACATCCTGTCAGAAATGAATCTTGAATTTCATAGCAATGAAACGTGAACCATGTTTAGGAGCAGTTACAGGAGAGAACACATTAACAGAACAATAAACTAAAGCCAAGTACATACCTTTGAGTTAACAGATATAGAGATTATTTATATGTAAAATGTTTCATGTTTGCTGTATTTCGGGCCATATATTCATGGCAGTGCTGTAAGAAAAACTCTTACTTTTATTGCAATATCAATATCTAGGCCTTAATGTATTTTCCTGTGTGCTCTTGCTGGTGGAAAACGATCCTGTCTGCTGTGAACCTGCATATTATGTGAGCTCAGCCATCGAAGCCCAGCTCTTTGTAGTTGGCCTCAATGTCAGCGATAACAACAGCCATCACGTTCCTCAGGGCCTGCTGCCCGCTGGCATCGAGTCCTGCCTTCTCCGCCATGACCTTAGCGATGACCTCGGTAATCAGCTGAAAGAAAACACACAGCAAATTATACACGCTGCACGTCTGCCATCAAAGGGGGCGTGAAGGGTTGTAGAAAGAATAGTAATTGTTCTGTGATGTACATCAGCCTCACCGTGAAGTTTTTAATGCCGATCTTGTGCTTATTGGCGTGGGTGTTTGCCAGAGGTTTGAGGATGGAAGCGTGGCTGCCTTTGGCTTTCAGCAGCTCACCAAGTTTCTTCAGCACAGTGGCACCATGGGCAGAAATATCTGCGTTACCAGCCAGGTCACCCTGGGCGATTCCAGCGAACCTGGGGAACAGCGCCTTTGTTTCAGGGTATTCAGTGAACAAACTGTGGAGGAAAAAAATGGAGGATTCAGCAGAGATAAGACACCACCAGGATCGTAGCTGCGTTGAGATGTTTTTGGCAATGGAGACAGCGTTGCCCCCTCCGAAGATCAATTCATGACAATGTGAAGAAGGCTTTTAAAAGTGAAAATGAAATTCAATATCTAAATTGCCAGAACCACTGACCGGGTCAGGACCAGACCTCCATGGGTGGTGTAGTCCGCCTCCACTGCACCCCAACACTTCAGAACTGCATCAAAGTCAGCCATGACCTTGGGAGAATTGCGTGATAAAAAAAATAAAAATAAAAATCTTTAGAGAACTCTGATTCAAGGAGGAAAAAAAGAGAATCTGTCACTTTCAAGAAAAATTGAGAGAAAAAACAAACGACCCTCATTAATAGAATTTACAGTGTTTTCCTATTGCTCCAGCATTCATCATGTTTTATTTGATGAGCAGCAGTCAACAGCCTCCTCATCGTGAGAAACACCATGACCTCGGCTGCCCTCCCCGAGTCTGTAAACTTGATGTATGTGAAGTAAAATCAGACGCTCTCTAGGATGTGATGTTTTAAAGCCGCCACAGTGTTAAAGAGCACGTAAATAACACATCATTTTCTGTGTAAGAAAGATTTTTTTTTCCCCTCAAGGACAGTTGTTTGATTTTTTTCTCTAGCAGCAGTCTTAATTCACAGGCTGCAGCACTTCTTTAACTAGATGTAGAAAAACATTTTCCTAAATAAAAGAATATTACCAAAGGTCGCTTTAATCAATCATTTGCTGCGTTTTAATTTGCATTTCAGGTCAGCCGATATAGTCTAAATCAATACAAACAAAGTAGAATTATTTCAATATTTAATTGTGAAACCATTTAAAATGCAATACATACCGACAAAGTGGTGAAATATCCTGTGTGATTTCAAACAAAAATTTCTTCTTGGCCTGACTTCCCCCCCAAAGCTGACCTTTTATACTCCCTCTCTGTGTCCCTGCAGCAAATTATTCCAGCCCTCCTATCAGTCTACCCCTCTTACTGCACGTCCCTTAAAGTGTTCATAACACTGGTCAGGTCAGGTTCAGGATAACACAATCGTTACCAAATCTGCGCATGGATTAAAGTTTACATACTGATTTGAATGATTTGAATTAAACATGCAACATTTCAGCAGTGTCATAATACAGACAGTGTCCAGTTTAAATAGCAAGACATGGTGCATATGAAATATTTTGAATGGAATCAGTGGTTCTCTGTTAATTTGTTACAAAAATAAAGATCAATAAGGGGATGACAATGTATGAGATAACTGATTTTTTGTACCTGTAACAAAGAAGAAAATGTGTTTTGGGAAAAGTCTCTCAGCAAAGTATGTACAGACATATAAAATATGCAGACAGGAAGTCTTCAGTCATGGTTTACTGAACACCGCCAGCTTTGTTTAGTATAAACCTTTTTTTTCTATATTGTATATGAAAAAAAATGTTGATAATCAACAACGCATGACATCATATATCTTATAGCCAAAGGTAAAACAGCCCTTGTCCTGCAGTATGTGTCCCTCCCTATGTAAACTGTAAGGTCCTGCACTGGTATTTTCACTTATTCTGGTTGAAGAAGTGAAGGTTTACATGATGTCATGGACTCCAGGTGTTAACAAGAATGATAAAAGTAGAATTTGTCCCACTCAATCAGGTGCAACAGAGCTACTGTCACAGGAGACAGGAGAAACTTTTAAATGAATTAATTTAAACACAATATAGCACAAATCTAAATCAACCGATCAATCAGATGATTATGACCCGCTGATAAGTTAATGGACTGTTAAAATAAGTGTGAAGGTTATAAAACCGTGTCTAGGAAAAATGGTAAAATTGTTATGATTTATGGAAGTGAAACTTTAGTTACATCAAGTAAACTTTTATTATCAATCCACAGAATGAAAAGATCAAACTTTGTCCCTCCAGAGACATGGTGTAATATATATGAGTGTGCACAATAAATAAAGAATTAATCTAAACTAACAATGAATACAAACATGTTCCCATTATATTCAGTCATTTTCTATAGTAGCTTATTCCTCACTAGGGTCACAGGGGTCAGCTGGAGCCAATCCCAGCGTACTGCATGCAAGAGGCAGGGATGTTCCCATTATATACATATATAATACATTAAAGTGCATACCGTTATATGCACTAACGTGATGTTAGGTGTAGTTTTTAGAAAAAATAAATAAATTAATTAATAAATAAATAAATAAAATGCAATGCATGTTAAGTAAAATAATAAATGTTTAGAAGCTGCAAAAAGGTTGTGATCATTTAAATTATCTACATGATTAGCAAGATTTCTCCTTTCATCTTTTTTTGTATTCAGAATTGGATTTCTGCTTAATGTAAACAGCTGACTTGTCTATTATGTTATAATGTATTTATTATAATTCAATAATAAATACATTCTCACGTGCACTAATATGTGATAATGTCTGTATTTATGTTTGCATTAATAAAGTCTGATATGGCCTCTGCTGGTGAACTATGATCATCACATTGGGTGAAAGGTAAGCCCCGCCTCCTCTGGACGGTGATTGGTCCAGACTAAACCTCACATCTCCCTTTATCCAATCGCATTGTCAGCTCGCGACACGTGGGTTAACAACAACCGGAAAACAGCAGATAACGGCTAGAAAACTGATTTATTCGCAGTTGGACACAAGTTTCTTCCATTTTATTTTACTGTCAAAGTAGTTTCTTTCTTTTGTAGGTTTTGAATAAACATTCGGTTCAGCAGAGGTGTTAACTAACATGATGCAGGCTTTGAAAAGCGTCAGACACCTGACGTCCAGCACCATGAAACTAGCAGGTAACTAAAGTGTCCGTCGGTGTTTGAATAAGAAACATTATAAAGTTTCATTTAAGGGTCATTTAGAACCAGGACAGCTGTTTTACAGATGATTTTATTCCTATTAGTGGCACATTTAGTCATGTACTGTACTTAACTACAACTTATGAGGTGCAGTGGATATAAAATGTCTACACAACCCTGTTCGAATACCGGTTTGTGTGATGTAAAAAAGAAATACACCAAAATAAATAATTCCATCATTGTTTTCAACTTTAATGGGGCCCACAACCTTTACAACGCAATTGAAAAACAAACTGGAACCTTTGAGAAAGGTGAAGTAAAAATAAACTGAGGTTATGAGGATGTGGACACCCTCTTATAACTGGGGATGTAGCTGTGTTCATATTTAACCATTTACAGTCAAACTCATGTTAAATGGGAGTCAGCACACACCTGTGACCATTTAAAGTGTCTCTGATTAACTATAAATTAAGACCAGCTGTTCTAGTGACTTTTCCTGACATTTTTGTAGCATCTTCCAGTATAAATCTTGGTCCACAGAGCTTCCAACGCATCAGAGGGATCTCTTTGTTCAATAGTGATGGGAATTTTGTCTCTTTTTAGTGAGCCGGATCATTTGGCTCAGCTCACTAAGAAGAGCCGGCTCTTTCGGCTCCCAAACGGCTCTCCATTTGACCACTTATAGCTTTTGTAATTCAGCCAAATTTAGTGCTGTTTTGACTTGTGATCTGTATTTGAACACACATATTTAAATTTCAATAAATTGCTGAAGCCAATTGAATTTACAGTTTTTTACCTTTTAACTCCCTAACCTGCCACACAAGGCAGATAGAAAATGCAAATAAAGCCTAAACATAGAAATTTATAAAAGACAGCGATCATTTTATTATTTTTTTTTATTTAAACACACACACCTAACAAAACAAGTGAAGTACTGAAAAAAATGAAATTAAATACAGCAATCAAATGAATGTGCTTTGTTAAATAAAACCAAAATGTTTTGTTATAGAGTAAAAATAATAATGCTGCTACCTTCACCCTTCCCTGCTTGGTGGGATGACCCTTGTTAATCATGATTGGTTGCACAGCAGCACGTGACGCCTGTAGTCAACAACCACAGCACCTGCAGGTAGTTTTCCAAAAGAGTAAAAAAAAAAATGGCAGCGCGCAGACGGACATTGTTCACTTCAAAGAGGCTCTTTGAACCAGCTCGTTCATGATCAACACATCACTATTGTTCAAAGTCAGTCTGGTGAAGGATGTAAAAGAATTTACACAATATCTTTGAACAACTTTATTTGCAGTTAATCAGAGGCTCTTTAAATGGTGACAAGTGTGTGCTGACTCCTATTTAACATGAGGTTAAATGTTGGTAAAAATCCACACCTCATTATCTGTGGGATTTCTTTTGCTTCACTCCCTGAACAATTTCAGCTTGTTTTCCGATTTAGTTGTACAAGTTATAGGTCACATTAAAGGTGGAAAAAGTTGTGAAATTATTTGTGTCATTTTTTACATCTCAAAAATTGTTTTTTTAGGAGGGGTGTGTAGACTTTTTATATCCACTGTATTGCATTTAACTTAAATGTTTCCATGTGATGCTGACTTACTTTATATTAACTCCACTGCATTTAGAGGGAAATATACTTTCTACTCCACTACATGTTATTTAGTTATTTATCAGAAGCAAATTTGACACAGTGGATAACATGAGAAGCTAAGTAACCAGTGGTTTCAGCCTTTTAGTAAGTCAATGTCTTTAGTCGGGTCATATTTCAAAAGTCTGTAACTTGTTAACAGTTGTTTTCACATGATTTCATTTCAATAAATCATCCAATATTGCCCGAAAATCAAAGATTAGAGGAAAAAAGTCCATAGTTGTGGATCACAACCAGAGAATTTGTGGAGTTGTGCTTGATAACCAACTATCATGTGATTATTGAAGATTCAATTTCTGTTCAATCAAGCAGTAATTGTTTCAGCAGGAAACAAAACCACACAAATATGTTCATATAGCTTGTAGCCATTTCTGGAAAAGAGATGCACAAATATTCCTGACAGGTGAGTGGACTGAGGTCCCGGGGTCACGAGGAGCAGGATTGGTGACCCCTGGACCAGTGTCTTTCATCGGCTTCACACCAAACTGCAGGGCGTCTGTGTCCAGTTACAGAACTGTCTCTGCCCGTCCCCTGGGGAGAAATCAGAGGGAAAGTCTGGGGTCCTGATCACGGTCGTCCTGTGCTGTGCCTGCACGGCTGGGCTGATAACTGCGGTTCATTCAACACCCTCATCCCCCTGCTGCCCAAAGGTAAGTCCTTTTGTCAGGTGCATTTAAAACTGCTCTCAATACCAAGAATTTAACAACTTACATTTTCCACTAAAAGTTTGCAGCGAAATGCACAAATCTAACTAGGGCAGCATCTAATGATCATTTTCATTATTGTTACCTCACAGAAAGAAGGTTGCAGGTTCAAGACCTTGAGCTGGAGGTCATGCAAACTCCACACAGAAAGGTTTCTGTCTGGAGTTTGCATGTTCTCCCCGTGTCTGTGTGGCTTTTCTCCAGCTTCCTTCCAGCCTAAAGACATGCTGAGGTTAATTGAAGGCTCTAAATTGCCCATAGGTGTGAGTATGTGAGTGAATGGTGTGTGTGCCCCCGATAGACTGGAACCAGTGTATTCCTGCTTCTCGCCTGTAGTGTTGTGGGATTGGCTCCAGCAGACCCCCATGACCCTAGTGAGGAATAAAATATAACTGGTATAGAAAATGGTTGGATGGTTTTGTTCTAAAAAAAAATCATAATTGATGAATCATCTCCTTCAAGAACCGCTCCAGCTCACACAATTGTTTGTCTAATCAGATTTCACCTCGGCACAGCATGTCTGTGGTTACAGATTTTCAAGCAGATGCTGCAGCTCATCTAAAAAATCCAAACAGGGCATGTTTTTTGGTGAAGATAAAACTACCTAAACACTGACTTGACATTCTGAGCTGGCTGATAAGGCAGTTTTAGCCTAAATGTCTTTCAGATGAAGCTAATGCATTTACATTTTTGTTATAGATTTTATTTCCTTTTTCTATTTCAGGTCAGGTAATTGTTTCCCTAAAGAAATGAACTGAGAGCTAATGAGATTCAATCCTCCTCTTCTCAGAGTGTAGGTACGTGGCGGTGGACCTGGCGGGTCACGGTCTGTCCTCTCATCGTCCTCCTGGAGCCTTCTACTCCTTTCCTTCATATGTGGCTGATGTCCGCAGAGTCGTTGATGGTGTGTGACTTTGACAAGTTGATGTTTAGCCGCTATTCACATTCAGCATCAGTGTTAGGCTCCATATTTACATGTTGATTAAAGATTGTTCAGCAATCAATTGGATAGTTTTTTTTTTTTTTTAATAAAAACATCTAAGTTGTGGAAGTTGTTTTTTACACATTTGAAGTGTTTTGTCTGTTATGTCAAACACAGTTTAAGAGAAGCTTGTTCTGTCTGGAGCTTTCAACCACATCATATAGTTGTTTTCAAGATGAAGGCAACAGTTCAGTACGGCTGAAAAACTCAGTGATTTTTTTTTTCCACATGATATACTGATGTGAAGAGAGAAAAACAACCATAACAACAGCATTGATCAGTCCTGGTGCGTCACTGTTGCAGCAAAATCAAATCAGCGATGTTGTCTTTCTTTTACTAAAAACAATCTGAGACGTGTTGTGTGATGAGATGCTGAACCTGCCTGATGACCTGTGAAATTGACTCCCACAGCTCTCCAGTGGAGCAAATTCTCCATCATCGGCCACAGTATGGGTGAGTGAGCTTTATAGCAGGGCTGCAGCAATTAACATGTTGATATGTTACATATATTTATGTTCTTTTATCTTTTTTTTCAGGTGGTAACATTGCTGGAATGGTAAGTTGTTCAGTGTTTCTTCTCCCTTCTTGTGTTGATGGTATTTCTAAGGCACTTGTCTACCTCCAGTTGTTTCTTACTTGGTTTTATTTTTTATAACATTCATTCTCGTCTGATCTGTTTTTTTCTTGTGTTTTTGTGATGTCACAGTTCAGCGCTCTGTATCCAGAGATGGTGGACGCTGTTGTTCTGCTGGACTCCTATGGATTCTTGCCCACAGATCCGGTACTTTGAGCTCTTCTAACATCCCAAACTACATTTACCAGTGATGCATTTGTATTATGGTGAAATTTTAAAAGGCATCCATCCAGTCCCCTCGACTGTGTGCCTTTTGTCCTCCAGGCTCCAATCAACTCAATCTTGTGCATGTTTATAAGTTTAAATTATCACCTAGTTACACATTTCTAGCCAGCTACATCCCACTTTACACATCTTGTTGGAATCGACGCTCAATAGACCGTAAACATGTACGTTGTCTGGAAACATACTCATGCTTATCTTCAGATTATTGCTCATAATGTCTCATTTTCTTCCAGAAAGAAGTTGTCAAAGTGATGCGGCAGGGGATGGATGAGATGCTTCAGTATGAAAAGAAGTGTAAACACAGCAGTGCTCGCGTTTACACTTATGAGAAGGCGGTGGAGAGGTTCACACCTTATTTACTGTGTTTTTAAAAAGGCTACTGAGCATCGGCTCATCCAGCATCTTTGACTAGACAACTGTTGTCTTTAAAAAAGCCTTTTGTTTCATTCAGGCTTTTGGCTGCAAACCAGAGTCTGTCCGAGGAGTCTGTGAAGGCCCTTTTAGAGAGAGGTCTGGTTGAAGTTGAAGGAGGTACATCTTTACATCTTCTTCTATGCTCTTATGTTTGTTTATGGACACTCTGGGGTTCACTCACTGAATGATGTCTCTTCTTCTTCTCATGGCGGAATTTAACATGGTCGTCTTCTGTTGAAGGAGTCGCGTTCTCCCGGGATTTCCGCATTAATCTGGTAGGTTCCTGCTGCTCATTACTTTGCCTTCTTATTCATTCCAAACGTGTGTTCAGCCCATTAAATGCATTTAAATTACTTATTTGCTGCTTTCAGAAAAACATAGTCCGCATCAGTTTGGAGCAGAGTCTGGAGATGCAGTCGAGGATAGAAGCCTCTGTTCTAGTTGTGCTGTAAGATTTCCCTCCACCTCCCGTTTCCTTTTCACATGTAGTAAACTCTGCATCATACTAAATACACAAACATACAACCTTGTTCTTTGTCTTTCCAGAGCAAAAGAAGGCTTCGAGAAAATTTATGCCGGAGCAGATCAAAAGAAATATACATCAAGCCTTCTGCAGGCCTATAGAGACAGAAATGTGAGTGCATTTTTATCGCCTGTTTTGTATAAAGTAGGTGTGCTTTCATCTCGGTATTTTTAGCCACTAAGCTTGTGTGTAATTGTGCCTTTAGACAGGCAGAGAGATGCAAAAGTAGCAGTGCAGTACAGGCTCCATGTCTTAGAGGCAGCAGAAGATATTATTGCTGTGAACTTCACAGCTGACCTACATACTGGAACTCTGCTCAAGAAGCGGTGCTGATGAGAGGAAACGGATCATCTGGACGTCCTTAATAATGGCTTCTTCCTCAGCTTGGTGTTGGAGTGGCTGAAAAACAAAAAGAGAAGCTTGATAATTGTCTGTAATTTAATCCTTCACCCTCATATTTTCTTTTCAGCACAAAGTGGTGACGGTACCAGGCAACCATCACGTTCATCTGGATCATCCCGAGGTCGTTGCTCCACTCGTGTCCGACTTCCTGCAGAACACAGGGATCACACACTCGGACAACAGAAAACACAAGAAGACGTCGAACTTATGAACGACAAACGCTCACAACGCAGTCAGCTAGATGAACAAATAACAATAATATAATAACTTTATATTTAAAGCAGATTTCATACATATTAATGTAGCACAAAGTGCTTTACATGAACAAACAACATCCCACCTTAACTCATCGAAAGCCCCGACCACAGCACACACACAAATAACACTGATCTTAAAGACATGTGGCTGGACACACAGGAACCAGGTCAGAAAACACTGTCACTGGAGCCTGTCTGCACTAAGGGCTGCCTACGGCCCAGACCAGGACACCTGCACTCGGCCACGCAGCTACAGGCCAGCGAAGGACCGGCATAGACCCCCACAGCCCAGCTGATGTTCACCATGAGACAGAGATGTGCCGACACCAGCTGAACGCAGCCCCCAGCACAGACAGCAACCACCAAGGAAACACTGGAGATATTGGTTAACAGCATAACAGAACCAGAGACAATAAAAACATAAACGGACTAAGAAATTAAATAAATAAAACACTAAAAGTAGCTCAAATAAAGTCTGCTATAAGAATAAATAAATGAAACAGTAACTATAACTAAAAGATAAAGAGTGAGGAGTAAACTGTGAATTGGCTAAGAAAATGAAACATTAGTTAAAAGCCAGGTTAAATAGGTGGGTCTTGAGTCTGCCTTTAAAAACTTTAACATTCTCTGCGGCCATCAGGTCCTCCTGTTCAACATAGTGTCATAGGACTGGAAGGCTGCCTCACCATAAGCTCCTGTTCTAGCTTTAGGGATTATTAAAAGGTCAGGGCCAGAGGATCCGAGGGTCCATGAGGGTTCATATGATGAAAGCAATTCTGAAAGATAAGAAGGTCCCAGGATGAGGAGAATGTGTCCAAACTTACCAGAACATGTCTATCCTTGAGATAAGAACCATTGAAGGACAGGACCAGAGACACAGACGAGATGTTTTAATCGGTTTAAAAGAATAATGTGATTTACTGTATCAAAAGCAGCACTTAGATAAAGTGACCTTTAAGCTATAGGAATGAAACGTGTCAGCAAACATTCATATGACACAGCTGGTTTTGAAATACTTTACAGATTTTGGTGCTTCATCCTCAGGCATCCAGCTGTTTTAGCAGCAGCTAAGTGCCTTATGCTAGTTATGGTGGACTCTTTAATTATTTAAAGTATATTGAATAATATTGATTTGTATTGTTCTGACTTTTGAGCAACAGATGCATCGTGACACCAACCTGCTCTCCTCTAACTCCATGTTTGTAAAACAGTAAGAGCAACTGTTGGGTGAGATGATGCAGAAGTAAAGCAAATTGTGTTTTCAGCGCAGTTTGTATCTTTTTTCAAGTATTGTAAGATGATCTCTAAAACTCTCATTGGGGCACCACCTCCCTTTAGTCTTTTTAAAACATAAATTAAAATTATAAATAAACATTAAAACATAAATTCTATCTCCATTTATCTGTCTGTTAAATTCTTCTCCTACAGTGACTAGTCTCAACAGTTTTCCCTGCTACACAACGTCTTAATGATAAATGTTGCTGCTCCTGCACATCTGGTTCATTCAGCACCCTCATTACCCTTCCGCCCATGTTGTTAAATATCCCATATTCTTAGACTTTTACTGTTTTTTTTAAGTTGTGATATTTCTGAGACATGTTTGTGGTTTTCTGTAAAAATCGTCTCATATTTTAACATTTCCTCTCAAGCTTCTGTGGAGCTCGTTTTTTTGTCTAAATATTTATGAATTTCTCCTCTGAGACACAGTGTCTGAATACAGACTGCATGTGTTTCTTTGTGAATTGAGCTTTATGAAACATTGAAACATCTAGACCTTCTTATTCATCCCAATGCAGTTCAAAATTCACTTTTTTTTATATTGGACCTTTAAAACTGCCCTCAATCCCACAACTTCATTCACAATTCTTCTTTCTGCCCAATAATAATCCCACTGCAGGCCTCAGCAAAATAGACATGTACAAACTAGTGAAGTGTGTGAAAATGAGCCTGTTCAGAATGAGCTGAATGTTCTGCCTCTGGTGTTGTTACAGCTGATGTGAGGTATGAATGAGAATATACGGCAACGACCTGAAACTAACCAACAGTCAATTGTTATTTCTCAGTGTTAATGTTCAATAGTGAATATTTTCTTTTGGCTCTTGGTTCATTTATTTTCTGTCTTGAGTTGGGATCATTTAAATGTCTATATTTGCTTTAAGCATATGTATGATGGTGATACTGGCTTTGAACTGCTCAGGTGAAGATTATTATTTTACTATCAAGCACATCCTGCCATGTCCTGAATCCCAATCCCACTGTTTATTCAGAACTCATCAATTTTAAAAATGTGTCACTAGTCCAAATTGCTTTGGCTACATGTCTTTACAGTTGGATTTTACAGGTCCATACTTTTCTCTGCCTGTAGCTAATTTCTATTATGGGTTCATCGACTGATTGCTTTTGTGATCAGTCGACTGCTTATTTGGCCTATAAATCATCAGAGAACAGTGAAAAACGGCCATCACAATATGCTGGAACACAAGGAGGTGTCTTTAAATATCTTACTTTTCCAACAAAAAGGAGTGTTTGCTACAATGTACAGTGGAAAAACATCAAATTTTAGAATCCAGAACCATCAAATAATTGTCCTTTTGTACTCGAAAATCCTTGGTCTGTATTTTTAGATCACTGCATGACAATGGTGATCTAATACATTTGTAGAAGGCTTCTTGGTAAATGCTTCACTTTTGGTACCAATCAAAGGGAAAATAGAGGCACAGCTGGTTCCCTCCCAATGAATTAATTCCAATTATCTGCCAGCATGACTGAGGCAGTAATTTAGTGCTAAAAATGCAATTCAACAGCAGCAGAGATTAAAGTGCCCAACCAAAGAATAAATGATGAATTATCATTAATTTGAGCTTTAACAAGACAATTTTTCTTTATTAGTAGGGGGGCTTTTTCTTGTCTTTATTCAAGAGTGTGGTCTTTCAGTTTAAGAGCATAATTTACCGATTTCACATTCATATTTTTAGATTCTTCCCTTCGACCCCTGTCCCTGCATTTAAATCACTGATCAGATTTGCTCTGTCTTCTTATGTTCAGAAATACTGTCGCTTGCACAAATTTGCTCCAAATTCCGCCCTTAGATAGACAAACGTGACAATGACAAATTGAAAGAGTAGACCAGTAAAAATTAGGCCATAAATGCTAACATCAATCCTGTTTAAAGGCAGCTCAGGTTTTCCTAGTATGAGTTGTTTAGGGCTGAAATGGCAGAGGAGAGGAAGGACGTTTTAAAACTGGATCCTTACAGCGGCAGCCTGGTCGGGTCTGGAAGAAACGGTGGAGGAGATATATATATATATATATATATATATATATATATATATATACACTCACCGGCCACTTTATTAGCTACACCATGCTAGTAACAGGTTGGACCCCTTTTGCCTTCAGAACTGCCTCAATTCTTCGTGGCATAGATTCAACAAGGTGCTGGAAGCATTCCTCAGAGAGTTTGGTCCATATTGACATGATGGCATCACACAGTTGGTGCAGATTTGTCGGCTGCACATCCATGATGCAAATCTCCCATTCCACCACATCCCAAAGATGCTCTATTGGATTGAGATCTGGTGACTGTGGAGGCCATTTGAGTACAGTGAACTCATTGTCATGTTCAAGAAACCAGTCTGAGATGATTCCAGCTTTACGACATGGCGCATTATCCTGCTGAAAGTAGCATCAGAAGTTGGGTACATTGTGGTCATAAAGGGATGGACATGGTCAGCAACAATACTCAGGTAGGCTGTGGCGTTGCAACGATGCTCAATTGGTACCAAGGGGCCCAAAGAGTGCCAAGAAAATATTCCCCACACCATTACACCACCACCACCAGCCTGAACCGTTGATACAAGGCAGGATGGATCCATGCTTTCATGTTGTTGACGCCAAATTCTGACCCTACCATCCGAATGTCGCAGCAGAAATCGAGACTCATCAGACCAGGCAACGTTTTTCCAATCTTCTATTGTCCAATTTCAATGAGCTTGTGCAAATTGTAGCCTCAGTTTCCTGTTCTTAGCTGAAAGGAGTGGCACCCGGCGTGGTCTTCTGCTGCTGTAGCCCATCTGCCTCAAAATTTGACGTACTGTGCGTTCAGAGATGCTCTTCTGCCTACCTTGGTTGTAACGGGTGGTTATTTGAGTCACTGTTGCCTTTCTATCAGCTCCAACCAGTCTGGCCATTCTCCTCTGACCTCTGGCATCAACAAGGCATTTCCGCCCACAGAACTGCCGCTCACTGGATATTTTTTCTTTTTCGGACCATTCTCTGTAAACCCTAGAGATGGTTGTGCGTGAAAATCCCAGTAGATCAGCAGTTTCTGAAATACTCAGACCAGCCCTTCTGGCACCAACAACCATGCCACGTTCAAAGTCACTCAAATCACCTTTCTTCCCCAAACTGATGCTCGGTTTGAACTGCAGGAGATTGTCTTGACCATGTCTACATGCCTAAATGCACTGAGTTGCTGCTGACAGGTGTACCTAATAAAGTGGCCGGTAAGTGTGTATATATATATATATATATATATATATATATATATATATATATATATATATATATATATATATATATATATATATATATATATATATATATATATATAATATAGTATTTTGAGTTAGTAGTAAAACACAATGTTAGATTTTTGTGTTTGCAATATTCAGCTCAGGAACAGCAACATAAATGAATTCTGACACATCTGTAGTCACCTCACATGCTGTAGATTCATTTTGATTCTAGGTTTAATACGAAACCTTTGTGGTTGTAGAGATATTCCATATTTATTATCATTTATAGCAGGAAAACTGAAAAATAGGCCTGGAGCTTCAGTATGTATATGATAATCAATAGAGGCATAACAAATGTTGCATATTTGTGATCTGATGTGTGTTTCTGCTCCTCTAATTGTGGTGCTACTGAGTATTTTTAGACGTGTCATTAGTCTCGTCCTCCTCTCAGAGGTCAGGTGGACCTGACAGGTCACGGCCTGTCATGATGTGGTCCTCCTGGACTCCGCTGCTCCCGTCCTGCAGAGACGCTGCCGGTATCAAGGAGATACATGATCATTTTTAGGCAGCAAGTGCACGTTTGCACACAAAGTGAGGCCTCTTCAGGACTGTTTGGCCTTATTGTGTCGGAACCACAAAACACGTCATTGTTCCGTGATGAAGTGCTGAACCTGCCTGGTTGATGACGTGTGAAATTAACTCCCAACAAGCCTCCAGTTGGAGAAACTCAGGCTCTCGGGCCATGAAACGGCCGAGTGAAGCACGGGAGGAAAATTTATCTTAATCAGTTTGTGTAAACAGTAATTACACCTTTCCATTGTTTGACCATTTGTATGGGTTTTTTTTTAAACATATTAGGCATAAATCAAACAGTGTTTCCTTGTTAATTTGAGGGATTAGGAATGGTGAGTGTGTAAACTGGAATTCATTTGTCATATTATTGTTTTTTTCTCCACAGTTCAGAGAAGCTGGATGCTCTCATATTACTCGATGCTTATGGATTATTTCTGATAGATTCTATCTGTCGGTATCTGCTCTCACACCACGACCAAATGTTACTACAGAGCTCTAATGGTTCCAAAGTGACGAGTCGGGGACTGAACGGATGCTCTTAGGCTTCTAGTAGCTTTGTCTCTACAATCAGCTGATGTGTTCTGTATAAAGATTCTGTTCAAATCCTTTTAGAGTGAGGTCTAGTTCAAGTCGGAGGAAGCGACTTTTTATTTCTTCTTCTCCTCTCTGACAGGAATAATGTCACTCTGATTTCCTTCATCTGCAGCTGCATGTGTCACTTTTTAGCAGGATTTGTGTTCTCCAGAGACCAGAATATGATGTTACGTTTAGGACTGCAGCTAATGATTGTTTTCATTATCGATTAATCAAATGTAAATAAATTAAAAATATAATTCAGAAAGAATTTCTTCTATCCCTAAGCTCATGTTGACTTTTTCATGTCTTGTTTTGTCAACAGTTTACTAAAATATTACCAATATATTCACGTTTGGAAAATACTACTAAAGTATTAACATTTGGAAGCTGGAATCAGAGAATTTGTGTTTTTCTTCCTAAAAAAATTATCAAAATAGTTGGCAATTCATTTCAAAGACACACAGGAGCCTCATCATCATCATTTTTCAGTTTGAACAACATTTTTGTATTATTTCCTGCATGTGATGCACAGATCTGTCATATCTAGGAGAATCTAGGATTCTCCACACTAAAATCTAGGATTTTGTCAAACTGAACAAAAAAAGTACAAAATCTTTTTGAGAGAAAAGTGAGTTTGCAACTGGGACACAACCTGAATACAGCAGAAGTGTTTGAAGTGGTTTGTTGAGATTAGATCTTCCTCTTCCTGAAGTTGCTGCTCTGACTTCCTGCAGAGCAAAAGTGTTGTTGCACTCCGACGACTCAGAGAGCACAGGATGAAGTCTAACCTACACACACACACACACACACACACACACACACACACACACACACACACACACACACACACACACACACACACACACACACACACACACACACACACACACACACACACATTCTACCATTTTGATACCACACTGTCACGCTTAATTCATTTTTGTTTGCAGCAGCTGCTGCAGCAAACGCAGTAAAACAAACAGCCATCAACCATGTGCTTCATGTCTTTTGTGATAAATCGTTTAAATATTCTACTAAACTCATTTTCTGCTGATGTGACATTGGTGCCGTTGGCAAAACAAACTGAGTTTCACAGCAAATCGGATGAAGTGCAGCAGCTGAGTTTAGGTGTGTTCAGCTTGTTGAGAGATTCAGGGACATTCACAGTGAGACCCAGCTCCAATTTAAAGGGCACCAAGTCTCTTTGCTGCTTAAAAGCCTTTTAATAAAAGCTGTTTTAGGAAGGAAACTGTGGCTGCCTTGATCTTCACAGTAAAGTCTTTCCAGGAGCGATGACAGGAGAAGACACAACCTCCTTTTAAAAGGTACAAAACAAGACAAACATGTCAGTCAGACTGTAAAATAGAACAGAAACAGAAGAACAAGTGAACTTTTACTGCATTTAATCTGATTCTATACTGGTTCCTTTATCAACTGTAAATTCCTAATCTGTATCGTGTATTTCTGTGTATTGCTTTACCTCATATCGTGATTGTTTATCTTATTGCTATTGTCTATGATTACTTTTGCCTGCAGGACTCATCTCAAGAATTTATTTGTACAGATGTAATTTTACACTTGAACTTGATACTTGAATTGCAGCCAGATTGGTAAACCGTGAAAGAATGCAACCAATTACACATGTTGTTTAATCATAACAAACCCTTGCTGTCACCTAGAGTCACGGATTTAAAATCCCCCGTTATCTCTTTTTAATAATGTGCTTTTCTTCTTGTTTTTGCAGAGTGATGTACTTGCAGAGTTCGACAGCATGAGGTTGGTTTTAGGTCAGTCTACTAGTGGGAAAGTTCCTTTGTGTCTACGTTAATAATTCACCTATACAAGTATAATCTTCTGACATCACAACTAATGTGTAGCCAATCATGGTCAAATATGCAGCTTAGGAAATTTTTATGAAACTATTCAGTTAAGTAGGCGACATTTTAAACTTCAAATATATGTACATGCTCTCCTTCTCAGCGTGGATGTGTGTGTGATTCATATCAAACAGAAATGCAAAAGTCTTTTTATATGTTGTATTTGTTTTATTTCAAAAGTCTTTGTATACAATGTCTTTACAGTAACAAACAAAAGATGTTTATGCAAAGCGTAAAAGTCTGTTTTGAGCAGTAATGGGAAAAATAAGTTTCCTCTCACAGAAGCCACTGTTGGGTTGAGAAAAAGGCAAAGAACCTTTTTTTTTTGCCGATAGCATCTTGCAAAATGTTCAACATAAGACTAAAAGAGCATAAAAGACTGCGACAAAATTGAAGACAGAAAGAACTTGTCTCAATCACAGCGTGTAGAGTCTCACAGTCAAATACTGAGCAGAAATGGCTGGATGCCACACAGGAAGGTGAAATTTGATCTCTTTCTTCTTCAGTTTCAGTAATCTGGTTAAACTGACTGCAGCAGTAGAGTTCATGAACTGAACAGCACCGTGTAGACTCATTAAGAGATTATGTAACAGCAGATAGAATGAAGTTAGAGTGTTAGAGAGATAGAGTGAAGTTGATCCCAGCAGGAACCACATGTCAAGTCTCAGACTGACTGACAGCCTGACAGACATCACCGAGGGAAAACAGCCCAGAGTTTGAGATTTGACTTTCTGGAAGTTAAGACCCGCCTCCGCAGGGGTTGGTGATTAGCTGTAACGGCAGCTCGTCATCTGGAACCACCAATTAAATCCATTGTTATGCTGCTCTAATGTTCCAAAGGTCAGATGCTGCCCTCATCCTGCACATGTGGACATTTCAACATTTATTTAACATTGAGTTCATTGCTGCCGCCTTGTTCAGCTTTGCAGACATGAATCGAGGATCGTCCGACACTGATATGTCTTCCTCAAACAAAAAAGAAGGTATTATTTCTAAATAACCCAAGACAGGCCAAGGTGGGGTTAATATCTGAACACTTCCAGGGGTTTCATGGATGATCCTGTGAAATCCTGTAGTTGTTTGTCAGAGCCTTGAATTGTGCTGTGTGGTCAGTTCCAGAGTTTTCTCTGCCGGTCTCATGGGGGGAGATCAGAGGTAAAATCTGGGGTCCTGATGACGGTCGTCCTGTGCTGTGCCTGCACGGCTGGGCTGACAACTGTGGTTCATTCAACGCCCTCATCCCCCTGCTGCCTAAAGGTAATCCAGAATTAACTCTGGATCAACAAGACTGTGATGTATTAGCCAACACCTTCCCTCCAACCACATTCAGTAAAAGCTATAAATGAGACAGGGTTTTGTTTCGTCAGGTTTTTTCTCTCTGTGTGTCCTTCCTCTCAGAGTTCAGATACGTGGCGGTGGACCTGGCGGGTCACGGCCTGTCCTCCCATCGTCCTCCTGGAGTCTTCTACACATTTCCTGCGTATGTGGCCGACGTCTACAGAGTCGTTAACGGTGTGTGAGTTCAAGAAGTTTCAGGACATTTTTTTTTTGCCGCAGCCATCAGTTTTACTTCAAATGTGTCATCAGGGCTGTGAAAAGTTAGATCAGCTGCTGAACAGTGATACAGATCAGCACAGCTAGATGTAATCACCTCCTGAAATAACTCCCACAGGTCTCCAGTGGAAAAAATTCTCCATCATCAGCCACAGTATGGGTGAGTCACACGCTCCGCAGACTGAGCGAAATATTGGTGATACACCTGATTATCGCAGGCTGACACTGTGCTGGGGACGTTTCACAAGTGCTACTACGAAACCTCGTTTAGGGATTTTTCTTTTATTGAAAAAAAGGGGGCTTTTTAAAAATTCAGGTGCTGATAGAGTAAATTTATTGTGTGGAGTGAGCAACCGATCATGTGACACTGGAACAATGTCTGATTGAATCAATGAATCAACAGTAAACTTGAGTTTGACAATAGATGGTTGGTTTTAGGTCAGTCTGCTTAAGAGGGGAAGTTCCTTTGTGTCTATAATTTACCTACACAACTAATTTGCAGCCAATCATGGTCAAGAAAGAATCTTACAAATCCTTAAGGGTTCAGATTTTTTTTTTTTAATTGGAAAAAAATAGGGCTTTTCAAAAATTCTGGTTCTGATTGATTACATTTCATATGTGGAGTGAACAGTACACACTAATGACTTGAAGTTATTTGTCAAGTGAAAGTTCAAAACATTATCTGGTCCCAGCTTCTCAAATATGAGTTTGTGATGAACATTTTTCACATTTTGTTCATATTTTTTTAAAATTATTTGACTAAACTACTTTGATAAATCAGTGATACTGCAAATAATCACTAGTTGCCTAACAATTAAAGCTTGAATTTGGGCTCAGGACAAAATGACTGATGATTGTTTGCTCTACAGGTGGTGACATTGCTGCGATGGTAAATAAGATTCCCCACAAACTACATATCCATCTATGTTGTATTTCCTCACTCGGCATCATGGTTGCATGTTGTGGTTTTCACAGTTCAGCGCGCTGTATCCTGAGATGGTGGACGCTCTCGTACTGCTGGACAATTTGGGATTTGCACCTACATATCCAGTACCTAAACCTATTTGTTATCACAATAATGCATATGACAAGCTGTTAAAGGAAATATTATATAATAGTAATAATATCTGAGTAAATGAGGAAAAGGATTCATCGATTATCTTCATTTTGGGTCAGAATGTTTAACTCTCTCGCTTTTTTCTTTCCCTGCAGACAAAAATAACCGAAGATGTGAGGAAAGGGATGGATGAGATGTTCCAGTTAGAAAAAAAGGCAGAGAAGAAGAAAAGAGTCTACACTTATGAGAAGGCAGTAGAGAGGTGTTACACCACTGCAGCTATGATATGTCTGTTTATCATAATAATCCCAGGGAAGATAAAATGCACCTATCTATAGCTGTTGGCTAAAGCGTTATATATTTTTTTTTTCAGGCTGTTGGCTGCAACCCCAACTCTCTCTGACGACTCTGTGAACATCCTTTTAGAGCGAGGGCTAGTTCAAGTTGAAAGAGGTACATTTTTATCTCCTCTTCTCCTTGTAATAAGTGCCTTGCTGGCAGCTGAACGTATTTCTCTTTAGCAGGATTTGTGTTCTCCAGAGACCTTCGAGTTAATTTTGTAAGTCACTTGTAACCTCCCACACCTTCCACCAACATCCAATTTCACCCTGTCATCTCTGGTAAAAGGTTTGCAGCCGTTACAGGACATGTGTTTCTGTTTTTTTGTGTTTTTGCTTTCAGAAAAACATAGCATGCCTCAGTTTGGAGCAGAGTCTGGAGATGCAGTCCAGAATACAAGCCTCTGTTCTCCTTATTCTGTAAGATGTTCACAACAATGAAATGCATGCTTGCATAATAATGTTATGCACCTTTTTTAAAAATTTTGAACGTGTTCACCCAAAATCACATCATCCTAAAAATGTTCAAATTGTCTGTTTTCATAGAGCAGACAAAGGCCTCTTTAAAGAATCCCCAGAATCCAACCATCAAAAGCTGAGAGACGTGCTTCTCCAAGGCTACCGTGACAGAAATGTGAGTTTTAACCTCGAGAGAGGAAAAAAAAATCAAAGTATTGTTGATGGAAAAATGTAGATATTTCACAATCAAAATTGTGAAATTAAAACACACACTACTCATCTATATAGTGTAAATGTAATAGTTCTCAAAAGCAATAATTCTACTGACAGGTTGAACAGATTTGACTCACTCTGCAAACACTGATAGTATTTTAACACATACACACACGCACTAGGCTGCACAGTGTTTAAAACGCTGTGCAGCCGTGTGTGTGTGTGTGTGTGTGTGTGATTCCTTAAATCTATTGTTGCAGAGAGATGCGCTGATACAAAAGCAGCATCACAGTACAAGCTCAGTGTTTCATTTTTATGGCCATGAAGCAGCACTGACCTACTGTACATGCTGGAAATTGTTCGAGTACATTTGAAGGGGAGAATAGAGGATTTGGATCAAATAAAATCTTCTAATTATAGCCTATTTTCTATTGAGAGTTTAAGAAGGACAACGTGTATTGACCGTATCACGAGAGAAAACCTTCAGTTACACTCCATTGATTGATCCATTGACTTAATTGAACTTAACGAAGGCAAAACATCTTCTGTGTTAATGAAAAGTGTGTTTTGTTTCTTTTTAACTTTGATTTAAATTCATCTTTTCATTTATTTCTCCTTGTGTTTCAGCACACAGTGATGATAGTACCAGGAGATCATCACGTCCATCTGAATAATCCTGAAGTTGTTGCTCCGTTTGTGTCTGACTTCCTGCAGACCAGCATGCTCCTACAGCTGCCAAAATAGATCTACCCAACACACACCACTCAGCACTATATATAGACAGTATAGGAAAAAAACTCTCATTCAATGTGTTTTCTTTATTTTCATGACTATTTACATAAAACATATTTTATATTCTAGTTTCTTCAAAATAACCACCCTTTGCTCTGATTGCTGCTTTGCACACTCTTGGCAGGTAGCCACACCATTTCACCTGGAATGGTTTTCACTTCATAGCTGAGCCTTATCAGGGTTAATTAGTGGAATTTCTTGCTTTATCAATCAGAGCAAAGGGTGGCTATTTAGAAGAAACTAGAATATAAAACATGTTTTCAGTTATTTCACCTTTTCATGATTGATATATATATATATATATATATATATATATATATATATATATATATATATATTACCATTTATAAGCTGTATATAATGTTACATTTATTTTCAATTCATATATGTATGTAAATAAAAAAGAAGCACAAATAAAACCAGAGATCCATAAAAAAGCATTCTAACATCTGGTCGGATTCAAATCAGTCTACAGAGGCTGTAAAACATCTGTATTGTTTTCATTCCTTTACGTGATTCATTCAGTCCTGAGGTCACATGTCATCATTTCTGTTGCCAGGTGTCATGACTCTTCATTTTGAGATGATCTCTTTTAATTCAGCAGCTTTTCACCCAGCGATTCCACAGCTTGAGCTAAAACCGTTGGCCATTAAAACGGACAACTTCTCATCATGTTAGACCGCCCTCTCTGCAATCAGTTTTTGTATTAGAGCAAGATAAAAAAAAGGAAACCCTAATTTGTCCGCTTTTACTCCATCAGAGTGACTCCATAAAACACCACAGCCACAGTCAGTCAGAGCAGATATGAGGGATGCTGCTCATACAAAAATGGCCCCCCTCTCCCTCTCAATGTCACATAAACTGTGTGATGGCCTCAGTGTTAAATGGAGTGGAATTGATTTTACGCAGCACGGCAGCGAGCACCCAGAGACATCTGAAGGGCTTCCCCCCCAACCCCCCACCCCCACCCCGCATCATCCCGTTCTCCCCTCTTACCCCCCAAAAAATGATTATAGTTATATAAGTTTCCCTCCCACTCTCTCCATCCTCTCAGCCATCAGCAGGGGTGTTGTCATGGCAACCCCCCACCCCTCCTTTTGAACGTCAGAGCCCCGGAGCTGGGAGGATGAAGCTGCATGCAGCTTCTGCCTCTCGTGCCTCTCAGAGAGCACCTGTGATTTTTTTTTCTCGCCGTCTCGCATGCAACAGAAGGAGCTGCAGGAGCCACGGAAGCTGGAAATAATCTGATGAGTGATCGGACTCGCGGCTGCTGTGCATCACCGAAATAGAGACGTGCTGGTCCGTCAGCGTCTGCAGGTAAGCACCATGCCTTTATTTACTACTGTGGGCTGTTTGTTTTTTTGTTTTTTGTTTTTTAAAGAGGGAGCATGCAACACCTGTGTGAGTGTGTGTTTGTGAGTGTGTGTGAGCATGTGTGTGTGATTGCAAATTAAAAATCTGATGAAAGTGAATGACCCGCTGGGAGCTGATTATGTGCCTGTAATGTAATGTGCCTGCATTTGTAACAAGGGACTGGGGAGGCTTTCTATGGAATGAGTGCAAATGAAGGGACACAGGGATGCTGCAGTTAATGTGTGATATCTAACCCGTAGAAGAACAGGTTTGTAAGGAGCACTTTTCTATTAAATCAGCACCACAGAGTAACTCTGCTCATCCACCCTCTTGTATCCCTCCCTCTCCTTGTCTTCCCTCCCTATCTCCTCTGTTTTTTTCCTCCTTCCCTTCTAGATCCCTTCATCCCTTCTCCCTGACAGCAGTTATGTCCTGGCTGTTCTTGGACTGGTTCGTCCCGCTCTACCTGCTGGTGTCGGTTCTGGTGCTGGCGGGCTTCGGAGCGTGCCTGTACTTCCTTGAGCCCGGGCTGCAGGATTCCCACAAGTGGAGCAGCAAAACAATCCGGCATCACCCGCTGGTGGCCAGCGTGAACTGCAGAGATGACGATAGCAATGCCCTGATATGATGGAGAGGGCGAGGCGGAGCGGGCGGCAGGCCATCTGGACAGGGGTGCCACCAGGACGCCGGCGGGATGGGAGACGACACCTTAACCACACGGAGAGAGGGAAACAGAAGAGGGGGATGAGAAAGATGGAGAGGGGGAGGGGGGATGATTCTCAGACAGCTCGGTCCTATCATTCCAACTCCTCTCTGATCTCTATATGCAAGAGATCAGAGAGGAGTGAAGCAGAGGACTGCCACTTTAAAGCATTTCTTTTTAAAAAATGAAGCCAAATGCACAAGGAGGAGAAAACTGCACGCAGGAGGAGGTTGTGAGGAGAGTAGAGGACGTGTTACCCTTTAGAAATGTGTTTATAAATCCATGCCATCTTATACTTGTGCCAACTTTTACATACGTTTTGTATTTGACAATCACTTTACATGTATCATGAAGTTTACTTATATTGTGCAACTAATTAGTGAAGAGAATGATGATGAATGCAAGGAATCTGCTGCCAGTGGGGAGGATCGGACCTCTCTCTCTCTCTCTCTCTCTCTCTCTCTGTTAGTCTCTCTCTCTCTCTCTCTCTCTCTCTTAGTCTCTCTCTCTCTCTGGTGAGGCTGGCAGCTGCTGGGAAGCTTATGGATTGTTCGTGCCACTGTGCCAAAATGATGTAGTAGTGACTTTAATGAAAAAAAACAATATGTAATGAATAAACACTATTGATTTATTCAAGGTGCCTGTAGATGGACCAAGATTACAGAAAACTGTATTTCTCAGTGTGTTTTTCTTTTCATTGTTTTTACTTGACAGCATGATGAGGACAACTGTGAGTGTGTAACAGCCCTCTTTTGATGATCATAAGCTTCCTTTGTTCATACAAAAATAAAATTTGTTTAATCCTCAATTCTCTGCATGTTATTATAAATTGTATATATGACAAAAGCAATGCTGAAGATGAAGTTGAAGGTGTTTATATTCTGATGAGGCTGCACAGACCACATTCAGATTTCATAGACTTGTGTCCGATAAACCAAACAAAGTGATAGTGGGAGTGAAACAGTGGAGCCTCAGTGTGGAGGAATGGAGAGAATGGCACTTCTGTGCCCACTACTTCCTACTTCTCTGTTCCCTGCCTTGCACACTTTGTCTCAATTACTCACTCAGTTTGTCAACAACAAAGACGGAGCTTCAAATACCAGGTTGGTGGTGTTTTTCATGTTGTTTTTTTAATTTTTAAAAAATGTAAATTTCATTAGATTGCAGTTGTGGAGAATAACTTTGCTGATTTACTGTATTTGGCAATTTTACACTAAAAGTGAATGCCTAAAATTATATATCGATTTTATAACAATTTCATGAATAGATTATTTAGCATTTCATAGTTTTTTAGTTTTGTGACTAGCATAATTTTTTTGTTTTTTTAATCAACTGTGTGTATCTATTGACTGTGGCGTGAGCTGCTGCAGCGGACAATCATCATTAAATCAAATGGAGCTTTTAAAATAAGTCACAGATTAAACTCATTATATGAAGCTCAGCTTGATCAGCCATAACAGTAAAATGAAACTTAGACAGGAATGCATTAGTTTTATCAATGCACAAGGAGTGCTTTAATGTTAAAGTGCATTTTGAGATACTTTTAAAGTGATACTTTGAATGCATTTATGTATTTTTTTTCAACTGGTATTGTGGCCACTTTTCATATTAATAATGTTTATTCATCACTTTTGTATCACTATCTGACCACCTCCTTCATTTCTCCTTTTCCATTTCATTACCAGGCTTTCTTTTCATCTCCTTCCTCCCAATTTATGCAAAACAGAATGAGTGTTTTTGACCGTCTGCCACCTTTAAACCCTCAAGTATCTGAATCCAGAGACAGATCTCCTCTCGCTCTCTCTTCGCCTGTCATCAAAAAGAAAGCAATTCAAATTCCATCATTTGATGAGAGGGGACTCACCTATGAAAAACACGATACAAAGCAGCCTGCCACTGACAGGTGAATTCAGCTGCAGCTCATATTCCAGCTCAGTATTATGTATTATTCACCAAATACTGTATTGAATTAACTTCGCTGTAATCTTTTTTTTATGATTTTTCTCCCTCGTTTAGCTCCAAATCCTTTCTTCCAATCTGTACCTCCATATCTGCCTCAGCCAAGCCCTCCAGTCAGCCCTTTTGGAGTAAATCTTGTCAGTATTTGCAGAGAAACCGTGCAGAACGAGCTTCAACCCTCCCAAGGACCAAACCCAAAACATACAGCTCACCAACTCTCTCTACAAAGCCCAGCATCGCCATTTACCCTGCTCCAAAGCCAAATTCCTCTCCCACTCCGAAACTGAAGCCAAGCGACTCTTTTCATCTCTCCGCCTCGCAGTTGAGTGATCCTTCTCCATTACAGCTCGAGCCAAGGGTTTCTCCAACTCTGATTGTCCCAACCCCCAGACTGAGTCCATCTCCAACATCCCTGTACCAGGGGAAAGGTTTGGACGGCCAAGCGGCCAAGCAGCCTTCTCCTGTCGCCAAAGAAAGACGTGCTAGACCAATTGCCATCTCTAATACTAAATGTGAGATTAAACAAAGTTCCTCAAGTGAAGCAAAGCATGACGTTCTTGACCAAGAAGCTTTACTGGACTTTACTCATCCTGAGCTGAGAAGAGCCGGTTCAACCTCAAGCAGAGAGTCTCGTCATCAGACTCATCCTCAGTCTCAGAGACCAGCAGACACCACTCTGAATTCCTGCTTACTTGGATTAAACAAAACAGGAAATATTGCAAAAGATAAACTGAAGCCTCCTTCTAGGAATGTTGACTTTACTGCAATCCCTAAACCAAAGTCAAACTTAAAACAGGAACAGGGAACAACAGGAACACAAATGTCTCTTGCAGAGTCTAAAGCGAGTAAGTCTCCTGATGTTGTTCAGAAAGAGACTTCTCACTCAATCCTTCAGAGGAAATCTACAGACCACCTTCAGTTTAGGAATTATACTGAAACTGCAAGGGTTGCCTCTAACCACCCGTCGTATGAACAAATGCCTTCTGAGAGAAGAGCGGCTGCACCAATGACACCAAAGACATCTTATTCCACAGCTGCCTCGCCCAGCGTGGAGGCCAGGAGAAGGCTTTTCGACTTGGGCAATGAAACAAGGGCGGATTCAGCCTTCACTAACCTCAGGAGGAATCCCAAAGAAGACGCTACGACCACAGGAAATTCACCTAAACTCTTTCAACAAAGCAATGCATCTCAAACCACCAAGTGCCCTCAGAAACACAGGTTCTGGTCGAAGGCTCAGGGTCAAACCCCCCAGACGGATGTACAGTGTAGAGTAAATCAGCCCGACTGTGTTTCAAAGGACCACGGCTGCCAGCCAGCAGACTTTGATCGGGGAATAGAAACTCCTCAGAGTGCAAACAGACTCAATAGATTTAAGACGTGTCTGGTGGCACCTCGGACACAGGAGGCCTCCCAATTTGCTCCTGTTGAACGAAACACGTCACAACCTGGAAATGCTGTAAAACACCCGTCGGATCACAAGCACTCTTCTGGGCAACATAAAAACCACAAAGAGGTGGATGTCAGTGACACGGATCTGAATAAATCAGATGTTTTAGCAGCACCTGACTGTCACTGGGCACCCATAAAGCTACTAGAATATCCCTCAGAAAAGTGCGGTGTAAGCTGGTCTGTGGGGCTCTGCACACTCAACACAAACAGTTTTGGCACCAGCTCAAAGGGAGTCTTTGACCCCCCATCCCAGCCACAGCACAGAGTTTACCAGAAACCAGAAGAGACAACAACAGCAGTCTCTCTCCCAGCAAACCAGCTGAATTGCTCCAAAGCAGACAGAGCATTTATCATGGAGGAACCAGAGGACCCCTATTACGTCACCATGTATTACCCAGGCTCAGTGTACGTGGGTGAGTACAGAGACATCAGAGTCAACCGGGAGTCTCTTAACTCTTGAATCTGTTTTGGAAAAAGGGTTCAACAGGTTTCTATCTCAGGGGGCGGGATCTGAGACGAGGGGGAGGTCAATAAGGACATGAGAGGGACTTAAGAAGTCGCTCCTTATCAGCAGCGTAACAGACATGCTGAGGAGAGATGTGACGACATTGGTTACAGCGTGTGTCAAAGTGAGTAGTGCTGAAAAGAAAAAAGCCAAAACACTCTCAGAAAAAACAAACCTGAGGAGAACATGCAGGAAGGAAAATACAAGCAGAGAACAACTCAGAGATAAAGTGTGAGTACTGTGCCACCGAGAGCTTCCTGTTTCTATTAGCAGATATAAAATACCACAGCAATACTTTCATATGCTGTATAATGTTCATTAAATTCAATTATCCCAGCAGATTCTACTGTGGTATCACAGGACAGAGATTAAAAAACATCCTATTGATCATCACAGATGCACTATTGAGGGCCGTAGTGATATTATTGTGCAGTGCATCCAGTGGATATTTACTTTCTTCCTTAGATTGGTTCAGTTTTAGAGGACTCATGAGGTACATCTTTCCAGGTCTTCTCTATATCCACATTAGATTCCATTTTGTCAGGTGATTCATTATTCAAGGTAGCTCTGACCTCTTTATGAAGGACAGAGAGTTATCACTGTCATCTGTGAGCCATGATTCATTATGGTGTTTCTATAGAAGTTGTAGAGATATTCCACATCCTTCTTCAGGTTTAAAGTAAACAAGCATGGGTGGATTTTAATATAAACGCTTCAATACGATGTTAGGATATGAGGGAAAAATCAATTGTTAGATTGGATTTGGTCGGCCAAATAATAAAAGTCCCATATCATTCACTTTATTTGAAATGTTGATACTTCTAACTTGATATTTTTGCAATTTAAAGTACAAAAATTGAACTCAATGTTGTTTTACATTGATCTCTCAAGTGCCTCTGGATCTCCAGAAAGCACAGGTCAGTTTTGGTTTGTCTCATAAGTATTCATGATTCATGATTGGCTGATTTTCACTTGAAATGGGTGTGGTGTTAGGGCAGGTCGTGTTGAGAACCTCTTCAGGCTGACGACGCTACTGCATGACACCACAAAGTTAAGGAAGCACAAACAAGCCATGAAACAGCAAGGTTCTATAATCAGGTTGTTTGCAATTTCTCCATTTTTCTGAGTGTTTGATGCATGGTACAGTTTTTATAGAACCACTAGACAAACAATGTGTCTACTTGAATGATATGGGGCCTTTACTAATAAAACACTAATCATATATTTTATGTTATGGAAATATTTTTTCTCAAAACATAATGAGTCATGAGTGTGTACCACTACAATTCTAGCTAGTTTACACAATTCAATATCACTCCGTGGCTGAGAAAAGCCTGGTGAGTCAGTCAGATAATTGCAGGAATTTACAAAACTGAATAAATATTACACAAACAAACACAAGTGCCTTGTTTATGTCCATGGAAAATATTTAGCTACTACATCTATACACTTCCCATGCATTTTCTAAGCTAGTTAGGGGAGCAAAAGGAGTACTTTATGTATTATGTATTGTGCAGAAGGTAACAAAGGCCCTACTCTATTCATTTTTTATTTTTATTATACAAACTATATAAATCGGAGTGTGTACTTTTCTGCCATACTCATAACCATCTTATTTACTCTATAACCATGATATATGGTCATTATATCTGAACAACACCCCTTAGCTGTGATGTAGTGACCATATTCACCACAGCCTGCTGCGAACTGTTGCTGACTAATAAACTGGTCTTGCAGTTACACTTTTTGGTGTTTCAGCACATTTCATCCAGAACAAACTAGATTAATTTCACCTCATTATAATGCACTTCCCTAAAATAGTCTGCATCACTCACAGAAGTCACTGTACCAAAAAAAAGTCCCTTGGAGGTAAAGTCCCACTGCGCATGCGCGCTGCATCTCCTCACTCCCTCTCCTCTGGTCGCCTTGGTAACGGCGAAGAGGGGGCTGGAAGCAGCGGAGAGGTACCCGGACAGGTCACGTGACCGCTCCCCGTCCGCTACCTCCGTGCTTTACGTTCGTCGCTTGTTTTCGGACACAAAGCGACAGTATCCGTCCGCAGAAAGGCCGTCCGCCGCTCCGCCGCCTGCAGGCCATCTAAACGGTGAGTGTGACTCAACAGCAGCCGGTTGAAGCTAGCGGCTAGCACCGAGCACCGTTAAATTCATTAGCAGCATGACTGGAGAGAGACAATGGGGGCGACAGGCTGGGATGGAGCTAACCTCCGAAACCTGATTAAATGTGTCCCGCTTCAATATGGAGACATATTGTGTCGTCCTCCATCTGCTCGATCACCATATGTTTCATTAGGAAGCAGCTTTCATGTCAGCACAGCATCATCTCTGATTTCTGAGATTAGCGGACAGGATTTAGCTCAAAATGACCGACGAAACACAAATATGGTGATCTGTGCGTGCGTGCGCGCGCGTGTGCGTACCAGGTATTCCTCGTGTTGTGGGGACATGTGTGTTTCTACATGTGGGAACTGGACCCTCCTTTTGGGGATTAAAAAGTCCCCATAATGTAAATTATTTTGTGGGCAGATGTGTTTTAAAGTTCAGGTAAATTAAGTGTTGTGGCCAGTGTTTGGGAAGGTTACTTTAGAAATGTAACTTCATAGTAATGTAAATTATTACATTTGATTACTTTTTTGTTACTAACAAATGCTAAAGTGGGCAAAAAAGCTGAAAAGTCCTAAAAGAAAAATGGCTGCCTGGGTGCAGCATGGCGCCATTGAGGTGATAAAATCTGGTAAAACCTGGATCAAATTCGATGGTGTTGCACTTTGCCTGCCTGTGTTGTCTGAAAATATGCCAGAAGTCATTCTTGCACAGTGAAAAGATGCAAAGCAACAGCATAAATGTTATATTCTACAAATAAGCTTTATACTGAGAAAGAAGGGCGGCACATGACGCAGGGGCTAGCGCTGTTGCCTCATAGCAGGAGGGTCACAGGTTCAAGACCTCCTGGGTCTGGGACCTTTCTGTGTGGAGTTTGCATGTTCTCTGCTCCAGACAGTCCAAAAACATGCTGAGGTTAATTGGAGACTCTAAATTGCCCATAGGTGTGAGTGTGTGAGTGATTGGCTGGCGACCATCTGGGGTGTATCCCTGCCTCTGGCCCGTAATGTGCTGGGATTGGCTCCAGCAGACCCCTGCGACCCTAATGAGGAATAAGCAGGTATAGAAGATGAATAAATGACTAACAAAGAATATATTTGGATGGACATATTTTTCTTTGTGACTTTGTACAATTGTATGTAGATGGTAATTCAATTATGAAATGGCATCTACAGGAAATGACTGTAAATCATAAATAAATAAATGGTAATGTCCTCTGAAATAATGGAAACACAACTGTGTGTGTGTGTGTGTGTGTGTGTGTGTGTGTGTGTGTGTGTGTGTGTGTGTGTATGCGTCACTGACTGCTGTGAATCAAAGTGACAGCCTGGGCCTCACTGACCTGTGTGATGTGTATCTGTGGCTGCAGACTCTCAGTAGCCGGCTGCCTCTTGCATTCTTGCGTTCGCCTGCAGGGAATCTTACTATAACTGTTGCCTGTTTCTATTACCATCTGCCTGCACTGCATGCTTCCATTAAAGGGTTGATACACCCAAACTGCAGAGAAAACACATGTTTTCATATTTATCGTCATTTATTTTCTGTCCATCAGCTAATTGATTAATCGACTAATCATCCAGATATTCAGAGCAATACATTTGGAGTTAAAAAGAAGAATGTCTGTTCATTCTCTCAGACAAGCAGTACATCAATGACACTACGGCTACGTTCACATTGCAGGACACAGTGATCAAATCACATGTGACTTGTGTGTTTTTTTCTTTTTAATAACAGTGTGAACAGCACAAGTCGCACAGAATTCTCATTCAAGCCACTTTCACATGTGGTTCTAAATCAAATACAAATCTGATATTTTGGAATATGAAATGTGAATTGTATCATAATTCATGCAACTTTTATGTCGCTCTAGATCAACATTTATTACAATTCTGCACAAAAAATGGGAACAGCTCAAATATATCGTTCGCATTTCTCTACTGCAATGTCTTACTACCTTTCATCTGGACGCAAATACCTGCACTAAGCTCATATCAGCCAATAAATCAACTCAGACACTTCACCAGACTACACTGAGGACCAATATGATACCACCCATAAAAAATAAGGCACTCTCATGCACTAGTAGTTGCTGCGGTTGAATGTAAGTCATTGTGGAAACAAAAATTTTATGAGGTTATTGACAATGAAACTACATTTAATGTGGATCCGTCAGATGTGGCCAGTACCCATTTGGCAGTCTCATCTCCATTATATTCATAAAACTCAGCAGCAACATCTCTGCTCCACTAATGTACGAACAGACAAAACTCATCTCACAGGAGATGTGACGAGATATCACACAGAGAGTTTAGAAATGACTTTTATTATAATTACTTTTCTTTATGATGGTGATGGTTACAATGGAAATGCCTGATATACACTACTGTTCAAAAGTTTAAGGGTCACCCAGACAATATAGTGTTTTCCATGAAAAGTCATACTTTTATTTACCACCATGAGTTGTAAAATGAATAGAAAATATAGTCGAGATATTGACAAGGTTAGAAATAATGATTTGTATTTGAAATCATATTTTTTTCCTCCAAATGTTGTGTTTGTCAAAGGAAGGTCAGTTTTATAGCTTCTCTAACCAGCTAAACTGTTTTCAGCTGTTTTCAAGAGTTTTCTAATCATCCATTAACCTTCTGATCTAATAAGAAAACACATTGTACCATTAGAACAGGGGACACGTGTCGCAGGGGTTAGCGCTGTTGCCTCACAGCAAGAAGGTTGCAGGTTCAAGACCTCCTTGGTCCTGGGTCTGTGTGGGTTTTCACCAGGTACTCCGGCTTCCTCCCACAGTCCAAAAACATGCTGATGTTAATTGGCGACTCTAAATTGCCCGTAGTGCCCGAGTGTGTGCCCCACGATTGGCTGGCGACCATCTCTCGCCGTAACGAGCTGGGATAGGCTCCAGCAGACCCCTGCGACCCTAATGAGGAATAAGCAGGTATAGAAAATGACTGACTGACCATTAGAACACTGCAGTGATAGTTGCTGGAACTGGGCCTCTATACACCTGTGTAGATATTGCACCAAAAAACAGACATTTGCAGTGAGAATAGTCATTTACCACCTCAGCAATGTATAGAGTGTATTTATGATTAGTTTAAAGTTATCTTCATTGAAAAAAACAGTGTTTTTCTTTAAAAAATACAGAAATTTCTAAGTGACCCCAAACTTTTGAATGGTTTGAATGGTTGTGAATCAGGAAGTGTGTTGTGTTCTGGTTCTGGTTGAACTGACCTTTAACCTCACTGCAACATTCCTTCACTGTTTCTAGATCCCTCAGCTGCTCTACTGGCCTATTTCTTAATGCCGAGGGACCATATTTGCTGATGAGGGAGTATATTTTTATCCTCGTCTCTCTCTCTCCTCCGTAGACATGTCAGACATAGTTCCTCCAGAAGTGAGACCCAAACCGGCCGTCCCTGCCAAGCCGCCGAATGTGGGGGCTCCTTCCCCCTCCAGCCACTTCCCGCCCCAGGGGCCGGGTATCGGAGGAGGCGGTGTCTCGGCACCGCCTCCAAGCTGCATCCCGGTCCCCATTGGGAGTCACGGCCCCTCGGTCCACAGCTCGGTCCATGGAGGGGGTCACTCTGCAGCTCCCCACGCTGGTGGTCTGGCTCACAGCGGCCCCCAGAACACCGGAGGTGGGTCCACTCTGCTCGGGTACATCGGCATCGATACCATCATCGAGCAGATGAGGAAGAAGACGATGAAGACTGGTTTCGACTTTAATATCATGGTAGTAGGTATGTCACTGAAACCTGTGAATTAGGTGGAAAAGGAGTTTTACACACGACAAAACCTGGAAAATACACTGAAAAAGAAAATAATCAACAACTTATTGAATTGTTATAATTGGTAACACCTAAATGAATTAAGTTAATTGAAATTAAATTAATGAGTTGGAGTTACTGAACTGAATGAACTCAAATTAAATGAATAAGTTGAAGTTAATCCAATTTAAGAATTGAATTTCAATGAACTTAAATCATTTATTACTGATTTCAACTATTTTCTTTTTTCAATGAATCATCATGTCTATTACTATATTGTTTCTGCCTTTCCCTGTGTTTTGTTCTCTGTGAAAAGTTCTTCTCATTTTCTATCTCTTTACGTTTTATTGAGTTTATTCATGTAAACCCTCTTCTCTCAGGTCACAGTGGTCTTGGGAAGTCGACTCTGGTCAACACCTTGTTCAAGTCCCAGGTGAGCAGGAAGAGCGCTGGGTGGTCCCGCGATGACAAAATCCCAAAAACCGTGGAGATCAAAGCAGTGTCTCATGGTGAGTAGAGAGAGCTGCAGAAAAAAGATCTTGGATTGTGTCCTTAAAACATCAGCGGGAGCTGCCAGATGAGTCTACTGTTCATTTACAACTAAAATACAAACTAAACAACTGTGGTTATGGTGTTTGTCTTCTGAGAATTTGTACTAAGCATCCATTTTCTTACTCTGGAGTTATGGAGCACAGCAACTTATGTTGTAGTTCAGTAATAAACAGCATGACCTTATATCTACTCCTTTATAAATATAAAATTTAATTTCATGACAAATTGTATTTAGTCATCAGCCACGACCAAGATTGTTCTTGGACTTCCTGTTAGATGTCTTAAATCACAAAATTGTTAGTAACGACCCTGAACTCTGGGGATTTTCTAAATAAAGAGTGAGATGATATTTGCTCACACACATAATGACAGACCTTTTTGTTTCATACAACCTCCAAAATCTTTGGAGGTTCATCTGATTGTTTCTGTTGTATTTTTCTTATGAGATATCTCAACTAAAACACAACCTTTACAGTTAAAAAAGTCTTTTACCTCCATTCTACTAATATGAGTCTAGTTTCACAATTCAGGGAGAGACTAGTCTATAGTTTCAGGCTTTCCTCTTTGTCTGTAGCTTACTAAAGTCTAGATAATTGCATAAGATGATATAATGAGCGGAGACGCTGCAGCGATCTGCTGGAATAAACGGAACCGGGCAACACAGTCCAATCAGCCTTGATTTTGGTTTGTCAGGATTCTAAAAATAGCTGAAATGTGTAGCAAATCATTTGTGTCTGACACAAACGTGTGCTGTTCAGTGTTAGCATCAATGAGTCACTGTGGCAGACAGCGACGCGTGTTGTTTTTAAACCTGTTACCTTAAGGCTGTAACGTGCAGCGTACTCATTGTGTTATCTATGACTGGTAAAGCTGCTGCACCACACTTTAGGATACAACATTATTCATGATTTTCCAGCAGCAGGGAAATGTCGTATTCGGTCGCTTCATTTTACATGATCATAACACACGTTGCCTGAGGTCGACGGTGACCTGACATTTTTCTGATCTTGCCAGCAGCGTCAGAGAAGAGCCGCACTGCAGCAATGCTGTGGTGTCACATGCAGATGTTGAAAATCTCCAGTGAAAGCATTTATACTTTGTGTCCTGCGTTTCTAATTTCAATGCTGGTTTTTCTGATTATATTAAACACAGACATTTGTTAAACTAGTGCCGTACCAGTTTAGCCCTTGGAAATGCTGGTTGCAGGATCAGGCTGACTGCTTTGCCCCTGGCTGTTTCCAGCGTTCTCGAGAACCACTTGACTTCACACTCGATGCTCTTCCTTTGGTCGTCAGCAAGGACAATCACACGTCCAGAAAGAGTTTCCTTCCTTTACAGTAAGATGAGGCGGCTACAGCGCCACCTATTGGACAAAATATGTCATGGTCATTCATATCCAACATCGTGTCGACCTCAAACGTGGTCACAATATCCCAAAGCTTTCAGGAGATATCGCCTCGCTAACACCAGACCTCGTCTCAATGTAGAATGATATTTGGTCTGAGAACCATCTGTTCAATTGTTTGTATTTGAGGCCTAGTTGGACGTACAAATGTCTGTCTAATGCATTCATACATAGTTTATATTCATAGTTTGGTGTGTAAAAGATGCTCATTTTTCAAAATAAACTTGCAGTCTAAATTACTTTCTTCTTTTACTTTTTTCTAAATTACTTTAAATTTCTAAGACTGGATTAAAAGGTAAATTACTGCCTGCTGTCATGTTGGACCCATAATTAAAGCTGCTTCTGTGTTTCGTCATCGTCTTGCTGCTCCCTCCCCCTCTTTTGTGATTTTCTCCCTCGCTGAGGAGAAAAATTGGGTCCTTGGTGTCCAGACTAAATTGCAGAGCAAAGTGAATTTGTGTGCAATGAGGGATGAGTGTACCCAGGCTACGTGTCCACGGCTTTCAAGCAAACTTTGAAAAACCACATAGAATGTAAAAAATACAAAAGGGGTAACTTTGTCCAGCTTAGTACTGAGATGTCCTTTCCCACATTTTGAGATGATTGCTCCAAATTTGCAGGAGTGACAAAAAAAAGGATTTGGACAAAATTCAAAATGGCATATGGGCATGCCTCATATGAATAGATTTGTCTGGACCAGGTGGCAACCTGCAGGGCTGAAAAAAAGGAGGCAAGGCGGGAGTGCCAAAACCTGCATTTCCTGAAATGGCCACTTGAGGCAGGTTCCAGTCAAGCCTCAGATGGGTTTCTGTCCAGCGTCACCACAGAGACAAGCCTGGTGCAGAAAGCTGCAGCCTTTCTAGCATCATCAGACCAGAGTCCATGCAGAGACAAGGAGTTGGAGGGTAAACTGCACCAATCAGCAAAAAAGGGATGGGAATTGTCCAATATTCTGAGCGGATCTAATGCCTTCATTAAAAAAAGAAGAATATTATGGATCCAGACCGTCAAAGGGAGGATTGGTATCCTGTAACATGCAAAGTAACTATTATTATAACTCTCAGATAAATGCATCCAAGTAAAAAGTTAAATATTTCATGAAATTTTGAGGTGAGGAAGCATTTGGTTTCAAATGTTACAGGCCCAAACATGAAGATTGTTTTTTTTTGTTTTTATTTTTGCTATAGTGCCACCATCTGGACAAACACCATATTCACTCAAATTCAGATCCCCGACATGCACCCACTTAGTGTGAAGTTAATCCTTTTCGATATGTGAATGATAATCAGACAGATGAAATCTCCTTGATTTAGAGTGATATAATTAACATTTAGTTGCATTATATTTACGCTTTACGAAGCAACGGATATAATTTATTTTGTTAATTTATGTATGTATGTGTGTGTTTTTCTTACAGTGATTGAAGAGGGTGGTGTGAAGATGAAGCTGACAGTCGTAGACACTCCCGGCTTTGGAGACCAAATCAATAACGACAACTGGTGGGTTCTCCGACTCCTTGATCAATGAAGCCTCACGAATATCAGCATTGTGTTATTTTACATTTACTTGTCCCAAACGAAATTGTACAAAATCTTCTTTTTAATTTCAAAAAATTACATACATACATTATTAATATACTAACTTTTTCATTCGTGAGCTCTTCTTGCTCTTTTTTTCTTTTGGCTAACTCTTTCGTATCTACAGCTGGGAGCCCATTTCCAAGTACATCAACGAGCAGTATGAGAAGTTCCTAAAGGAGGAGGTCAACATCACCAGAAAGAAGCGCATCCCTGACACCAGGGTTCACTGCTGCCTCTACTTCATCTCCCCAACTGGACACTCGTGAGCTCAACTTTGTCATCTGACCCTAATCTTTAGTAATCTGTTGGAATTGAAGCTGTGAGAAAACAGCATATACTGTGTACTCATGGATCGCAAAGTGTTTGTGCTCCAAAAAATGTTATTTTCAGATTAACAAAGCCTTAAATTAAGTCTGCAGCACCATATTGCCAGCAAGACGTGTCTCTCTTCTAAACACCTCACAGTTAGCTCCAGCTGACAACTGTGAAATTGCTCTTTAATGGATAAATGAATACAGTCGTTTGTGCATTACAGCCAGTGCGTCCCATCCTTCTTAGCCAGAGTAATTGTGACCGACAGTATGTTTTGTGCACAGGCAAACAAGAACTGAAAAATAACATTTGTCCAATAATAAGCCTGCTTATCAAATCTATTCAAAGTGACGACCTTTTTACAATTATAAAAGCCCAGGGAAGGTAATGGGACATGGGACGAATAAAATCTGGGTTAACTCCCTGTGTTATTTGTTATCCTGATCGCTCCATTCACTTGAATGAGCTTATAAGCCTTCTGGGGTGATCACAGCTCATTATTCATCTGTCTTTTCTGCTCCCCCTGCTCCACCTGCCTCTCACAGTCTTCGGCAGCTAGACGTTGAGTTCATGAAGCGCCTGAGTCACTCGGTCAACATTATCCCAATAATCGCAAAAGCAGACACGATGACTATTGAGGAAAGACAGGAGTTCAAACAGCGGGTGAGCGGTTTTCCGATTGTCTCACACTGTCGTTCCAGCGTGGCAGAGCTTTATCATGAGTCCGTTCCGTTTTTCTGGCTTCGGTTTGTTCTGTAGGTGAGGAAGGAGCTGGAGATGAGTGGGATTGAGTTTTACCCACAAAAAGAGTTTGATGACGACATGGAAGACAAGAGTGACAATGACAAGATCAGAGTGAGTGATTTTGTTCTTTCTTTGGCAGCCATTTGTCTCATAATTTTCTTTTATTTCCCGCCCCTCCTTTCTACCCAACGTGACACATTAAACCAAAAAAAAGACTAAATGTTATCCTTTTACTCTCCACACATGTTGCCTCCTCATAGCAGAATGTCAGGGCACTGGAACATGCTGTGTACTTGTTCCATCTCATAAACCTTGTCGAAATGTCTCTGTCCATAGGAGGCGATGCCCTTTGCCGTGGTGGGCAGCGACAAAGAATACCAAGTGAATGGAAAACGGGTTTTGGGGAGGAAAACAGCGTGGGGCGTTGTAGAAGGTGGGTGATACGGCCTTTCTTTTTAAGTAACATTTACAGAGATGATATTGAAGGACTTAAAAGATGTGACATTAGATTTTCTGCATATTTCTTTTTGCTGCAGTTGAGAATTCCAACCATTGTGAGTTTGCCCAGCTGAGAGATTTCCTGATCAGGTAAGATAGTTTTTTAAAACAGCGTGGTAAAAACGTAAAGCAACACTGAACAGCATTGGCCAAGGATTCTGAAACTGTCTCTGGGTCATAGTATTTTGACCGATTTTAATCTTTCTTTCACTCATAGTAACTATGCAGCCATATATTTCCCTCAGGAGCTGGTTAAAACCAAAACAGAGCTAACAGGGGAGTGAATGTTGGACTTAAATTCCCAGGTGGCCAGAAAAATGACCTAAAATGAGGATTAATGTTGCTTTGTGTCTGTTTTATGTCTAAATAGAACACATTCACCACATCAACATGTTGTTCTTGTTTGTGGCTAGTCCCTCTGACTCCAAAGGGCCAAAACTGTTTTATTCATCATGAATCAAGGTTCAAATGTCTTAATTTCACTGATGAAAGCTGATTATTGAAACACGTCCATTTCATATCCTACTTTCACTTGTAATAAATGCAAAATAGAAAGATCATTAAGCTGATTTAAGTAAAACTCAATAATAAAAGTGATAACTTCTTGTTTTAAATAAATGTGAAGTGACCCTCTCTATGTCTCTATATTTCTTTTTCTCAGGTCTCATCTACAGGATCTGAAGGAGGTCACTCATAACATTCACTATGAAACCTATCGTGCCAAGAGACTGAACGAGAATGGAGGTCTGCACCCCATATCTTCCAATGACACCCAAGAGAGCAATCTGTAATCAGTCAATTAAGGGAATCATCAAAATGAGAGCAAAAACAGTGCAATGCAGCTGATAGATAAATCTACAGTATATTATCATCGTTATCATTATCACCACGGCATCGCTGCATGCTTGGAAAACATTTAAATCTGTGTAAATCGGTGTCATGTAGCCATGTCGTGTTTCCGATTCCAAACTAACTCCACCTGTCATTTTCTTCACTTTCTTCCCCAACATCATCCCCACAAACAGATATCAAGCTCTTCTCATTCCATTCCTATGAAAATTTGGATAACAGGAAGGTTCCATCCACAGACTTTAGTGCCAATATTGTCATTTTGTCCACTGCCAAAGCCTTGCCATTGTACAAGTGTAGGAAACGCCAAAATTATGTGTAAAAGAGACGTCAGTGAATGAATTTCTTTTAGTATTGTCTAGCAAATGTTGTCTGGATTCAGATGATTTGCTGAGGTTTAAATTATAATTCCTGTATAGAAGTGATACACAAGGCAGCTCTGCAGTTGACTCTATATAAATTCCTTTTTTTTTTCAAATTCTCAGCAGCAGCTGTTTATTAGAAGAACGAATCCCTGTAGCTTTGTTGTCTCGAGAGCTTAACTAACATTACAAGCTGTGCAGTCTTCTTTTATAACCACCGAGAAACTAATGAAATGTCTCTAATGTTCCCTCGCCATGTTTAATCTCATGATTTTAAAATAGTTGGTGTGCACAGACCTGCATATACTAAGATGAGAGACAGATGCAGCATCAGTCACATATGAAATTCAATTCTGTGGGCGTCAGCGTGAGTGTTATTAAAGAGTCCACAGAGTGCATGACTGTGCATACTGCAGATTGCGTGATTCCATGCTTCACCATAACAGCACAAACACCGACTGAACAGCTCGGGCTGGGAGACGGTACGGCTTAGCTTTGTTAGAGCGCTGGGAACAAAGCAAACAACTATGGTTCAGTGCATTTGTGTTTGTGACGATTGGCATTGGCTGACTCTGCTCTAGAATGACAGTGAAGGATAATTATAGAACATATCGTTAAACATATTTCCATGAAGTCAGGTTTACTACACATTTTCTTTTATAAAAGGATAATTCCATACACAATTGCTTAACTTGAGCAATTCACCCAATCTGTCTTTAAAACCCACTATTCTCTACTCACAGTTTTTGTATTTGTTATGCTTGAAAGTTTCATTGTGTGATTCACTCATTTAACCAAATGGCCATTCACAAAAAGCATATTTTATGGCACTAAAAACACCTGATGCACAGGTGCAATCAGTATAGACTGATATACCTGATGATGAACAAAAAATCAATCTTGTGGCCTGCAAAGTATTTGTGAACATTGCAGGATGATGACAACCAGTATTTGTTTTAAAATTTGACCTACTCCTCTTCACCACTTGGTGGCAGCACTCTGTTGGTAATGGCAGTGACTCGATAGTACATGAAACGTGGACTCCAAATTTGTGTCATTCAGATGTTCAAAATGCTGAGATTTTGAAGCTGTTTTTTATATCTGCCCAATCCACTCTTATTTCCTGATAAAGTTTACAGAGATAATTACTCAAACTCTTGAGATCAAATTTACAGGAAGCTTTAATAACATTAATATTTCCAATATTCCAAATCAGTGATCAGCTTTCGATATGTACTAAGTTTTCTTCAGAATCTAAATATTTATACTGTTCTGCCGTGTACTGTTTGCAGTACAGCACACATTTGCCAAAAACAAGTAATATCTCCAATTCTCTATCTTATTTTATTTTTTAATCGAATCATCACTTTATACAAGCATACACATTTGTGTGATTTTGATATGAAATGTGATGTCTGCATCAAAATAATAGTTGTCTGTGATTTAGTGCAGTCGGAGATTTTCAAACAGAAATTTTAAACAGTGAAACCTGTTTCTACTCTATATGTGTGCATGCTTGTATCCATATTGCCTGTTTACTTACAGCCAATCAGGTCACACATCACATCACTGCACCTTTACATGAACTCATCAACTATTTCTGAATTTGTGATTGCATACTTTGACCACTACATCATGAGGTAAAGTGCTGTTGTCTAAATTCCTGTAATTAAACAGCCGGCCAATGATACACTGATCACTCATCCATTTGAATCCGGTGAACTTCACAATGTAAATTTATTTAATAACCACTTTTCTCAAAATTGCTGTGGTACATTGAGGTATAATTTCCAGTGTTATATTGAGTTATTTATACATTAATGTCTTATTTATTGTAATTTATTGTCTTTATTTAATAAAAGTACATTTTCATGTTTTTTGGAAGTTGTTTTTATGAATTTCCAAACAATGATTTTATGTTTTATTATATATTTATATTATTCTGAAATATTTGATTTTTTTCATTATTAGCATTAGTAGCTGTATTGTTATAGAGCACCTTATCTGAGACAAATAAAGTGTTATGGATTGTAATTAGTTTCTAGTGTAGTAATTTAAATTACTTTCCGAAGTATAAAATATTCAGTATATTTAAGACTGTCTTGCATGTATTATGTATCATGAATATGAAAAGGATGGGTTGAGTGAATTTTTGTGTTAATATAGGAACCCAGAGCCAGGCCTGGGTTCTTCTGAATACAGATCATCTTCTGTTCTCCAGGGGTTACAAGGGGTTGTTTAAATGAGACCACAAGAATGGTGAAAGTGAAAAATTGAAACCAGGCACCACTTTGGTGAACACACTGTGATATACGAAAGGCTAATTGGCTCTCAGCAGGACAACTGAAGTAGTGCAAGGACACGAGGTTCAGACAGAATCAAGTTTTTAATGTTATTCATGGGAATTAACGAAAAACCTATTTCTAAAAGTGATTATCTTCATAGAGGTCCAACATCCTGTGAGAATGGCTTTTTAACCATTCCTACAGGTAAATGTCTTCTTCGCAAAAAAATAAACAATTCTCTGCCTTACTGTCACTCCAGTCAAACAATGGTCCTTCTGGCTTGTTCTTGCCCCTCCTGTTCCAAACAACATTTCCACTCAAAAAAAAAATCTGTCATAGGTGCACCCTTGATCCTGGCTTCCCCCAACCTCCATTATCCCAATGCTTTTATTTTTAGCCCTTAAAAAGCCCAGCTCATCAGGCAATAATCAGTCTCAGGAGTAGGAGTGTTGTGAGTTGAGAGGTGGTGTTCCCAGCTCCACTAGCAGATAAAAAAATTATCTCACCTGCTTCTTGGTGATGGGCTGTGGCCAGTTCTGTATGGCCTGCAGCTTGGTTTCCTGGCGTTTGACCAACCCCTAGCCAACAGTGTACCCCTGATAGCTTAGCCTATCTGGTTTCGGAACCTGTACAATGAGACTTGTCCAGGCACTTTTGGACTCTTTGATTACTCCCACTTCCAGCATCTTCCTTATATCCTTCTAAATAGACACTTTACAAGTCTCCAGCACGCAGTAAGGATGGTGGTTTACCATTCAACAAGGCATGCTGAGGATCTTGTGTTGGACCACCACTGTTTACCTGGGGAGGGATGAAAAGACATCTTGGTTACAAACCACCATGTCCAGAGTCATCTGCTGTTTATGTGGGGATAGGCTTGGACCCACCTGAACCTCTTCTTTTGTGGGTTTCTTGGACTCTGTGGGGAGTAGACAACTGAACAGCACCTCCCGGGCATGCCACTTTTTTAAAGAGGTTATCATGATAAATTTTCCCAGGATTCCTTTTATCAGATTGCCTCACCTTTCAATTTAATTCCCCCACATGTTCAATGACCTCCTACAGCCCTTGCCAGGTTGCCAGGAATATGCACTCAGTCAGCACCAGGACCAAGACTCTGTCCCCTGAACTTAAACTCTCTGGGTTGAGCAGGTCAGTTGTAGGAGGGCTTGCTGTTACCATTGAGTGATCTCCATGTTTCGTTCAATTTCGTCTTCTCCCACTTCATCCGTACTCGGGTCGTGGGGGCAGCAGCTTCAGCAGGGAAGCCCAGACTTCCCTCTCATCCAGCTTTTTCGTGTCCAGGAGGCATCCTCACTAGATGCCTGAGCCACCTCAACTGGCTCCTCTCGATGTGGAAGAGCAGTGGTTCTACTCTGAGCTCCTCACGGATGACTGAGCTTCTCACCCTATCTCTAAGGGAGAGCCCAGCCACCCTGCGAAGGAAACTCATTTCGGCTGCTTGTATTCGCAATCTCGTTCTTTCGGTCACTACCCAAACTTGTGACCATAGATGAGGGTAGGAACATAGATCGACTGGTAAATCGAGAGCTTCGCCTTTTGGCTCAGCTTCTTCTTCACCACGACGGACCGATGCAGGGCCCGCATCACTGCAGACTCTGCACCGATCCGCCGGTCAATCTCCCACTCCATCCTCCCCTCACTCATGAACAAGACCCAGAGATACTTGAACTCCTCCACTTGAGGCAAGATCTCATCCCTGCCCCGGAGTCAACAACCATGGCCTCAGATTTGGAGGTGCTGATCTTCATCCCAGCCGCTTCACACTCAGCTGCGAACCGCCCCAGCGAGAGCTGAAGGTCACGGTCCGATGAAGCCAACAGGACCGCAAATAGCAGCGATCCAACCCTGAGGCCACCAAACCACAGCCCCTCAATGCCCTGGCTGCACCTAGAAATTCTGTCCATAAAAGTTATGTACAGAAGGGCAGCCCTGACTGAGTCCAACCCCCACTGGAAACAAGTCTGACTTATTACCGGCAATGCGGACCAAGCTGGCACTGAGCATACAGGGACCGGATAGCCCGTGTCAATGGGTCCGGAACCCCATACTCCCGGAGCACCCCCCCACAGGACTCCCCAAGGGACACGGTTGAATGCCTTCTCCAAGTCCACAAAGCACATGTAGACTGGTTGGGCAAACTCCCATGCACCCTCCAGGACCCTGATAAGGGTATAGAACTGGTCCACAGTTCCACAACCAGGACAAAAAGCAAACTGCTCCTCCTGAATCCGAGGTTCAACTATCTTACGGACCCTCCTCTCCAGTAACCCCGAATATACCTTCCCAGGCCCTCTATAGTTGGAGCAAACCCTCTGGTCCCCCTTTTTAAAGAGGGGAACCACCACCCCGGTCTGCCAATCCAGAGGCACTGCCCCCGATGTCCACGCGATGTTGCAGAGATGTGTCAACCAAGACAGAACTCCGGGTGAATCTCCCGGCGTCCCCACTGAGCACAGTGTCAACAGTGTGCCGCCTCCCCCTTCTGAGTCTCCGATGGTGATCCAGAACTTCCTCGAAGCCATTCGAAAGTCTTTCTCTATGGCCTCTCCAAACTCCTCCCATGCCCAGGTTTTTGCCTCAGCAACTGCCAAGGCCATGTTCTGCTTAGATACCCATCAGGAGACCCACAGTAGGAATCCTTCTTCAGCTTGACGGCATCCCTTACTGCTGGTGTCCACCAGCGGGTTCGGGGACTGCCACCACAACAGGCATCCAGACGTTCCCAGCAAACCCTCACAGAACGTTCGGGTCTGCCAGGTCTGACCAGTCTCTTCCCCCACCATCGGAGCCAACTCACTACCAGGTGGTGATCGGTTGACAGCTCCGCCCCTCTCTTCACCCGAGTGTCCAGGACATGAGGCCGCAAGTCCAACGATATGACAACGAAGTTGATCATCGAACTGTGGCCAAGGGCGTCCTGGTGTCAAGTGCACATATGGACACCCTTAAGCCTGAACATGGTGTTTGTTATGGACAATCCATGACGAGCACAGAAGTCCAACAATGAAACACCATTCGGGTTGAGGGAGGCCGTTCCTCCCAATCACGCCCCTCCAGGTCACACTGTCATTGCCCACATGAGCATTGAAGTCCCCCAGGAGGATGAGGGAGTCCCCAGAAGGGGTGCCCTCCAGCACCCTCTCCAAGGACTCCAAGAAGGGTGGGTATATCTAGTTGGTACCTCTCGACTTCACGCACAAGCTCAGGCTCCTTCCCCACCAGAGAGGTGACGTTCCACATCTACAGAGCCAGTTTCTGCAGCCGGGGATCCCGCCAGGGTTTCTGCCTCCGACTGCCACCCCACTCTCTCCTCATCCTCCCCCTGTGTCCCCCCCCACTGGTGGTGAGCCCATGGTGAGGGGGGCCCATGTCAACCCTTCCGGCTGGGTGAAGGCCCGGCCACCAGGCGCTCGCACCCTAGCCCCTCCCGCAGACCTGGCTCCCAAACCCGGGCAGGGTTAACGTAGTCCCATTTTTTTCTTCATCTCATTTTCAGGAGGTTTTGTGATGGCCATGTGTTCATGGATTATGGGATAGATGACCTTTATTCTCTCTCTCATGGCCCCAGCATGCTTGATCAGGGTTCTCTGTCGGCATGGATGCTCCTCCCAAGCCTCCTTGATGACCAAGCACGTTAAACAGTTCTCTTGGTCTGTAGGAAAGCAGGAACTCAAAAGGTGAAAAACCAGTAGAAGACTGAGGTACCTATCTCTGCAAAAGGCAGATACGGTAGGAGCTGATCCCAGTTGCCTATCTACATGGGTTGGTTGCTCTACCCATTGCAGGACTTACTGCCCTTTTAGTATCTTGTTAAAACGTTTGACCAACCATCCATTAGACAGATGTTCTTAGCTATTTGATCTTCAGAAGTATATAGTTTTTTCATCACCCTGAACATAAATGGACTCCCTTGGTCCATCAAGATTTCCTTTGGAATACTCAGACTGGTTGAGAGAAGAAACAACTCATTGAGGATCTATCTGTAAGCAGCCTTCCTCAGCAGGAGGGCCTCCAGATATCAGGCTGCATAGATCAGGATGACCAGAATATACTCATGCCCCCTGGCACTTTCAGTAAACTATGTCCAATCCAATCCTCTCAAAAGGAGTCTAAATAATGGACAAGAGGATGAGTAAGTTTCTATGTGAGAACTTGGGTGCTACTCACTGATATTCAGGGCAACTACAACAGAAGTTCTCTTTCTCTTGGTGTACTCCTGGCCAAAGGACTGCAAGATTCAGTCTTTAGTTTTCTCTATCCCTAGGTGGGCCCCTAGTGCGTGTGTGTGCTAGGTTGAGCACAGTGGCCCAGTGAGGCTGGACTACTAGAAACTGTTCACAGGAACAGGAAAAAAGTATTGAACACACCATGGAAAGCTGTATAGTTTGGCAAGGAAAGGCACCATACCATCTCAAATCTGAAAGTAATTAGTCTTTGTACTTCCTATAATTGCAAACCAACATCAGCTGGGTCAGTGCTAATTGATGGCCCTATAAACACGTTGTTAAACAAGACACATCTCATGATGGGTAAAAGCAAGGAGCTCTCTCAAGACCTACGCAACCTGATTGTTGCTCAGCATCAGAATGGAACTGGTTACAGACTTATCTCAAAGCATCTGAGTATTCAGATAAGCACCATTGGGGCCATTATCCCCAAGTGGAAGAAGTATTACCTTATCATCAACAGGCCGCGCACAGGATCTCCTCGCAAGATTTCTGACCAGGGAGTCAGAAAGATGGTCAGAACAGTTCTCAAAGAGCCAAGACCACCTGGAAAGCGCTCCAGAAAGACATGGAGGCAGCAGGTACAAGTGTTACAGAGAAAACGATAGGCACTCCACCGATAGGCACTCCACCTTCAAAAGACTCCATTCCTCAAAAAAAGGCATGTTGAAGCTTGTTTAAAGTTTGCTAAACAGCATCTGTATAAGCCTGTGGAACACTGGGAGAATGTTTTCTGGTCAGACGAGACCAAAATTGAACTTTTTGGCTGTCATACTACACAGCACGTTTGGAGGAGGAATGGCACTGCACATCACCCAAATAACACTATACGAACAGTGAAGTTAGGTGGTGGAAACATCATGGCATGGGGTTGTTTCTCATCTCGTGGTACTGGCAGACTTCATATAATTGAAGGAGCAATGAATGGAAACATCTATCGGCAAAGATGTTGCCGATAGATGTTTCCACCACCTAATTCTTGAGATGGACCTGCTGCCATCCACCAGGATGATGAAGATGAGATGTGGCTGGACCTTTCAACAGGACAACGATCCGAAGCACACGGCAAAGTTGACTCTTGACTAGTTTAAAAAAAAAAGAAAACCAATGTGTTAGAATGTCCCAGTCAATCACCTGACTTTAATCCGATTGAACATTTGTAGAAAGAACTAAAGAAAAGGGTTCACCAGAGGGCACCAAAGAATATTCAAGATTTAAATACAATCTGTGTGGAGGAATGGGCAAAAATCACACCTGAGCAGTGTGGGCAATTAGTTAATACAAACAAGAAGCGTCTGGAAGCTGTCATTGCAAACAAAGGCTTCTCCACAAAGTATTAAACGAGTCTTGGATAGTGTGTTCAATACTTTTTTCCTGTATTATTGCACTTAATTCCACATAATCATTATTTATGGATTTGAATGTTGTGATTTCTTTTTATGTGTGGATTATTTGAGTTAATACCAATGTCTGGAAGAAATGTCACATGAATTGTATCTTTGGAAATAAAAGTAATGACAAAAAACTTGACGCGTCCAATACTTATTTCCCCCTTTGTATCTACCTTCTAAAGTGCTGGGTTGAAGACCTTGGGCTTCTTTGGATGGCCCCCTCCTATCAGCAGAGAGAAAGCACTCCTGGGGTCCTTTTTGGAAGCATGGAGCATTTCTGCTGTGGCCGAGTACTTTTCTACAGCTTCCACAGTGAGTTTGACTGTGGTCAGAGGCTATTGACTAGGGAACCATTTCACTTCAGCAGGGCCTGAAAGTAATGATTTACCACAATGGCCTCCACTACTGCAGCATATAATATTCTTCTCCAGTTCCAGCCATTGCTGATGTAAGCTTGTGCATCTGTACATAAAGTGTCTGGTCTGGTTGGGAGGTCCAGTTCTGGAAGTGCTAAGCCATACCAAACTTGTTTAGCCCATTTCTGCTGAGGATCGCTGTCTTCAGTCTGTTACCGTGTTGGGAGGAAGATCCCTGACAGCATTCAATGGTTTACCCATTTGGAAGGAGGCTAACAGTCTAACCCACTGTGCCATTGGCCAGGCTTCCCTAGTGGCCATGGCCTCTTGGATATAAAGTCACTTGCCTTTCTTGGGTGGACATTACAGTCGGCCATTCATCTCTGCCACTATAACTTTTCTCTCTTTAGAAGGTTGGCCTTCCTTTGCTCTGCCAAGAGAGCCATGCTTGCTTGCATCTGGGCTTGCTGGCCTGCAACACAGGCTTTCAAAATTTCCTCCAAAATTTTCCATTTTGTTTTGTGGGGGACCTATGATCAATTGACAGAATTGGGTGATCCCTCCTCATCTCTCCTCATATATTCAAACAATATTTCCACTCAGAAACATGCCTGTTTTTCTTTTGGTTTTGTACCAGACTTTTTTCACTTTTTTTTTTTTCTTGTACCAGACTTTTTTTTTTGCCTTGTCCTAATACTCCTCTCGACAACCAGGATGAAGCGCATGTGTTTGGAGCTCATTGATATCAAAGAGAGAATGTTTTTATTGCAAATCTTGAAATGCAAGCAACAACGCTACGCTATAACTACGTACACAGAAGTATAAACTAGGCTTTAGGTGTGTTGGGGTGTGGAGGTCCCTATTAGGATCATGAACAGGGAACAGGGAACAGAAATTCACAGGCTTCTTCACTTGCAGCGAACACAGAGTGAGAATCACTATGCACACAGGGGAGACAACCAGAAGATTTGACACAGAGAACAGAAATGACAGGGCTTAAATACAGGCACAGGCACATGGGCAAGACGAGGGGCAGGGCAGAGTGAAACACATGGGGAACCAAAACAAAAGGCAGTCCAGAAACAAAGGTAATACAGCTGCTGTCCAGCAGGGTGGCCAGAGCCCAGGAGTCTCAAACCCTAACAGTCCCAGGTCCACCAGCAGATAGAGCCATAGCTATCTGTGGTTGGTACCATCTCAGGAGAATATAGCGTTACTCCAGGATACAGCCTTTCGTGGGTCTTTCAACCTGGGTCTTTCACTCCACTGTTCTGACCACACTAGCGCTGAGTAGTGAGACTGATGCATATGAACTGAGGAAGCCTCTTGGATATGAGCCAAAATGTCTTCCCAGACAAATACAAGTCCAGTTAGCTATGGTTCAATTTGAGAGAGAGAAAGACTGATCACCTGAATGAATGAGAATATTCATAGATAATATGTTAATAATCTTGTATACAACGTTCATCAGAACTCAGGATCAGAGTCAAGTTCAGGTTCCCTATAATTGTACATCAGACCTGGCAACTGGCTGGGAAGTTGTTGGTTTGTAATGATGTTAACATAAAAAGCATATGTGTAAAGCCTTTGAATTGTTTCATGTTTTGTCATTGTTGTCATGTTTGTCGTCTCTTTCCACTGGCTGTCAAGGAAAAAATGCCCAAAAATGAACTTGTAGAGCTGTAATAAGCAGTACAGTATAAACATCATGAACCGTCAGTATTTGAACAATACTTGAACAAATTCTAATAAAGATCTGGTCAAAGGTGTGTGCAGGTTGTCTTGAGAAATAAATGGTTTGCTTTTATTTTTAAAGGCAGCTGCACACGCTGAAAATTTGACAGTGAAGTGAAACAGATGGTCACACGTTATCAGTTTCTTTATAAACACCTGAGGCTGCTTTCACACCTGACTTTGTCTTGAGAACATTTTGTTTGACTGATACATCAACATCTGTTATTCCATGTTATGGTAGGGCTGAATAACGCCAGGACAGTCTATAGAAGATAGGATGGATGTGTTTGTGTGTTTGATTATTATTGATTATTTATACACTTGGGTACTTACGATGTTTCCAGATTGGTCCTGGGTCTGGGACCTTTCTGTGTGGAGTTTGCATGTTCTCCCCGTGTCTGTGTGGGTTTTCACTGGGTACTCTGGCTTCCTCCCACAGTCCAAAAACATGCTGAGGTTAAATGGTGACTCTAAATTGCCCGTAGGTGTGAATGTGTGAGTGAATGGTGTGTGTGCCCCATGATTGACTGGTGATCATCTGGGGTGTATCCCTGCCTCTCACCGTAATGAGCTGGGATTGGCTCCAGCAGACCCCTGTGACCCTAATGAGGAATACACGGGTGTCGAAGATGAGTGAGTGAGTGAGTGATTAAAAAGGCAGTTGGAGTAAGATTTTAAAACTGATTATAGTGAACACGCCTCTCTTATGTGTTACTGCCCTTACAGCTGATGCCTTGAGGGATAAAGTTGTCAGATTTAACAATGTTGATCAACTTCCAGCAAAGATGAAGGGGGAGGGGTAGCTGGAAAATAGAAGGAGACATATGGGCCAGTTTAAAGGGTGTGAAAACAAGTTTAGTAAGGCACTGCTGGTGACAGATGCTTAATGACTGTTCTCTGAGAATGTTGAACAGCAGTTGAGGCAGTCCAGGTCTTTGGCTTGGAGGAAGATTGCTAAATTTAAAGGAACAGCCCCTAACTCAGCTAATGATTCACATATGGCCAACAACCTGATTGAGTTCTACTGTTGATTTAAAAGACAAAAGGACAATCCAGACCCCCCCACCCCCTCATCACCACCAGCTCCCCTTCCTTCAGCTGGGGGCTGGGCCGCTCAGCCAATTCACTACTCCCTCTCTTCACCCCGAGGCTCTGTGGTGATCAGCCGTCTCCAGTGTTCACGACATGTTTAACACCACAATGGAGACAAGCCATGTGCCACGCTTCACAGCTTCCATCGTCCACTTCCCTTTATTTAACAGCTACATCCACTAGGGGTGTAGCAATACACAAAATTCACAGTTCACCATATTTTCAGTCAGCAGAAAAAAAGAAAACTCTAAAATAAAACTAGGTTCTTTTATTTTTAAGAATGTCAACAATGGCTCATTGGTCGTAAATATTACAAAAAAAAGTTTGTTGTTTTATGTTGTTTTGTGGACTCGCTCTATATATAGTGGTCAAATTTAATCCCACCTCACTGATGCTTCAGTATTAATAATGTAATGATGTCATATATATTGATATATCAGAGGGGCTAAACCATTACTTTTACTTCACATTGCTGTGTCATTTCCGATCCCCACAAACAGAGACTGATTGGATCTTATTTACCATGACATGTCCATCCCTGATTCGTCGCACCCATATCACATGACTCTTTTCAGGAACAATGAGGCACCGGTGCTAATAAAGGTAGCATGCATGTTCCATTAGCTGAGCGCTGAGGGATGCAAATATATTCAGATTAATACGTGACCCTTCATGCTGCTTTAATGTTACAGTATTTGCATTGTGCATTGTCAGGTTATTTATCATGTGCCATGAGATTCACATGTATCTCTAATCAGTCTCTGTATGTGAAGATAGTCACATAGTTAATAATTAATGAAACATGGCAGTATTATTACTGCATTGTGTTTTAAGGATAAAACATTAGATGTTACTTCTGCTAGAGACCTGCTAACCTGATGTCTCCTTCATTAAAAAAAATAAATGGACAGTCATTCTCAGCATCTGAGACATTCTCAGATGCTGCAGATTTATCACCATATTAGTCCTGCTGCCTTCAGATGCTGCAGGTTTTTAATGAACTGCAGTAGCTGCAGACAACAGGCGTACCCACATTCATTTATCAGTGCACACTACTTTACATACTCACCTTTTTATCATTTAAACTTATTTTATTTTTACTTTTCATTTTTGGTTGGAGTGTTTAACTGAAATAAATTATATAGATTTTAAGAATTACGTCCATCTATAGGATCAAATTCCTACCAAAATATTGCAACTATATCTTGTGCTGCTTCCTCTGAAAGAACTTCCCAGCTGTCTTCACCTCCACTTTGCTCGGTGCAGGTCACCAAAACAACACACAGAGCCCCACTTAGAAAATTTATGCCCATCAATTGTTCCACCGGTTGTCTCTAATGACTTCAGATGCACACAGCCACCATGGAGAAACAATGCCAATTCTACTTTCATCTGTTATAGAACAAACTATTACTGCTCTTGCATGTTAGACATAGGATATTCTTCTTCTTCAGCAGGAATCATTTGCTACTCATGCTGAAGGACAACAGACTACAGATTTAGGCCATTTAGTTCACCAAGGATCAATTAAAAAGTCTGGGGAAGATGCGTACAGTAGGTGTAGGTGGTTTATAAAGTGCCCTGAAAATGTCTTCAAAGAGAAGTTAGTCATTCAAGCCAAGCTGGATCCTGTATGGAGTCAGCGTAGGGACTTAAAAGGTCACTTCATTTCTAAATGGGACCAAACCACCTCTCGTATCCAGGTTGTTTGTAGATATGATTTAATCTGATTACATTTAAACCTGGTATTTCTACAGTTTTTCTCTGTTGGTTTGGCTCATTTGTTGAAACAGAAAATTTACATTCTCAAAAAAACATAGACAAGCCTCCTAACCACTTGGCAATCATTCACCACAGAATTGATTATTTTCATTTCATTATTTATTTTCATCAAATTGCAAATGTATCACTACGTCTTTGAAAATTATTAAGTACATGTAGCCCACGGTTAGCACATTTAGCCTACATTCAAAACAATTTCTGAGTGAATTCATCTTGTGTGCCGGATTACTGATTGAGAACCATATTCCATGCATTTACATAAAAGTGCTGATTTGATTTGCAAAATCTGTATAAAGCAGAAAATGCGTTTAGAATTTTGGAGATTTGAGAAGAGGTTTTTCTCTCTGTGTGTCAATTTAAATAATTGTGCTATGCTAATGTAATTTTAGTGTTAGAAATTTAAAAGATTCCTTGGCTGTATGATGTAATGTGATGTCAAACCTACACAATTGTATTCTGCTAGCCAGACAAACAACTAATAACGTGAGGGATGTTTGTTACTGAAAAGGAACTTTTAACTGAAAAGGGAAATTTGTCACTAAAAGGGGCATTTAAATCTGAAAAGGGACTTTTCACTTTCATCTTCGACATGAGCAAACAGTTTTGGGAGAGGTGTGAGGTTTTGCCAGTGAGCTCTGGTGTTGTGCTGAACTGTCAGACTGTTTGGCCAAAATATATTATTAAGTCTTGAGAATATAATTACTGTTTTCAAGAAAACTGATAAAAAAAAAAAAAACCCAAAACTGTAATATTTGTCCACACTGAGATCAGATATCTCTGTCCAGCTCAAATAACCAGATAGAAAAAAAACAACAAAAAAAACAGTGACAACAAAGATGGTAGCCATCGATGAAGATATTTATTAATCTGCTGCACTATCCCTTTGCAGCAGAAATAATGTACGTCTCCATCAAGAGATGATGTGCACATTAACACGAGGCACAGAATCTCAACTTCATTGATTGTTAAATCTCCAGACACGCTGATCTAATGTTGATTTAATATTCTGTGTTCTAGTACACACCCAAAAAGGTCACACACACACACACAAGTTCAGAGAGAAATGATTTGGAGTCAAGCAGCCATCCTCCTGATGAATCCTAAACTCCATCAGAGTGATCCAAGCTTCTCTCGGGAAACAATTTGGCTGAATGCTAAACAGTAACTTGAGAGGGGCTATTTTGTAGAAGCTTTAGAAACACTAGCCTAAATAAATTGTAAATAACATGCATTAGTATAGCACCTTTCTATTCTTCTGACCACTCAAATGCTTTACACTACAAGTGTCGATTTGAAGTTCCAGTCTCAAAGAGTCTGTACTATTTTATCAAACAGTAAAACCACTGGTGCAAACAATGTTCTGTTGTCATATATGAAGGCATCACCCTTTGTTTCTCTACTCACTACCGTCATTTGTCACTTGGACTCAATCAGTCCCACACGGTGCATCTGTGATGATGGCTGAACGAAAAAAGCAGGCTCATGTGGAGCTATTTTACGCTTCTTAATGAAAGGACTTTTAAATAAAAGAAGTGCAATCAAAGAGGAAAAACTTCCTGTTTACAGAAGCCCATACTTTGTTATTTACAGTGTCTGTTATGCAATGCTAAGCTCCGCCTAATTTCTTTTGACCCAATCAGATGTGAGGATTTGATTTAAATCCTTCTTGTAAATGTTCACACCTCAAGTAATTTGCTTCACCATGGAATAATTGACACAAGACTAACTCATTATTCTCAGTAACATTAACGCTAGCAAAGTTTGATAATGTTGCTAATCCCCTGAGAATCAACCTCATAGCTGATTGTTTGATTGTTCTATTTTAACGGTTTTAAACTGGAGAGAGCCAAGCTAGCTGCTCTGGGTGAGTCCAGTCTTTACACTAAGCTAAGTTAAGCTAATCGCCCACTGGGCCCTGATCTATACTTGGCACAGGGATAAGTATTGATCCTCTCATCTTACTAAAAATAAAAGCAAATAAAGGTGTTTTTTCAAAATGTCAAAGTTATCATTCCCTTAAACAAATGGCTGGTCAAGAAAGGCAAATACCTTACAAGCCTAAGAGAATGTGGAATTTTTCTCTGGAGTTGGCACACCAAACCAACGATAAAATAAGTGAGAGTAAATTGGACTTGCATTTCACAGCTGGCCACACTCAGGGCTTAGTATTACTACACATTCTGTTCTCAAGCAGTAAAAATCTCTAAATGCAACTTCAATATCTGCATATTTTAAATGTTGCGAAAGCCCCATCTATTTAGGTTATATTTATTCTCCTGTTTCAACGAGACAGGCACCAGGTGGAACTGCAGGTTCGTTGCACAGAAAATCTGACGAATGTGAATTCATGAGGCAACAGAACAGAGTTCTATGTGAAATAGAGGACTTCAGCCATGTCTGTATCATTGGTCTGAGAAACGTCATCCTACCCCAGGCACATCCATACATTTTTAAACAGGAAAAAAGGAGCTTTTGCAAAAACATAGTCCTATCAATTCCACCATTTTGAGAACTGGGAAACCCACTATCTTGGTATGTAGCTCATATACATGATTAACATTTTAATCGTGAGAATGTCATAATTTTATGAAAAATTATTTTCTAGTTTCTAATTTGTTTTTTTATGAGTTGTGAACTGATGAGAACGCAATATTCATGTCATTGTCCGACAGAACAATAAAATGCATTATTCTGAAATATTTTGTAAAAAGTAGTAAAACTGGAATATTTTGAAAAATCTTCCTCATATCTTTTGAAACCTTACTGTTGAATTATTAGCCCACTGGGCTTGAGAAACAGCCTTTTCTGGGGCAGACAAGGCTTTTAGAGTCAAAGCAGCTCTCCTGGAGTCTAAATGTTACTGTGACTGGTCAGCTGGGGGCAGTGTAACAAACAAAGGACTTCTTTGAAAAACCTACAATCATATTTTTTCCTCAGGGTCTTTCACTGAGGATTGATCCAATGCAAATATATCTTTTAGCATTTTCAACTTTCATTCATCAAGCTGGTCTAATTTCTCATTATCTCCTCTGTTACATTGATCCAGTATTCAGAACATTTCGTCCACTGTTTATGTGAACATCACACCACGTGCAAAGATTTGAACCAAACAACAGTATGTGGCTGTGGTGGAAGTCAAAGTTGCAGCAGGTGATTTATTTTTTTCTAAACACAAAGGTCCAGACATCTAAGCAACTTCTGGGGAGATTTCCACAGAATTCAGAATATTCATGGTACCCAGAGGATGACTCAGTGATTTAGATGATTCTTTGATCCTGCATCCAGTATCACAATCAGGTCCTAAAATACCAACACTTTATGAGGAATAACAGTCATAATTCTATGGAATTTGCTGTAGATATTGTGGCCACTAGAGGTCTCTTGTGTTTCACCACCATTATCACAAAATCTGGAGTTGTACACAATAGATATGGAAATATATAGCGTTAAGACTGACTTGTAATTTATTGAGCACAGTCATGCTCCCCAGAGGATAAAATCTTTAGATAGAATCACATTTTCCATACAACATTACCCTTTTTTTTTCTCTTGAACCAATCATGAACTCTCCAATCACGAAAAGGTCAGTGTGACACAATGAGTTGGATTGGAAATTATTCTAAAAAAGGAAGGAATGAATTTGTTTTTTAGTCGTCTCATCCTCACTTCCCTCTGTTCCTTTGAAACCTGGTTGCAGGACAAACAGGGGAACTGCTGCTTGGGCGTTTATTTTTCACTTGTTCTTACACAAAACCTGCAACAGATTGAAGGGATAAGTTATATCGACCTATCAGCTTCACAATGGGGATATTGGCTTTGAAAAGCAGGAATAATAACATCATCGCTCCTCAACGTGAGAGATTTAAAATGCGAGATGACTGGAATGCCTTATACAAGCCGAAACACACAGGAGAGCATGGCATTTGATTGGAATGTGTGTGTGTATGTGTGTGTGAGGACATTTGAGTCTAGTTTTATGTCTCAGTTACTACAATTATTTGGCTAAAACCTTTCTAATGTACTGGTTGACATGGAATTTACTGAGCAGATTCATGAGCCAAAGAGGATGAATCATTTCCATCTTCACCTTTACACACTTTATCTTTAAGTAAATGAGCATGTTTGAGATCAAAGAGTCACACATTTTGTTGAGTTGATCAAAGGCATTCGGGGGAAGCCGAACAAAAACAAGAAAAACAAAACCCCAAGTTGTATGTTATATTCTAATTGAGTCATTGACGCGTGGATACTGAACATGAAATGATTCTGTATTTTTAGAGTTGACGAGAGACCAAGACAGGATGTGAAAGGATGTGAGAGATGGGCTGTTTTTTTTAACGGTGTGAGTACAACCCATTTTTTTCACAATGTGGTCCAGGAAATGCGTTCTGCTGTCAGGAAGCTGCTGGACTACATTTAGACAGGAGGAGACTAAACATTGAACACTAAAATATAATATATGCGTCTGATCCAAGTAGCAGTTTGGAGTACAACGTATAAATTTATCCTTTAATCATTATCTTCGTTTTCCACAGAAATGTACCACACAAAAAAATAAGAAAGGTCACTGAGGCAAACAAGGTCAAATGTTCCCCGTTTCCTCTAAATGTCACGAGACCAAGGTTATCTGGCTGGTGTTTTATTTCCATGTCCATTTCAATTGAGAACAGGTTTGACTACATAGTGTTACGCTGTCGCTGGTCTGCATACCGAATTACTGATTTAACGTAATGGTGAATGGTTTGATTGATCAGAATTCTGTTTTCCCACTTTTCATTTGTGCCAAGTTAGTCATCATGATTAAACCTCCAAAGACCTGGCCATGAAACGCGTCCGACAGTATGAAAAAACTATGAACTCCATGCGGATCCATGCGTTTTTTACCTGCATGTCATTCATTCATGACCAATGGGTGAGTTCAGTAGAGCAGCAGCCCATCTGCTGTAAATACATCTAAATACATGTTGAGTGAGAGCTTCATAATTTCAGCAACTTTTATTTTGAAACATGCCGTCGCTTTACACAGGTTAAAAGTCCTCATTGATTGCCAAAAGCTGAGGATACTATGTATGTCGGATGGGTTTATGTTCATGAAGCGACTGTGAGCAGTAACAGTGCTGAAACCACAAGTTACAGCTTGTACGTAGCAAAGCTTGTTTGGAATATTGAAACCTTAATTGTCAGGATTTACCAGTAATAATCAAATCTGATAATATTGACAGTACTAGTAATAATAACATGGCAGCATTTGACTTGTAAGATGTTTTTCTGTGCAAATCAGGAAACACTCACCCAGTGAGATATAAGAGTAAAAGTGTGATTTTTTTTAATCAGTTTTTCTTCTCTGTATTTTTTTGGTCCCTTTGTCCTAAAATATGGAACACTATGGAAGTGCAATGATCCTGGGCTTCATGTTAAGTTTTTTGCATTGTTGTCCTCCAATATTTCCAGTGTATCTGCCAAAACTGGGGAAAAAAATGCCCCCACAAAAAATCTTAGAAAAACGACATAAAAACAAGGCTCTTAGCGCTTTACAGAGGGTTTGAATTAAAGCAACTATAATATATATGTTATTATTCATGAGAGTAAATCAGCTCAATGGGAAAACTACAAACAATCCAAAAAAGTAAAAACTGACTATTCTAATTTGCATACATTTTAGACATGTAGGTGACTACTTCATGAACCAATTTATCGTTTGTTTACTGTTTTTATTAATCACCGCTGATTCTGAACAGTGAAGCGACACACACACGTTATTACAGTGGTTCCACTACTGCTCTTCAGGCTGTTTCATGTATTCTTGCTTCTCCCAAAAGGAGCCTGTGATCAGCACGCCGTGTTCCCTGAACACAGAGGCTCTGCCTCGTTGAAAAATGTAAATGCCAATGATTTCATTACCTCCTCTACGTCTGTAGAGGCACTAGCCTAGCTGAGGTTGTTCACGCAATTAGGTAAAAAAACAAAAACAGACTTGTCTAACCTGGAGCCTTCTTTCTAACATCGTAGCACTGCAGACTTTTCCGGATGCGAAACTGTGTGAGAGGAAGAGAGAAAAGCTCAGGACAAGAAACATCTGCAGCTATCACAGCCTAGCCCTGCTCACATGGATGTTTGAGAGTATGAAAGCAGAAAGTGTGTGGGCACTAGCCATGACACAGACCACAGGAAGTATAAAGGTTTGCTCCTCATGGACAAACACGAAGGCTCATGATGATTAGAGCTGCACTATAACTCTCCCTCTGCTGGCCTCCTGGGGAACTGCAGCTTTCTGACACAAGTGACTCACAAAATGGCTGACTGCATGTAAAATGTCAGCAGAGCAACAAACTACAGAGGCTGCTCATTAATGCTGTGGTTTGGATATTATGGAATTTAAAACAATAAAAGTCTCTGTCCTTCTCTCCTCTTGACTGTTGTGAGAATCCTTTTGTGCAGAAAAAGGGGGAAAAACTCCCCATAGAAACACTCACCCAGTTCGATATAAGACTAAAAGTGTGACTTTTTGTCACAGTTGTTTTGTGGTATCTTGTTGGTCCTGCTGCTCTAAAGTAGACTATGGACTCACAATGATCCTGGCTTCCATGCTGATACCATACTTTTTTATGTTGTTGTCCTCAAATAGTTCAGCCTGTTTTGAGAGTCCTTTTGTGCAGAAAAATAAAAAAAAACACTCCTCAACAAAAAGTAGAAAATAAAAATATTGTTCTCATCTGACTTCCTGTCTCAGTGTGTTATTTATTAAATCATTAATCAATTAGGGAGCCACTCAGTGGTCTCTCTCTCTCTCTCTCTCTCTCTCTCTCTCACACACACACACACACACACACACACAGTTTATAAACCTAGATCTCTAGTCTGTAGTTGGGTTAACTAACAGTCTAATTGTGAGGCTGTGGTTCGGCTGGCTCCTCCTCCGCCATTATAAGCCCTCCCCTCAGGTTCTGTGCGGTAACTCACCCATCCCCCCTCCCATGCTACCGTTCTGCTCCCTGTTGTCCCCGGTTCTAACCGTCTCCTGTCGTCTCTGAGCGGGAGAAGCAGCCTTTGCTGCGGTCTGTTTTCTCTCTGACAGAAAACCTGCACTAAACCCGCCGGATCTGCCTCAGAACCCGTCCTAACGCGACCTGTAGCGGTTCATACCTACCTTACCGGCTTTAGTTAACGACCTCAGCACCGCAATCGCCGGTAGAAAGAGACTAAAAAAACGGAAGAAAAAAAACGCGCGAGCGCGACGGTTGGTCATCCCGACGGTTTTGGCGTGCGTAGACCAACCGCCGACTCCGACGCCGGTGACGTAGATCGCGGCGCTTTATTGTGCTGGAAAAGGGGCGGAGCCTGTTCGCCAACCAAAGCGACGAGAGGTCGACTGTCTCGACTCTCGTTCTGCCGTTCAGTCACAGCTCTTTTCCGGTGAATATTTGCACCTATAGTGGACCAGCGCTCCGCTGACACCGCGTCCAGACCACAGCACGTTGTCACGTTACGCAAGCGGATCGCGACGAGCGGCGGGAGGAGGCGGAGACAGCCGGCGGCTGACCGAAGATCTTTGGACGACGCGAAGAGTCGGTGAGTCGAGGTACTGCAGCTAGCATGCTAGCTAAAGCAGCTTTCTCATGCCATGTTTTGTTTAATGCTAACACGCAACGTGCTTCTTTTAACTTTTGGTTGTGCATTATTTTTTTATTTTATTTATTTTTTGGTTCTGTTGATGGTGGTTTGGTGGCACATTTCACAGAAAATGTTGGGACTGCAGCGGGTGTAGAAAGCAGCGAATTACATTTCTGTTACTCGCTGAGATAATACGAACTTTAACTTACTTAAATTATGTTTTAGCGATATAAATTATAATTTTCATTGTTGTAACAACACTTGAAGTTTTTTTTACAGGAAGACAATATCACCTTTAATATTTTACTTTTTTTGCGTTGTCCCACTATTTTTGCGATCACAGTTACGAATAATTTTTGATTGAAATTACATTAATATTACATTGGCAGAACTTTTTCTTACACAGATAAATTGTTAGTCTGTGTCTTACTATATTTAAATGTTTTTTATGCACTGTTGAACAAAAGGATACCAATGTGTTGACTGTATAACATGCTCTCACATCGCTTGTGTTGTCCAGTCTGATAACCTATCAATTCTTCTTTATTGGGAATAAGTGTCTACTCTGTTTTGCGTGTGAAAATTCACATTTACACCCTCACTCACTAAAGCCTGAATGCCCCAACCCATAACAAGTCAGTGAAGCCACCACTGCATGTTGTTTTAAGAGAAGCAGCAGCACTGCAGTGGTGTCACCTTGGGGGAGGGGCAACCAGGGAGAAAGATTTTAATCAAATGTTATCTACCCTAAGATAATAAGTAGTGTGGTTAATAAAAAAAAAAGAAGAAACTAACTTTCACTTTTTTCCCCATGGTGGAGCTTTAATGAAGAGTTGTGGGCTTCTTTTAGATGCCTCTCTAATTTATGCAGATTACAAGAGAATCTCTAAGATGAAATTCACCACTCTATCTAGGCCTAAATGGGACAGAATGTACAAATAGAGATAAAATGAAGAATACAGTAATGCAATCTCTACATTTTTCAGTTGAACCCCCCCTCCTGGTCTAAAGTGGTACACTCCAGTAATTTTCCATCTCACTGTCCTGAGATGTGGGTGTGGCTTAATGTCAGTGGTAATACAAGAGTAGTTTTTCAGTTTGCCCTGTCTTATGGCTTTCTGAAGCAGGAAAAAAAATCTACATCCTTTCTGATTCAGGTGATAGCCTCACAGATAACCCAAGTAACCAGTTGAGTGTCTTCTCTGTAGAACAGAGAGCAATAAATCACAGCTTTTGGGAATTTGGCAGTGTGCAGATTCTGGCTGTTTCATTATGTCCATGATAGTTTAGTAATTTGGACATAATTTAGTTGATCTAAAATGGAAGCTGTTTCATGTTTGCTTTAAGTTTTGGGAACATGGTACAGCCCTGTTTCTAGTTTCCCCTCCCCCACCTCACTCAGTGGCAGTGCTCACATGGTGCATTGTAATTCAGAACACACGTCAGATTTTTTTCTGCTGAAGACGAAGCCGCTTTAAAAAGGCTCCACCTACATTTTTCAGAAGCTTTCCTGTGTATGTTAGCTGTCTGTTATATTTTACATTGCTAAATGTGTTCATTCAGCCAGATTCACACGGTTTTCCTATACATTATACAACTGGTACAAAAATCTGCAGAGCTAGCTACACAAAAAAACAACCACTAAATGATAATGTAGGGAAAAAAATTTATATTGTAAAAGTGAGATCTCCAAATTTTTTTTTCATATGGAGGAAAAACAGGAGTTTGTGAGTCATGCAGTGACACAATTCTCAGTCCTGGTTTATACAGGTTTGTAGCCCAATGCAAGTCAGGGCTCTGCAGCTGTCCATGTGCACCGCAAATAAACCCCAACATCAGTCTTTTGCTTTTTATGATGAATAAATACCAGTAGTTTATTTAACCACATGATAGTTGTGTTTCCTCTGAATCCTAAATGTGCTCACATCAAGCATAATTAAAAAGGGGAAAAATAGCTTCTATTTTAGTTGAGTTTGTCACATCACATCACATAGAAAATCTGTTTGATCATGTGCATATGAGCTAAATTTGCTAGACTGATTAAAAAGAGTATACAGTTTTTATTTTCGGATCATAATTAAACATTTCAACCTTTTTTTAATGTATTTTTTGTGCATTTTTTTCAAATCAACCTGGGACAGATAGCATGTTCCTACCATGTATTTTTAATATTGATAGTGGACAAATCTATCTCTAAATTATCTCTTTTGTTTATACGTTTTTAAAACATTGCCATGGCAATCAGAACCAGTTTCAACCAGTTACAGCCGGTTTCTGCTTCAGGCTGGAAATGAGAGTGATAAGAAATATGATACTAGTTTGGTCTCAAAATATCCCATTTGTTTTGTATTTCCTGTTTGTGTTCATCATTTATATCTGGACATGCTGATAGTTAGAAAAATGGCCTGTTTTGAATCACTACTTTGCATTTCACATATAGGCCATAATAAATTAGTAAGACCTACAAAATGAATGTCTAAAGTATGAGGGATCCATTACAATAATTTTATCTTAATTTGTGATGTGCTTCAATAAAACCTCACAAAGTCAGAGAATCATAATCATTTTTATCAGCCAAGTTCATACCGACAAGAAATTTAACTGTGTTTGACAACAATCTTCAAAAAGGTAAGCAAGTAGGGCTGCTGCTATTGATTATTTTAGTAATCGAGTATTCTATCGCTTGTTTCATCTATTAATCAAGTAAACAAATTCCCTGCTAAATTTACTTAAATTCCTTGAGGATTTGTTTTAGCCCCATACACAAAGAGTATCTACACAGTAAACAGGATAAAGAATATTGCAAAGAATAGACACTTGTGCAGGGCACTAAAATGTTATAATTACTTTGTTAAAATAAGATGGTGGTGATATTTCAGTGTTATAGATTTCAAAGAGAGGTAGGGACAGGAGGTTTGTCTCGTATGTTAAGGCTTGCACACCTGTGTCTCCTCCCACTCCCATTGTGCATTATTGTTCAGTGTGTCTTCTCCATTTTAGTAGGGGAGCCACTGCTTGAATTATCAGTGCTCAGGAAATCCCATTGTTTAATATTTCCCTATTTATAATTCAGGCATGCAATTTGTTATGTAGATTACTAGACAGTAGTTTGTCGGCCTCATGTCTGCATAAGGATATAAGGTATGGAGCCAATCTTACCAGATCTAGTAATATATCAAGTAATATTTGTGACATACTTTCAACACAGTCAGCATTACTGCAAGATAAAACATGCACAGTGAGAAGTTAAATGCATATCTTCGCTGACTAATGCTTGGGACACACAGGAAGCAGTATACAAAATTGATGAATATTTTTATTGTAGTCACTGTGAGAAGAGAAGGGCTGAGCTTCATTGAGATGGTCATTAAGTCTTCACCAGCTAAGATTTAAAATCAATCACTGATACAGCCTGTGAAACAGGCTTCTTCTTCACATTACTTTTATAGTCACTGCTAATCTCTCTCACTCTCTCTTCTCCCTCTCTTGCACCAGCTGCCAATTACTAGGTGGGCATCATCTGTAAATGTCCTATCATGTCCTAATAAAGCTTTAAGGAACATTTACATTACATATAGATTATATCTATGTCTGAATAATAACAGGCCGCCAGTTTAGTCATCAAAGCCAGCAATGTTATTACATATCTGAATTAATCAATGACTGCAGGCAAAAGTCATTTTCAAACAGGTTTTGAAAATATATATTTCTTTTGGTAAGCCAGTTTCAATACATAAATCAAACTGCACAAACAATTACTGCATGTGTCTTTCAAACTGGGGAAGCTCATATTTGCCATACATCATAAACATGCCCCACCTCCCGGTGTGGACGGTGGGCTCTCTCTCTCTCGTGCCTGCCCGATCTACTTGAAGCGATCCACGTATGATGCATGAGTTATTGTCTTGCCTGCATGCTCTCACACACATTGTATTAGGCATAGTATAAAATCCGGGATATTTTATCCAACTTGCGGGCATCAGGAAGCCACTATCAATATCAGGGAGACTTCTGGAACTTCCGGGAGTCTTGGGTGTCTGTATTTATATGAAAACTCTGCCCAATGTTAGCATTGTTTGCCATCATGACTGCTAGCTGGTCACTCGGACCTAGCCGAGTATGACTGCACTATCGAACAAAAGGTAATTAAAACTAGAACAACAAAAATAAAAAAGAACAATAAAATGTTATTATTTAAAGAAGAAACAATGAAATGGAATTAAATACGGTGAATGTGGTTTATTTACAGTGTAAGAATTAAGTATTTCGCTCTGGAAAGGGCAACAAATATCTCTGCTTCTCATTTGACTTCACATGCAAAATCTGCGATGGGACTGAAATCATTCGACTGGGGTGACGTTATATATTTTTGAAACCTGTCAGTCAAAACTACATTCTGCTTTCCCTCCAGTCCCCATGCGGACTCTCAGCGTCAAGGCCAGCCCACGCTCCATTCACTCCCAGAGACGCTCAGCATCAGGGCGGGCACAAATTCTCGGCATTTATCCAATGGCCACCAAGTTTCAAGGTGAAAAAAAGCCCCATGCAGTCCCAGAGACTCTCAGCGTCTATGGGGAAATGCATTGACCAGAGACCAGAAAGCGGTATGGGAATGTATGTCAAGTAATTTATTTATTTGTGATAAGTAGCTGATTCTGAAAGAACTCGTCTTCAAGATGAACATGTTCTAACAAATTTATAGTCAATAAAATGTTAACACAGCTGCACAAATTTGGCTATTTATTTTTTGACAGGGCAGAGGAAGTTCAGCTTCCCTTACAATCTTAAAGAAATTGCCTCTGCTTCAGACAGGATGCACAAACAATTTTTTTTGCATTATTTGCCCATATTTGCTGAATGAACTATCATCAAAATTGCGCATTCTGTATTAATTTGCCCCCAAACAATGAATGTACTGACTAGACTTGGATCTATTTTCACGTTTGCTTCACGTTTGTGAACTTGCTGCAGGTTACAGCACTGTGCTGACTGGATGCTTCTGCTCTTCTTAAAGCACCTGGTATTGATAGTCAATATCATATAAGATTGACTGTATTTGAGAGATGGCACCCCCTGTCTAGTTGGGAGTTATAGTGGTTTCTTGTGTTTTATACCTTTTTCGCCAACATGTGCAACAAGTATGATAAAATGGTAAAACACTCGTATTTGACATATCTGGAAGGAAGGAAAAAGGGAGAAGGACAATTATCACGTCAGTGTTAACTTGTGCCTGAATGCACTAAAATCATGCCAACACTGTATCTGTAAGTATCTTGAAATCAGACCAAACTACTCTTGTCAACCATCCTCCCGAGTGTTGGCCTCCCCCTGTAAGCCCCTGTCTGAGAAGCCCAAAATTTGCTGCTTTAAAAAATGTCTTCTGTGAGAAACTCCCAACAGAACTCAGGAGAATTGAACGTGTGTAGTCTCTGATATGAAGTGCCACACTACAAACGATAGCCGTTGACATGTCCTATATGTGTCGGCCTGCATGGAGTCAAATCACTCTGAGGTGTGTAGGGTGAGGTGACACCCTACACTTGTATTACATTTTGTAAGTAGACCTGCTTCCAAACAAGTATAGGTATAATACCTACAAGCCCTCAAAACTGCTCAGAGAACGTACAACCACCAAGAACAGATGTACAGGGAAGGTGATCTGGATACATTCAGACTAGCTTTATGAGTGCCTGACTCATGTCTTTGACAATCCAGGCTCACCAAGCAGATGGCTGGCTCCTCCAGATTTATGGGGGTATGTCCACTATCTCTAAATACAGTTGGCAAGTGAGTAATCAGGGCTAAAGTCATGTTGTGTGAACTTGGTTTAAGAAGGTGTACAAAACCAGACTAATGTGGGATTCTAGCACCACCGACCATGCATCTGTCTGGAACACACTCGGGACAACCACAAATTCAAATTAGAAAAGCGCTGCAATCACAACATCCTCTGACCTGGCTGACCTACACTTGGTTTGAGAGGTCCCTAATCTTGCACATCGATGGCCCATTGTCTGGGTCCAACCACCATCAACAAGACCATCAGTCTATCTGCAGTAAAAAACAGTCCAGAGCCATCAATTGTGGACTGCCTGCTTCTTCCTGGCCCCGTCTTACCTTCTCAGATGTGGATGTTCTTCATGCAGCTGAATTGAAAGAATGCAACAATCAACAAGAATCCAACAGCTCATGGTGTTGCTGACACCACATTGAGACACTCCACCCAGTTCTCACCAGTGTTCCTACTTACGTTTAATCAGTCTCTCTCTAAATGGTGTGCACCACCCTATTTAAAAAGCAACTGCCATTGTCCCCATTCTAAAGTCCATAATTGCTTGACTGAATAACCCTATTGCTCATACATATATGATATAAATATCTTGGAAATGTTTTGAAAGACTTTTTCTGCCTTCTTAAAACCAAATACAGAGATAACTGCTTTGTGGATGATGCTATTACCCCAGCCTCTACCATGGACCAAAGCATGTGGATATGCTCATGTCGGGGCTGAGTTCATAGACTTCAGTTCAGTATTCAGTGCTAGCCTTGCCATCTGTGCTCTTTAAGATGCTAAAGCTTCAGGTATCCCAACCCATCTGTGTATGGATAATGGATAACTTGACTAACAGGAAGCAAAAGGTACAGGTTGGCACTCACCCATTTACCTCCTTACTACCAATATTGGAGCTCCACAAGATTGTGTTTTCAGTTTGTTATTTAGGGTCACATCAAGTTTGCTGTCGAGGTTGGCATCATCACATTTGGTCAGTGGTCATAGAAAGTCATTTTAGCAAACTATCCTAAAGGAGCACAAGCTCAGTTGGTAGTGCCTTGATATCTGCTTTGCCAGAAAATCATTTGAGTTTGCATCTAGATGTCAAATGTCTATAATAAGAAGAATAGTAGAGTGTCATCAGTCTAGCAGTGTTGGGAGAAGACTAAATGATAATTACAGAGTTATAATTAGCGGTTCATTTTCAATTTACAAATGCATTGCCGTAAAATTAAACCGAAGTTACATAGATACCATACCTAGCTAATGTTATGTTTTTACCTTCATGCAAGGCTACTAACCTTAGCTAGCTAATTGTGATAACTTGCTGTGGGTACCTGCAACAGCACCATTTGGTGGAGAACTTCAAAGTATACAGACAACCTTAAATTTGGATGACAAGTGAAGGCTGATGGCCACTAGTCATTGTCCACTGAGCTGCTACCATTATAACGTTATTGATTGAAAATTTGATGTGGATTCAATTAGCTTTTATGCCCTCGTTATGTCAGCACTGTGCAGCTGCAGTTTTCCTCACAGAAACAGATACCCACAGCCCTGCCTTCACTGAGAAAAAGCAGATGATGTCGGGGACATATACACCCAGTTCAGTTCAGTGTGATAGTCTTTGCTGCGTTGATTGTCTTTTATAGTCGCTGTGGGGCTAGTTACTTTGCTCTCAAAGTTGCTCTTTTTACCCTTTTTTGTATGAGTGAGGACGGAGCTGTGCATCCAGTTCTGACAGAGACTAGGTGAAGGTAACTCGCATTACAACCCACCCAACCCAACAATATTATTGTGCATCATGATGTTTCACTGTGGACATCATCCAACCCTACTTATTAGCACACGTTTTTAGAGGAGTATGTTTAACAGCTCCAAGGTGACCCTGGCCCAAAGGAAAAGCTCTACTGTCAAGCCATGACATTTAACCTAACGGGGTCTAGCATTATGTCTACACAGAAAGCATAGGATGAGGAGCACATTTAACAGAATAGCAGCTGTGCAAGCTCTGTTCGCATAGGGAGGATTCAATTGTTAAGTGTAGGTCACCCATGTTGTGGAAGCACCCAGAGCCCAATACACATCTATTGTTGTCACATGGTAGGATCGTACTGGATTTCACCAAATTCAATTTTGTAACTTAGTGGGTGGTATGTTCTATAATCCAAGTACACAAGGAATTCATTTAATTTGGATCATGGTCAGTGTGCTGACTGACTCTGCTATGCTAGGTGGTGCTGCAGCACTTTCAGCAAGTGGTGTTTTCTTCTGGTTGATGGCTACTGATTTCTTTCTAGCTACGAGTTTGGCAACAACACCATTTTTTATGACGGTGTTGCCACCTCCTTCCACTTCTGAGGGAAATCCCCAGCACAAGTTCTTGAACATACACAGGATATGAATATGATACCATATTGTACATAAACTGGCTCAAAGCAGAATAACAATGTCTTAAGCCAGGGGTTCCTATCATATTCGCACATTTAGTGCCTATATGATCTTTAGCCTGTGCACATGAATTTAATACATTTTTGATGCCTTTATTATCTGATAAAGATTGTACATGTGCAAACAGTGAATCATTCTAGTTGTGGGTGTAAAACAAGGAGATCTGGACTTGGAGCTTATAATATGCTTTTACGTGTAATTTTAGAAACGCAAACTGTTGGATGTGCTGTATAAACAACTGGATTCATTAAGTTGGCCGTTCAGCCCCATTTATACTTTGGTTTTGATTAATAAAGCCAACACCATTTGTGTAAAGGTTCTTCTTTCACTACAGTCTGGCTTCGACACAGCATTCATCACCATGGTGTCTTGCCTTCTGGGAATGTTTTAGAACCAGAGCGCTTGCTTAAGCCTAGTTATACTTCTGCCTAAATAGCTACACTGTCGACAACAACGTAGCTACGCTGCCGCACCGCAGACCTTGTGCATTTGAAGTTCTGCGTAGAGTGAATGCGTTGGTCTGTGGAATCAATCCTTTCTCTTCACAGTCCCAACCATACGCCAGACAAAAAAACAAAAGAAAGGCACAAGAAAGAGAAAAAAAACAGGCAAAAAACCCCACACACACCTAAGTAACACATATTCCAGACTGAATGTACTGGACTTTTTTTTTCTTTCGTTCTTGTACCGGGATGCAGCGTGTATGTTTGGAGCTCATCGATATTAAAGAGCAAATGCTTTTATTACAAATGTTGAAGCGCATGCGAGAGAAAAACACAGCCAAACACACATTTCCCCTTAAATAACACATATTCCGGACTGTATGTACCGACTTTCTTTTTCTTTCGCCTGTATTTTTTTCGGTTTTGTACTGGATTTTTTTTTTCTTGTACTGGGCTTTTTTTTTTGGCCTGGTCCTAATACTCCTTCAGACAACTGGAATGGAACGCACATGTTTGTAGCTCATTGGTATCAAAGAGAAAATGCTTTTTTTTTTGCAAATGTTGAAGAGGAAGCATCAGAGAGGCCGTTTGCAGAGGCATCTTATAGAACACCGCGGCTGAGCTGACCAATCACAGCCCTTGCAGTCCACGTTGTCACGACACGTAGTTAGGATTTTTTGGAGGTGCGGTAGGGATCTGTGCCATAGCTACGGCGTAGCTACGTAAGCAGAATTGTAAACTAGGCTTTAGGCATCACCCATGAGAATTGTGAAACCGTGTGAAAATGTGTAACAACGCGGAAAAACAAAATGAAAGTTACTCTAACTGCCCCAAGTTGAATTGATGTCATTTAGTCATATTTCCTTGATTTCTGTGCTTACCATGGGTAAGCTGGCGGACGTCTGCCCATCGTGTTTCATTTAGAAAATTTATGCTTTACCGTTTTCCTGTTGGACTTCCTGTCTGGCTCAATCTGTTTCGTATAACTTGACACACCTTCAGCGTGGCTCCATCAAAAATAGTTTGCGCATATTTTTAGTGGAGCGGAGGGCCTCTTATCAGTCACTCCTGGAACGTACATGGAATTGCAAGCATTGATGGGAGTGGTGGCAATCAGTTTTGGCGATCACAACACTTGCAGAATGCACCACATATGCTCCCCGTGGAATCGAGCTAGGCCTATGAGGAATGGGGGATCAGTAAAAGCAGAAATATTTAACACATTTTTAAAGATGGTGTCCTTGTTATACAGTCAACAACAAAACATACTGTTCAAAAAGGCTACTATGGCTGGATTTAATTTATTTGTGCAATTAAAAATGTAAATTAGATTTTGATTGTTTTTTTTCCTACTCATGGAATAGAGGTCCCAGGGCACTCTCAGATACACAGATATATAAATAATGATCAACATTCACCTAGTGGTGCAGGTAAAATGGATCTCCCTGAGATACAAAATACTTTACTCTTTGCAGATAAAAAAAAACAAAGACCTTAATAGAATAAACCAGGGAGAAAAGCAACAAATGTCATATTTTTTACTAAATATAGTCATAGGCAGGCAGCTGTGTTTATAGCAGAAGGGATTTTTTTTCTGCTGTAACTGCGTACAGCAGTAGCAGCCATTTTGTGCTGTAGCATTCACTGCAAGCAATCCATCAAAGGGAAAGGAGTGGGGGAGGGGAACGTGTCGAGTAGCCTAGCTTGTTGTCTAATCCAAATCATTAAGCTCAAATGTTACCTGATTCTTAGGACAATTTTATCACAGAAAGCAATATTTTCCTTTTCTTATAGCTACTTCTACTTTCAATATGTGTGTTTTAGGCAGAGAGAAAAAAAAGCTCAAAGCATTGGATTTACCTCACCATGAAAAAACATTACTTTTGCCTTGATTTCATGTTAAAAAAAGTAGTGAAGTGTGCCTTGTTGAGACTAGAACATGGTTAATTTTTAGCTACAAAGAAAGAACTAGTATTTGATATATCTTAAGGAAAGTGAAGGGCTCTACAGGGGTATAGTTTCTGCCAGTTTATGAGAAATGGAAAACAATAGGATGTGTTTTATATTCTAAATAAAGTAATTTGGGGGTTTACAGCTATAGAGCTCACATTGTTTAAATAGCCTTAAGTATGTCATTCACCTCTTGAGCTTCCTCCTTTGGAAACGCATTTAGTGAAAACACCCTTCTGCTGAAATGGTTCAGTCCATGCTTGGCTGTAAAACTCCAGACTGGAGCAGACTGCTGGTGTGGGGGAGGGGTGTTGCCGCTCTGTATCAGGCTGTGGACTGTGGCTCTGTTTGTGTGGTGCTAGCTATAGCTTATCCGGTCTCACTTTTCTTGACTGTTGTTTCTTCAAAATTGCCATTTAGCTTATGAGACTTTAACCAAAAAATGTAACTACTATATGCAGATATTTCAGTTCCACATTTAACAGAAAAGCTTTTTTTTATATATATATATATATTTGTATCCTTAAAGGGAACATAGGTTACCCCTATTTGCCACCCAGATGCTTATAGTTTATTCTGTATTGCCTTTGTCAACTTTCATTGTCCTTTTTGTAGCCTCAAGATGAGCCTCCTCAGTAGCTCATGGCTAGAGGATAATCACCATGTGCTTGATTCACACTGAGACTCATGGTTCTGCCCACCCCACCCTCTTCCTATTTTTCTTCTATGAGGAAAAAAAATCCAAATCTCACGTACAAATATTTGATATGGGAGGGGAGTTTTAGACTTCTGTTCCTCTGTTTACCCATGATTTGACAATTATAGTTGTTTGACAGCATATTTTGGTGTGTTTGAGCTGTTAATCCATACGTTCTATCTATTTGTCATTCGCCTATTGAAAATACTACCTCGAGTCTGACAGGGGCCAGATCCAAGTATGGGTAAAAGATTAACACATTTAGGTGCTTAATTCTTAATAATCTGAAGAAAATAACATTTGGAGCTCTTCACCTAGTTTAACATTTGAAGAGAAAATACCCACGTGACTCTATGAAAAATTAGACTCAAATAGAAATTCATGAAGGAATGTCACAGGAAAGATCAATAATCAGCTGCTGCTTAGAATAACTCTGCCTCGGCTCAGTCTATGTTCATACTTGTCGTGGTAGCAGATGTAGAATGTAATATATAAGTGTCTGAGCCTGTGGGAAAGCATGAAAACAGACGGCTGTAGGTGGTAGATGGGACCTGTTGGGATTGTGTGCAGTTATCTGCAGGCTATGAATGAGATCCACATGAATTCAACGTGGACAAGTCAAATATGCGATGTCACTTGAACAGGACGTTAACACGTGATTGTTTGCTTTGCCTAATTCACTTAGGTTAGAATACTTAGATCGGAAGTCGTGTTTTTGCTTCTTCCCATGGTCCGTTACATGCACAATAACATACTTGATATTCTCTGCATACAGTAACTGCTCTGCATTCATCATTATTTGATCAGTCTTACTGTTTAAAAAGCTCTTTTCGGTACATTTTATCTTTGTCAGTCGATCACAGAGGTAACACATACGCTGACAAACACACACCCTGACTCTCACACCTCTGGGCAATTCAGAGTTTCCAGAGCACCTGCCTTGTATGTCATTGAAGTGTGATAGGAAACTGGAGCTCCCGGAGGAAACGCAGAAAGGGGAAGAACATGGTAACTCCATTACATCTAGGTTGCAAATACATAGAGGGCCTGTACTTTGCCCTGCACAGAGACCACTTCTGGATCATCCTAATCACACAATCTGTTTATAACATGGTGGTTTTGGAAAATCAGCTAGCAAGGAGAATATCAAAAGAGACCAGACTGATCATAAAATGTTAGATTTTATTGCAATTAATGTTGAAACTGAATAAATTACCTTTATTAATAGTGACTACATCCTTTTTGATTTATTGCTCAAAATAGGAAATACAAACAGCAAGCAAATATGGTGATTTATAGATTGTCTTAATCCTCCTTTTGCAAACAATCATAGAAAAACCCAATATTCTTAACATCCAGGTAAAATTCTACCTGCTTTAAAAAAATCATGCGTGATTTTTTATTTTTGTTTTGGTTTAATTTCGCAAAAATATTGTAGTTGGTCCATTTCAGGTGATATCAAATGTCCCGGTGAGGATCAGGCACATATTGATTTCTTTTAATTATGTGCCGCCATAACATGATAATATGTTCTGCTACATATTATCAGGCTCTGGGGCTCAGTGTGACTGCGTACAGCAACCAGGTGGCCATTTTGGGTTTCAGTCAATCCAGATGCAGGCAGGGAGCGTGGGGGAGGGGAAGACTGCGCACCGAGCGCAGTAATGTTGGAATGCAGACTCTGCTCTCACTGGCTGACATCTTTTTTCCACTCACTGTTTAGCCTCCATAGAAAAATGTCTAACATAGGATAACTATTTGTGTTTGGTTTAAGCACATGTTGACTTAATTAATTGATTTGAATTAATAAACTAACAGATCGTCGGAGGCACCTGAGTTTCAGGTTCACTGTTTGGCATCGTGGTTAAAACACTTCAGGAGAAGGTTAATATAGCCGGTGCGAATTTCCTGCATCATTTGTTAACCCAGTTATCACGGGTTAAGTTCATAAAACATTTATCAATCTAGCTGTGAACTCGTGAGGTTTTGTTAACTCTTCAGTCGTAGTGTGTTGCTGAGGTGTGAGCAGATGCCATGTGGGCTCTTAACACCAGCACAGAAACAATAAGCCAGCATTTAGAGGTGATCACTGTGATATAGAAACATAATATCAGTCAAAATCCTTTCAATCAAATTTGCTCCTCAGTTTTTTTTATTTTTCCCTAAAGATCCCTGTATGAGTATGGAGATTTCTGCAGATTGGGTGTACTTGTTTTTTTCTGTCAGTAGGCGGGGTTTGTTAAAGGATCTGCTCATGCCTGTGCTCAGCATGCTGCTCGCAGCAGCGCTGGTGGCCATTTTATGTTTCTGCAGTAACAGAAATGGGGGATGGGCAAAGAACGCACTGGGAGGTTTTATTACTCTCACAACAGAGCGTACGATGAAGATAGGTGAAAGTTACATGAAAGTTAATTGTAGTAAAAAAAATCACATTTCCACTGTACTACTCTTACAACAATGCATTTCTCTGCCTGTTCTGAATCTCAATTGGTCAAATCAGAAAATGACTTAAAATGTGGAGAATCTATTGTTTCTAACATTATCAGAGGAAGTAAATGTGTATTGGGTATATGTAGTTATGTAGTTCATATTTTTCATTTGAGATCCTTTGTTCCCCCTGAGTGAAGAGCCACCCCTGTGGCTGAATGGTTCAGTCCTTTCAGCAGCAACCCTCTGTGCTGTGGGAGAGGCTGGGCGGATAGAGGCTGCTTACAAGCTGTGCTCCAATTTCTTGCTGTGTACAGCTAGCATGGGACTGTGTGGCTAAAAAGCGCTTTTTGTGTCTGTCAAGAATGCGTGACCAAGAATACCTGATACAACTTTTGCTTAAATAATGTTCCAACCTCTATTGCACTAATTGTCACAAAGAGGAACTTATATTTGTGTTTGCAAAATGTAGTACAGAGTGCTTATTTGGCCCAAATCAATTTGTAGAGATGTGAAGAAAATCTGATAAAAATCTTAACAGTAGTGTTTAAATTTTTGTGTAAAAGTAAAAAAAAAACAACTCCTTTTGCAATACCTTAACTGGACTTTGACTATTCGAACACCTGAATACTTTATTCTTTATCTCTTTTTTTAAATGCCCCACCCCCACTCCCTCCCCTGTTCTGAATGGTTTGATCCATATTGACTTGCAGAGGCTGTTCTGGAGGGACACAGAATGAGAGCGTGTGTATGTGTGTGTGTGTGTGTGTGTGTGTGTAATTGTGTGTGTGTGTGTGTGTGTGTGTGTCTGTGTGTGAGAGAGACAGTGAGAGATGGGGGAGGGAGGGTGCAACTGCTTATAGGTTCAGTCTGTTGTGGGTGTGCAATTTAGCGCTGGCTGTGCGCCGCTAGCTAGTCTCTGACTAAAGTGCACGTTGTGCTGCTTTGTCATGTTTAAGTGGTTTTGATTGTTTTAATTTGTTTATCTGGTTATTGTTTAATAGCACAAACAATGAGATAATTTGTTTTGGTATTGTCAGTGTTAGACTTTAAGAGGGCTTTATTGCTTTAAAAAGATCCTGGCTTTAAGTTAGATGGAACAGTCTGAGGTTGGCTCCTCCTTTTCCTCAGGCCTTTGCTCAGGCTTTTTTAGCCTTTAGTTTGACCTCTAATGGATAGCCTTCATTTCTTAAGTACCCCTGTCTAAGGTGAAATACCGTCACCGTCATTTAGTTTTCTGTTGATTTAGCTGCTTAGTGGAAACTGTGTGGAGATCAACAAATTCATTTATATAAAATGATGTATGCAGGTCAGGATGCAAAAACCAAACAAAAAAACAACAACATTACAAGCAAACTAAAATCATCAATATCGATAATGACAACTTCTAATATACAGCAACTTGGCTTACCACCGAAAGGAAGAGCCATCAAATCCAGAATGAGATCATCAACATATAGAGTTGTGGCAGATCACTATTCAGCCTTGTTGGGTGTGTGTTTGTGTGTCATGAAGTTTTAATCTGTCGATAAACACAGTGCTAATTTCATCAGCATGATATAACAGTTTTAGACAGATAAAGCATTTTTCCATCTTGTTAACTAGGCCATTAGCATGGTCTATAAGAGCGTTAATGTCAGATTATTCCAGAACAACCCCTGTAAGGTCCTCTATAGTCCACAGTTCTCATTAGAGAAGCAGCAGCAGCAGCAGTAGACTGAGGCTAACTCTGTATTCTGCTTAATGGTAGCAAGGGCTCAGAATATTGAACATAGAAACTTGAGTGAAAATGTTACATGCATGCAGACAGTTCAGAGTCGACCGAGACGTTTTCTTTGAAGGGATTTATTTACAGCAAAGTCAGTCTGATTGATTTCTGATTGTCTCCTGAATGACACTTGTGAAAATTACTCTTATATAACTATTGCAGTATCAGAAGTCAGCTTAAAGCAATCACATGGCATTAATAGACTGAAACACAGCTTAGGTTTTTGAATCCTTCACATATTCACAAGAGTATAAAGGTCAGACACTGGATTCATCTGTGTTTTTATGTCTTGTTTTGTCCTTGACCTTTATTTTTCATGAAACTTTTTTTGCCTCTTTTTTTTTTTCATTTAGAAAGGACGGCCCCTCCTCTCCCCGGTCAGAATGGTTTAGTCCGTGCTGGCTGTAGCTTTCCATACTGTGGTCTAGTCTGTGCTAGAGTTGGGGGATGGGTGTTGCTAAGCAACTGTCTGTGCAGTGTACTTCCCCTCTGTCTGTGCGCTGCTAGCTACGGTTGGTATTGATAATCACCACAGTGTCCTATAGAATGATGTAGACACATGATTTGATATTTTATGTGTTGGTGGTATTCATGCCATGCACTTGATAGGTGTCATTAAAAAGAAAAAAAAATATATATATATATATACCCCAAATTTAGTGTCACATTTTGCATTATGTCAGACCACTCTCTCAAGAGCTTTGGACTGACTTTTCTTATTAAAATACTGAGGTGACACCTATTTTAGGCTCATTTAGAACACATACCCTATTATAGGACACACCCCTGCAAGCAACAAGATGGACTAGTCCTAACAAGAGAAGAGTCCCTCCTCCTTTCTTTTATGTTCTCCTGCTGGCCTCTCAGCCATTCCTTCTCCCACAATCAACCAATACATGGAAGGCCTCAATCCCACATATCCTGCTCTAAAGGTTTACATTTCTTTGTTTTTGAAGCATGTTTACTTAGCATCTCTCTCTCTCCCTCTCTCTCTCTCTCTCTCTCTCTTTCTCTCTCACTCACTTTCTGTCTCTTTTATCTCTAATTCAGTTTTTCGTATGCAGCTTCAAATTATTCTCAAAAGTAGCTTTGTTTCCTTGCAGATGTTGCTATGCTAGTCCAAGAAAGTACAGCTTTAGCTAATGTGTTATCAAGCTGATTGATCAGCAGTAGTGGTAGACATCTTGTTACTTGCAGTACTGCATGCGCTTCCAGGAGTGCACATGCTTTATGACATGAATAAGTTCCGGGTTACACTAATGATGCGTCTGTAAACACGGATCCAGGGCAGTTATGTTTGTGTTTATGATGCTGTCAGCACCCTTTTTCATTCTGCAATATTTGCTCTGTGTGTGACTCACGTCTCAGGTATGACACAGGTGTGAAGGATCTGATGCTACAGCAGTGGAAGCTGAATTTGAGAGATTTTCATTTGATTTAGTACTGTCTTGACATTTAATAAAGCATACCATATCAAATTCATTTCGATAGAAATTAAAACACCTTTAAGGTTCATTCATTATCATAGCATGAAACTGCCTGTTGGCATAAAAAAGTATTTAAAACCAATACATTTGTGACATAATCAATAGTTAAATAACACTAAGTAAAATAATTAATATTAGCGTGTATTTCAACTTCCTATATATTTCTACTTTTTTAAAATCTTGTCATATTGTGTTAAAAATAACAATCTATAATTGTGATGAATGAACCTCATCACAAACCTATACCTTCATCTGCCAGCTTTTCTTAAGAAACCAATATATTTTGCCAAGTTGCACTTTGCAGGTTCATGTATTTCAACCAGAAGAGGTTTGTCATCAAGTTTCTCATTATCTTCATAAATTCTGTCTAAATTCAGTTCATCTAGTTGGCAATGTCACACTGCTGAAATGTGGTTGCCTTTTCCACATCTGAAGTCTTGATGTTCCTCTTGCCCGAGATGTTACATTGCTGTGTTTCTGTTGACCTTGAGTCTTTCCGCTGTAGGACCGAGCCCAGAGTCACTGCTCTCAAAATGTTTGGATTAGGTTAAATTAAGAGACTTGCAGGTCAAGTTTCACAGAGTTACTACTACTTTGACATTCCACCAGTAACTTGATGAGCATTCACCTGTTGATAAAACAGTGTGTTGCAGAGGGAAGTTCTGAAAGATAAAAAAAACAAGCATGTACTTGAGAAAAACAGATGTCAGAAGTAGGCATCCCTCCTCATCTCCTGTTTTTGAAGCCTCCAGTGTCAATAAGAATTCCTTCTTATTTGGTCGGCAAGTTGGCAAAGCTTGTCTGAGAAGATTAACATAACCGCAAGAAACACAATGCAGCCAAGCAATAATTGAAATTTAGAGTAAATATCTTAAACGGGCTGGAAGCTGTGTAATCCCTCTCTTCTCTGCATCAGAACCGGAGTGTGTTGGTTTGTTGACTCCGATTTAGTCTGGGTGGTGATACATTTGGCAGAAGATGCCTGATTTTTATGCAGAGGGAGACAGAGATATTTGTTGTTCCCTAAATGTTTTGTAGCAGCAGTCCATGCACTGTCACAGGGAACTAGCTTTCTTCAAACAGCGTTTATGTAGTGTAAATTCTAACTCCTGCACTTTGACCAGAGTTGCCTTGCAAGGAGTATTCTCATATATATTTATCAGACTTTGTCAAAAGAGTTTCTTTATTCATTTTTTTAAAATTTCTTTTATTTTTTTAGTTATATTTTTGATGAGGACACGTGGTAGCGGTGCCTCACCCAGCCTGTTCATCCCACAAGTACTGGTTGTTTCCTGCATTTCCTCTTGAGTCCGGCTCAGAGGACTTTACTGACAGCCCTATTTCTAAACATGGCTGATATACAGATTTAACTTGACTGAAGAAAAAGGATATTTAGAATGACTTCTCATTTTTTTTATCAATCTAATGTCCATAAACCTACAAAGATTAATAATTTAAACCAACCAGTTTGTATTTTTACCAGTGAAAAAGCACAGTAAAAATTAAGATCGAGCCTGAATTATGGGGTTTGATGGTTTAGAAAAATAGAAGATGTGCATTTTTATAATGTTAACTTGTTGTATTTAACATTTTTGTTTAATATCATGAAATCTCTATAATTAACCTCATTTACTTTGCACACTTGCAGAAGCCTCAGGCTCAACACAAAATGTTAAGTGAGCTGCGTGGTGCTGCAACCTGATCTAACTGATGGAGAATCCTCTTCAGCTAGCTACTGAGAGCAGAGCCAGGCAGCAAACAGCAGAGCTGTCGGCCATTTTGGGTTTCTATCCTGAATCCAGGCGCAGTAAATGAGGCCGTCGGATGGGGGGAGGGGATATTGTGCTCTGCGCAGTGTGCAATAACATTGGAATGTGAAGTGTAGCAGAGATCGTGCTCACAATTTACACCACTCTTCATTTGTTTGTGATGACTTCTTGCATGGTGGTAAAATTTTAAGCAATCATGCTGAAATCTCCCCTGAATTACTTTTACAGTAAGGAAGCAGCATGCCTGCTGGTAGAAAAAGCTGAGACCAGTGCGTATGCGCCAGCGTCTCAGTGAGCTGCTCAGCTTTGCTGTGTGAAGTGTCGACTTGGTCCAGTGCGGTGCATGTTGCATTTTTCCATGTGACAGTCTGCTAAATTACAAAATGCACGTTGCTAAATCAGAGAACGAGGCTGTTTCAGGTTGCTCTGTCAGGTGCAGTCTTGCAGGCAGCAGTGCAGTGGCTGTAAAAGCTAACCAACTTATCAGTGTAAAATTGTTACAGGTTGTTCCTCTCATCAAATAAGATTGAATATTTCTCAGATAACAAATGGCTTTATATGAATGACTGTTTTTTGTTGTTTTTATTAGTTATATTAATAGGCTGGGTTGATCTGAAAAGCACAGGGACACATGCTTCAAGCTGAAAAACAAAACGCTTGATGGTGTGATGGCTGCGCATACTTGATTCACATTTACTGAAAGTACGAGTTGGTGAAGTGATTAGAGTCTTGGCTGTGTTTTCTTGTTTATCACGGTGTGCGCTTTGGTTAGCATGTCATGTCTGTAATTAGGTTCTCTCTCCTGCAAGTAGCTGATGAGTCAGCAGATACATTTTTGTTATATTGCATTACCATTGTGTTTTTTAAATCAAGCTGTGTATTAATACTACTGCTTTATGAGAAAGGGCCAGTATTCCGTTCCAAATATTTTTGAGTGATCAAAATTGCTAAAATGAACATGATTACATTGTTCAAATACTCCCACATAAAAAGATTTCTAAACTAACACTTTATGAGCACATCAAAGTGCTCAAGGGTTACATCAGTAAGCAGCATTTGTCCAAATGGGTGGTCTCTTGTAATTTGGTGTAATTATATGAATTATTGATAAATGTGGGTTTATTTTGCCATCGACATAATTGTGTATCCAGTTTGATAAAATAAATTTAGTGACCTCACAATTAAATGTCTCAGACTTAATGGCTCAGTTACAGCTCTAAGGAGAAACACTGCTCACTTCACTAAATTTAAAGTTATACTTTCATGTGCCTGACTGTGGATTTTAGACCTAGTTGATCTTCTAGTCCGAATGTGAAGCAATAATATGCAATTTACTAAAAAATGCATCTGTGTTTCCTTTAGGTTATAGAAGAATTCTGTGGTAATTCCATGACCAGGAGCCTGTCGGCTTGAAGGTGAGTTATTCACTGTTGATTTATTGAGTTTATGCATGGAAGGTTATTTAGTATAACAGCATTATCATATTCTACAATTTCTTGTTTTCTGCTGATTCTTGAATGAGAATTTTACTGCAGCTAAGCTCATTCTGCTGCAGCACACAACTTTCATGCATTTCTAATTTTGCTTGTGGTCTCATAGAGCAGTTCTAATCAAGAGATGAATAATTCCCTTAAACATATCTATATAAATATATAAGAAAGAACTAGCCCCAAAACTACAATACAAAACTATGTACGGAAAATCCTTCTTGTTTTGCATAACCTCTTTACTGCTGCCAACACAGCCTCGATTTGTCCGCTCTGATTTGCTGAGGCTTGAGCCAATAGGAGCGTGGGGGGATGGGAGGACGGTTGAGTTGCTGCTGTTGTTAACTTCAATGTCATTTCTCTTCACCGGATTGGAGCTTAGGTAAACATGGAATCTATACCTTAATCAAGACATAAAAATAGCAGGAATTTATCAGAACAGCATTTTTGACTTGACATTTAAAACAGGGTTTCTGGCACAATGAGCTGCACCGTTGCACTGTTGTCACTTTAGGACAGATACAGCAATGTGTAATCAGGCAGATCCCCAGAGAAGAGTAATGGCTTGGAGTCAAATTTATAGGGAAAAAATAGGCTGTTGGGGAACTGTCCAGTTTGGTATGCAGATCTGTGAAAGAAGAACCTTCTAGAAAAGAACCAAGAAAGCCATAGGGCTCCACAGTGACCTCTAGTGGCTCCCCTTAAATGCTGCAGCCATTTCTTTCTAATGCACTGCGTAAACATCAGAACAGACCCAGAAGCGGGGGAGACTGTGCCGTCCCTCTCCCAGTCGTCACGTTGGTGTTGTGAATCCTCCCCAGACTCCTCGTCTTTGATAACATCTAATCTCTCCTTGTCACTCCACAGGCAGCAATGGAAGTTGTTGTGACCGAGGAGAAGAAGAAGATTTTCCGTGCTCGGAAAACCATGAAGATCAGTGATCGACAGCAACTGGAGACTCTTCACAACACTCTATCGACAGCAACTGCGGGCCTGTCTGAACCATCTCCGCCGCCACTCATGAACGGCACGCACAAAGAGGACGGGCAACAAGTTGCGGACAAAGATCAGAACAGCATCGTGGACCCAAACTCTCCCCAAACCGCATCACCTGCCTCCCCGACTTCTCTGAGCTCTCCTGCTCCTTTTCTGTCCCTGAACCTGTCCCCCTCCTCTGCCTCTTCTCAAAGTCCAAAAGCAAAGGAAGATAGCTCTCCTACATCGCCATTCCACTCTCTAAACTTTGAACTGAAAAAGATGGAGGAAGATGAGGAGATGGAGGAAAAGAATGGTTCTCCATTGCCCTCAGAAAATGAATCCCCTACACCAGTAGCAACAGAATCCAACGAACAGGAGGGAAAAGAGGTGATCCCAGAGGTGGAAAATAAACAGGTAAAGATTTTTTTTTTTTATGAAAAATAAATCAAATGGTACAAATCAATACATTGAACTTGTTCAGAGTGTGAACTGAGGCTCCAAAAAAAACTGGATTTCATTAGTGACTCATTTGTTTTTTTTCTTCAGGAGGAACAGACCACAAAAGAGGATTCAGGTGTGGATTTGCCTAAGGATTCTGTTCAAGGTTTAGATCCATGTTCACCTGTGTCATCTCCATTATCTGACACCGCGGTACAGATGGAAACAGACAGTGACACCACAAAGGCCACTGACCCCGAGGCCTCCATAGTTGAAAAGGATGATGAAAAGCCTTCTTCCCCCAAATCGCCCACTTCTGATTCCTCTCCTCCGTCTTCTTCTTTGGATGTAAATCATGAAAAAGAAATCACAAAGGAGGACATAAAGGAAGAGGATTGTGACATAAAGGAGACAAAGAAAGGACCAGTAAATGTGGAAAAGATGGATATGGACTCAGTGAAAGTCGTGCCCAAAAAGGAAAAAACTGAAGCCGGGCAAACCACTAAGCCCTCTCGGCCATCATCCACCCCGCCTTCTAATACAGGTACGATAAAGTGGAGATCACATGTTTCTGATAGTTTCAAGATATTTGCTCCATATCGATAAAGTTCAGCAAAAAAACATCAACCAAACAAAGAACTATTACAGATGTCATTTGGTATGTTATACATTCAGAGTTTATGTTGTTCTGCTCTAGTTGAATCAAAATTTAAATATAAAGCTTCGAGAGTTATCACAGGAAGACTACTAGGTATTTGTAGAGGGTGTATTACATGTTAATAAGACAGAACCTGAAGTTACACAAAATATTGAGTATTGCAACTTGGGACAAGTTGTGACAGTTGGACCAGTAGTAAAAAAAATCAATGCTGGGCAGACTGATAAATCCTTTTCAACCTCAAAAACACTGGCTCCAACACAACTCCATACTATCCGTGTACGATCTTAAATTAGACATTCCCTTCCTGGTTAACTTTTCCTGCAAACTCCATATCTACAGTTTGTCCCAAAGACCTTTTGTCAAAAAAGTTTTAGTATTCAAACCCAGGCTGATATAAATAGATGACGTCAGGGGTAAATCATCTTCTTGACAAAGCTCCTGCAGTGTCACAGAAGACATTATACAGCTGTTGTCGCAGACTGTTATGTAATCTCTAAATTTAATAAACCAAATGGTCAAAGATAATAAGAAGACTTTCATGTCGCGTTTGCTGTGCAAGAAAAAAAAAGGCAGATCAAAAGTGATGACGCAGCCTGATCTCCAGGGAAATCATCTGGTTAATGTTGGTTCTTTGTGGTAAATGGAGATGAGCGTTTTTAATACAAACCAGATTGTCCCAGATATTGAAAAAAAATCTCAGTTGAATTGTTTATTCAGGTTTAAAACAAAGTATAATGTCTACCACATACTAGTGGTTACCTTATTGAATTTGTTGTAATTGTATTGTAATTGTATTCCTTTTAGTTTTATAGTACAAGAAATCATCCTTCCAGAGTCTGATATTGAATTTTGGGTAATACAAAGTATCACCTTTAAACAGAACATTTCCTGTTAGTGACAGTCTAGTCACTGGGCTGTAGTTTTTGTAAGATAACCTGTGGTCAAATTGGACTTGCACTTTGACCACATTTAGTTATGCAGTCTGGTTTTCTGTGATAAAAGTGGAGATCTGAAGGTGAAATACTGCATAAATCATGCATTCTAATCATGAATATGTAGTCAGAGACAGGAATACCTTCAAAGCTATTGTCTGTAGTTCCTGTTTTGCCTGTTTTGTTTGGTTGTACTTCAACTGAGACTGACCTAAAACAGAAAGAATATGGTGCATAAAACATTGAGGACAGTGAGTGGTACATGCAGGTTGGTAAACTGGTGTTTGTCTTTGTTCCCCAAGCAGCGCAAGAGGAGAAGTGCTCGACTTCAGGACTGAAGCGCACTTTATCAGAGGGCTATGAGAAAGATGACAGAAACGTGCTAAGAGCGGGAAAGAGGCCGAAGATGGAGCGTGAAGAGTTGGTAGAACAACTGGAATTTAAGATCACTGCAAAAGCTGGAAGCCACCATAAGCTTGAGAAGGTATGTATGTAAATATTCAGATGCCCCTCTCTAAAAGTGTACGCTAACTAACTAAAACATCTGTATGTGGAAGGATATTAAAAGTGATTAACTTGTTTTCCCCTTTATCTGATGTTCTTCCTCAGATTGTACATCAGCTAGTGGATGAACGGTTGAGGGTGTTGGAGCTGACCATGTTTGAAAAAAATTTCCAAGAGCTGAAAAGCAGAGTAGAAAAGATCGACTGTGCCAGTAAACACCAAACCGCCATTAACACACTTCAAGTAAGTACAACGTTAGTATTTTAATCAAAAATATGTTTTTCTAAAGCGAGAAGACATCGTGAAGGAACTGCTGAAATTCATCCACTGCAGACGGCAAAGTCCTCCTGACTCACTTCTGTTTGTTTTTAGGCCAAGATCGCCCGACTAGCAAAAAAGTTTGGAGAGGCCAATCAGGCATCTGAAAACAAAAGGAAACAGGAGGTAACCAACAGTAACCGTTGTTGCTTGCTGAAACCTTTGCTTCTGGTCTACTCGTAATATTATCTGAGAATGCTCTGATGGCACGCTCTCTGATTTCTACAGGCGATCGCCGCTGCGGCCGCTGCTACTGCCGCTACTGCTGCCAAGACCGCAACTGTTGTTAACAACCCTCAAGCTCAACGGTAAGTGTGTCTAGATGCCTAGAGAAATTCTTCATCTAGATCCCTGCCAAACAGATTTTAACTTATGAGTTAAGCAATGTCCCATCTCAAGGTTTTTTTGGTAGTGTTTTTTATCTCTTCACTGAAAGCTCACAGGTTTGCCAGACCATTTCATCATGTGACAAAATATATAGATTGATCAAAATTAACAGCATAAATGTATTTAAAATGTTCTCTTTGAATCATAGAGCAGTCTGTGCACTGGTATTTTGTGTGAATATAATTTGGCCTTTGTATGAACGTGACAATACCGGACTGAAGCCAGTACTACACACACAGCCGTTCACTGCGAGAATAGTTGACATTGTCCCAGGTTTGCTATCTGTAAAAACAAACAAAAAAAAAGATCCAAGACCGAATTTAAAACAAATGAACAGAATAAGGAATTCTTACATCCTCCAAATCCATACCTTTTTGGAAACCCAAGATTCCATGTCCCTTGTTCGTTTTTGTCAGGACCAACTTCTAAAAACTCCTTTTTTTAACTTCACTCCAAATATTTCTTAAGACTGGTTTGGAATAAACAAACACACGTCCCAGTCTGCGCCCCCCCGTGTGGGTCCAGGTCCTGAGTCTTGTGACGTTCTACAATGTGAAGCCTGAGCGTTTCCTCAGGCAGTGCAGAGTGTAGTTAAAACTGCACTTCTCCTCCCAACAGCGTGCTCCGTCGGCAGACACTGGAGCCGCAGACTGTGGTGCCCAGAGAGGGGGGGGTGCCCTCTGTTGGTAAGACGCCTGCAATGTCTGTCAAGAAGGAGAAGGAAGACGAGGAAATGGAGGATGAAAAGCAGAAAGACGCAACATTGTTGCGCAACATTGCCATGGCAAAAAAGCTGGCAGAGTACAGTGAAGGCAACTGCAGAGCTGACATTAAACTCCGCACGGTCACTTCCCACTTGGAGAAAGTGCTGTACCACAACTGTAAGAGAAGCTCAGGGAACCCCAGAGCAGACCGCTACGCATCTTACATATTCCGCTACTTAGTTCCATACGATGTCTACTGCGACTGGGTCGCCAAGGTCAACTACGTCGGGTTATTGGGCAAGGAGGCGCTGCCCACAAACTTAAGGAGGACAATGAGGATGTACATTGAGCGCCGGTTCCCCGAACTGTCCTGCGACAGCTGGAGAGAGATCCGTGATGTTATCAATGAAATACTGCGAGTGAAGAGAAGACCGGAGTTTTTTCGAGAATATGATGAAAGAACAGCTGTGTCATTTTGACAGTCTTATTTAACAGGAACAGAAGCATACTGGGACAATTGTCATTAAGCGTCATTGAAATAACTACACATTTCGTCTAAATATAACACTCATTGCACCCAAGTTCTCATCCACGTTCATTAAAAATGTATTTCATATTGAAAGGAATATTAATCCCTGGTGACTTGTACACAAAACGTTGTGGAATTGGCACCCCACTTATACATTGATACATGCTGATAAATGCTGTCATGAGAACTCAGACATGTACTTTAATTATAAGGTTGAAGGTTCCACAATTTGTTCAGAGATTACTTGAAATGTAATAAATTGAAATGTCAACACTACAACACATTCAGTCGTCTTTCTGATGTGGACATGGACAGCTGTAACTTCAAACAACTCTAAGCAAAAGCAATCTTTTCTAAACAGGCCAGTGTGGACTCCCATGGAGGTAAAGCAGTCTGCAGCCACTGTCTCTTTGTGCGGCACAGCTGGTGAGTAGCAAGGTTTCCATTCTGCTCAATGTATTGATATATTTTTTATTTCTTTTGGAGATAACGATAAACCGTAGCATGATGGAACAATAGTTAGAAGTGTTCACCACCCAACAACGGGATTGTGGGTTTGAATCTTGTCCTGGGTAATGTTCATGTGGTTCTGCCTGGATGTTCTGGTAACACTGCCTGATAACAAAAGCCTTAACCCATTGAAGCCTATGAGCCTTTAAGTCTAGGACTGGCATTTTATACTTAAAATAAAGAAATTGAAATGTGACTCATACAGCTTTTTTTCTAAAATAATAGACAACTTTTTACATTTCAAGCGAATTTAGTTTCCAAGTGCTTCCTCTCCTATGATGTCTTCAACTTCCTGCTCTTTCCTGTCATTTTATTTAGATTATTATGATTTTTAACCCTGACACGTTTATATCTATTTAATCATTTAAGTCTCTAGAATATTACCCCCAAAAATAATTTTGTACATGGGATAAATAGATTTTTGTTTATGGGCATATTTGTACAACCGGCAACTATAATAGCCATTAAAATGCTATTTTCTGCAAAGAATACATACTCAACTGATGTAAGTATATGCATGAAATCTTTAAAAAAATGTGGGCTGAAATGAGTTAAAAGACATGCAAATTAAAAGATCAGCAATGAATTAATCCTTCTAAGTGTTGCCTGTGTAGCCAAAGCACTGGTTTTCAATACAAAATCATGGGCCCTGCAAAAAAAAAAATTTAGTTGGACCTACATAAACTTTCTACTTGCTGTAAATATACAAGAGCTCCAAATCTGCAGCTGCCCAGGCTGAGGAAGGTGGAATGTACTGAGAAATAGATAAAAAAATAAGACTAAATACATTTTGATGGAGTTTGTCTGCAGCTACAAGCTGCAGTAACAAGGGGTGAAAGTGAGCCGGAACTGTCTGGAACTACGTTCCGTTAAAAGATTCACGACCGGAACAGCGTTCTGTTAAAAAATCAAAATCCCAATAAAGAAAACAATGTACTAAAGTCATATTGGTTACATTATCCGAGTGCTGGAACAATCCCAGTGTGCTCGTTTCAGTGTAATCTACGCTGTTTCGGTGTCTGTCTGTGCCGTTTGGCACGGAGCGACAAGTCTGAGCGCGTCTCTGGTTGCTATGCAACGCAATGCGAGCCGAGCTGAACAAATGTGTTTCTGGTTGGCCGATGGACACGTGGTCACGTTATCAGCATCGCTAATTCTGATTGGTTCAAACCACACGTTTGCTCTCACCGAGCAAAATAAAAAAAAAAAGAAAACCGTACCTGTACTATGTAAATTATGTTGGCACAATGCAGCACAAAATGTGTGTGTGTGTGTATATATATATATATATATATATATATATATATATATATATATATATAAAAATATAAATAAAGTCCCACAGTGGGGAAATTCACCACGTCACAGCAGCAAAAAGGGACAGTAAGTAATATAAACAGTATTTACAGTATATACAAGTAATCGAGTAAAAAACTCGAACTGGAAAAGACTGGAAAAGTCTGTACAATGGAGCAGGTCAGTATAGAGTCTGCCCTGACCTTTCTTGTACAGTGCAGTTATGTGAAAGAGCTCAGTCGGGAGCTGAAGAAACAAGAAAAAAAGTTCGCAAAATTACATTCACAGACACAGAAGAATCAGAGGATGATGAAAAGCAGGTGGAGGGGCAGGCAGAGTCTGAGGAGACCCTACAAGAGGGATCATCACCAGAAGCAAGCACAGCAGGTAATGACAACAATAATGATGATGATGATAGTGATAATAATAACAATCACAAGAATAATAATAAGAATCTTTTATTATATATATATATATATATATATATATATATATATATATATATATTATTTATTATTATTATTTATGCGTAAAGGGATGAGAGAGAAGAAGAAAAGGAGAGCATCTGATGATTAGGATGGCATAGCATAGATATTATTAGTTGGGCCTGGCGTAGCACAGGCCAACTCACCCCAGAGCATTGAACAATGCACTGGGGCTGTGTTGTGGGTCCTGTGCACACATTTTTCAAGTTACAGAAATAAAAATTATATCAGTACAACCAGGGGAAGGCCCGCTCTCAGAAAATTTTATCATTTTGTCTCCAGCTTTTACGGTTTTTGAATTATGAGCATTTGTTCGGGGTGTGTTCCAACCAGAGGTAGCCTTTCTGCCTCCCCAGATTTTGTCGGTTAGTCATGAATTCAAATGTAGCAGAGCAGTTAGTCACCATGGTAACGGCCCAGCTGCTGAAGAAAGCTGCTCAGCAACTCAGCTGAAAGCTGATTGGCTGAATGGTTTTCACCAATAACTTTGGATCTAAAGCTCCTACAACCATATAACTTGGTGGAGATCATGTTGAAGTCCAATCAAACTAATTCCATAGTATTGGGGCCCCGCCTCCTCAAAGCTGATTGGCTCATGGGTTTCCCTTAATAACTTTGGATCTAAAGTTCCCAGGCTCACTAAACTTTTTGAGATTGATAAAACTAACATCCCGCACCATACTTAGCCATGTAGTGGTTACCACGGCGACAAAGTCACCGTTTCGGTGCAATTGATTCCCATGCACCGACCTCCGACAGCCCCAGGGCACAGACCCAACTCTCACAATTTCCGTAGGAATTGTCTAGTTAAAAATATTATGGCATAATGTTATCAGCTATGCGTAACTTCTTTTTTATTTAAGTTGTTAATCTATGTGTTTATGTGGTTATAATACTAAATCCATTGTATATGTTTTAAACAGTGACATTGATTTTATCTTGTCTTATCTTGACTTAGGTGATGCTGTTAGTTCCAAGGCCACTGCAAGTGCTTACCCTTCTGTATGGAACCATGAAAAATATCAAGAGTTCAAGGGGAAAAATGAATGGCTGTATGCTCACAATGGAAAGCTAGGTTGTACCCCCTGCCATGATGTGAAACTTCTTGGTATCCATGCATCATCCCGTGGTGCCAATATTGCTGTTCAGTGGGCTGAAGGAAAAATAGGACCCTATGGTGAAACAAGGGAGGCCCAGCTTGGATCACTCCGCAAAAAAATAAAAGAACACAGGGACTCCAAAGCACACAACGAGGCAGTCGCGATTCTTGAGATGGCAAAGGCAGATACACTCCTCAACTTGAATGTCAGAATTCAGGAGTCTGCATTTGAGCCTACTGCCAAAGTATTCAGGACAGCGTACTATGTAGCAAAGGAAAACAAGCCTTTCACAGACTTTGAAAGTCTGGTAGACCTGCAGCAAGCTAATGGCATTGATCTGGGACGCATTTTGCACAGCAAAACAGTCTGTGTTGATATAATTGATTTTTTGTCATCACAGATGAAACAGACAGTTGTGAAGAAAATAATAGAGACCAGGAGTAAAATAACAGTACTGGCAGATGAGTCCACAACTGTTGGGCACAAATCCACACTCATTGTATTCCTGAAGTCAAGTGTTGATGGAGACACAGAGCCCATTGCCTTTCCATTAGACGTTGTTGAATTAGATAGTCTGCATGCTGCTCACATCAAGGAAAAGCTCATGGACTGTCTGCTGAAGAATGGCTTCACCAAGGAGTTGCTGAAGGAAGTGTTCATAGGATTTTGCAGTGACGGAGCCAGTGTACTGCTGGGAGTAAAGTCAGGTATATATTGTCCCCTTATCCATCTAACTATAACAATTGTCTTTGATGCTTTTGATAACTCCAGTTGTGCGATGTGTGTCTCTTAATGAACTGTCTGTTTTCTGTCTCTGTCTCTCTGTTTCTCTGTCTCTCTAACTTCCTCTCTCTCTCTCTTTTCTTTCCATCTATAGGAATTGGAAAGTTGCTCCAGGATGACTTCCCAGGCATTGTCCTCTGGCACTGTCTGAACCACAGACTGGAGCTTGTAGTGGACCAGGCACTGGACTCAACAGGAGGAACCAAAGATTTCCAGGCCTTCCTTGACACCCTATATGTGTTATATAGCCAGTCACCAAAAAACTCACGGGAGCTAAGAGAATGTGCTGAAAAGCTAGATGCCTCCCTCAAAAGGATTGGACGAGTGTTCAATGTCCGCTGGGTGGCCTCTTCATTCAGGGCTGTCTCTGCAGTTTGGGAGTCTTTTCCAGCCTTGGCTGAATATTTTCGTGAGGCATCAGAGGATGTTACAAGGAATAGCAGAGAGAGGTCAAAATTTAAAGGTCTGCTGTCAAAGTTGTGCTCCATCAACTTCCTGCAGAGTCTTGCCATAATGGCTGATGTTCTGAATGAACTCAAGGACCTGTCAGAAAGTCTTCAGGATAGGGAGGTCACACTCCCAAAGGCACATGACATCATGACCATGTATGTCAAACGCATAGAAAGCCTCCATAGGTACCCAGGAAAACATGTTACTGAGGCCAACCAGGCAGTGGAAGCAAAGGAATTCAAGGGGGAGCAGTTAAGTGTTGGTAGGAGCCCCATCATTAACTCTGCTCAGTTCATCCAAGCAGTGGCAGACAATATAAAAGAAAGACTATTCACAACCACAGCAAACAGAGCTCAGGCCAGTGTCAAAGCAAAACGAAAAGAGCCTTATAATACTCTTCTAAATCAAATGGCTGTTCTCAACCCTGAAACATGGGACCACGAAAATCCTCGATTTGGAGAAGATGAAGTGAGTGCTTTGTGCCGTGTCCTACATGTAAGCCCACATGAAGCCCACGTTGGTTTTAGTCAGTTTAAGGCATGTGCAGGAAGAAAAATTCCCCCCAAAATGAAGAAGCTCATCATGGCAGTAAACACCCTGCCTGCTAGTAATGCAGACTTTGAGCGGGGCTTCAGGTCAATGAACAATATAGTAACAGAATATAGAAGCAAGTTAAAAATAACAAATGTAGCAAACCTCATCTTCATCAGCATTGTAGGACCACCAGTGAAAAAGTGGGATCCAATGCCTTATGTGAGGACTTGGCTGGGCCAAGGAAGAAGAGCAGCCCACTCAACCAGTTGTATGGCTCGACACCCCCTTAAAAAAGAGAAAGACTAATTTGAGCCTCTGTGGAATCTGTTTTAAGTGTGATTTTTTTTTTTTTTTTTTTTTATGCCGTTATATTCGGTGTACCAAACACTCAAGTTATCATGACTGACTGCATGCCTTATTTATCATATTTACAGAGTTCTGTTTAATTTGTCTCTCAGTCAGTCAGTCTGTCTCTCTATCTCTCTTTTGTTTTGTACTACATTATTTACAGGTCTGTGCAAATGCTTAAAGTAAAACAGTAAAAAGAGATTTCACTGTAAATTTATATTTTGTTGTGCAATGTGCAGTAAATCCTGTGATTTTATTTTCTTAGATTTTCAAAACAAGGGTCAGACAGGTCTAGACAATAACATTGGCTCTGTCAGTAAAGTGATTGTTGTTTTGTGTATGATGTATCACTCACTGTGAACTGATATTTTGCTTAATAAATCTTTGAGAGATATTGATGATCAGTTTTTTTCATATATGCATGCCTGACTAAGTGACATGCATCCGAAACTGTGCTAAAAATTGCCCGAAACCGATTAAAAACGATAAAAAATCGCGACGCGCGCCACATTGTTTTACACGCACTGAGTTCCGGCAAAAGTTTTGAACCACTTTCACCCCTGGCAGTAACTATTTACCTACTTGACAATTGAGTGCTTCTCTTCATTCTTTTGGGGACATTGTCCCCATTAATATGATTGTTGAGCGTGCACAAACAGGAAACATGGGTCAAAAGAGGAATAAACACTGGGATGGCATTTAATGTCAATAAACGGAGAAGGCGACGGATCAAAGTCAAAAAGCAGAAACATCCGTTTCTGCTTTTTGACTTGCGACTTTTAATTGACTAAACAAAGGTCAGAATGTGAGCGTGCAGTTCATTTGAAAATGTCACTTGTCTTTGTCTGAAACAATGCTTTTCCCATTTTCCTCAGCAAATTCAGCCCCACCAGCTCTGCCGGCTCCAGTTCCTGTTTCAACGCCGACGTCCACCTCCACAGCTATAGTTTCACAGGCCCCCATCCTCCAGCTGATCACCTCCACCTCTAACGCCGCCTCCACCTTGGCCAATGCCATCACCACCCAGAGCCCCACAGGCACCCTGCTGCTGAAGACAGCCCTCGGGAACAGCATGATGGCGACGGGCCAGCCGCTGCTAATTCAGCTGCCTTTATCGATGGCGAACGGCCAGGCGGGAACGCTGGTCAACATCCCTGTCTCCTCTCTGTCTGCAGCTGGCTCGCTCAACAAGGCCAAAACCACTGCTTCCACCGCCACTTTTATCCTCAAGCCTGCTCCTGTCACTACCACTGTAGCAGCCTCTGCTCCCGCCGTTGCCACCGTCCCGGCGCTACAGGCCTCCACCGGCCAGATGTCCTCCACCGGCCAGATGTCGTCCACGCAGATCTCTCTCGCCCGAGCCGTGTACCAGGGGGGTGCCGGTGGGATAACTACGCCCAACGCTGGGGTGTCCGTGACCACAGCCAGGACCCCAGCTCAGTCTGTCTCTGTAGCCGGAGCCATGTCCTCAACCTCTTCCCCTGCAACGTCTGGGCCGGCAGCAACAGGTTCCACTGCTCCAGGACCCCCACAAGGGACTTCTCTGACATCAAAGACAGGTGGGTGTATGCTTTGAAACTCAAAACGTATCTCATAGTGCTGGGTAATATAGAATTATTATAAGGATGTTGTGCTAAAAGACTAAGTATCTTAATTAGCAGTGGGACAAAAACATTTATATTTCAGCATCATATTTCCAGTTGTACAATACATTATCGATACACTTATCGAGTGTTGATACTTGAAAAACATCAAGTACATCTCTGACTAGATTTAACAACTTGTGCTTACTACTAGACTCCTACTACTCCGCCTCCTTTGGGAGTCACAGAACCAATAATAAGCTTATACTCACTTTCACTACAAGCAGTTGCACTGAAATATGTCTAGGTTTACATGAATTGTAATATGTATACATTTATATTTTGTCTTTTTTTTGTGTTCTGTTGACTAAAGTTGCACAGATTAATTGGAGGTAAAATGATATACTTCCCTTAAACGTTGAAACTCCAGAACTGTTCTGGTCTTGCTTGGCCTTTTGCCAGTTTATAGCTATTATACATGAATGACGCTACATGACAATTAAAATGATTAAACTGATGCAGTGAATCAATACCTAATTTCTAGTTTTTGCCATTTGAGGGGTATTTTAATTCTGTAGTCACAGATATTGTGACATACATGAATTATCTTAATTATCACAGAATCGCAGTATTGTGACAGTATCATTATCATGGCCCAAATATCACGATAGCATTATATCGTGAGTTACCATGTGATTCCCATCCTGAGGTATTTGTTCTAAAAATATGAATAATTGATTTTGACCATATTACGCAGCCCTGTCATCTCAGCAGCTTTTTCGAATCGAGCTGTTGGTCGGTGCTGGAAATGTCAAAGTTTGATGTAAATACATGATGATCATGAGTTTGAGTCAGTGATTACTGATGCTGTGGCTCATTTGGGAGGGCAGTGGGAGTCTAACAGAGAGCAGATATCTCATTATTCATCATGATCATTTTATTGAGATCATTAATATAACAGTTGGTTTTCCTTGATTTGGGTGTTATCACTCATAAAACAGCAGTCTGTGCCCCATGTGTTCATATTAGTAACACCACAAATCGTGTTGCCTGATCCATTGTTTTTGCCTTGGCCAAATACGATCAAGACGCCTTTTTTCTCTTTTCTCAGACAACCAAGCTACAGGATCCACTCCATCCAAAGCAGCTGCCCCTGCACCACGTCCCAAAGGCTCTGTCATAGATCTCACTGAGGACGATGACGATGTGCAAGGTAACATTTTCAGTCGATATGTTTTTTGATTGGCTTTCTATAACATATTGAAAAACATGTGAGGCTAAACATATTGTACTTTCTACTCTGCAGTGACTGGAGTAAAGAGTGCCACTGTTGCAGCTCCCTCACCAACCCAGCGTCCTCACCCAGTCGTCAGCGTTCCTAACAGTAAGACGCCACATTATACTGAAGATGTCAAAGGGCGATTTTACGTTAAAAACATAAACTTGCACCTGACTGTTTAGTTTGTCCGTTTAACACTATATTGTTTGGGAGGGGTAAATAAATTGTTTCTAATTTGTGTTTATCTAAATTATCTGTCATTTCTGTGTGATTTATCCTCAGGTGCAGGAGCAAGGTTATCCCCACAAAGCAATCAGAACTCTCCCAGCAATCCTCAGTTGACAATACACCACCGCCCCCCACTGGTAAGGATTAAGAACTGCGCCTGACAGATTTTGCACAGAGCAAATTTCATAATCCTGTAATCCTATAACATGTCTGTAACGTCCTGAGAAATTGCTATTTGCATATGATATTAAATGTGAAATCTGATAACAGGCTGCTTATAAAGCTAACATTAGTCTAGCTGGCTTTGTCTACCAGACTGATTTTTTTTTTCTACTGTAAAAGCTTCAATGGACAGCAGATTCAAGGCAATCAAAGTAAATCAAGTTTATTTGTCAGGTAAAAACAAGTGCAGTACATGAACATTAAAAGTATTTAGAAGTGGCAAAGAAACGCATTATAAAAAAGACATTTAGACACAATTAAAAAACAGTAAAAACATTCATTTGAAATGGATTATGTATTTATCTCAGCTTCTGAGAAACATTCAATACTCACTTTCTGTATTCTATAAAGAATATTTTGGAATCAATCAAAAAATAGACGTAATCCTATTTGCCTCCTTTTCCATCGTAACAAACAACGTCTTTCTTTTTCCAAGGACACTCCAATGAAGCCCCGTGCTGCAACCACTACTACACCAACCCGGGTCCCCAACGTGGTGCTGCCCCCTCTTCCTGCCGCCCCTGCAATTCCACGTTTGCCACCGGAGGCTGAGCGGACGTCACATCCTCAGCAGCCTCAGTTGAAGCTGGTGCCGAGTCAGACTGGTATTGTGCTGTCCTGGTGCGTGGCAGAAACCGATCGGACCTGCGCCGCCGTAGCCAGCTATCACCTCTATGCCTTCCATCAAGACAACTCGAATAACAATGCATCTCAGCAGCACTGGAAGAAGATCGGGGAGGTGAAGGCCCTTCCTCTGCCTATGGCCTGTACTCTGACCCAGTTCCAGTCTGGCTCTACTTATCATTTTGCTGTTCGAGCCAAAGACAACTATGGGCGCTTTGGCCCCTTCTGTGAACCTCAGTGCACAAATGTCATCAGTACCAGCACTAGCTGAACAGTTAAGAAAATGGAAACACTTCTTTTGCATTTGAAAGTTCATCAGTTCAGCCTTTTACTTATTTTTGTCTGTTAGGAACTCAAATACGTGCTGAACACATACAGTATCTGTAAATACCTCTGCATAACAACTGGACTTCTGACTGACTTGGGAAATTGAAGAGACAAACATTTGGTTTTGTCTATTAAATGTATGTAATGTATTTTTTGTGACTTAAGCTGTTGTATATAATTCCTTTTTTTTTGCCTCTCCACCAAGTCAGATATTTATGTTGACTCCTGTTACTCTGACCCAAATGTCTTTTGCTTTACTTGAGGATAGGTGACAGGATTATCCATGTAAACAGAATTGCACAGAAATGTATAAATGTGTGGTAGAATGATAACTTTTGTAAGTTTTGTCTGGCAACCAGACTTTGACAAACAATAAAAGGTTTTATTAAAGTCTTGGTTTACTATGTTTGTGACAACCTTTATGTTCAATATTTTGTTTTTTATTTCTTTATGACTACCAATTTAACACCTTAAATACAACGCACCATAAAAACACTGGCACTGTGGAAAAAGTATACAAAGATGTCTGTAGGAAAAAAAAGGCCCATGTTTTGCCAACTGGGATGGATATGCAGGACTTTCCACAGAAGCACTGACAGACTTTTTTTCCCTTTGCATGGTGATCCAGATAAATGGGCTGATTTGCTGCAGGTTTGTTTCCTTCAGGAATCTCACAGCTGCTCTGTAAACCTGGCATTCCATAAATAATCACAAAAATTCCAGAATGAGTGCTGACACTAACTCGACTACTCTTACTCCAGTTTGCACAAAGACCACAAGAGGATGTCAACATCTAGCATAGTGGGGAATTTCCTCTTGTTTCTTTAAGATTGGAAGCAATGTTTGCAAGATAGCCCTTCATTTTTATCCAGTATTGTACAGAAAAGTCATCAGTAGTATGACAAACTTTTTCCCTGAATGTCCTAAAAGGATCTACAGAAAAATTGCATAGGCTCTGCACAATTAAAAAAGGTTCATTATGTCATTCATGCATTATATAATAATAATGCACAATACATGCGCTTTGTTCATGGCTAACAGATATTACGATATGGTCCTTGGAAAACTAAAAGGTTGACGATATCAATAGGGGGAAACCAATAGGGTTCCTCATCTGGGGAGCTTGAATCACTGAAACCACTTTGCGCACATTCAGAGTTACGTGAGACCTGGGTCACACTCCACTGTCTTGTGAGACTAGTGCGGACTAGTCAGACTGAAGTCTAAGAACTGAAGAAGCCTCTTGGATAAGAGGTGAAATGCTTCCCTAGACAAATACAAGTCTAGTTGCGTTTGATTCAGTTTGAGAGAGAGCACTGAAAACTTTTGGTCTGATTGTTGTGATGTTGAGATGATAGTAAGAGCAATAACTTGGTGCTCAGGTATTTAACTGTGAAATACAGTGGGAAATGCCAGGACAGAGCAGATCAATAGCGTCAGTCAGGGGGACGTCCAGAAGACTTGAGAGACCAGTTAAACCACTTGGATCCAGAGATAAAGGCAGCATCTGCTTATGAAGTGTGGCCACATGATATGTAAAAGGGTCAATGAACCTGGCTACACAAACACTAAGACCAGGGGAGGAACTGGATGCTACACCTCAGATGTTCTTGGTGCTTAGGGGAGCTGATCTCCAGGAGGCCTCTGGCCTACATAGCAGGAAACTGGGGGTGAACAGCACAGAGAACTGCCATGATAAAGTGAGAACAGAATGGGGTTGGGGCTCAGAACCTCCCCAGAGGAACAGAGACTGAAACATGATCAGACAGAACATGGTCCAGACACTGACTGAGGGGTATAATAGACAATGCCAGGAATAGCCACTGGCAGACAAGCAGACACCTGTTCTGCCAGAAAAGGTCTCAGACCACCATTGGTTGTGAAACAGGATGGTACGTTTTCTTTTTTTTGTGTGGTACTTGTATAATTGTTTGGCTAGCACAGGGGTTGGCAACCCTGATCCAGGCCAGAGGGCTGCTATGGGAGCAGGTTTTTGTTCCAACCAAGCAGTAACACCTGATTCTACTAATGAAGGTCCTTAGAAAGGCCTATAATGGTTGTTTAGTAGAATAAGGTGTTACTGCTTGGTTAGAACAAAAACCTGCACCCACAGCAGCCCTCCAGGACCAGGGTTGCCTACGCTAGGACTAGCGTAACTAGCATTAACTTAAATAACAAAAGTCGTTGGTCAGTGAAAACACTCCGGCTCCAACACGTTTCTTTTGTTCCAGTTATTTTGACAACCCTGAAACAATTCCGGTTTTCCTCAAAGCCATAGTTGTTCACAAAGTTGTTGTGTTATCAACTAGTAAAGTTGGTAAAATATATTATTCTAAATGTGCAAGGTCAATAGTATAGATCCACAACATGATTCCAATTTGTCATGCGATCAAATGTTTAACAAAATATGTTGTTTAAATTACAGTTTTAATGTCAACTGCGGCTCCTCAGAGCCAACAAATCATTGGTATTCGCTTCTAGATTAAAAAAAGAGAAAAAAATTGCTTCTAGATTTTATCAGATAGATATAGATAGATATATATAATAAAGGCTTTATCATAAACATCCATGGTTCGGGCGCTCTGAGTGGAGCTAGACCCTGATACGACCACCAGGTGTCAGCAGGTTTATTAGCAGCTAAACTAAGTAAGTCTACTGACTAGGAGCAGCCATAGATATAGACCTTGGATGTATTATAAAACTGTTGTATAATACATCCATGACAAGGATAGGGTACCACCTCTCAGCAGCACGACGAAGTCCCAGAAAGCATTTTTCCCATAGTAAAAGAGAAGTGTGTAAAACTGTTCACAGAACACCACGGCTATATTTTAATTCATGTGTTTTTATACCGGGACATTCAAGTGTCTCCAAACCGGGTAAAACCATGACGTCTGGTTATGCTAAATTTAGCCTAGTTAAAGTTAGCCTGGCTAAAGTTAGCCTAGCTAAAGTTAGCCTAGCTAGCCGGTCTCGTGCCCAGGTCCTGGGCTGCAGGAGTGCGCAGACACTCAAAGTGGAGGTGAAGTTTCTACACTTCAGTTTTCGTTTAATGGATTTAGTCTTGTAGCATTTATCAAAAATAATGTTTTTATTCCGTTTATACGTGTTGTTGAAGTTCATATTATTTTACGGCGGCTGTATGATTAATTACAGTGAAATCAAGACCAGTGTAGCTAATCATCTTTGACACATTGACTCAAAATGGAGGCATCATTAAACTGAATACAGCACTGTAAACAATATTGTTGAATCCCGTATTCATAATAATCAGTATGTAATATATGTATACAGTGCTTTTTAGTATAGACACCAATACGCTATATATAGGGGGATATATATTATTTAAGACTGTACGTCCAGGTTGATACAGTGTTGAGACATAGTCTGAAATAATATGTGTCCCCCTAGAATAGTAGGGACTATAGTAATTTCAGCAAAAGATACAGTGTCCCTCCTCTAGTCCCTTATCAAAGTGCTGCTGGTATTTGTTAAGACTTTTAGTGCTGGTATTGGTCAAGGTCAATATTGTATATAACAATATTTATTAATTATTTGCCACATGTATGTCTTATGCACTTATGTCTTATGCACAAAATAATTTAGTGGTAAATTGGTATTGGAAATTTAATTCAAGATGCTCAAACCCCCGTGCTTATAATGTATTCCCCTTTCTATTGTAGCCCCCCAGGTCGAAAATGCACTAATCACCACTGCGGATGACCCAGCTGACAGCAGATAGAGAAGGGGAGAGGCCGACTGGATGACTGCCAGGGTGGAATCTGGTTGACTGTAACAATGGCCCGCTGGATCACTGCAGGTACAACTTACACAACAGCTATGGAGTCGTTGGCAGTGGAATTATCAGTTAAGTAGTGGAGAGACAAATGTGGATTCAGGAATGTCACGTTAATGTAAGCTCAGGAGGACAAGGCAGGACATCACTGTAGTCTTGATCTTTGCTAGGACTCATGTTAACCCTTCTGCTGATCCACTGAGAGCATAACAGGCTAAGAAATCTGCCTACCCCACGTAAGCACCAGGCACGTCAGGACTGGAATGACTAGGAGAACTGATGCCAACAAAAAACTAGACTACAGAATTTGTATTTGTGGGAGACAGGCAGAGAGTTTCCTGACTAAAACGCATGCAGATACAAACACAGCTGAGTGTCTCCTGTGGACAATCTCTGAATGAGCAGCATGTCTTTGTAAGGATCTAAGCCATTTCTGTCAACTTATAAAAACTGAATATAAACAACTTATAAGCTTAATAAATTATCAACTAAAGTTCTGGACCAGACGTGCCAGTCTGGGCCAGTGTGCTGAGAATAGGATACAGGATTCCTTTTGTTTCTCCAGTCCAGTAAAGTCTGGTACAAGGAAAAAAAACAGGCTGAAAAAGTCTGGTACATACAACCGAGAATATGTGTTATTTAAGGAGTTATAGTTTTCTGCCTGTTTTTTCTGTGAGCTGCACTTCAATATTTGCAATAAAAGCATTAAGTCTTTGATATCGATGAGCTCCAAACACATGCTCTGCATCCAGGTACAAGGAAAAAAGAAGAAAAAGCAGGCAAGTCCAGAGTCAATCATCTTCTATACACACTTATTCCTCATTAGGGTCGCAGGGGTCTGCTGGAGCCTATCCCAGCGCGTTACACCATTCACTCACACACTCACACCTACAGGGAATTTAGAGTCACCAATTAACCTGAGCATGTTTTTGGACTGTGGGAGGAAGCCGGAGTACCTGGTGAAAACTCACGCAGACACGGGGAGAACATGCAAACTCCACACAGAAAGGTCCCAGACCCAGGACCAAGGAGGTCTTGGACCTGCGACCTTCTTGCTGTGAGGCAACAGCGCTAACCCCTGCGCCACTGTGTCACCCGCAAGTCCAGAGTGTGTGTTGTTATTTTTTCTGTCTTGTATTGGACATGCTTTTTTGTTTTTACCTGGCATGTGGTTCCTACTGTGAAGCGAAAGCAAGGATTCAATGGAGTAAACACAGTCCCTCAATGCAGAACTTCAAATGCAAGTATAAACTAGGCTTAAGGTGTATACATGCCAGAAAAATCAAATTCCAATTGCATTATCTAGGTGTGTTAATTCAACTATTAGAAGTCCAACTTGTCTGATCATTTGATTTTCTTGAATGTCATGTAAACATACTGATTGTCTACTGCAGTTGATGAATTAACTCATTATTACAAGAAAACAAGCGTTGGTATCTCAAAAGCTGAAGTAATTTGGCTATTTCATGACTTTAAGATACCGGCATTAAAAAAAATTGCAACCACAGACATTTAGGGATTCCATAGGTAACAACACAATTCACCTACTCTGCATGCTGTTGGGTAATTTGTATTTTTTTTTGTTGATTTAGTTGATGTAACCTGATTAACTGGTTTAACCTGACTGCCCAAAAACACCAGCTCTTTTTTTGAAGTGAATGTATAGAACTCTCCTACTCCACCACATGCCATCAACAGATGACCTGCACATTAAGATCCACTGAGGGGCATCATAGCTCTAGTGAGTCACATTGAACAACTAATGAGACATCAAAAGAGAGTCATGGGCTTTCCAGAGAGATGACGAATTGCCCAGTTTTCCCGAGGCTTGTTGTGCTGTTAATGTAGCAGCATATCGCACAATCGGGACACAAGGAGTGAAATGGATGAAGGGGCCAGATTTGTTTAGCTTTATATTTCATAATTCACTTCATCTATGTGAAGACACCTCTGGCATTAATCCTTGTATGGATGGGTATAAAAAGGCTCTCAGGTGGACGAACTTGAACCTGAATGTGGATGTGATGATATGGAGTTGAAATAAATGGTTTGACTGAAGCTTCACCTCATCTCTCTACTTTCTGTCTACACACAGGAGGGTGAAAAGAGCAGAGGGAGTCCACCTGCAGCTGTTGGTAGCTCCAAGTGCAGTCGTATTGACGTGATTATGACCCGGTGCCTTTTGTGCTTCTCCCAGAGGAGCATGAGGCAGGTGGGACAGGAGTCGATGCTGATGATAGTGGAAGACGGATGACAGAAAGCGCGCCAGTGGTTGATGACATATTCCTCAACTCCCGAGGGTGAGTGAAGAATCAGGTTATGTTCTCCAAGGTGGCTGATTGAAAAAGAAAGCTGAACAGCAGGTGCACTGGTGCTTTATAACACAGAGTTGCTAACTCCTGGGTGGAAAGTGTAAATGTCTGTACATTTGGAAAAGCAGTATTGGAAGCCATTTGAGAATGCAACATGTGAAATACAACCTCAAATTTTTGAGCTTGATCACATGTGTATATACATAGAGTGGATATAAAAAGTCTACACACCCCTGTTAAAATGCCAGGATTTTGTGGTATAAAAAATAAGACCAAGATAAATAATTTTTTTTCTAATTGTGACCTATAACTCATTCATCTTCTATACCCACTTATTCCTCATGAGGGTCGCAGGGGTCTGCTGGAGCCAATCCCAGCGCATTACAGGTGAGAGGCAGGGATACACCCCAGATGGTCGCCAGCCAATCGTGGGGCACACACACCATTCACTCACACAGTCACACCTACAGGCAATTTAGAGTCGCCAATTAACCTCAGCATGTTTTTTGACTGTGGGAGAAAGCTGGAGTACCATGATCTTACATTTAAGATCATGTTAAAATCCACACAGACATGCAAACTCCACACAGAAAGGTCCCAGACCCAAGGAGGTCTTGAACCTGTGACTTTCTTGCTGTGAGGCAACAGCACTAACCCCTGCTCCACTGTGTCACCCTAACCTATAACTGTACAACTCAATCAAAACAAACTGAAATCGTTCAGGGAGGTGAAGTAAAAATAAGTGTGCACACCCTCTTATAACTGAGTTAATTTAACCAATTACATTTAAGATCATGTTAAATTGGTGTCTCTGATTAACCTCAATTAAAGTTCAGCTGTTCAGTGACTTTTATTGACATTTTTGTAGCTACATCTTCTAGCACAAGCCATGGTCCACATAGAGTTTCCAATGCAAATCTTATTGTTCAAAGATATCAGTCAGGTGAAGGATGCAAAATAATTTCCAAGGAATTAAATATACCATGGATCACAGTGAAGACAGTCATCATCAAGTGGAGAGCATAGGGCAGAACAGTGACATTACCAAGAAGAGGTTATAAGATGTCAAAGTTAATAAGACATGAAAACTGTTCAGGGAGGCTGCCAAGAGGCCGACAGCAACATTGAAGGAGCTGCAGGAATATCTGACAAGCACTTGCTGTGTAGTACATGTGACAACAATCTTCCATCTTCTTATGTCTGGGTTATGGAATAGGGTGGGTATAACATCTAACATCCAGTTTCATTTTGAAAAAAGAGATTTGAAATCTCCCATATACATGTAGGAAAATGTGTTATAGTCCAATGAAACCAAGGTTGAACCTTTTGGTCATAATTTCCAAAGTTATATTTAACACAAAAACAACACTGCTCATCATTAAAAGAACAGACCTACGGTGAAGCAGCATTAAGTTTTGGGCTGTTTTTTCTCAGCTGGAACTGGGGCCTTATTCGGGGTGGAGGGAACTATGAACAGTTCCATACACCAGTCAGTGTTGGCACAAAACCTTCAGGCTTCTGTTAGAAAGCTGAAAAAGAAAAGGAAGTTCATCTTTCAGCACGACAATGACCCAAAGCACACAACAAAAGAATGGTTTCACCAGAATAAGATGGATGTCTTCAAACATCTGGATGGTGTGAAGAGGGCTGTGCACAGCACACACCTTCACAATCTGTCACATTTGGAGCCGGTTTGCAAAGATGAATGGGCAAATATTACCACATCAAAAAGTGCCACGCTGACTTAATTTAAGTTTTTGTTTTGTATTTTTATCCTTTAAAGCTTTCATTTCTGTTTTAAATTGAGTCATACACGTTATAGGTCACATTAAAGGTGGAAGAATGTGAAATTATTTATCTTGGTGTCATTTTTTCATCACAAAAACCTGGCATTTTAACAGGGATGTGTAGATATTTTATATCTTTTGTATGTATTTAAAATCTTAATATGAAAAATAAATGGTAACTCCAACTGTAAAATAAATGCAATAAGTAAAAAGTACAATAATTCCCTTTGAAAACAGAGTGAAATTTAAGTGTACAGTCTCATTAAAAAAAGGAAGTTTGTTGCTACATTTTAATTTGGACAGCTGCTATAAGAGGAACTGAAGCTTTTTTTATTTAATTCAGAGTGAAAAATTAAATCGTTAATTATTTAATAATATTTTTTTCTCGACGTTGATCCTCAAATCACATAGTTGTTCCAAGTGAAAACCTTTACATAAAAAAACTCAATGGTCGTATGGATCACAGTTTAGGAAATGGCAAAAATATTTTTTACTTTAAAGCATGCTTTAGTTAATGTCAATTTCATAAATAACACATTTTCAAAGTATATTCAACCAGTTCTTATTTGGGGGATGAAAGGTGATCAGGGATCTATCTACCCTCTATTGGAACAATGTAAGCCTATTAGAGAAATGATACACCTTTAAACAACTATTGTTTACAAAGGTGTCCCTCTTTTTGGCAAACTCCAAGTAATAAATATCAAAATGTTGCAAAATTGTTCCCCATTTTATTTTCCCCTCTCAGCACAGTGTAGGAATTCAAGGTCTATCATGAACATCATCATCAACAATAGAGGGAGCCCTTGCTTTCCTTATGGAAACACTTTTCTTGACAATTGTTGCAGTTCTTCTTTACTGTAGCATTCGTCTAATTCAGAATCCTATAGAGGGACCCACCTCCACACATCTCTCTTCCTCTCTGTCTCTCTCTCCTTCTCTCTCTCTCTCTCTGTATCTTTCTGTCTCTCTCTCTCTAGAGGAGGGGGAGGAGAGCGAGCGAGCGCAGTTTGAGTTCTGCGCTTCACGCCAGCCAGAGGTGTGTGTTTTTCAGCTCCGCACACACACACACACTGTATCTCTGGGTAGCAGCACCCCACCATGCAGCCTGCTTGAGTGCCATGTCTTACAGCTGAGTTGGCAAAGGGTTACAGCTCATCTAAAGGGAAGGTGGCATCTTTGCTTTGAGGAGGACAGAAGATAAAAGAAGACTAACCAGTTGCAGAGAGAGGGGGGATCAAACTGAAAGCCCCCCCCTCCCTCGCCTCACTTAACAGAGCAAAAACGGAAGGCTTTGGAGTATTCAATTTTTTCTTTCGTTTTATATTTTTCTTATTCCTCATCGCGGTGCTGGGAGGTGCTTCATCTTTTCATATAGTCTCTCTCTCTCTCATTTGCCTCCTCATCTATTTCTCCATCTACCTGGTGTATAATTTCTTCTATTTATGAGTGAGTGAAAGGAGGGAGTTTTGTTTTAATTTTCATCCTTTCTTCCTCCCCACCACCCTTCCACCAAACCGTATCATACCTGTCAGTCCCTCCTTGCCATTTCATCTCTTAACTGCTTCCATCGGTTCTTCATCCCCAGCCTACGCCTCTCTCTCTCTCTCTCTCTCTCTCTCTCTCTCTCTCTCTCTCTCTCTCTCAGTCTAATGTTTTATGAACTTGGATGATTTTTCTTCAAAGTCAACTAAAAAACTCCTCATGAATGACTCTTTTTTTCCCTTTTCCTTCTCTTTTGGTCCCTCCACACCCATTTTCTTTGCATCACACTCTTGCGGGATTCTTAAATGTTACTCTAGGTAGGTTAACTATCGTTTAGTGTCTGTCTATCTGTCTGTCTGTGTGTATTTGTGTGTGCTTTACGTATACATAAAACACACATTAACACACACATGCACTCGCACACTAAACTATGCCTAAAAGAACAGCGTTCAGTGAGTTGATATTGTCTGGTTTCACACCATTTTCACACTCTCCTCCATTTCCACATCTGTTTTTCTCATCATGGCAAAGTGCACCCATCTTTAATTGTTGTTATTGAGAAATCTCCTTTTCTCTCTGTCCACATGTCACTTTTCCCATTTAAAAGATGCATACATTTCTTTTGTAACATTTCGTAAAAAGTAACACGGGAGGAAAAAATTGAATTTTGACCTCAGGGAAAATGAGAGCATGGGAGAATGAGAGCTTCAGTGTTATTTTATTTTTAATTATAATTTGGCAAAGTTGGGGCTATTTAGTCTATAATAAGTAAATGATATTATTATATATTATTATTTATTGTGTTGCATTCAAAATTAGGAGCTTATGGCCATCCCAAGTCATTAAGAGCGTGTCCCATTTCATGCTTGATTTGTGCTTATTTTCATTCTGGCAGTTCATCAGCAGCCATTAGTTCTTTTACTGCCTCTGCCCATCAAACACCCCCCCGACCTACACGGAAACATCCGATGTCAAAAGAAAAACTACGCTCCTTATTATGATTAAATTATTTTTCAGAATAGAATTTTTGTACTTTTGCATTTTTTTCAATTATCCCTTCCTTCAGTTCGATAGATTTCATCCAGAACTGGCCATTTTTCATTCCTGAAGCCCCCCCCCCCCTCCCCTCTCCACTTGTCTTCATTCTCATCCTCAATCAGACAAGAGAGACCATTTGGCATTAGTTGGATGCTGAACAGTGGATTAAGTGGGTAATGCCTTGCTGTGGATTTGAGGTGTTATAGTGTGTGCAGGTTGTAGATAGAGACAGACTGATAGACAGATAAAAATAGATAGGACTTATCCCATCACATTACTACCCTTTTTCTTCTGTCACATTTTCCTCCTCTCTTTCTGTTGTGTTTGACGCTTTGTCTCCACTTCCACTGCCACACCTTTTTGGGAGCGCTGTTTTAAAGCATTGCCACTGTTGGTCGATTCTCAATAAGTTTTTAGCCTATACATCCATGGACATCTACCACTGTGCACTGAATCCTAAAAGGAAAAAATTACGCCCAGTAGCGTAGGCCCACACCAGCCACTCTAGTCTCCCTTTTTCCTCTTTCTTATGGACTGATAAAGGAGCTTAGTAAACACCTCTTTCTTTATTGTTCTAAGAGTGGGATGTCGTCATGAAGGAATATGAAGGACCACTCGTTTTGCTCTGTCTTTGCTTTTGTGTCTCAACTCTGCTCCTCTGTAAAACATCTCCACTACAGTCTATAAATTATGTGTTACAGAAAAGAGTTAATTAGGTGAGTAGTGAATTAATATAGCACTCACTTCTTCGCAACTGAGTGTATGCACATGCATGAACAGCAAGTTAGTGTGTGCACTGAATATGTGTGTGTGTGCGTGTGTGTGTGCTTCTGAGAGCATAGCTAATCAAGCACGAGTGTGCATGTGTGACTGCATTTGACTGTCAGCATGTTACTGATGGAAATGTATACTGCATGAACTTTCATCAGCAGGTTCTCTGTGAAGGGTTTCTTCATATTTTCCACCACATTTGCTTGTACCGTTAAACCTTTCTTCACCTTGCTGTGACTAATTGGTTGTTTATCAGGCCAAGCTTCTCGTTTTTTTTTTTTTTATCTTTATCCATTTTCTGTATATGTACTCTTGTATCTCTGTGAATTTCATGCATTATCACTTATTTCAATGGTGATACAAGCAGCAGGAGAAAATTCTCACTACTGAACTACTATTTCTGATACATGGCAGGAACCCTGGCCCAAAAGTACTCTGGTTGATTTGGTTGAATCTCTCCATAATTGGTTGATTCATTCAATTAGTCTGCTGCAGTGTGCAGGTGCATGCATTCACATGCATTTGTTTTAGTCCTCCTCTTCTCCTTATTGTGCATTTTAGTTGGTTGAGGTTTGTTAACCAACGCAATGTTAATGCCCTCCTCCTCTTCATTGTATTTCTTTTTGTTCCTGTTCGATAGATCTGCAGCAAGATCTCTGAAAATGAACAGATCTCTGGAAACCAATCACAGATCTCATGTGACTCATGCACCAGCATTACTGACTCTCCAGCATGACCTTAATGAGTACACCGTACTGTACTCTAGATGACATTCTAGGCTGTATGTTTCAGAGTGCATCATATATATTGCCTATCATGGATGATGGCTGCTGTGCTAGCTATTCCACAGCCAGAGGTCCAATGCTTCTCCAGGAATTATTACTTTAAATGACTATGGTTAATTAAGCAAACAGCAAATTAACAAATGGATAATTATCCTAAAGATGATTAGAATGCACTTAGAAAAAATGAGAACTGAATTTACTCTTATTTGTTAATTAATTGACATACAAAAATAATTAATGCACATTACCTGACCTGCATCAGTTCAGATTCCCTTCCTGTTAGCCAGAACCAGGCACCGACTTTAACAACCCTTAATTTATGTAAGTGTCAGGACATTCCGCACGTCGCTTAATATTTTAAATACCACCAGGTTTCTAGCAAGTTCATATGCAAAGTTAAAATAACAAGGGTCCTAATGATGGCCACCTTTTAAATATTCTGAGTGAAAGAGTGGGCACCTGGCCTAAAAGTTTCAAGTTAATTCTAACTGAGTGACTTCAAGCCCAAACAGCCTAAATGATTTAGGACGGGTGGTGTAACTGTTGCCACACTGTGAGCGCACAGGCGTTTAAATATAAAGGCATAAAAGGGCATGACCACCTCTTGGGTTTCAGTCTAATGGAGGATTTGTGTTCAAGTCATTAAAGGTTTGTGAAGATTGTTGAGATTTTTAAGCGCCGTACACATTAATAACAAAACAAAAGAAAACATTTTATTTTGTGTCAAAATATGATTTGAAGCAGATTATGAAACGTTTAATAGACATAATGAGGATGAATCTTTTTTTTTAAAACACATTCATACGCATTTGTGTGAAACTAGAAAGTTATATCAATAAAAAACCCAACTAAATCATTACCTCCATGAAAATGTTTTGGAATAATTCACGTCTGAAATAGCACACACTAAATGTAAATTTGTAAAAGCTGTTCATTCATAGAGAAGTAACTAACCAAACAAATACGGCATATTTAGTTGCTTTATGCAAAGGTTTGTTCAAGAATATACCGTATTATTCTGCATGAGTCAAGCCATCAGTGTCATGTTAATACTACTATGAGACTTGGAGATAATTAGACTTGGAAGGAGTCAGAGAGAAAGATGGATTTTTGTAAATAAAATTTGCAGAATGAATAATTCATTACACTGCCAGACAGGATTAAAATTCTACACATGCAGATATCCTCTGACAATTCTCCTAAGGCTATACCTACGTACTCCACTTCCTCAAAATACCCAGATAAACACACACAAGTTCCCAGATAGAGACATTCCTCTGAGCATATACATGTTAAACTGAAGACTAGAAATGTTGAACACGCATTCCTTCAACACTGAAGCAATTTTTTATAGGTCAGAGAAGGCTTCCACTTAAAACTGTCCTTATTATCTATTAAACTGCAGAATATTTCTTGATAAACTGATTCATATTTTTGTCTAAGTTTCCTCAAATGAATCCATTAGTCCTCAAAATTCCCCAAAGACAGTCACTTCATATTGTAGAAGACTACTGAAGAACTACTTCTTTTCCTAATAAGTACTTCTACTACTGAAGAAACTGCAAACATTTGGGAAGATGTTATATTGTCTGGAAAACTCAATTGAGAAACCGATTAACGATACATTTTTTGGCAAATTAAGTACCTAACAAATCATGGTAGCTAACAACACTGATGCAATTATGCCAGTAAGGCATAAAGCAACTCATTAGATTAGAGATATAGAAGAAGACATAAACAGTATGGCAAAAGCTTAGATGACTAATATAGAATATCTTGTCACATCAGGATATAATAACTATTATTATAATATTATAGGGCCAGGACCAATAGTTTAAGAAACTGGATGAAACTGAACAGTGTGATCATCGCCTATCAAACAATAGCACAGTAATGTTACTGGGCAGCACATTCAGATTGCAGAGAAAGGGACCATGTAGACATAGCGGCTGGACTGAGTTAAGCCTTGACCTCAGAGGCAATTGACTTGTGTACACAGTGGCATTCAGCCTTCACCAACAGCACATCCATCCACGGCTGAGCGCTGCCGTCTGACTCTGTCCGTCTCTTCTTCTCCCCTCCAGACTGAGAGAGAAAGAGCGGAGCACAGAGCAGGCCGGCAAGCCGACGATCATGACTGGCTAGGCGAGCGAAAAGCAAGGAAACAAAAAAAAGAAAAAGAAAGCCAAAGAAGAAAGAAGGAAGGAAGGGAGGGAGCGAGTGAGGAAGAGGAGTACGTACACGCTGCTGCCTGCCGCTCACCTCCTCATCTCCACGGCAACCGTGTTCACACACTCTCGAGATTCTGGTAGGACACCTCGGCGAGCTGTCTCACCAGCGTTGGAGGAAGGGGAAAGAGAATCGGATGGGAAGAGGCGAATGAAAGAACGTCCCTTCATCACCCTTCATCCGTCATGTTTTAGTTTTGTTTACTTCACACGCAGCACTGACATTATGAGTTGGTGACTCACTTTTTAAGATCTGAGTCATAAAGCATATTTTAACCAGATTGGATCTGGTCCTCTGCAAATTGAGCACTTTTTGTCCCCTTTATATGTAAAAAAACTCCCCAAAAAACAGCAGCTTCTCCACACTGTATTTATATTCACAGAAATACATTTTAAATGAATAATTTAATGATTTAATACTTTTTATTGTACATTTTGTAAATATTATTACACTTTAAAAGCAGTTGCCATCAGCCCTACTGCATCTTCACACTGATAGGCCCCAGCTTCACCCACATTCAGTCCCAGGACCGCCCGCCCTCGCCCTGCAAGACCCCCTTCAGTCTTCTGTGCGTGACTTCATCTCTCCACCATCCCTTCATCCGAGGCTATGAGAGGAGGAGTCGAATCCCAGATCACTCCATCATGCCAGTTCTGAAGAGTAGAGAGGAGATCCGGGCTGGCAATGTTCAAGGTAGGCCACTGAACTGGATCGTACATGTGTGTCCATGAGCAGTTTTGGGGAAAAAAAATAATGCTGTGCTGACTCTATGCCTTTTGGCTCCAAATTATTGTACCGAAAATAGTCTGTAAAACATCAGAGAATAGAAAATACCCAAGATGGACCCAAGGTATATTTTATAATTCCTTGTTTGTTCAGCAACTGTCAAAAGCTGAAAGTTCTCACATTTGACAAGGTGAAACAGTAACAGTTTTCCTTGATAATTGACTTTATTATTATTTATCATTAATTTATTATCAAAAGGTCTTCCAATATTATTTTTAATAATCGTTTCCCCTCTCGTCCTTGCGGTATATTTAATCATCATCTAACTTTGTGTGTTGACTCATCACCAAAACTGTTTATATGCAACCGTTAAATGTTTGTTTTTCTGTGTTGTCCTTTAACTCAACCCTACTTCAACCACCCAAAACTGTCCTCACTCATGATAATTTCAGGTCATGTAAAATTTGAGAGGAGGTGTAAATAATGGGCTGAAGCAAAACTATAGAAGTGTTGTGCTGGATATTAGATAATACAGCTTTGTGGTTTTTTTTTGTTTTTGATCTGTTGCTTCTTAGCTTGAAGGGTCTGCCTCAGGGAAAATATGAAGAAAGAGGAAATTCACTGGGTTCTTCAATTTAATGACAACAATGTTGCACATTACTTTATAGGAATATACTCTCATTCAGTATGGTTATTTGACACTCAAGAAAATATAATTACTGTGTTAATCTGACTATGGTGGGATTTTTAAAATGCACATATACACCTTAGTTGGAATAAAATCGGACTGAGTTGGTCATCTCATAGTCAAATTAACACACCTTGATAATGTGATTGGAATTGGATTTTCTCCAGCACCTTAGTCAGACTGAAGCCGGACAATACATGATGCTCCACAATAGTAGAGACGGGACAAGGTGGAGCTGCCAGAACCCACCCAAGTAATTTCATTTAAATATATTTTTACATAGTGCGACCAGCAAGTCTGATTTAGTAAAGAGAGAAAGATACAAAATGAAACCTGTATCCTATTCGCGATCCTATTCCATTTGTTTTAATTGCAAGCAAAAGCAAGAAAAAGACTAGAGAAGGAGTAAAAAAAATTCATAGCACAAAAGAAGAAAGGATAAATTGTTATTCACTCATTCTCAAGGTGCTTTTGTGAGGGAGCCCAGCGTTGAGATAAGTGATAACGAGTCACTAGCTTCAATAAGCCCATCAAACCGACGTGTTGTGCTGCTTCACAAGGGAAAACTGGTCCAGACAATAGTAAACGTGTAAAGCTGGAGAGTGGGGAAGCTGGAGCCTATTTTATTGCTGAGCTTGTGCTCCTTTCAGCCGTTTGACTGATAAAAAGGCACATTCAAATGACATTCAGTGCACTTTCAGGAGCACAGATTGAACTTTGAGACCTGTGAGAAGTGCGTTGAACCTTCACGGTTATTTTTCCTCGTCTGTGTGAACAATTTTGAAACAGAAAATCCTGCGTTCTGTCACAGTGTCCGGCCGCTGCCAATGGATTTGTCTCCTGGTGGCATTGCAGGATTAAATCCTTGGCTGGATTTTCATTTAGCTTTGAGACTAGTTTATAGGCCTACCCACATATCTAAACTAAGCTTTTCCACATTCGCATTCACCGATTCACAGGATGTGATGTAACTGTCTAATTATGATGGGCGTCTTTTTGAAGCGTGAATTAGAGGAGGTGTGTGACAGCTGGTATGTCCCTCCAACACAACAGCACTGAGCAGGCCTACTGTATTCTGCTCGCTTACTCACATACAATATGCTGCATACGCTCTGCACTCTACAGTTCCTCCGCATGATATTCCACCTCAGAACTTCATCCCTGCTCTCAACAATCGGTTCTCCGCTGACACTGCGGGCTTGAAAGAGCTGCATGTGAACTGTGTTTCTAGGGCAGAGTTTCCATCTCAAAGAACATGACGGAGAGCAGCAATGGGTTAAGGTGTGGCTCACAGAAACAGAGACAGACAGATGAAGATCCAGGCTCAGGCAGTAAATCCAGGGGGAGCTTCACTGACGGCAGATGAAGGGAGCAGCTTTGTAGACTAGATGTAGCTCCGAGTGCGTAAGCAACAAGGCCTAAGAGGGGCGTGTTGTTGCAGCGTCGTGATGCTGCATGTTTTTCAGAGAGTGGGTTGGGTGGAGGGGATTACTGAGTGTGGATCTCTTCTCAGGCAGGCAGCACAGACCCCGTTTCGCTCGTTGAGCCGTGAACAGAGTAACACCTGTGAGGTGCTGCAAATGTAGGGAAGTGGAAATGTTGAAGGAGAATTTTGACATTTTTCAACTTGGAAAATATGTTCCTAACTTTTACTGTGTGTTAGAGTGATTTGAGAATACAATTTTGCCAGTATCGAGAGAGAGAAGTACTGAGCATGCATGCCCTGCTGTTTTTAGTTTTAATAAGCAATGTTTTTTTTTTTTTTTTTTTTTTTTTTTTTACATTTGTCACACTTGTATTGTTGTCATGATGCAGACTTCAGCATAGAAGTCTTACGAAAGTTGTGTTGTTGCAGAATGTGAGCCGTATTTGCCCAAAATGAACTGGAAGAGTCACCAGTCACACAGTCTTATATGAAGCTGTTTCAGGCTGTAGTTTAACTCTGCAGGAGTTTACTTTTGTAACTTATGGGATTAAAAAACAATGTTCACCCTCACATTTCAAAAGGGTGGCGGAGCAATAGGACTCACACAAAACCTCAAGCTGCTGCTAGGGAGTTTGGAAGAAATGTTTGTGTTTTCTGGTATGAACACAACATCGTGATAACAATCTGAGCCTGGCAGGCAAGAAAAAAAAAATACACTTATGGAGGACAGACACAATTAGGGACACGGTCCTTGTGAAGTAGGCTGCTGCTTTTTGCTCAATACTGGACCAGGTTTAGAAATATCTACTCTGATCAGTTAGGAAAATAAGGTCCAGGTTGAAAAATGTTGAAATTCTCCTTTAATCATTGGGACTCACACAAAATGATAAATTCTGGGTACAAGTCTTATGTGTCCAGCTTTACAAATGTTGATTGAGTCACTGGAGGATTACAGGTGCTGAGCTATGTGGCTGTTTATTGTTTACACAGAGACGAGATGATATACATGCTTCAAAAGCCCAAAAATGTGAATCTTAGCAGGCTGTGTGGGATTGAGGCCTTCCATGTATTTGTTGGTTGTGGGAGAAGGGATGGCTGAGAGGCCAGTGAGAAAGAATAAAGAAAGGAGGAGAGACTCTTCTCTTGTTAGGACTAGTCCATCTTGTTCTTTGCAGGGTGTAAGTGCAAAATAGTCACAGAAATAATATAATAATATACTCAGTTGCCTGTTTCCCTTGCAAAAACAAATGCAGTGTGAAGGCAGTAATCTGCTTCTGTGTATTGCACATGTTGATTGAGGGCATGGGCTGTTTCAGACACGTTCAAGTGGCTGTTTCTTTCATACATGTACAAACATGTTTTGTATATTTTAAGCTTTTTATGTCACTGCTTTCAATCTGTCTTTCGAGAGAAGTTGGATCAATGTGCACTAATTTAATTTTAGAGCAGCCCTGCAATGAATCCTCCCTTTGTGAAAGTTACATGTTCAGTTTGTGTTGAAATTGTTATTTTATTTGATGGTCAGTTTGGATGGTTCGAGAGGTTTACTCTATATTTTTTATATTTATTTTTTTATCACTGAGGTATAGACTAGTTCTACTCAGTGAAACTCATCAGCGCCACAAACTGTAGCTTCCCAAATGTCCAGAGGTGTGTTAAACGAACACTTCTTAAGTGTTAAATGAACACAAGCTGTTTAAATAAAAAAAATGAATATTTATTTAATGTTTTTGTGCAATGAAACAACAAAAGAACAAAGTAATTAAATTTAACTAACTGCTCAGGTGAGAGATAAACAAAAAAATAGAATACATAATACAAACAATAATAAAGCAAACTTCATGTAGACTGAATTTATTTATTATTATACTGTGGAAGTGTAAATAGTTTGAATGAATGAATGAATGAACGCAATCCGTATATTATAGAATATTTCTCCATTTATTACAGCACAGATGGCTGATTATGTATATATATATATATGCACATTTAATTCGAATCAGAAACAGTTCAGTCAGACAGTGCTTAATAAACTGTAAATGGAGCATAAATGCATCCTTTTTTGGTTAAAGACAGAAAGTGAGGATGCCTCTTCTTCCTCTCCTCTTCTATACCTAGCCATGTGTGACTGAGAGAGAAGGAGGGAGAGCTAAGAATAGAGAAAAGGGGGCCCGATGCTGTGATGCCGCCTCTACCCACGTTGCTCAGCTCCTTGGTGTGTCGTTCTGTTACTGAAGTCAGCAGGCAGTTTTCGTTGATGTGTTTGTGCAGGCTCGGCTTAACTCGAGCATCGTACAACCTGCGGCGCTCTGCTATACAAGTTGGTTTCTTTTTCATTGAGATATCAGATGCAGATATAGAGCTACAGATCTGTCTTTCCCTCTGTATCTGTTCACTAATAACATGATCAGAATGTCTGGGCTGTTACATGCAGAAATCTCATCAGAAAACTGTCACTTTTCATGCCAAAGGGAGTCCTTTTGAAGCTCTTCCATTGACAGGCTTTAAAAATATATTTCACACGAATGGTAGAATAAAAACAAGATCTGTGGGCTGAGGAAAGGGCTGAGGTGCATGAGAGGGGACTAACAGCGAACCTGATAGCTGAATGAGATTGAGCAATATTTGCTGATAACTCCCCTTAAAATAAGTGGCATGGACATCAGAACTGCCCCTCAGATGGGTTTGGAGAGATAAGCTGTTGATTATGTTTTCAAAAGAAGGATAGATAAATGATTAAAGAAAAGAAAGGAACAGAAACACATAGAATCACAAAGAGAAATAGGTCCGTGTGATGCTGCTCGGCAACAGATGTAGTTTACTTTAATGAGGAGGAAAATGTTGACGGGGGTTAAGTTATTAATGCAGATTGCCATGCAACAGTTATACCTGTTGCTAGGAAAAAAAATCTTGCTTTGATCTACATCTTCTATAAGTGACCCAGTAGAAAACATTCTTTTTCTCTGTCCTTGTGATGTTACACAACAGTGCTGCTGTCAGAAGGTCGTAGCTGTCTGGCAGCTCATTGGACAGTGTCTTCTGACTTGTTCCAAACCTAAATGAATCTTTGTCCATTAAACCCTCAGTCGAGCAACTTGTCAATTAATTAGCAGCGAGTTGAGATGGACAGCGGGTTTGGAGGGTAGAGAGCTGCAGATGTGAGCAGGAAATCTCCCCTCCACATATACTTAAACATGAGGCAACAACACAAGCTCAGTGGGGTGAAACCTACAGTTTCCAGTGTTTTTAAATTTTTTTTTTTTTTTTTTTATCTAATGAACCAAGGCGACTGGTGATATGTGAGAAGAAAAGCACAGCAGAAAGTTAGCGCTTACATTACATCTGCACAAGTGGATATTTAAATAAACGATCATGGTTCATGTTGGATGGAATTGAGTTGTTGGTTCAGTTTTTAGGGACTCTTTTGTGAGGCTATGTTTTTATCAGGTCATTGCTAAACAGAAAAGGATACAGGTTGTTGAGAGCCAAATGATGGAGAATCACTAAATCCACTCACATTTAAATGAAAAACACCAAATCAGAGGCTAGAGCATGATTTGCTGCATATCTTTTCACATCTTGTGAGGTTATGATTGAAATGGATGAGCTGGTCAGAGGTTTGTGCTGTGAGGTTTGATGAAGACTAGAGAAGCAGCACCAGCTGTCGTGTAGAGGCACGATTGGTCATAGCTCAGCTTAATTTATTCTATTGAGTTTGCATTATAAGCATGAATGTGAATGAATATTACTGCAAGAGCATCTTTAAATGAAACAAATTAATAAAATAATAAATGAAAATTACAAAAACTCAAACTTAGATAAACATTTGTTTATGAACAGTTTTATAAACAAAAGTCTATTTAACGCTTTAAAGGTCACGTTGTTCACTTGCCATGGGTTTTATTTGAAGTTGTGATAGTCCTAAGGAAATTTGTGGTTTTGAATTCCAAATAACAACATAGTTTTACATCACCTCTCTCCAGTTTCTCTATGGAGCTTTATAAAGAGCAGCTGGTTTTATGTCTATCATAAACATTAACGAGCCTTTCGTCTTATCATCTAAACTGAATGGCTGTGGGTGGCAAGTTTAGAAGTCCAGACGTCTCAATTTAAGGCATAGTTTCTGAATACAGGCTATATGCATTTCTCTGTGAGGTTTTGGAACACAGGACAATATTTATATATTAGTTATACTTAATGAGAAAGTAATTAAAAACTCAAATTTTGCAGGGCTCTGTACCAAAATAGCTGTTTTTATAAGTCTGTAGAACACGATGCATAGGCCACGACATCTCTACAGCAACACAATATGTTATTTAAAATGATCTTTTGACACGTTTTCATATATATCATATATATATCAGCTCCTGTGATTTGAAATTGAATGGCAGCAGGCCATATTGCTATTTTGATAATATTACGATTAATAGCACAGCTTTACTGACCAGTAACACTTCATAGAGAGCATCCGTGTGAGTTCACTTCACTTGTCTCATCCTTCAGCTTGTAACATTTTTGATGCACAGGTTTATAATCTGAAAAAAAAAAAATTCAGATACTTGTATGTCTTATGTGTCAAGACCAAGGACGTCTTGATATGTTATCAAGACCTCCTTGGTCCTGGGTCTGGGACCTTTCTGTGTGGAGTTTGCATGTTCTCCTCGTGTCTGCGTGGGTTTTCACCGGGTACTCCGGCTTCCTCCCACAGTCCAAAAACATGCTGAGGTTAATTGGAGACTCTAAATTGCCCGTAGGTGTGAGTGTGTGAGTGAATGGTGTGTGTGCCCCATGATTGGCTGGCGACCATCTGGGGTGTATCCCTGCCTCTCGCCGTAATGTGCTGGGATAGGCTCCAGCAGACCCCTGTGATCCTAATGAGGAATAAGCAGGTATAGAAAATGACTGACTGACTTATATATTTTCCAAATTCCAGTTCTGGTTGTTATGAGTTGCATTTTGATCGTCATCACAATGATCACATCTACAGTTCATCACACTGGGCAGGTGCAGGAATTAATAATAATTAACACCCAGCCAGTAACATTACTTGTCTCATACCTTTTAAACAGCTGTGCCAATTATGAATTAATGTAATGGTGCTATGTATGTTTGCTTGGCTCAACCAGTAGAGTGTGCAAACCATGATTAAAGGTTGTGAATATAAGAACCAAATATACAGCTAAAGCCAAGTTATGTTCCCCTTTGTTTAAGTTAAGTTTACATAACATTTGGATGTTTGTGTATAAAACAATGATGCACGCATACAGATAAGAATCACAGATTATTTTTAAAGCTCATTAAATATGTTCTGTTACTGCAGTTTATAATATAATGTGGGGCTACATATGTCTACTGGCTGCAAAATGTATATTCAAAATGTTTATTACACATTGACATATTCTTCTGTAATTGTCACACTAATTGTGCTTTTCCTTTGCCTTGCTGGTGCAATGTTGTTATGACATTATGTAACAAGCCTGGTCCGAAATCACAACATTCTTTATTTGCATTCACACTCTTGAGTCATGAATAATCTGCAGGATGCAAAAAAAAACCTTAAAGAAAAATATATAAGATCAGAGAAATAGTACCATTTTGGGGTCCTTAGAATACCCATTAAAATTAACTCTGACCTCAGGGCAGTCTGGGTGAAGGGGGACTTTTTGACTTGCTTTAACGGACTCTGTTCTTTCTATATGTGCTATCAGTGGATCAAAACTGCCCGGAACTATTATTTGCATAGAAGTTGAAACTAATTAACCAGTCAAACGTAACAACTGGGCACATTGGACTCACTTGTTGGCAGTTGAGCTACAGGTGCTGACAGAGGTGGAAGGACTTGGACTGGTTTGAGGCTCTGGGTAATAAAAGGAATTATAGGAGAGACAGCCTGGATAGTCACTCTGTCATTACAACCAGTCCCATGAGCCGTAGGCGCCGTAGGCATGCTGTCAAATCCTCTAGAGTGCTGTTAATATTGAATGCTCAAATTTTGCCAACTGTAAGATAATGGATACCCAATTGGCTTATGGGCAGAGTGAGTTAAAATGGGAAAAAATAGGCTGGAAACCAACAGTAGCCAATGAGCTCCACACTACATGCACTGTGTAGACATGAATAGTGGTGGTCCAGACCCTCTGAGGCTATAACGGCCACTGTATTGCTGCAGTGAAGGACACGTCACTTTGCAGCTAAATTAAGTCCAGAGCAGGAGATACAACCTCAGTGGAATAAATGGCTTCAATGAGGTAATGAAGACCCTGGGGGATGGATAGATCCTGCCTCAACCCTGCATTTTCCTCATCTCTGTGCCTCTGAGTGTGTATATTTAGTTGTGTGTATATGTGTTTGTATGTATTTTGCGCTGGTGTGATTATGGATGTGTGTGCACTCACGGTTTTATGTGTATGTCCCTGCTTACTGTCTCAGTCAGTTTATTTGCCTCTGAGGAAGAGACCATATAATGTTATTTAGAGACCTGAGGCAGCCTCAATATGACAGTGGAGATCCATATTGTGTCTCATTATAAGTGCAATTAGCAAAGAGACCAGACTAAAGTGCAGCTAATGAAATACCCAAGTACCTCTTCAATAAACTAGTGATTTTTTTTCTGCCATTCAGGCCTTTCTACAAGACAGCACAATGAAACAGATTATTTAATAGAGAAGAAGGCTGTATCAGAAGATTACTAATAATACATATTACATGTAATCATAACAACCTCTTTTTATACTATTTTCCTATCAACAACTCTCATGTGGAGAGTATTCAAAGTCTGAGATATCTTTTCCTCTGTGCTGTAGATCTCTTGTTGTTCTAAGAATACTATTAAAAACACATCAACAGCCCACTCCACTGCATTAGATGATATTCCTTTGCAAAGAAGAGTTTTGTAGTTTGTTTAGAAAGTCTACAAAGATTATTAACAGCATTCACATTTTCTTTGTGAATGCTGTTAATACATTGCTGTTAATACATTGCAGTGTACAATGCATTACCACACCTAGTTCCTTGTAAGGTGTGGTAATACATTGTACACTGCTGTCAATATAGAGCTCTGGAAAAAACCAAGAGACCACTGCAAAAGTATCAGTTTTTCTGATTTTACTACTTATAGGTATGCGTTTGGGCAAAAGGAACATTTTTGTTCAAGTCTATAAACTACTGACAACATTTCCCTCAAATTCCAAATAAAAATACGATCATTTAGAACATTTATTTGGTGGTCAAAATAAGAAAAAAAGATACAATGTTTTCAGACCTCAAACAATGCAAAGAAACAAGATCGAATTCATTTTAAAACGACATAATATTAAGGTTTACGCTTAAGAAGAGTTCAGAAATAAATATTTGGTGCAATAACCCTTATTTCTTATCACAGCTTTCATGCTCTCTACAAGTCTTTACCATTGTTCTTGGGTGACTTTACTCCACTCCTGGTTCCTCTTTAAGCAGAATGAGGTGTTCATGTGTTGGAATTCAACAGACTATGTAATGGAATGACTGTAATACATGTAGAGATGCTGATTTTAGAAAAAAAAAAAGCAGGGGTATTTTTTTCCAGAGCTGTATTTTGTGATCTGTACAACAAGCCAATGAATATACCTTATGAATATACCTCGGCTATCATCCAAACACTATTAGAAACATGAGCCACATGTTGCCCTGGGTGACTTGTTTTTTTTATTAATGTAAACATCAATATCACATACAAATCCATCATTTTTTTTTTTTTTAAAGATTTACATCTCTTGTAAGAACAAATAGATGAAAGGCAGGTTAGAGGCATCAGGAAGTATCGAGAGACAGGCTAATACAATGTTGGCCTTGGTCATTTCATTGAAACAGAAAAAATATAACAGCAGCACCTGTCTAGTAATTTGACGTCAACAGCAGTATAGTATATTTAATTCATTTACTATAGTGGAATGTCAGACTATTTTACAACAAACATTCTTCTCACACTTGTCAGTTGACTTTGTGTGAGTGAATTGAATAATTATAGAGGATTTAAATATAACATGTGTTGGCTTCCACTCAGCCCTGCAGGGGAGTCATTATAGCTGCGTGACGTCTGATTACCTGACTGAACACAACAGGGTCGCACGGCTCTGACTGACAGCTCAGAATGAGCGTTACTCACCCGAGACAGCGCCAGGTTGTTGGTGCAGGTGATTTGAGTTTTTTTGTCAGAGGTATTATCGTCTGTCCGCTCATCAGCAATATTTAGATTCTGTCCTGAATCAGTCAACAGAAGTTGATTCAGTCTCAAGCCAGTGACACTCCTGTAGTTTCAGAGGCGAAAACATCACTCTCTTTACCTTTTTATACACATTGCCCATCTGTAATATAAATTTACATACCTGCTTCTCAACTGCTGGTTTAGTTGTTCTGTTGGAAAGTGCTGCAGGACGGTTGCTGAATATAGAAACCTTTTACCCAACCCTTTTTAGAAACCTATAGAAACCATTTTCCCATCACTTACTAACGTCATGATGGCTGTACTTTCACTCTTTTTAAATAAAGAGCGGAAATAAATGTAGGTGATGTGCAGAAAATTCAGAATATGTCTACTACAGTAGAGTGTGTAGTTAATGAAATACAGACCGCTTCTGAAATAATGATGGTATATTCTCGTTATAACAATGAAAGAGTGAACGAATTCATTTTCACACACATAGCATGGGAAAGTAATGATCTTACAGTGCATTATTATATTGTGTGCAAAAAAGGGGTCACACCAAGAAGATATTCGAAGCTTTAAACAGGGGGCCCTATCCATGACAAGAGACGTGCCTAACAACGACATTAAACACTACAAGACAACACACTACACACATATACTACACTAATATTCCCAGTACTCAGTTGTAGAAAAGAAAAGAAATAGATAAAATATAATGTAAGTAGAAGTAGCAGTAATAATAATAATAATAATAATAATTATGTCAAACATTGCCACCTGCTGTTAAATCTCTCCACAGGAATATCTATCGAGACCTCAGCTCTCAATGATTCTTTTTTACTGGCTGACATGTGCTCATATTTATGTTTCACATGTATTGTATTGTATTGTATATTTATTGTTATATATAAATCATCTTTGGTGCAACGTTTGCTCGGTGGAGACGACAGAAGCTCCACTCTCACCTGTAACTGACCACCCACTGAATGTTAACGGGCTCCTTAACAGATACGCCTGTCAGCTCATGTTATCCACAGCGCCGCTCACATCCCACCACATCAAGTCTCGAGGGATTTATACAGTAGTATAGAGGCCGATAATGATAGCAGAGGTGTGTTCTAAATAGCGGGGCGGATTCAGCTTTAATGTCTCTCAGGATGCTGCTGGAGCTTCTGCAGCACGCTCACTAGAGTCCGCAACATTCAGGAAAACAACATGTGAGCACTAAAATGCACACACATTCATTACTGCTGGAACTGACGGGGGACCGGTTCATGGCTTGATTGATCGTGTGGAATTTTAATTGGCAGATTGGAAGTCGGCGAGTGTGAGCATGTGGCTCAAGCAGCCCTGGTTATTCTATCAGTGGTTTGTGCCATTTGACAGATTTCTTGATCAATGGACTTTGTAAATGTTAAAGTGCGATGTGACGACTCACTCTTATTGGCATGACCCAGCTCAAGCAAGAGATAGAAACCTAATCCTGTGTATGTGTGTGTGTGTGTGTGTGTGTGTGTGTATGTGTGTGTGTTTCATGTATGTGTGGCTACATAAGGGCACATTCTCATATTGGAAAAAGCAGAAGCCACGTACTGTATATATATATGCGTTAGGAGGGCTTAGTTGCTGCATGGACCCAAACAGTGCTTGACCTACTGTGCGCACACATTCAAACCATTTGCATGGCTGGTTCTGTGATCATGCGTGTGTGTGTGCGTGTGTGTCTCATCCGAGCGCCGAGCGGAAGGTTAGTCATGTCTACTGTAAATTACCGGATAGCTGCGAGCTGTGCACACATGTGGGTGTTTTGTATAGCCGCTCATCGCCACTTACCCATGTATTCCCTGCACTCCATATGTTATTGTAATTGCCGTGTGAGAGCTGTAATGGGCACACAAGAGACATAATAAATTCATATGTCAACTTGGATTTGTTGACGCAGTGTTGGGTGGTTTACATTTGTTCTATTATGCCGTGAGTAAATGATCCACTTTTGACACCCTCCATTTAAACGTTGTTAATTCATGAGCCAGTAGTGGAGGTGTTGTATGGGTCTGATTTGTCCAAATGTCACAGCGACTCCTGCTCATTTTTTGCAGGCTGGATTCTCCCTTCAATCCTGTTGTTTCTGTATATTTGCTTGTAGCTGTTTTTAAAATGAGGTACACTAAAAGGAAGAGCACTGGAACATCTCATGAGTACATTAACTTACCTCGACTGTGTGCGTACATGGGTGAGCGTGCACACATTTGTGTGAAGTCACTGTGTGCTTTTTATTTTATGTTACAAGCGTTTTATCCTCGTCAGAGAGGGCTGGCGCAGCAACATGTGCCCGCTTCGATAAAAGTAAATTGTGTGTTATTAGGAGAGGGCACGCACCGCATGTAGCATGCTGCATGAATCGCTGCGAGTCGTGTGCATCTTCCTGTCCATCACTGTGTTTTGTGGAGGCATATTTGAATTGTTACTATGGAAACCGGGCACTGCTGTTATACAGAAAACACACAGCCCAGCTCCCTCGTTCACTCACAATATTTTTTAAAGATTTCTAATAGTTTCCCTCCGGCGCCCCCTCTCGGGTAGATTTGTTTGCCCTTTTGCAGAATTTCCATCTGCTTTTTTTCCTGAGACCATTCCCCTCTTCCTTCCACAGTTTTCCCTTTTTTTCTTCTTCAGGTTTCCTTAACCCCCCCCCCCATACCCACCCTTGGCTCTTCTTTTATCATCTTGTGCTAATCATGTCCTCTTTTCATCTAGATTTCTTCACCATGTTGCCCCTCCACACCTCCCTCCCTCTCTCTCGCTCCCTCCCTCCTTCCCTGTTCTGGGTTTCTTATTGCTGTTCCTTCCTCCACCTCCATCTCTTTTGTGTATGTCTCTATTTATTCCCTCCCTCGCCCCACTCTTCTCTCTCCTCTCCTCTGCTGCTTTCCTCCCACTCGTATCCTCCTCCTCCTTCTCTCATTCTCTCTCTCTCTGCTCAATTGTGGCATCATCTTGGAGGATTCAGCTTGTTTACAATTAGCATGTGCACCTGCAATTAAGGTTGACAAACCTCTGGTAATTAGACCTTTTAGACAAACCTTTTTATGTGGAGATCATTTCCTCAACAGGCCTCTTCTCTTGTGCTCGCCCTATTTCGCAGATTACTCCTTCGCTTTCTGCTGTTGTTTTTTTTTTCTATTTCTGTCAGCTCTCCTCACCAGTTCTCTCTTTCTCTTCTATCCTTTGGACTTTTGTTTTCTGGTGCTGCTGGATCAGCTCCGCAAACACAGAGGACTGCTTGATAAATAAAAGATTGCCAAAGGTGTTTGTGTGAGCAAAGAAGAGAAACAAGTCTTTCACTCTGCCCTTCATTTATCCCTTTTCCTAAAGTGCTGTGCCATGCTTAACTTAGAATACGAGCTTGAACATATACTCGTTAAGAGTGATGAAAGAAAGATGAAGAGTCTTTATCTACGCAGAAAATATGCCCAAATTTGTACTCCTGATAGGCTCACATATGTGTGTGTGTGTGTGTGTGTGTGTGTGTGTGTGTGTGTGTGTGTGTGTGTGTGCGTAGACCCGCACACACACACAGTAAGAGACCACAATTTTCACATCAGGCTATGACTAATTGTGTTTCTCCCTGCCTGTCACCTCCCTCTGCTTCCATCTTTCACTCTGCTTCTCTCCTTCTCTCTTACTTTCTTTCCTGTGCTTCCATCATTTCTCCTCTGTGCCGTACTCCGTTGCTATTTGCACAGCGACTAATACAGGAGCAGTAAATAATAGCAATAATAGTAAATAATAGGTTTGCAGCAGACTTTTAAGAACAGCAAAGGGACCTCAGAGGGCTGGAGGGAAAAACCTGAAAGGAAACCGGTTTGGAGGGTCAAGAGGAGAAAAGCAGTGAAAGTAGTGTGGGAGGAGAAGATGGTAGAGACAAAAAGAGAGAGAGAAGAAGACTCAGTCTGAGTGTCTAATGGTCACTTAGCCTGGCAGCTAGTCCATGAAGCTTTGAGGCTGTCAATCTGTCAAAATGCACCCAGCGCTGTCCCGATTCCCTCAAAACACACACACACACACACACACACACACACACACACACACACACACACACACACACACACACACACACACACACACACACACACACACACACACACACACACACACACACTCAATGTATGCACACACAGCTCACTATCTCTTTCCTGCTCTGTCTTTGATGTGTGCCACAGGGCTCCTCCAAGGAAGTCACAGCACAGTAGGCATATAATGGACATGATGTTGTCACTTGATGCTCTACGAGCGCTCGCAGGCCTTTCAGTGAGCAGTGTGATATCCAGCTATTTGGGTCACCTAGTTTGGTCTGCAATTAATGGATGGAATCATCTATAAAGACCAATACTGGATTTTTTATTCTCTTTATTGGTATTAATCATAACACCAACTTGACAGCAACTGCATCTTTTCAGAATATGTTTTTGTAGCAGAAGACTGTCCCCCAAATGTGTAGATCTACCAGAAGAAGAGTTAAAGTATAAAAAGAAGGGTAAAATATAAAGATTGAATAAATATATAAATACATATTCATGTATGTAATATTCTTAGTTTATGGATTTAGAAAGGTAGGAGTGTACCACTATACAATGATTTACTATTTCATTCACCTTTAAAGGTTACCTCATAGATAAAATAATGTTGTTTTTACATATGTTAGCTTTGCTGTATTGTCTTAACAAATACTGATCTCTCATTTCCACATTTCTCTCTGCATTTCTCCCAAATATACATAATTATAGTTAATACAGAATAAATATCAAATAGGTCTATTAAAATATATCTCATAACTTCCAACTGTATCCTAGGTTGTTGAGGGAGATATCAATATTTTGGAAAACAATACAAGCATAATGCATTTTTAGAATAAAAGAATCCATAAAATTATGTGTAAATTGCCACAGACATGTCTTGCATGCAGATACAGATGTACACATCTTTGACAGACTTGCACTACTCAGAATAAGTTAGAGATATTGTGAGAGTGGATTTCATACATTTTTTGGGTCATTAATATTATACTAATGAAAATTATGTTTCTTCTCATTCATTATTAGTACTATCAATTGTAAATTCAGACCAAATAGGAAAAGCCCTCATGTAAATAACAATATCCCTAACTTACTGTGAGTAGTGTAAATTGGCAGATAATATTCACCCAGATGATTTGTTGTTCAGATTCTAGTGTTTGATTCTAGTCTTTGTTTGTAGAAGTTACTGTTTCTGCTCAAATCTGAAGTGCTTTCTCGGTGTGTTTGAGTGTATTTATCGTCTTTTTCTGTCTCTTTTCTCCTTCCAGGGACGGCATTTACACTCCTCCACAATGCTTGTCAGCCTCCACCTTTCTCCCTCCTGTCTTCAGGACAAGCGCTTCGTCTCCCCCTCCTCCTCCTTGTCCCCCCATCGCCCCCCTGCTCGAGCTGCAGACCAGTCATCCCACCATCTTTATCCCCAGCCTCGGCCGACCCTGCCCTTCCTCTCCCTGTCTTTCTCCCTGCTTCTCCTCTCCATTCTCCTCTTGCCCGTCTGCGAGTCTCGCAGGGGAGGAGGTGCAGGTACCGGGCCCGGAGGTGCCCCGGGGGGACAAGGTGGCCAGAGGGGAGGCGGCAGCCAGAGAGGCGTTATCATCCCACCCCAATACTCTCCTGGCTCCCCGGCTCTCCCCCCTATAAGTCCCAAACTGATCAACTCACTCAGCATTGCCGTCATCTTGGTGGGTAACTCTAGTGAAGTAGCCCTGGGGGCTGGACTCGAGAAAGAGGACTTCCTGCACATCCCTTACCCTCCCAAAGTTGAGGTGGTCACCATGAACGAGACTGACCCCAAGAGTATCATCAATCGGATCTGCGGACAAATGACGAGGAACTCGCTACAAGGCGTGGTGTTTGGTGACGACACGGACCAGGAGGCCATTGCTCAGATCCTGGACTTCATCTCTGCTCAGACCCACATCCCCATCCTGGGTATCAGGGGAGGCTCCTCCATGGTCATGGCTGCCAAGGTAGGAAAACTTTTTTGCTGCTTTTATAGGGGGGAAAACAAAGCATTGAATTGTGAATTATTCTAATCATATATCTATATCTATATAGGAGAGTCGTATATATAGGGACTGGAAAAAAAGCTTTTAATTCTGTTATTGACAGAAAAACAAATTTCTAAGATAATCCCATTTTACAGTTCCATATCAAAAAGAAGTATTACAATAACTTTATCATTAAAATTAGCATAATTAGGAAAAGTGAGGATCTTCTTCCACACAGAGCTGCTTCTCATTCTTACCCAGCGTCTTTGATGATGTCTGCTTTGTCTGCTGTTAATTGACCTGTTTGGTGAGCCTGACATCATATTGAAGCACCTGACAGCGAGTTGACTCAACTGGAAAAGGACTCAGCGCAAAACAAAAGAACACATAACAAGTCACAAACCATCTCTGTGGGACTGGAAGAGAGAAATAAGAGAGATAAGAGAATTGGCACAGACCAGGCTGCACAAGGAGAATCTATGATCCAGAAATGGAACAATAGCTTAGAAATGCACCCTTAAATAATGTTTTGTTAGTAGGCTTAGCAGTGTTCAAGTGCCTTACACAGGAATGATGAGAAACAGGGAACAATAAGGTTGGGTTTTTATTAGATTCTGGATGCTGTCTACCTCTTAGAGAAAATAGAAGGTAGAGTTCAGATTTTTTGCAGCTGCCTTTGTGGTTTTTGCAATGAAGTTACATTTGGTTTTGAAGGTTCCATCATGGATACTGCCATTTTTATACCTTTTTTTGACTAAAGACATGGTCTTGGTGTTCTATAGGCCTGGATTCAGAAACTTTGCCCAAACTTTGTTGTATTTGTGAAATCACACTTACACAGTCATTTTATTCAGTTGCTTTTCCTTGTCTAATATCATAGTTTATTAAATATCTTTGGATTTTCAATCCTTGGTCCAGATAAAACAGGCTATGTGAATACCTTTAAACCTTGCACTATGGGTAAAACCATTTTTGACAAATTTCTGATTTATGGAGATTGAAAGAAAATCATATTCACATTAATAATTAATGAAATGAATTCTTTGTTGAAGCCCCATTGGAAATGTATTCACACTCCAGCTCCTTAATCTCAAATAAAATTCTAAGTATGCTAAATAGGTAGAAACTTTATTCTTCAACACACACCTTCCTGCCGTGGAGCCGTTGATCTGAGATCGTTTTGGGGGACCTTTCTGCTAAATTTGCATACTAATTAGATAAAGTTATATTAACTATGTGAGATTAATCAGTCAGTCAGTCATCTTCTATACCTGCTTATTCCTCATTAGGGTGGCAGGGGTCTGCTGGAGCCAATCCCAGTGCATTACGGCGAGAGGCAGGGATACACCCCAGATGGTCGCCAGCCAATCGTGGGGCACACACACCATTCACTCACATGGGCTATTCAGAGTCGCCAATTAACCTCAGCATGTTTTTGGACTGTGGGAGGAAGCCGGAGTACCCGGTGAAAACCCACACAGACACGGGGAGAACATGCAAACTCCACACAGAAAGGTCCCAGACCCAGGACCAAGGAGGTCCTGAACCTGCAACCTTCTTGCTGTGAGGCAACATCACTAACCCCTGCGCCACCCTGAGATTAATTGTATTATTTTAATTTATATATATATGTGTTGTCATCTAGAAGTCATGTATCTTAAAAATACAAGTATTTTCCAATGTCATTAATAATTTACTAAATATCCTAATTAGAAAAACTGCTTATGTCTGCTTATAATGATAAATTGCAGCGACAATGGTGGGATAATAAGCAGTTTTGGAGCTTTAAGACAGATTGTTATCACTGTTATCATCTGGATGTCAGATTTGTAGCTTTTTCTTGTTGCTTCACAGAACAATGTGGCTCAAGAGTTAATCAAATAAAAGATCCACTTCAAAGAAAAATGTGCAACCCCTTCAGAATGTCAGGTTCAGGATCACTCTTAAAGCTAGCAGGGCCCTTTCTTCTTCTTGTCAGTGACATGCTATGAAACATTAGTGCATATGAAAATCCAATAGTGAACAGACAATGTGAGAGAGGTAGCAATGATGAGAGAACGATAATCAGCGTGCTGCCGAGAGATGAAGAAGAAAGAGAATAAACAAGTCGTTCTAAGGGGGGGTTATGAAAAAACACAACTTGTGTGGGTGTGAAAGAGGAAGACGATTCTGATCAATGTATAATTACCGCATTTTAAGATGAGAAAGAGACAGGAGGGTACAAAATGAGAGAGTGACAAGCAAGAACGAGTAGATAGGAGTGTAGCAGACAAGTAAAAGCACTGCTGAGGGAATAGAGCAGACAGACAGTGAAATGATGTGTGTGTTGGGTGTGTTCACCTCCATTACATAATATTTCATGCTTAACACAGTTTTTGAGAAAATCTGTATTTTGCCCCCATTTTCTGTGATCACTGTTGACTTGGCTCGTTCTCTCACACCTTTATTCTTCCTCAGTTACGTATGTTCACTGTCAGTCACACACATTCGCGCACACACACAAACAGACCGAAGGATGAATGCAGTGGATACGGTTGGCATGGCAACCACTTGCTTATATATATTTCTCTCTACATATTGTATAAAAGCAGTTACAGCAGGAGAGAGAAAAGGAATGATTATTTCTGGCAAAAAGCAGTGCTAGAATAGAAAAGGGATAATGCCCTAGTCATGGAAGGGGTGGGAGTCGGGGGGTGAGGCTTTCAATAGATAAATGACTAGATTAAAGCGTAAAAACAGAGGTGTAAAGATGAGGAGAGAGGATCAAAAATAGGGCAGTGAGACTTTGAGGGAAGAATGAAGAGGTGAATTGCATTTCACAGTTTTAGTGGTTGCTGGTGCTACAGTGGCTGTTTCAATGCTTTTTTTGAATCTTTTATTTACAGCTTCTCAATCATATTGCAAAAAAGCGAGGGGAAAAATACTGATATGCTGACACCCACACATTATCCATACCATAAAAAAATTAATATACAATCCAGAGAAGGAAGCAATAACAATAAAATAGACCTACAAGGGTATATTAACATGCCTACAGTGACACTGCTAACACTGATGTTTAGCTTTTGTAATTAGGTTGAATTGGAAATATTAATAAGATAAAAAGCTATACAGTCTATACCATATTTATCTGTCTCTTAGTTGTTGAGATATATTTCAGTAAGGACCTAAAGGATTGACAGACTGAGCGACATCGTGAGAGCCACACCACTATTGACAAAGCAAAGTACATTTCAAGAGAAGGAAGAAAGTAGATGTAAAATTAAGGATAAAAAAATTGTGTAAAAGACTTGATGAGGGTAACGGAATGTCTAGGCTGGACCCTGGACCAGAGACAGACATACGAACAGTTCAACGTAAATAGTATTTATTTGTGGTAGTGCTGATGCAGTGGGGAGCAGGGTCGTGAGACTGGGTCCAGTGTGGGGTTTGGGGATGGAGTGCAGCAGGAAGTGGAGCGATGAGGCTGTGTCCAGACCATGGTTCTGAGGTGAGCTGGGGTGAGGACATAGAGGCAGAACAGCCACAGCTGGAGTGACACAAGAGACAGAGTTTCAAGGGAGCACAGGAACACAAAGTTAAGGCAGCAAGAACAACAACTGCACTGAGACTGAGAGCTGTGCTTTACTGGGAGGTTGACAAAGAACAATCTGGCGATGAATAGTAGAAGAGCTGGGGTGAATATACTGCAGGTGATGAGCTGGTTGAAGGCAGGTGGGCCAGACACCGCTGCTGCCCCCCGCCTCTGCCTGAGGAGAAAACCCAAATACACACAGGGGAGGGAGCACAGTGGGAGGAGATAGACACAGACAGGGTGCAGGGAGCTTAGGGAGTCACAGCTGGGGCTGCTACGCTATTCTCCTCTCGACAAATGCCTCCAGTCAGCTTACCGGGATTGTTAGGATGCCCGCTGTAGAGGTCGTTGATGAGAGTATGGTCCAGAATAAGGTTGCGGTGGACCCACTGCCGATCCTCCAGACCATAGCCCCCCAGTCAACCAGATACTGTAACCCCTGGCCTCAGCACTGGATATCCAGTATCTTGCTGACTAAGAGTGCCAGATGGCCATCCAAGACCTGGGGAGGAGAATGGGACTCAGTGGTAGGGTTTAATGGACTAGATAAAACTGGCTTAAGCAGGTAAACATGGAAGGGGGGATGTATCTGGAGTGAAGGGGGCAGTTTAAGGCAGACCACAGAGGGCTTGATGATTCTGTCAATGGGGATTGAGCCAATAAACCAGTCGGCTAACTTCAGCTAGTGAGCTGGAGTCGACCTGAAGGTTGAGGTCCTTGTCAGCGAGCCACACCATCAATGGCCCTCAGTAATGTGGCCTGGGAATCTCTCCACAACCCTGCAGATCTATTGCAGGTGAAGCAATACCAACGGCATTGCTTCCTCCTCCTCCTGGCCAGCTGGTGCTCTGCCTGGTGGGAGAAGGCATCAGGCTTACCATTCCTGGAACTGGGTTGGTAAGAAAATTTGAAATTGAACTGACCCAGAAACAGAGCCAACTTGACTTGCTGCAAGTTCAGACTCTTCACTGTCTGTAGATAGCCAAACCACAAACGGAACTTTGTCCCTCTCCAACCAGTGTCTCCACTCCTCCAGGGCCACCACCACAAGGAGCAGCTCATGGTTTCCGATGTCATAATTCTGCTCAGTGGGGGAAAGAAGACAGGAAAAGAAAGCACAGGGATGCAGTTTATTGTCAACGTGTTGAGACAGGAAGACCCAACTCCTGTGTCGGAAGCGTCTCAATGTCTACATGGGTCAGGGTGGATGAGGACAGGAGTATGGGGCAAGGGAATGACCAGCAGCTGGATGAGTTTGCGGTGGTAGTTGGAGGTAATGAGGGAGAGGGGAATGGTTTGTTGGGTCATCTGCATGAGGAGCCTGCTGTTCACAGTATTCAGATGAATCCTCTAGGTCTCTCCACACTCAGATGAGCCTAGGCTTTTGGCCAACAGGGACAGTATGCGCAGAAGTGTCTGGCTTGGCCACAGTACAGTTGGAGACGGTCTCGGATCCTCCTCTGATTCTCAGTGGGTGGCGACAGGAGTGACCTACCGGCATGGATTCCATGGGGAGCTCGGCAGGGGCTAGAAGGTTTGCCGATGGGACCAGAGCCGGTTGGTCCCGCCAGAGTCAAGTTGTCACTGAAGTTGATTCTGCCACTGAGCCACAGAGATCTGCACGTAAGTAAAGTGCTTTCAGCAAATCAGATCTCTTAATTTCCGCCTAACTACCCTGCCTCGCTTCGTACTACAGTTCACTTCAGATTCAGCGCTGCAAGGCAGCCAGAGCAAGTTAGGCAGCCATTCCCCTCTCTCCTATTGGGCAGGATATGGTCAAATTAATACACTGAGTTAGCCATACATGTTGTTAAAAGAGACGTTCGATGTGAAATGGACCTGAACATGATATGGAGTACAACCTTTTGTCAAATAGCCATAGTCTCCTACTCCAACCCCATTTCTTCCCATTTCTGATGGTGGGTTAGGAATACTGCTGGCTCATTTTTGGATATTGTCTTGCTTTTAATCGGAGACCAAGGCAGTGTCCTTGTAAATAAAGACTGTAATACATAGCAACATCAACATCAAACATGCTCTGATATACTATAATATTACTCTCAATTTTCCTCACCATTTTACAGACAAACAAAACAAAGAGAGTCTGTGAGGTGATTTGAAATCTAAACCTTATAGATGTGCAGTTCTATGACCATAAACAGTGTGCATCATACTTAAGTGCAGACAACTGCAAAAGGCAAGTCAGTGATTTTCGTCAATAAATCAATTCCTTTCAGGTTTCCAAATCTATTCCTTATCAGTCCACAATTATGACTAATCTATTTCATTCCTCAACTCCTTTACTTCTACGTAGGGCAGGTCAGTTGATTTGTCCTTTTTTAAAATGGCATTTGATCTTTAAACCATATTATTACACACAGTCTCAGTAGAGATGGTATTGCCAAATAAACCAACATGATATCTCATAGCACTCCTGGCTTTATTGTCCTTTCCAGTACCCCATTATAATGAATCAACGAGCCAGTGACAGATGCAGGTAGGCCATTATGCACCAAACAATTTGCACGCTTCCATTTAGCCATTAATTCACTCATGCCATGTGCTGGTATTGGCATAATAGGATGACAGAGTTGGCCCCAGCCCACACTCAACTCCAGCTCTGGAGACTAATGAGGTCTTCCAGATCTATTGTTGGGACAAGCTGTGTGTATATGTGCCTTATGCATGTGTGAGTATGTATCAGTGCATGTGTGTGGACATGCAAAGCATGTTGTGTTCAAGGATAATGGCCTCTCTGCCTGTGTTTGGGGAGATTACAGCAGTTGTTTTCACTGCAAACAAGGTACCTAGTGACACGGCTTCCTGATATCCTTACTCATAAATTGTCTACTCTCTTCAAAGTTATTTTTTTTTCTCCCAGGTTTTTTTTCCCTTGTTTTTCAATCCAACACTGCCAACAGGACCAATTTTGTAATCATGTAGGAGGGGTTACAGTTCTTGCACGCTTAATACAAATCTCTCTCTGGGTGAAAAACTGCCTGTCAGGTGGTCAGTAGTAAAACTCATGGATGAATGGTATGTGGTGTGATTTCTCCAAAAAAATTTTGTGTAAGAAAGGGACAAACTGCTATTGAATCCCTCTAAAAAAGACATTTTGCAAATACAAATATATAGCACTCATTGTCAGTGAAAACAATTCACTACTCATTGATTGATTACAACAATTATACAATCACTCTATCTTAAAATAGGAATCCTTTGCAGAAAGTGTGTGAGAACTTGTAAGAGAGACATAACCATGAAAGTGAATAGTCTTTCAGACCTGTTTGGCCACTTAGACCTATTGAATCTGACATTAGCCAGACCAACAGGTGGCTGCACAGAGATAGGAAGGTCTTGGCTATTTTTTGCAGCTGACATGATTGTTAGAGCCAAGGGTGCACTCTGTTTTCTCATCCTATTGTTCTCTTTCCAATTTCCAGTCTCCTCCTTTTATCCTGCATGCACCATGTATCCTATAACGCTCGGTGGCATCAGTGTCGGGCACTAGCTGAGCTACAAGCACCACTGTTACTAGTTTAACTACAGTACATTTTTCAGAAGCGTGTGCTGCTAGCAGTGCTGTTCCCTGAATAAAGTAGCTTTTCAGTTTCAAAGCCCTTTTTTGATTTGTCTGTGCAGTTGCATCCACACATGCTACATTGTGTATTAGCATTTCTGAAGCTCAATGCAGCAGAGCTTTCTGCTGCAGCCTGAAAGAAAACTGCTGAGGATCAGTACATGGTGCCATCCCCATACGCACACGTGTGTAGCCTATGTGAAGCCGACAGAAGCACTTCTGTATGATGGTGACATCACTTACCAGTCCTTGTGGCTAATGCGATGTCTTTGCCTCAACCAAGATTATTATCAATTTGTAAAAATTGTAATTGAAATAATATAAATTATAGAGAAATTGTCCTTAGTTTCAATCTTTTACAGATTGAGTTATATTAAGGATGCATTGTGTGTATCTGTAGCATCTGTTGAGTTTTTATTACTTAACATTAATACTTATTTTTGCCCCCCCCCTCTAATAAAATAACAAAAAAACAACAATAAATTGATTTATTAATATTGTGTGAGTGTGTATCCAAAGCCTGATATATCTTATTCCCCTGTGCTGTAGACCTCCATTGTTTTCTGAGAACTATTATAAACACATTAATGAGCCACACCGCTGCACTGGGTGACATGACTAATAACAGCGATTACATTTTCAGTCTCCAGGGAGTTGTTCCATGTAAGACACTGCATGTGTCACTGGTGTACACCTGGTTCCAAATTGGTTCCATTTATGAGATCAGTTTACACCAAAGAAGGGGAAGGTGTAGAAGTGCAAAACTGACCAATGTCAGTTTAACTCAAGCTGAATGATGACGTTGCCTGCAACTCAGTTTGTCAAGTCACCATTGGCTGGTTCAGACATGTCACTTGCTTCAACAGCCAATCAACTCAAAGCAAGATCATTTGGTTGAAATCATAGATCAAACACACTCTGACAGGATTGACCAGTATCTGTTGCACACACAATCCAGCTTCATACAGTAAAATTGTTTGTAGCAACCGTCTTGCTGATATATCCTAAGGGTTCATGGAGGCATCTGTCAACTGCCTCCATGAGCTGCACATCTTACACCCAGCTCTTCACTCCACTATTTTATGGGCAGCTTCTATTTTTGCAGCACCAGTCTCAGTTTGGGACTTCATGGGTCTGAGTGTGGCATTCAACTCCACTCTTTGTGACAAAATCGAATAGTCTCTGCCTAAATGTCTTCCCTGAGTCTGGGAAGTAGATAGATTTGATAGTATATAAGTAGATAGTTATGATGGTCTATTTTTTTTTATCATATCCAATGAATCCTTTTTCACATCTTAAATCTAGGTTTTTGTGCCCCCAAACCATGCTTCTGGCATATGCATCTTCATTTTTCTGTGCATTTTCTTTCACATTTCCTCAAGGCTTGGGTACCATAGTCTCTTTTAGCCCTAGCACACAAAGGTGGCCTAAAAACCTTGTTCTATTTTATAAACTGGCCAGTGTAGTTGGCCATACAAGGACCCACTCTCTAGAGACTGAAACAAACATGATTGTTGTCTATTATTAGTCTTTAGAACTGTTTCTAAGTGGTCAAGCAGTATGTCACCCAGTGCAACAGTGTAGCAAATTCACATATTTTTAATATTGTTTGACAACAATGGAGATTTACAGCACAGAAATATATGATGAATCCAGCTTTAGAAACAGACACAATACTTCTATTAAACTACTACTAAATCACCAGCCAAGTTCCATTTTCCTTGTTTTTGTGACTATAGAAAATGTCTATCTGTTATATGAACACTCTCCCATGGATAAAATACTCAATCCAGAGAAATGCACACTGCTTAGATTCAGAAACCGTTGCCTCAAAACACTTTAGTGACTTGTAGTTTTGTACTTTAGGGAATTTATGAATGCATTTATGATCACATCTATACAGTCACTGCCCACCCCTTCAATTAAAACCCACCAAAATATGGAATCTTCAACCAAAATTCTCACTCAAAATTCATCACCTAAATTCATTCAGACATCAAACTTGCACCTAAGGTGTCAAGGCCTGATGCTTTGTACACCTACTATCAGGAGCACAGTGAACATAATCCAGGCAGCAATAATGTTTAATTTATTTGGGAAAACAAATTAGTAGTAAATAAACGTAGTGTAAATGAGACTGGGTTGGAGTTGCACACCTCACTTCTTCTCATCATGTATTCATAGCTCAGCAATGAGTGATCTTTGCTCATTAGTGCCTGTACAGTTCTTGTTGCTCACACAAAGCAATAGCAGCAGAGCTCTGTACAATAGTTTTAAGGTGCAGGTTTGGTGGAGCTAAATATTTGATTTCAGAGTAGTTTTCTAAGTGCATACCATGAGATTGCTCACAGATTGCTCCCAGGACTAGACAAATTTTCTCTTTTTACTGTTGTACTCTCTGTTAAACACACACATACACACTCACTGTGCGCACATGGACGAGCTTTTATCGGATAATAAAGGCATTAAAAAACGCATCAAAATTATGTGCACAGGCTAAGGATTGTATAGGGACTGGATTCAAAAATACAATAGGAACCTCTGGCTTAAGAAGTTGTTATTCTGCTTTGAGCCAGCTTGTGTATGGTATTGTATCATATTCATGTCCTGCACATGGTATGAGAATTTCTGGATTTCAGCCGGGAAGTGGAAGGAGGTGCAGATGCCATCATAAATAGTAATGTTATTGCTGGAGAAGTCGAATGATACCATGGCTTCATAGAAATCAGAAACCTACTTTTGGATGGAGTTCCAAATATTGCAAAATGTATATTACATGTAGCCTAATGCTGCACTGTCAAAGTCCTTGAACACCATCTTTGTTTGTATGCTGTCAGACAGTCTATTGTTGTAGTTGAGGAGGTTATCCGAATGAAACTAACTGGATTTTGGGCCACAGACCACCTGCCGAATGACAATGTTGAATTTGGCAAAATCCAGTAGGTTCCTACCATGTGAACGCACTGACTGAATCACGACTCAGGTTTGAAGGCGTTAATCGTTCTCATCATGTCATTTTCTTATTCCTTTCTCATCTTTTTCTCATATTTGCCCTCCGTATCCTTATTTTGTACTGTTTTCTCAAACAACACTGTAGTTCATGAATGTGTCCCACCTCAGGGTTCCATGAATTCAGTCTACACCCACACAATGAACTATTCTCTGATAAATTTCAAAATTGTAAATGTGCCCCTTAAATGGCCTCTAAATCCTTGCCTTCTCTTCTCTCCCTTTCTCTTTCTCTCCATATAATGAGTTTGTTTTATCAACGGCTGCTCATGGACGGTAATTCCAGAGATCACAGGAGACGTCTCTGTATTGCACTCGGTTACAACAGGTTGTCAGAAAGCTTTGGGAGCCTCTCTCGCCTTTTAGCTGCCAGCGTAACTTTCTGGTTTCTTAGCCCACATGTGAGTCCTAATTACCCAGTTAATCTTATCAAGTAGGGTATAACATTGCATATTATATTAAAGGATCAACACTCGTGCCCAGGTGAATTATGACTGCCACAAGAAAAGCAGAAGTGGTGTTATGTTGTTATAAGACACCTGGTCTTCTTTTGGTTGGGGAATTTTGACAGAGTTGTTGCACAAACAATCAGAGAACAGGGAAGAAATCTAAGAGAAGACGTTTCACGAGCACACAGAAGCAGCATGAGCGAGAGGAAAGCTGAAGCTTACTTTAGAAGAAGCAGAGCAATGCACAAAAGCACGGGCTATTTGAGTGCAAGAGCAGGGTTTGAGGGAAATAATTACAAAAACTAAACGTGGAATCAATAACTCACGCTCTCAAATTGAAAGACCACACTCCTGAATAAAGATCAGGGAAAAAAAGCCTCGTAAATCAAATGCTTATTCCGTTTTGGCAGAAGACTGAGGAAAAATGAGCGAGCTCTCAAAAAATGCAAACGCGCACATGAATATTAATCTTAAGTCAACAAAACCAAGAAGCACATAAGAAGGATGTGGGGTTAGTGGAGAGAGCTACAGTATTTGCATGAGCACATCAGCAGATTAATAGTGCCAAGTGTTTATAGTCACGCAGCTGTGATTGAGCCATTGTGAAGTATGACAGGAAAAGCTGATGCCGATCAGAGACTTGAACCAACACTTTGCTTCATTTTATTTTGTTGAATCTCACCAAACCATTCAAATGTCAAACGTGTCATTCCAGAAGGAAATGATAAACAATTTTAGTTCGGAGGACAGTGAGCACTGACTGACGAGGAATTTCTTCCCTCGACCTTTGATGAACATTGATCAGGTTGAGTGATGGACTGCTGTGTTCTATCTTAGATCACGGCGTATGTCTGTGGTTTAAGATCTGAACATCAAGTAGTTTCCAGTGAGACTGAACGTATTATTGCTGACAGATGTCTCAGTTATGACATGAAAATAAAGGATATACACTTTGATGAAGCAGGGGTGCACAGTTTTAAAATAGAAATACTGTCAAGAAAAGCCTTGATCTTACATCATTGCCAAATAGTAGTATACTGGCCATTGATACCTGTATCGATAACTTGCTATAAATATAACACACATTTCATGTGTCACAGATCCCAAAGCAGCAGAAAGCTCCAGTTGACCTGCCAACCACTTTTAGTATTTAGTGTCATTAGAGGTTGAAACTTGAAACAAACTCACAATGCTTTATTATTTTTTCCAAAATGTTTACATAAGCTGTTGTTATCATTCATGAATTTGATATATGTCACATTGTAGTGCTTTTTTATGTTCAGGGAATAGAATGAGAAAAAAACAGTCAGTGAGAGATAAGAGATGGTGCAGAGTAACCACTCATATAATGTGGTGATTTTCAATGGTTTTGCATCATGCTAAGAAAGGGCTCCTGAATACGGAGAGAGCCGGCTGACTTGTGGGTATTTAATCCCAATCGGGCAGAAAGGTTGAGTTTGTTCTAATTGCAAAGAGCAGAGGAGGCAGTCATTAACATTCATCAGCGAGCCTCCATTTGTTGGGACTGAGATAAGGAAAAAGATACTTTATTGATCCCCATGGGGAAAATGATCCTCTGTGTTTATCTCTTCCTATTAACCCAAATCAGTCAATGGTCCTGGTACTGACAGGAGTATTATCCTGACATGTATGTCTTTGATGGTGGGAGGAAAACAGAGCACCAGGCGTATCCTCCGTAACTGCCAGAGAACTGACCAATCAGAACAGAGCAGGCTCATTTGAGAGGAGGGGGGGCTTTAAGAGACAGGAGCTAAAGCCCCAACTACACAAATCTATATATATTTTTTATTATTATTATTTTTTTTTATCCACACGGAATCTATCCAATTCGGCCTCTGAACCACACCAGGGCAGCACTTATCCAGAGGTTTGTCAAACCGGATAAACAAGTGGAGAGATTCTAAAACATTGAGTAGATCCATGCAGCAATCCCAACCCGGATTTTTTTTAGATTTATTACTTCAAAGTGTGGTTTGGGCATCTGCTCATTTTGTTAAAAACAACAACGATGGTGGACATGTCTCAAGTTATGGCCGTGCTCTTGATACTTTTGGTATCATTTGCAGCTTGACAGCTAAATTTAAGATTACTGCATGAAGTGCAAGTAGATCCGTATATCATATAATCTGCATAGATGTGCATGTGTTTTTGAATCACTACAGTGTTATATCACGCATGTTCAAAATGTTCTTTCACATGGATATGGCCTGGTAAATGCCTGGATATGACCTGGTACTGGCCTGGTATGGTATCGCAGGCTTTTAGGCAGATTGTATTCGTGTTGAGATCTCCATGTAGTCTGAGTTTATTTGTAGACCTATAGACTATATGGAGACAATCGGATCGGCATGTGCAAGGTCCGGTGGACCAAAATATCAGGTTTAAAAAAAAAAAAATCCTGACTAGAATAGCTGGGGCCTAAAACAGCCTCACAGATGCTGCATAAAATGCCAGTGTAGGCGTTTTTGGAAGTGTAAATCATGTAAAGATATTCTAGTAGAGCCCCCTAATATAAATATTGACCAGTAATAGTGCATGACCCCTTTAAAATATGCTCTTATTGGGGAAGGCAGCAATTAAAATGCCAGTGACTGGTGCTTGAATATATTGCGTTCAGGTCCCTCCTTCCTGCTGCTGTCAGACTTTACAACAACACAGCTCCCAGTAGACCACACACCAAAACTGACGAATTCACTCATGAGCAATTTCAATGTATTATGTATACTAAACTGTTTTACTTATTTATATCTTGCTATCTGTTTACTTATTTATAACATCTTACTTTTTTTTATACTGATGCTCCTTGCTCTATTCCCCTTTGCTGCTGTAACACTGCAAATTCCTCCACTGTGGGATTAATCAAGGATTATCTTATTTTATTTGGCAGGTGCCTTTGTACAAAGCACTCCTTTGGTAAGGAGCAATTTCAGGATTCAGTATCATGTTTATTTAAATGCACTTGAGCAAGAAGAGTTACAGGTTGAACTACCAGCACTACAATTAATGGGAGCATCCACTCTCCAATTAATTGTTGGCTACAGCAAAATAAATCTATGATCTTGTCACATCCTCTTGAATATACAGTATTTGCAGATAATCATTGGAAACACAGAATCTAATTTTATTTTGCTTCAACCATATTTTTAATATGTTTTAATTTGAACATGCAAGAACATTTTCATATTTTCATCTTAAAACTGTTACTTTTTTCTTTGAGGTTTACTCGTACAAGTGTTCCAAGTTGTATTTAACTCTCTGACTGCCTGAACTTGTGGTTCATGGGGAAGTGAACGAGTAAAAACAGTGCACAGCTTCAAGTGCTGCTTTCAGAAATCAGAAGAAAGAAAAGAATGAGCGCAGCTGATGTGTCATCAGAGCAGCTCTGCACCGTGGGAAAAATAGAGAGAGAATGTTTTGACATTAAGTTAGATCTTTCTAATGCAAAGCACTCTGTAATGGGAGGCTGTCAAAGGATAAGTGATGATCACAGAACGTTACAGAATATTATGTTCTACAGGTGATGTTACACTGTCAGCAGCATGCATCACAGGATGATACTGGACAAAATGCAGGGAGACACAGGCAGCTGTTACACTGAGAAAAGCTTCTTCATAGTATGCCAAGGAAATCATGATGATAATATTGTTAAAAGAATATTATCATTATTTCATTAGGTTTGTTTTAGTTAAATTTAATTTGTGTTAATTTCAGTATCATATCTTCGCCCTAATAACATAATGGCCTAAGTCTAAATCATCTTTTGATGATGTCGCCACGTCTGGTAAAATAACCCTAATCTGGCTTCTGCATGTTCTGTCATCCATGTGTGTTTGTCTGCTATGACCTGTATGTGTGTGTGTGTGTGTGTGTGTGTGTGTGTGTGTGTGCTAGCGACATACCATAGAGAGGGAAATAATAGTGACAGCTGGTGAGTTTCTCCAGTAGCAGAGACCGACACATGCGGCTCACTGATCTTTATCTGCATTGAGAGTGACACCCAGCGAGTTGCATCTTCACTGGCACTCGTTCATTACTCTCCTCTCTCCTCTCATCAGCCATGGCTGCGTTCTCACTACTCACACTACGCAGCACTCAGGCCTCCTGTTGCGTCCTACAACAGCGTCTGTCGGCCATGAGTGGACACTTTAAAGCCTCGCTTTTCTTAATTCCTCTCAGGTGGAAAAAATATAGTGTGTGAATTGTGCTTCAGGAAACTTCCATCATCCGTATGGACACTGTTTTACACATTTTGCCACTGAGCCACCATAAGCTGTCACCCTGGGGAGAAACGAGTCTCCAAACTTTCGCTGAGACAGCTTAACAATGACAATGACAGAGTTATAAAACGACTCCACAACATAACACCTCATGTACTAAATATCAGCAGTTATCAACGCTTGGGGCTACTTTCTATATTTAGTACCAGGGATTTCAAATGCAACTACTCAGAAAGCCGTAGGAGTCAGCATCTACAGAGGTACGCTTACTGAGTAGGTTTTACGAGGACCTGATGAAGAGAAAATCTTTTTTTATTATTATTATTATTTTCTTCTTAATGGACTTTATCACAGAGTCCGTCTGAGCAAGCTGTGAAGAGTTAGGTTCAGAGTGCGAAATACGGGGGGGTCCGTGGGGGTCGGGTTAACCCTTGAGACCCCCTGAAAGCCTCAAATGCAAAATTTTGGGGGGGGGTCTCAAAATTTGTTAAAATAAATTAAATAAAATTATTGAAGTACATATTACTGTTGTTACAATAATCATTACAATGTCATTACAATGTTTTCTAAGCTCGTGGTGCTGTGGGGGAGAGAGAGAGAGAGAGAGAGAGAGAGAGAGAGAGAGAGAGAGAGCGTGCTGTGTGGCTTGTTGTAGACTGTCTATCATCCACTGTGTTGTTTTCCACCTTGAGTTTGTATTTGTAGAAAGATATATCTTTCTAAATGAAAAATAAATTGCAATTGCTAAATGGGTGGTTAAGTAGTGTCATACAATTGGTCATAGGCTGTAGGCTTTCAAGTACACCAGCTGCACGACGAAACCATCATTTATTCAATTGCCTTTTAAACATGCCAGATAGGTAGCATTTGTTATTGTGTCTGCACCGTAATTTACAACTTTGCATTGGCTAGTCTACTGAAGAAAATGTTGATCAGTATTGCACAACAATTCGGAGACGGGGACCCCGCCGAATGTCGATGGGTATTTCGCACACTGGTTAGGTTGGATTGAGGCTCATTATACCAGGGAAAGAGGTGATGTGACACCGCTGCTGTTAGCTCCTGGAGTGTTTTCACACAATCCTGTTTCTTCAACACACCAGTGGAGAGAACCAGGCTCCTGTCTTTCTTCTACTCTCCCTGGGTCTCTTTCTCTAATTGTCTTTCTATATTTCTGCGGACTCCTCACCGTCTCCCTGTTCCCGTTCCATTCTCGTTTTCTCTGTCTTTACACCACAGATTTTTCTCTCGCCTCCTTTCCCTAATCTCCTGCTGTTTCCCTTTTTTTTTCCCTCCTTCTGTTCTGCATCAAAGTAAGCCAACTCTCCCTGACAAGTACCGGGTCAAAGCTTACATTCTCACCCTTCAAAGACGTTGTGTGTAAGTTAAAGAAAATGAAATGGCGTTTGACATTTTTTTGGGGATTTTTGATGTGCTGAGAGAAAATGAAATCACAAATAAGGAATAAAAAATATATTGCATTGTGTAAGCTTTTATACAGTGTGTTAGAAATGTATTACTTCCATTTTACACCCAGTGCAGAGCCACACCATCATTCAGCAAAGCTAGACTTTCTTTACTTTAAGCAAATAGGAAGTAGATCTGTTAATAGGTTTGGATTCAAAGGGAGGCAGCTAATGTCTGCTGCATATTTAAATAGCTCAGCAGGTGATACACATCACAGGGACATTACAGACCTAAATGTGTTAGCCACTGATATAGTGTCACCTACTGCAGACTCTCGTAGGCTTCACTTCGCTGATTTACAGCTTTTCAGGGGAAGGTGGAGGCATTTACATTTCAAAAGCCAATTGGCAGTTTTTTTTTTTCACTTTCATTATTCAGCCTGATATTTTGCTCATGTTAGCTGTTTTGCGTTGTAGTAGCGAGTGAGGAAGTTGAGACAGAGAGAGGTAGAGGGAGAGGTCCTCATCTATACAAAGCCCTGAAGGGAAGGAACCAAGCTACGTTGCCAAACTCCTTTTTAACTACATGCTCTCGAACTCTGAGATCATCTGCTGCTGTCGGACGCAGCAAGAAACCCGGCCTTTGTCACGCCCTAAAGCTACAGAATAAAATACCTACTGATATCAGGGAAACTAGTTCACCAGACTTTTTTTAAAAGAAAGATTAAAACTTTTAAAAATGTTGTTACTTTAGCACATACAGCTCTGGAAAAAAAAAGCGACCACTGAATTGTTTTTCTGAAATCAGCATCTCTACATATATTCCAGCCATTCCATGCAGCGTCTGTTGAATTCCAACACATGCACACCTCATTCTGCTTAAAGAGGAACCCGGAGTGGAATAAAGTCACCCAAGAACAATGGTAAAAACTTGTCGAGAGCATGAAAGCTGGGATTAAAAATAAGGGTTAATGTACCCAATATTGATTTCTGAACTCTTCTTAAGTGTAAACATTAGTCAGTCAGTCAGTCATTTTCTATGTCTGCTTGTTCCTCATTAGGGTCACATGGTCTGCTGGAGCCAATCCCAGCGCATTACAGCGAGAGGCAGGGATACACCCCAGATGGTCGCCAGCCAATCGTGGGGCACACGCACCATTCACTCACACACTCACACCTACAGGCAATTTAGAGTCTCCAATTAACCTCAGCATGTTTTTGGACTGTGGGAGGAAGCTGGAGTACCTGGTGAAAACCCACGCAGACACGGGGAGAACATGCAAACTCCACACAGAAAGGTCCCAGACCCAGGACCAAGGAGGTCGCCCGTAAACATTTAAACATTAGTATTATGTTGTTTTAAAATACATTTGATCTTGTTTCTGCTTCTGCAAATAAATGCAATAATATTTTATTTGGAATTTGAGGGAAATGTTGTCAGTAGTTCACTCGAACAAAAATGTTCCTTTTGCCCACAACACATACCTATAAATAGTAATAGAAGTATATTTTACCTGTTTATTTTACCTGTTCAATTTTAAGTTATTTTTCTCACATGTCCCTCACTTCTTAAATAGATCTTAATTATATGTTTCTCAAGATACTTTTAATGTTTGTTTTGAGTCTGTTGTAAAGTACTTTGAGCTCCTTTTCAGAATGATAGGTTCCCTACAAATAAAGTTTATTTTTATTATTGTTGTTGTTGTTGTGCCGTAGCAGAAGCCACAGTGTTCAGGGACATTTTGATCTGATGAGGCAGTGACATTACTCTGTGTCTGTTGTTGTGATGAGACCTCATTACGTTGAATCATCAGCCATCAACTGCGCTGCAGCAGGGACAGTACAGGAACATCCACACGACTTGCACATCATTATAAGAAGCATTGCACCCCCCCACCACCCCGATACGTACAGCAAGTCGGACTTTAGGTACAGTCCACTTCTGTCAGCCTGGGTTAGCTTGTATTAGTTACATGCTGTATGCCTGTAGATGGGTGGTGGGGTGGGGGGGCGCGGGCAATGAGGAAATATATGCAGAGTTTGGCCCCTGCAGCCTCATCTGGAGGAAGTCATTTGAAGTCACAACAAAGCTCAGCACTGAAGCTACGAGAACATGTAATAATATCAACAAGACAATTTGTCATTTCTGTTCCCAAAGGGCCAAACCCATAATTGAGTGACCAACACAAGCTGCCTGTAATAGAGCTGTTAAAAGTGACCTTAGATGTGTCAGTGAATCGGCTGCAAGTGCAAACGCATGCTTAACGCATAAGATCGCTTTCCCGTATTTGTGTGCATATAATGCAGCAGAGTGTAACTTGGTGTTTTTTTTCACAGTAATGGCATCTTTAGCAAGACCGTTTCTATGGAAACCGAGTTGCCACGGAAACACTGCATGTCTCTTTGTATTAGAAATGTCTTTCTCTAGCCCTCACTCCTCCCTTCTCCGCATGTCTCTCCTTCACTTTTCACTTCCTAGTCCTCTTCTTCCCGATTTCCCCGTCTTTGACAGGCCAGCTGCTGTCAGTCGAGAGAGAAAAAAAAAAGAAAGAAAGAAAGAAAAAGTCTGTTGCACTGTTGAAGGAGACGTGCGCCACAAACGGAGGAAATGGAGGAAAGCTGGGACGGCATCTGTTCTCTCCAAGAGGAAGAAGAAAAAAAAAACAGGGAGGGAGGGCATCTTTCAGGAGGGTGAGGGGCCTTGATTTTTAATCATATTGAAATAGGGAAGAAATGTTGAATGACACTCAAAAGATAATGATGACGAGGAGGATGCTGCGAACAGAAGAGCGGGAAGATTGAAGGAAGGAAGGGAGGGCTACAAAGACAGAGAGGGAGAGCGATAACTGATGAAAGGGAAGGGGAGAAGTGATTGATTTCTGCTCTCTCTGGTGCCTCTGGTATCTGTGTAACCATGCTGCCACACTTATCTAGCCATCTGATTTAATTGTGCTCATGATAGAAGATGAGGCGATAGAGATACAGAGATACATGCATGTAGCAATGGAGAATTTCAGAAAGAGAGAGGGGGAAAGTGCAACAGATTAAGAGAAAACACAAGATAGAGACGGAAAAGCCAGGAAAAGGAGCGGAGTAATGGGGTGAGCGCACAAATGAGGACGTGGAGAAGATCACCATCATTCCCCAGGTGCTGCTGATGAATGTGGAAGGATGAGAGTGATGCTTTAAGGGAAGCTGCGAGGGTAGGGAGATGCAGACAAGGGCAAAGGAAACAGGAGTCAAGACATCCTGGAAAAAGGCTTTTCATGACAAGGTTTTGAACCACATGTCTGTCATTGCACGGTGCACTTGACTCCGGCCTGCACTCTCACCCCGTGTGCTCGTTAGAGAGGAGAAGCAGAGTAGAAACGGCTGGGTATGGATGTAGAGAAGATAGAGAGGGAGAGGGCAGACATGCGGTAAAAGGTTCACATGAAGATTTTACACCTGTAGATCAGACTCAACGATTTCAATAATTGGAAATAAAAGCATATTTTCTTTATAATACTACTAATAAGCTTTATTTGTAAAGTATCTTTCCAAATATAGTTACAAAGTGTTTTAGAGCAGCCAAAAATAAAAGGCAGAATCCAGTACAATAACGATGTAAAAGCATGACAACATATGACTGCAGATGTTTTCATATGTCAGTGGGAGCACAGCAGAGAATACATGCGTCATTTGAGACTTTTCTCCTTTCAGACATTCTGACGCATCACAGTAGGTGTAACTAATAACGTTAACGACGACTCTGTAAGGTAAACTGCAGGTTATACCAGGCAATTTCCATGATATAAGGCAATGGTGTGACGAGCTGCAGCAGCACCAGATTAAAGGGATGTTTCGATTTATGGTCACGACAAATGAAAACAGTTCTATATTGTCCTCTGTAGCTCAGACAGATTAAAGATTAATAACAGAAAGTCTGTGTTAAAAACTCAAGTTTGAACGATATGGTGTATTTTTCTGAATTCAATATTTTTGGAGCTGAAGACTGGACATCTCATCCTCTCCCCTTATAGAGAGCTTATAAGGGTGAAAAACAGAAAAACTGAGCCAGATATAACAACAAATGATACCACTCTTTTTACTCCAAGGATTTATCTGAAGGAATTTTTTCACCAATTTTCAGTCTAATTGTGTATATCACTCAAACATCTCTTGCTTCCTATTTTCTCTTTCTTTCTTCTCTTAATCTCTCTCTCTCTCTGTCACACACACACATGCTGTACAGATGTTAACACACCAGTTGATTAGTCAAGTTATGTGGTAGTCGGGGTCAGGGATAATTAGGTCTCTAGCTTGTTTGGATTGGTGGGATCTGGCCCAATCAGCATGCGGCGCTCCCATGTGTCAGTGATTAATTACCTGCGTTCTCCGCTGTGTTAACGAGCTTAATCAACTCCTCGTGACAGAGCTTCCATTAACTTTCAGGGCCAAAGGTAATGCTAAATGGACTCCTTCCACCTCCTCCTGCTCCCATCAGTGTCTCACCGCGCTGCGTCTGACAGGTTTCTCTGTATTAGTGATTTTCTGTGGAGCCAATAAATTTATAGTAATTAAACTGTTTATATCCTCTCCTATTCCTGTCATTGTTTTGAACTGTTTCACTCCCGATCTCTCTCTCTCTCTCTCTCTCTCTCTCTGTCTCTCTCTCTCTCTTACCAGTTGCTGTGCAGACTTCATTTCATCTGTTGTTCTCTGTCTTCATCTCTACGACTCTGTTAGGACGCGGCTTTGAGCTTAAACTGACGTGATGTGAGTGCTGCCGGAGCGTCAGATGTAATTGAATCAGACACTTAATTGTATCTTCCTTGTGGTGCACACAGTGGTGATAGCGATGGAGTGGTGGAGGAAGCTTGAGGCTAGGTTCTTTGCTTTCTGAGGATGCTTTGTATGTGTGTGTGTGTGTGTGTGTGTGTGTGTGTGAGTGAGAGAGAGAGAGAGAGAGAGAGAGAGAGAGAGAGAGAGAGAGAGAGAGAGAGAGAGAGAGAGAATGTGTTTGTGAGACAAAGAGATTAATTTGATCTAATTAGACATTCAGTTGTTGATTACGTTTCAGTATAGCTCGTGGTGGCGAAATGAAGACATGTGAGAGTCTTTTGGAGGGATAATAGAAACCCTCTGGTGCTTTAATGAAGTCTGATGGTGCAGCTCCAGTTTAGGTTTTATCACATATAGCTTACAGGTATACAAGAGTCCCTGAGATAATTCAGGACTCATTGTGCAATATGTCATGTATGCTGAACTTGCACAGTTGGTCAATTGGTTCATCAATCCACTGAGAATTAGTCTGTGACACTTTTGATAGCCAATTCATGATTTTACAAAAAATGTACCACTTCAAATCTCAGTCGGTATTTTTTTATCTACCTGTGATCTTGTGATTTGAATTTGTTTGGTTTTTGGACTGTTGAACAGAAAGTTAGTTATTAGTTGCAGCTCTATACTTGTGTATGGAAATGATTAAAAATGTCATATAAATGAGTCTTTGTTGTCTACATTGACTAGTAGCAGTACTGAGTTTGCTCAGCTTCTCAATTCTACCAGAGCTGTTCATTATATTCCCGTTTCCACTTTTCAACTGTCTGAAAGCACAAAGGCACAGAACAGGTCTCCCTTTCACTGCTCTAGAAGGCCTCCGGGCACATAATGGATCAAATAATGCAGTATTTAATACATTAATTTGAATTTTTGATTCAAGTTAAAGTATGAAGTTTAACACAAAACCTTCAAACACATCGTAAAACGGGGACTTTTATTCTCTGAGTGACGACTGAACGCGGCCTCCTCCTCCTCCGAGTCTGTCGGCACTGAGCTAACAGGCGTCACTTCGCCAAGTGTAAGCCATGTGGCACCCTGCCTTGCTCATTTCCTCAGCCAGCGATTTAGCTAATTTCTGCCCACTTGGTAGGAGATTTTCAAATAATGTCATTATTAGTGAGCGTCATAACATCTTTGATAAATCAGGATTAAAGTTGATTCATCTGGACAGCATATGAACATGCGGCTCAGCTGCCAACTGTCTTCTGACATTTCATAGAACAAACATTTAATCAAGAAAACAATCTGCAGAATGAATTGATCATTAAAATAATCATTAGTTGCAGCCTTACTCGCCAGGCCGTAGATGTAAATTAACAGCAAACAACAACTAAAATAACCAAATAAAACTCTGTTCTATGAACTTCAAATTCCAGTGAGAATCATCTAGAAATATCACTTTCATGAAGTCTCATGAGGATGCTGTGATTTTTTTTTTAAACCTTTATTACAACTAGTAAACTGGAGAAATATAAAAGCATATCACAATATATAGAATATTTCTTTTAATTTTAATAATATAGAATTAATTTTCCAGCTGTAGACACTGAAGCAGTGTTTGTAGTGTAAACCAGAAAAAACGTGTTTCAAATCTGACTTTCTCCCCTCTGGGTGTGTGTGTGTGTGTGTGTGTGTGTGTGTGTGTGTGTGTGTGTGTGTGTGTGTGTGTGTGTGTGTGTGTGTGTAGAAACAAAAAATGTGTGTGAATATATATTAGATACATGAACTCTTTATAAACAAGCATTGTCTTCTTTTAAAGTTCATTCGCCCTGTAGTTTGTGTCTGCGCGTTTTTTCTAAGAATCCCTTTGTTTTAAATTCTAAACTCAAACCCAGAGGGAGGTGCAGGCTCTAGACTTTTGTTGCAAGCAGCTTGTTATTTTGTCACATGATATTTTTCGTGAAGCGGTTTCTCCCTGTGAAAGTCACTATTGAGAACAGCTGGAAAGTAAAGATACAGTTACATGCAACAGAGATACATTTAGCCACAACGTTGTTTGTTTGTTTGTGGTGATTTTAGGTACAATCTAATTTTTACCTCCACTTATAAACCTGAGAAGAAAATCGATTTAGGTGGAATAGGAAATGGAATTCATTCAACACACAATTATTTTCTAAAAGGTCCCTTTCATATCTAATTGCTGCTTTTGTATCTTGACCGTCAAGACTATTGAAGCTGCACTAATGAAAGACAAAACAAAGCGCATCAATTACAATTATGCTAAAGAGGCAAACCATTGATTAAATGTGTTTTACTGCTCTGAAAAATCTATGATTTTTCACAAACAAAATAGAAACTAACTATCGGCCTGTTGAATTTCCTACATACAGTGATAGATGAAAAGGTATCAACTTTACACACTAGTAGCTTCATCAGTGAGTACTAGTTAAATGGACTACTAAATAAATCTTAGTGAATAAATGATCCTTGTTGTTTGCCATATGTCGTGTAGCTTATTCTCAAATGCAGCCGCATGTCCAGAAGTCCGTCCTGTATAGAAAGCGCTGCCATCATCATCATCATCATCATCGCTCCACTGGCTGCTGTGGGAGTGAATCATATTTCAGCGCTTCTGAAATCATTTCCTCGACGAAAATAGCAGGAGTAATTCAATCAGAACATTATGGGATGTTTAAAATGAAGTGCACTGAACGGAGCCGGGGAAAAGAGACATCGAAACAGGGTCATTGATAATTAAACAGCCGAATATGAGATTAATTAACGCACTGTGTGTTTGAGTAGAAATATGATGATGAAGCACGTCGGGCTCAAACTGAGGCGGATTGACAAGCTGCGGCAGCGCTCAGACCGTGAGGAGGAGAGATAGACAGAGAGAGGAAGATGAAAGGTTGAGAAAGACGAGTGTGATGAAGTGGAAAAAGCTGAGTGGCGGAGGGAACGATGTGTACGCCGCCACTTGTGTGTGTGTGTGTGTTTTTCTTGTGTGTGAGTGTGGTTGTGAGCCTCTGTCTCTGTGAGTTCTAAGGGTTTCTCAAGCGAGACTCAGCTTAACAGCCACCCCCTCTCTCCCTCTCTCTTTCTTCTTTGTCTCGCTCTCTCTCTCTTCATCTCTCGCTCCGTCTCTCCACCCTCCAATCCTCTCCCACCAGGACTTGTTGAGCAGTGGGCCGATATGTCGCTCTTCCTCTGCAAATCTAATTGGAGACAGGCTTTCATTGGCATGACATGGAGATGAGTTGCCAAATCCTTTCAGCCGCCAGCTTGAGACTCGCTCCCCTCAGCCCTGGTACAGCGTTGCTCACCGGTGCAGCAGCCACAGAGGCAGAGGCAGAGACAGGCTCAGCACATCCAAACAAGTGTCCATGACAATCTGAACGGAATCAAACACACCCGACGCTCACTGTCCTGATGGGTTTAAATCATGCAACAGTCGTTGATGCTTCACTTGCAGACATGTTTCATTTAAGTATGTGACACTGAGAGGGAGAGATGGGACTCAAACAGCAAAATTATTCAGAAAAAAGATTTTTATTGTGTTTTTTTTAACACAGTGTGTGTATTTTTTGTCATCCACCGAGTCTCCAGTGAGTTGGCTCAGAGTGCAGAGTCACCATCTTAACTGCAGGTTGTACACACGTCACAGCGATACACTACAAGCACCTCAGGGAGCAGCCATGAAACACAGAGGTTTGTGTTAGCGAGCCAGCTCTCCGGTGCAATATCTGCACAAAGGTTGAATAATGCCTCCCAAGTGATTCACTCAGTCTACCAGCCTCTTTTGAGTTGCTAATTCACACAGGTAACAGATGTTGCAGATTCGGCGCCACTCCACCTGGACTATTTTGAGATTCCTGTGCTGAGGCTGTGACTTAGGTTGAGAGTGAAACAGTGGGAGGGCGCGAGAGCAGTGTGGTCAATGTGGTATGAAGAAACCGAGTCTAAACTGTCAATGGAACATTAACCAACTGATCCTGGGCACAATGCTATGTCTTAACCCTACACAGGATTTCTAAATTGAAAACAATCACCATCCACACAAGTGTTGTCAGGATAATTCTCTGTCCATATCAAAATGCCTGTAAACACATATTAGGTGACCATTCATACAGTAGCGGCTGCTTGTCTTTCAAGGAGGAAAACGTATCTTTAACAAATAAAACTAAGATGATTTGTAAAGTTTCTCATGGAACAACTTGAACATGCTCCAGTGGGTGCGGCTTATATTTAGAGATCGCTGATTTGTTACTTTCGCTGTCAATCAAAATGAGACACGGCTTCAGACAGATCACCATGCAGAAGTTCGGTGTCCAGGCTTGCCGAGGCCACGCCCACTTCACCATAGACCACCAGAGACATTCAGCGTCCGCTGGGCCAAACCTGTCATTTATCCAGTTCATGAGCATTGATGCTGAGCTTCAACCTGTTTAATGCACTGACGCTGAATGAATGAGTGAATGACAAGAAAATCACCTCAGTGACATGTGAAAAGTATCTGATTCTGAAATGAAGTTGAACACGTTCAAGCACATTATTTAATCAATGAGATGTAGCAATAATCGTATATAGAGACCTTTTCCAAAATATTTGAATATCGTGGAAAGGTTCATTTACATAATTTTATTAAAAAAGGTCAAATTTCATAGATACACTCATCCATGCATGTGCCGATCTAAACAGGAAGCAGATTGTCAAGGTCGCAGCCAACACAGAAAAGTAAAAATATAGTGATAAAATTAAAAGACTCTTCTTACAACCTCTGTTTGTGGATTTTTTAATAAAAGTGTTGCATGGACAGTAAAGTAAATCAAAAGAAAACAGTAGCGTTAGTACTCAACAAATTCTGCACCCAGTCCTTCAGGAGATACTGTTAGATTAATAAAACATGTACATACAACAATGAATGATTTGTTTCCAATTCTTTTAAATGTGTTTATACATCAGTCAGAGCTACAGATAAATAAGATAAAATAAAGCAAGAAATAAATAGATTTCCAAAGTAAGCAGTGCACTGTAACTCATAAATCAAACAGTCAGACCCAGACACTTTACTGATAGTTTTCAACTCTCATATTTGAGCCTTTTGTGACTTTGTGACTTACTGAGTCTCACAGTCTTTCCCCAGTAATTTGATTTGTTCAAACAATGAAGTATTGGTTGTGTCTGAGAACCAAACAGACAGTTTCTTTACTTTTCAACACTGTTAACAGTTTTTTTTCCCAGTAATGAAAGATTAATCGACTGTTTTCTAAACCCTCTCCGGAAACAGGGACTGTCCAATATCCTCTTTAAAATCTATGTAACCCAGCAGCATTTCTTTAACGACTTCTTACATGTCAAATAATGAGCATTAAACTAAATAGAGCTTGTTTTAATAGTCTTTTTCAGTGTGACCGCCGTCATTATCTGTTAATTGATCTATACAGTGTGAACAGGTCACAGGTTCTAATTGTCCAGAAAGGCTGATGAACATGTACAACAGTAATAAAGATGCAGAGTGTCTGCCCCAGAAAAGTCAGCTGGAGACAGCATTTTTAACCTTTGAATGGAGTGTTAGCTTAATTAGTCAGTTAGCTAGAGGCGATACCCTCTTCAGTAAATAGTTGTCCTTTCAGCCGGCAAAATCACTGGTCGTTGCTTTAGTCTAAAAAAATTCACATTTTAAACTACTGTTTATGTGCTGTTGAAAAAATTTAAAGCTTGAATTTATACGTAAAATGCAATTTCAACACATCTAAACCTGGCTTTTGTGTGATTTATTATAAAATGATCTATGAACTGTGTATGGCAGAGCTAGTGAATGGATTTGTGTGTTTTTGTCTTAATTGCAGTTAATTATGATTACGTTAGCTCTCTCTGCCTGCTGCTGAAAACCAGCACAAATCAACAAGCCAACGTCACCTGTTGCTCTAAACGCTTCGTTTCTGCCTCACCAGCCGCGCAGCATGTGGTCCGGTGGAAAGCTCCGAGTCGCTGGGAGCTTCTTAACTGCTCGTTAAGCTGCTGTAACATCATCCACCTGCTGAAACCACTATGAGATGTATGCGTTGTCATAATAAAACTTTGTGTCCTACGTGATGCACTGTTAGGAGACTCCCCCTGTTACCTGTCGACGAGACATGCATGGATCAGCGTTTTGATGTTCTCTCAGTAGGCAAATCCACCTGTTGTTTTGGTTTGACAGCCACTTTCTATCACTTGACATGACTCTTGACGTTTTGTTGCAGTACTGTTATAGCTGAGTGGTGCGGATGTTCTGGCACAGCTGGCCTGGTCAGTGTGCTTTGATTAGGGCAATAATAGGCATTGCGGTGACCTGCAGGCACAATTTTGGGTTGTGTTTTCCTTCCAAAAAATAGTGCTGGCACAATGCTGACTCAGCAGAGTTTCTGCAGGGACCATGACTGTTTCTGCTCCGTTAGGGAGGGGGGGGGGTGATTTAGTGTCCAACGGTGGTGCAGCTAATGTGTTATCATGCAGCTGTGGGAGCTGAGTGACTTTATTCAGAGGTTGTGAACAGCGGAGTCTGACTTCTGCTCTCCAATCCAGCTCTCAGACAGTTCCCACAGGCAGAGGCAACTGGCCAATCACAGCAGAGAGGACGAGAGCAGAGTTAGTGTATGAGAGGGATGACTTATGCCGCTAATAGTTCTAAAAGTGCTTTTTGACCATAAAAGCATGCTAATTTTAATGAGTACACCATGAAAATTTAAATATTAAACAGCGGACAGGAATAGGGTTCCTTTAACATTTAAAAAAAAAACAGCAATTTAAAGTTACTACAAGGAACTTTTAAGTGGTTATGAAACAGTCTGCCTCTGATGCCTCTATATGACCTACATCAGCAAACAAGACCATCAGTGAGAAGATTAGCTACGTCTATAGAGTTAGTCAGAATGCGATGTGTTCGGATCGGAGCACAAGTGAGAGAGGTGGTTAAATGAGCTGGAGAGTGAATGAAGAGAGGGAGTAGTGGAATGTAGAATAATGCAGTGAATCAGAGAGAAATAAAACCTTGTTTCCTTTTTTAGTTATGTTCTAAAGTACAGATCAACGCATCCACGCCTCCGCACAACCTGCATGAAGGTGTCACATTGGTGGATTTGGAGTGAATCATAGACTATATAAAACAAGGTGTGATTGCAGCTTAACATGTAACCTTGGGAACGCAACTGAAACTTTACTTTGCTTCGCCATCATATTACAGTTATTAACGTGACATAGCCGCACACAGATGCATAACCTGCAAACAGCTGTGTTTAAAAAAAGATTTTATTTTGTCCACATGGGGCCACTAAAATCAACGTCATAAACACTTTCACATAACGATTGGTGATGGATTGTTCATTACAACAAGTTACAATATCACCTAAGAAATAGGTCTCAAATTAAACTGATGCTCCTAAAGTTTTTTTTTTTTAATATCATCTATATTTCTTGTGCTGCACCTAAAAATAAGGCCTGTTTTAACTTGTGTGTTTTATTATAAGTGGGTTTGGCTGAGCCAGGCTGTTCAGTGGGAACTTGCTTTCATGCCTCCAGTGTTTCAGAGCAGAGAACAATGCTTATGTTTTTCATAATTTTGAAAGCTCATTAAAAATATCTTTTTAATCATTCAAATTTGGCTGAGTGGTTAATAACACATTTTTCTGTGGTGTGAAAAACTCACAACACAAACTTATTATTGCTTTACATAGACTTTGAAGGAACAATGTGTTAAAATTTGGCCACTGGCAAGAATAGCAGTTTCTTTAAGTTTTAAGGTGAGAAAATGACCATTTAGATTCCCAATCTGTGATAAATTCATACAAATAAAGCCTGTTTTGCAGAGGAGTCTGACCAGCCACCGCTGGACAAGTGATCTGATGATCTGATCTACAGTGGTGTGTAAATGTGTTTCCCCCCTTCCTGATTTCTTATTTTTTGCATGTTTGTAGCACTTTAAATTAGTCAAAGACAACACCAGTGAACACAAAATACAGTTTTTAAACAAAGGTTTTTATTATTAATGGGGAAAAAAAATCCAAACCTACATGACCTTGTATGAAAAAGGGATCGCGCCATAAACCTAATAACTGATTGGGCCCTTAGCAGCAACAACTGCAATCAAATGTTTGTGATAACTTGAAATCATTCAGCGCTGTGGACACATTTTGTCCCATTTAACTTTGCAGAATTGTTGTAATTGAGCCACATTGGAGGGATTTGGAGCATGAACCTCATTTTTAAAGTCATGCCACAGCATCTCAGTAAGATTCAGGTCAGAACTTTGACTAGGAATCTCCACAGTCTTCATTTTGTCTTTTTTGTTTAGACATTCAGAGGTGGACTTGCTGCTGTGTTTTGGATCATTGTCCTGCTGCAGAATCCAAGCTTGAGGTCAGGAACAGATGGCTGGACATTCTCCTTCAGGATGTTTTGGTAGACAGCAGAATTCATGGTTCCATTTATCAAAGCAAATCTTCCAGGTCCTGAAGCAGCAAAACAGCCCCAGACCATTACACTACCACCGCCATATTTTACTGTTACGCTATGATATTCTTTTTCTGAAATGTGGCTTTACTTTTCCACCACATGTAATAGGACACACAACTTCCAAAAAGTTCAACTTTTGTCTCGTCTGACCATAGAATATTTTCCCAAAGGCCTTAGGGATAATCAAGACAGAATTGAAACAAGCTTCAATGTTCTTTTTGTTCAACAGTGGTTTTAGTCTTGGAATTCTGCCAGGCAGCCATTTCTGCCCAGTCTCCTTCATATGATGGAGTCATGAAGTCTGACCATAACTGAGGCCTGTAGTTCTTTGGATGCTGTTTTGGGCTGTTCTGTGACCTCTTGAATGAATTGTCCCTGCTCTTGTAGTGTGGCAATTTTGGTTAGTCTGCCACTCCTGGAAGGTTCATGTCTCTCACTGTGGAGTCCCAAAGCTTTAGAAACGGCTTCATAACCTTTTCCAGACTGATAGATCTCACTTACTTTCTTTCTCATTTGTTCCTGAATTTCTTAAGATCTCCACATGATGTTTGGCTTTTAAGGATCTTTTGGTCTTCTTCACTTTATCAGGCAGGTCCTACTTAAGTGATTTCTTGATTGGCAGTAATCTGGGCGCAGTTAGAGAAAATTAATTTCACATAGTGCTATGTAGGTTTAGATTTTTTTCTCTCCTAATAATAAAAACATTCATTTAAAAACTGCATTTTGTGGTCACTTGTGTTGTCTTTGACTAATATTTAAATCTTTTTGATGACCTGAAACATTAACATGCAACAAAATAAGAAATCAGGAAGGGAGAGGAAACGCTTTTTAAACCACTGTATGTGCAGCTTTTTAGTAATTGTGATATGTTAAAGCCTCCATTGCACAGATTCACCGTAAACTGTAAATTTTACACTATATTTGGTGAGTGATACGCACACACGCTGTCCCCTATTTGTTTAGATCAGGCCCTAGACTACACCTTGTATGTTTTAAAGGAAAATAGTTAAAATTAGGAGAAGAAATAACCAACCAAGGAGTGTGTGATGTGAGGCGATGGTCAGGAAAGCAAGCAGGCAGGGAGGTGGGCAGCTCTGGTAATGATACACACACACACATACACACACACAGGCTGCACCCCGCAGGTCATTTCACACTGCTGTGATATGAGCTAATGGAGCTGCAGGACATTATGTAAAAAGAGAGAAGAGGAAAAAGATAGGGTGAGGTTAGGAGAGAGGGAGAGAAAATCCTGACACTAATGCCATGTGAATAAAGGACACAAATTAAATAGGAATGATTAGGATATGAAAGAGAAAGTGCAATGAGATGATGATTAGCTGTAATCTAGGAAGGAGAAAATTAAGTAAGTAGTGCCTTCACAAACCCCTGAATGGTAGGTTTGGTCTCACTAGTGATTACACTGCTCAGCGTTTTCAGAAAGAAAAATCAGTCAAAGATGGAGTTTAGGGGGTTGAAAAGAGTAATGGAAACTGTGTGAGTAAGTAAGTGAGAGGAAATGAAAAAGCAAGATCCAGAAGAGCCAAGTAACTCAGTAAAAAAGACTTGGTCTGCACATCTCTGAGCTGAAAACGCCAAAGAGAGAGAATGAGTGAAGCCGTGCTGAATATTTTGGTTTATTTGCCAACAGATTTTAAGATATTTCTGACTGAAAGGTTGATTGTGGGGTTCAGAACATAGAACACTACAGTTAAAAAAAATCCAGAGCACAAAAAAATGTCCTTTTTACCCAGATAATAATACAACTATTTTATCATTAATACTCTTCTTTACACATTCAAGTTACAATTACAAACAATGAGATCACAAATACAAGAACTGAAATCCTCAAACAAAGGAGATTAAAAAAATGAGAAGCAAAGGAGAATATAAAAGTGTAAGGATGAAATTCTAACACTTGAAGATGCATATGAAGTGTGCTTAAACACTTTGTCACAATAAAAGGAGAGCAGATCTGAACGTTACAGATGTAATCTAAAGAAACTGTTCTCAATTTTCTTTGGAAACATTTTCTGCAGAAAATATTTAGAGTAGAATTAATCAGACATGTTGTTTCTGGAAAGTTACCATTGTTTTTTTTCTTTTTTTAAGTAACTTCAGTTCAAACAGCATAATGCAAATTCCAGAACTCAGAAATGTCGAAGATATAAAATAGAAATAACCTAGTTACCACTAGAGATAAGGCAGATTTAGTTTTCCAAATGTGAGCTGATCCTTTAAAAAATAAGGCCAACAAGTCCACCTGTTAAGAATTTGAATCCGACAGATATAAACACTATATGGGCTCTGTCATTTTTAGCATATGGAGTATCTAGTGCTTGTGTTGGGACTATTTCACATTTCCTTGGCAGCAGACTGGTGTATGTGGGGCAGACTGCAAACAAAATACACTCCTGGTGAAGGAAAATGTCATCTAGTACAACAGTGTGGCTTATCTGTCTTACAGTTTATGGACAGCAGTGAAGCAGCATTTATTTACACAGGCAGTACTTTTTGCTATAATCAATTCATTCTTGGTTTTGGGATTTGTTAATTGCAAAATAACATTACAAGCCTCCTCCTTCAAGATGAAGACGTGTCAATGTGGTGAACAGATGGAGGAATGGATGATGGACAGGGTTAAATGAGATAACTGGATTCAGAGAAGGAATAATAACGTCAGGGTGAATTACGTGTAGCGCTCATCCTCCAATTTAAAACTCAGCATGTTAAAGTTGAAGCACTCAAACAGTGATGGATTTTGATGGAAGTGTGAGGTTAGAGGTGGATGCTGCATTAACCATCACTCATGCGTGAGAACACTCTTATTAGCTCCCTAAACAGAGTATTTATTGTCAGTGGAGGTAAAATGTCAGGCTACACACACACACACACACACACACACACACACACACACACACACACACACACACACACACACACACACACACACACACACACACACACACACACACACACACACACACTTTCCTTCCCCCCTCATTTCCACCATTGCCAACCTCTCCACCATCACTTGACAGTACAATGGTATTACCTCATTACAGTGAAAATCATTTCAGTCCCTGTGGGTAAAAAAGTGGATGAAGGGGGAGATGGGCTTTGATGTTAAGTGGAGGTAGCGTACCTAAACTGAGGAGTGCTCAGTCTCCTGCATGATTAGCTGATTGTGCACGTTGACAGACACACGTAATTCACATATGTGTATGCAAGGAACATATTCCAAACAAATAGAATGTAGCTGAGCATGCACATGTACGTTTTTTTCCAGAGGGCAAATGTAAGCAACCACTGAGGAGTGAATTTTTAAAATTACACACACAAACACACACACGCACTGCCCCATGTTCGGATCAGGTAGCCAAATCTTACACATTTTACTATTACAAAGCATGAGATTGATCTTGACTTTCGCCAATTTTCCAAAATGCAGAACTATTCCGTCTTTACAGAGCAAAGTCGGCTAAAGGAAAATGAAACAGCGATCAGTGTTTAAGGATGACCCGACATCTCCAGTCGACTCAGTCATTCACACACTAGACCCCTGACATGATTCTGTTCATTAGAGCCCCTCTACCATGTCGCCTCCAGTCACTCATGTTCGGAAATAATCCATCTCGACTCGTATGTCCCAATGAGTTGCTTCACAGTTTTACATGGCTGACCTGCCCTTGACCAATCTATGGCACCAAACATTAGGCTCTTCCTCATCTCTACTTGAAGGAAAATGTTATGACAAAGTTGTCTGTCTGTGCATTTGTTAACCTACTTTGTAAAGCAGCTCCTTGACAATAAATGAATCACCTTGTCTGTGTTTGAATATTCATAACTAGTGGACAGACCTTTTTTGACATCGCAAGGCTTAAAACATCATAAACACGGTGCATACACTAAGAAGAATGAACAGAAAAGGCACAACTCCAAGCTCCAAACATGAGTATATTTGTCCCTGAGGCTTGCAGCCATTGGACATACTTAATAATCGTCTGTGCTCCATCTTCCTGTTCTCTCTCGTGCTGCATGACTCATGACCTTGTTTGCTCATTGGCTTCATGTCCTCGGTTTGCAGGACGACCACTCCATGTTTTTCCAGTTTGGCCCATCCATCGAGCAGCAGGCGTCCGTCATGTTGAACATCATGGAGGAGTATGACTGGTACATCTTCTCCATCGTCACCACGTACTACCCAGGCTACCAGGACTTTGTCAATAAGGTAAATAAACACACTTACAATACAGTAGGTGCATGTGCCATTTATTTGCAAAATTATCACCAAGTTGAAGCCAAAATTAAGATAATAGGATTAAATAAGATATTATCTGGTAAGATGAATGGTTTCATTTTGTTAAAAACTCTAGAAGCAGCTGGATATTTATTACTAATTAATTGACAACCTGGAAGTGACAAAAACTGCAGTTCATTAAACAGCCACTTGGCTCCAAAAGACTCAATCCCCATTGACATTCATGTTAAAGTTCTCCATTTATGATGCATAGCTCCTAAATGCGATATGCATCATGGCAGTTCAGCTCTCTCAGTTAAAGCCAAGTTTTCTTTTTAAAAAAGCTTATGTAGTGACGTCACGTACTGCAGCCAGTAAGAGAATCATATTCAGAAAACGTGATTCTATGCGTCATCAGCCAAGGTGAAAAAATATCTTCATAGAGGCATAAGAAACACACAATGAACTGGGTTGGAGATGGCAGTACTGTCACTAATGAAATATGGACACATATGGACAAATATGGGCTTTTTAGGCAGATTCTGTAGTTTAAAAAGAAAAATATCTTCCATCCACAAAAGACCATTCAGTACTTATAACACTTTAAATACAGCTCAATAATTAGGATAGGACATATACGGCCCCATGGGTCTCATAGAGTTAAAAGTGATATGGTTAGCAGAGTCTGATAAAAGTGGGGAGCAAGTTCTATTCTTTGATTGCCGTAATGGAAAAGGCAGATTGGCCGAACATTTCTTTATGAATGCAGCCACTCACTGAGACCTCCTTATCTCCAGGGCTGAGCGCAGGCTCTTTCAAGTGGATGGTATGAGATCCTGAATAGCTTTGAACATCAGACATACAATTGAAAAGAATAAAGTTACAGCAATGATGCTACTTTGGCTTTCAACTAAGTTACAGTCACAATCTGGATGAAAAGAAAAACATGCATTAAGGTTATAAATGAGGAGACTTGGTGCATATACTTCTCTAGAGAGCACTTTGCATTAGTCAAATTAGCTTTATGTTTTTTTTTCAATGAAGATAACTTTAATCAAACCAGAAATACACTCTACACATTGCTAATGAGGTAAATGACTATTGTAGCTGCATATGTCTGTTTTTTGGTGCATCAATATCTACACAGGTGTATAGAGGCCCATTTCCAGCAACTATCACTCCAGTGTTCTAATGGTACGATGTGTTTGCTCATTGCATCAGAATATTAATGGATGATTAGAAAACCCTTGTGGAATCATGTTTGTACAGTTGAAAACAGTTTAGCTGCTTAGAGAAGCTATAAAACTGACCTTCCTTTGATGAAAGCAAAGTTTGAAAGAAAAAAATATTATTTCAAATACAAATCATTATTTCTAACATTGTCAATGTCTTGACTATATTTTCTATTCATTTTACAACTCATTGTGGTAAATAAAAGCGCAACTTCTCATGGAAAACACTAAATTGTCTGGGTGACCCCAAACTTTTGAATAGTAGTGTATGAATTGTAATTATTTATCAATATTCATTTTCTGTTATTAAATGAACTGAAGTAAATGCTGTTAGAAATTGTAGTGAAGTGGCTTAGGGGAAATGTACTGGAGTAAAAGTACATAATTTATTTAGAAAACAAATAAATTTGATAGATATAATAAAACCTAAAGTAAAGTGGAGATACTCACACAAAATAATTAGCTATATTTATGTGTGCAGCCTAAACATAAAAACCAAACCCCCCCTGTTTTCCTGTCCAGGTCCGCAGCACCATTGATAACAGCTTTGTGGGCTGGGAGCTAGAAGAAGTCCTTCTGCTGGACATGTCAGTGGACGATGGAGACTCCAAGATCCAGAACCAGCTGAAGAAACTCCAGAGTCCTGTCATCTTGCTCTACTGCACAAAGGAGGAGGCCACCACCATCTTCGAGGTGGCCCATTCTGTCGGCCTGACGGGTTACGGCTTCACCTGGATCGTGCCGTCGCTGGTGGCTGGAGATGCAGAGCATGTTCCTTCTGTTTTCCCCACAGGTAAAAAAACACAGATTAGGAGGCATTACTGCCATTAAATACAGCTCTCAGGCTCAAAATAACATTCTATTGCTAATTGAATAGATGCACTTAATTAAAAAAGAGCTTGATCATTTTTCAAGTACGTCAGCATTGCCACATTAATTTCTTCTTTTTTTTTTAATTAATAATAGTGTAACAAATGAGGAGGAGACCCCCCTCTATCACGTTCTGTCTCAATATACTTGTGTGGGTAGCATTTTTTAATATTAAGACCACTTCCCATAAACCCTGTGGCTTCCCGCAAAGTGAATTGTTATTTTATTCTTATACTTTCATAACCATTATAGCCTTGTAAATTCTATTGTGATAAACTCTGACTGCTTTAGTTCTCCTGATCTGGAGCGATGATTTTTGGAGCACAAAGTTATAGTTGAAGCTTTTAATAATGCGCAACGTTGGTTTCCTATTTCAACATCCATTACATCTCTTCCCGCAATAACGCCCCCTCTGTGACTCTTTTTGAGGTTTCTTCCATTTTGACATTAATGTTTCTTTTGGAGGGGGCTGGACAGAGGGTGTCCTATTCTTTATTGAGTGTGAGCAACATCCTGATAAAACATCCAGCCAGTGTCACATGATGTTAATCTATATAAAGTGTAGATGCTGGGATGCTCTTATTTCTTAGAAATCCTGCAATAATTCTATCTTTGCCTCTAAAGTACATAGTTTGTGGAAGGAAAACAGTCCCTCATTTTTAATAATAATATTGTTGGAAGCTCTGGAGAACAACGTACATACTTGCTTTTATTGTGCAGTATCATTTTATGCATATCAGCAGATGTGTCATTGATTAATATATCATCAAATCATATTTAAGGATTTAAATACATGACAAAGGATTTAAACGAAGGGTGAAGGGTCATGTGATATAACCAGCTCTGTATCTTATCGCGTGATTAAATAGAGTCTAGAAGGTCAGAGGTCAGGTTCAAACACACCGTAACACTTCATTGATGTGTCATTAGCAAGTCACTGAAATTAGTGTCACTTTACAAGTTTTAAAACCAACTTTAAATTGCAGTTTGGGTGAAGGATGGGCCCGTTTCCTTACATGTAATTGTTCCCCTTGTGTATTTGTTCCAGCCAGTGACAGGCTGCATGTTTCTGTAAGTTCAGGTAACTGAGTTTGTTTTTGGAATTAATTTGGTTGCATTAAAATTAGAATTTTACAGTAGCTCATTATCTAATACTCAGAAAAGACCTAATCAAATCTAATTAACAGTCTGAACTGTGACCTCACTGAAGTCCATCATTAAAAGTTAGTATTGTAGATGTTTCTCCAGCTCATCAGTCCAGGCAGGAAAAAAACCCAAACTTTTTTAAAAGTGTCTCTCCTTTGCTCCATTCCACTGCACTAAACCAAACATTTGAACTATGAACTATTTGCTTAGGCAGGTGACAAAAAAAAAATCACACCTTTAACGTGTGTGTGAAATGCTAAAAACACCACCAGCGGTGGTGCAAAATTGCAGGTTTGTTGTTTTTCTTTTTGCAGGTTTGAAATGCGAACATATAATCCAAACCAGCCGTTGACCTGAAAACAACGTGTTTGTCTGTGTGTGTAAGAAATGGATGCTGACGTCTGACAGCCAGCAGGTCCTGATGCCTAAAGCCAAACGTAATGAGCTAAGGGACGGCCACGGTCTCAGCTGACGCTATTTATTTCATTAGTTCTTAACTGGTATGGACATTTTTAAGAGAGTAGCACAGTAAACAGCTTCACTCTGGCTCGGAACAAATTAAAATCTTTTATGATTTTTTCTGTGTTCCTTTTCTAACATTCTTTTCCTTCCTACGGCTATTTTTCATTGCCACCTATTTGTATCTCCCTTCTCTTCCACACCTTTCTGTCTCTCTTCCCCAGTTTTTTTTTAACTTTCTCCATATTTCTTTCTACTTCTTCCCTTTCTCATATATCCCTCCTGCACACCTCTCTCTCTCTCCCTCTCTTTCCCAGGGCTCATCTCGGTGTCATATGACGAATGGGACTACAACATCGAGGCCAGGGTACGTGATGCAGTGGCTGTCATTGCCACAGCGACCTCCACCATGATGCTGGACAGGGGGCCACACACCCTGCTGAAGTCTAGTTGTCAAGGGACACCTGACAAGAAGAGCTCCAACACTGGCCACTCCAAGGAAATACTGAAGTGAGTCAATGCAGGGGGAGGATGGGTGGCTGGGACACAGCTCGGCAGAGAGGCAGGAATGGAAACTTGTAACGTGCACTTTAAAATGAATGGTAGTGTTGAAAAACTGATCACTAAACCTCACCCCAGAGAAGCAGTTGTCCAGTCAGAGATTAATAAATGATACAGCAGGGCAGGACTGTCAGGGTTTGGGTTTGTCCACATGTCCAAATCAGTGTGCATGAGTCTGTAGTTAACCCTTTGATGCCTGAATATATTACAATTGTATAAAATTTTTTTTTTTGCTTTCAATCTGATGCCAAAAAAAGTAGAAATTGTTAATTTGTCTATAGCACATAAAATAGGTTTGATGCAAATTAGTGATAGGCATTAATGGTAACCAATAGTATTTTTTTTATTGAAGCCACAAAATTGTTTACAATTATTTACGCTATAACTAAGTAACTATAACTATATACCATCTAGTATACTATAACTAGAGACCAACTAGAACAGAGGTGTCAAACAAACAGTCTGTGTCCGCTTGTATTGCACTTTGAAAAAGTCATCCAGTGCTGTTGGCTCCTTACTGGTGGAATTCACGAAAGCAGTTGTGGTTCTTATTGAGGCTCAGATGAACATTGCACTTTAAGCATTTGAAGACAGTCTGGCCTTTAAAATTTAGGCTCTTTTAACCACTGGCCAGTGTTCCACAGCATCTGGAGGCACCTCCTGTGTTGGAATAGCCATAGCTGGACCTCGAAGTTTCTTCTTTTGAAACTCACTTTCAACAAACCAGCATTGAAGGAGGACTGCATATGCTCTCTCTGCTGCAGTGGGAATGCAAATGATGCAAATTTGACACGATGATGCAAAAAATTGGCGTTGAGGGGTTAAACCGATCCTACACTTCTTAGACTGTCCGAAACTCCAAGGACATCAGCTCCATAAGTTATTATCATACAGTACATGCAAGTGCACATTCCTGGTTGACTAATTTATAGTGTAACAACATAACGTAACATAACACATTTACATTCCAGTGTTCTAATGTTTTGTCTGTGAGTATTACAAAACATCTGAGTCAGATGTTTTGTAATACTGTAAATGTATTGATCTGTAGCTCAAACTCCTCTTTCTGGATCGTATTTCATTGTCTTGCCAGTGTAAAATACATATTCAGGCTGATTTTATCTTATTGCAGATAAATCAATATCTTTGTTTATGTTGGCCAATAAGTAACAAGAAATCAAAGTATTGTAAAGACATATACTTTTCTAAGCTATTGTATTAGCAGTGTTGCTGGCTGCTGATCTCTGAATCACTGAAAGCATCACAGCTGAGGTAGCATCACGGTCCAGTCACATCCTCTCATACACTCAGCAGCACTGTGGTTGAGTGGTGTAAAGCCTGACAAACTAATGTCATGGCAGTATGAACCATAACCAAGTGGTTGTTAAAGTATAGACTTATAAACATTCTGCCTAACCGATAAAAGGGTAAATTTGCCAGTAACTACTCAGTACATGTTAGCACAGACATAGTTGTTGCACAGAAACATGTCTGATTTTCATTTTAAAGGTTTCTGCAGAGACACCGTGTCTTTTACAAATGACTCATCTCTGTAGCTAGATCATCACATCTGGCTCTGCACTACAATACATGAAGGATGCTGCTCCTCATCATCATCATCTACTGAGGATGCTGACTTTTCACCTGGAGCAGGCAGCTCCACAGTTTGGCCTCACCTACTGACAAACATTGATTTGTGTTGGAGCCGGTACACAGCAGATATCTTCAAATCCTATTCACAGTGCAATGATTTTAAAAATGAATGAATGTATTGACTTAGTATTTCTAGAGCGACGTTGACACTTTTGAATGGATGAATGAAGACAGCAGATATTTGACGTCAGTATCTAACAAATGTTAGACATTTCAGTTTAATGAACTTATACGCTGGCTTTAGAATCAAGCCATGGTAGTTGCTGCTTGTGTGTGCGTAGTTTGCATATTTAACACTCTTTTACAGGGTTCTTGTTTTAAAACAGCTGTTAAAAAAAGTCTGTTGGACACATTTAAGTGTAGCGTTAGCTGATATAATCTGCTAGCAGCAGTGGGTTGAAATTAAAAGCCTGCTTTTGTTTACAATTTGCAATTTCATTTAACTGATGCTGTTATCCAAGAGTTAATAAAACACAAGCATGGAACTTTACTTGATGCTAAATGTAAGACCCTATGTTTCAAAAATAACTGAAAATTTCCTGGTTGAAAAAATTAATTAATGGGATGCTCTTTTCACCACACCGCTCGGCCATGTGCACTGACTGAATGAGAAGTAGAACAGCGGTCCACCTATCAGAAGATCAGCAGTTCAATTCCCAGCTCCTGTAGTCTACATGTTAATGTGTAAGATGTTGAATCTCAAATTGTTTCCTTGCTGTGTGAGTGATTAGGTTGCAGCTTGTTTTGTGGCCATCCGTGTCTGCATTACTGTGACCGTATTAGTAGAATAAAGCACTTTGAGTGATCTGGAAACTAGAAAGATGCTACACAAATATTGTTAATTTATAAATGACAGACAGAGATCATACCATTGGGTTAAAAGTAGGTGGGAGGCTGATGTTCTACAGTTCTAAGGGACAGTACCTGCTTTTTTTTTTTTTTACATTATTTAGGGTTTTTATATCAAACATATTGTAAAATGATGGTACTCTAGAAATTATAAGGTTTAGTATAAATGCAATGAAAAACTTAAGTGATATATGTGTGTACCTACCAATCATATGTTAAGCCATTGCTAAATTTGTCTGAATTACTATATAAAAGCCAGAAGTGGCACTAAATGTTTGGGACCCGTTCCAGCTCTTCCCCTATTATTATCCTAGTGATTATTTCAAAGATAAACCTAGTAACCCCAGCTAAAAAAAAAGAATAAAGAACGACGAGGAAAGGAGCAGGGCTATAAGATCCGGCTCTGTAATTCCCATCGCTAGCTGTGAGAGAACGGAGAGCGTGACAGGCATAGCAACAGTAGCTAAGGGGGGGAGGGGCTTAATGAAAGGCTTTGGATAAATGCCCCTAAAAATGAACAGGGTTGTTTTTACTTTGTATTATCCGCACAGATCTTTGTCATCTGAACTGTAACATCAAATACACAGTCTGTGTTTTTGATGGATATTGTTTTGAGTTTAAGCTCAGGTCCGGGAAAAACAATCTTCATTGCTGAAAAAAAAGAAAGGCAAATGAAAAAGCAATGAGCCATGTTCACCTTATTTTCGAAGCTTTGAAATTTATATTGGATCACAAATGGAGCAGGGCCCCATGCACAATGCAAGAAGATGGGCTGAATAAAAGCAGATAAAATCTTGATGAATTCATATGAGTCAGAGGGACCAGCTGGTAAATTAACAGAAAAAAATAGATTGGTTTTCAGTAGCTGAAGCACAGTTTAAATGTATGTATATATATAAACCTTCTAATATAAATTCAGCACATATGCGACCACACACATGCAGCATGACATGATATACCAATATTCACAGATACTGCACGCACAGACATTCATACATTAACAATGCGGAGACCTTCCCTGAGGAAAAATCTGAATTTGTTTAACCAGCCAATAAAAACCTCAGATGAAGAGACACGAGTTCTCAGACTTACAACAATGTTTCGTCTTATCTCAAGTTTAACCCACAGCCATGTTTAAAGGAAAACATCCTTCTTTTCGTCTTCCTCTGAACATCCTTGTTTTCCTTTTTGGCATATTACAGAAACGCAGGAGCACTGGTATTCAATAATTAATCCCCATTTAACTTCATAGGGCATGCTTTTACTGTTCACATTGATCAGAGATTCCACAGCTAATTGAATGCTCGAGGACAAACCGGATAAATGAAAAAGGAGCACACATGCAAACACACATGATAGTTAACTGTTCTGTAGGGCTTAATATAATAATACTGTCGTATATACTAAAGCCATTCTTTAATATATGTTTGTATGCACCTACCTGCATTTCATTGCTCCTTTTTTTGCTAAAATTACATTGTTTTTCTCTATTTATTTATTTTTTTCTACATCAGTTCAAAGTGGGGGGATGTGACAAGATTAATCACCAGGTTGGAATTGATGTATTACTGTAAATTGTTGTCTTTCACCTATGTTCCGTTTTTTTAATTTCAGGAGCTCTCTTGCATGCCGTCTAGGATTCCAACACCAACAGGACTGAGATAACAATAACAACACACAGTCATGAATATTTCAGTCCCCAAAGGGAACTATCAGATACAGGGTTAGCTCTCAATCATCCTTCTGAGTGTATGTGTGTGTGTGTGTGTGTGTGAGTTTTAAGTTTTGAATGGTGTGTTTCTCAACCAACAATTCCATCTTTCTCCATTCGACTGAGCGAAGGTGAATTTGGAGATGTATCTTGGTGGTGATCCCCAGAGGCTAGCAGCAACCTAACAATTCATCTACACACACGCATTTCCACCTTTTCCATCTACTCACCCCAAGGGGCAAAAGCAATAATAATGTGCGTGGCCTAAGCCACAGTGGGCTGCATGCATGGATTAGCATGCCGTTCTGTCAGCGCTGATGGACGGAGATGGGACACCCCAGTCAGTGACGCTCTTAGATTTGTTCAGGGGATGTATTTTGTGTTTAGTTGTGACTCCTTGTCATCTTTCAGATGTCTGAGTTGTTAGCTCAAAAGACAAATCCATTTTAAACTTGAAATAGATATAAGTAAATAATTGTTAAGCATCTACAGTACAGCTGCAACTAACGACTATTTGGATAGTTGATTAATCTATTGTTGAATTTAGTTGTTCAATGGTCACAAATGTGAATCACTGTTTCCCAAAACAACCTCACTGTCTGTTTTGTCCAGACCAACAGTCCGCAACCAAGAGAATGTTTGCTGTTATATATAGATTAATCAGTTATCAAAATAGTTGATGATTAATTTAATAGTTGGCTTCTAATCGATTAATAGACTAATTCATGCAGCTCTAATCTAAAGCATCTAAATGACCATTTCTTTTCATGCATGGAAGAGGATTAGAGTATTGAATTTACACAGGACCATTCACACAGATCCATTTCTTTCCTGTTTCTGCTTTTTTTGTCAGTGTTTTATTTCATGTCTGGACTGTGCAGATACTTCACATTCTTTCTACTTCTCTTTGTTCCTGCATGTTCTCTTCTCTTCGCTGTTTTTTCCTTCTTTTCTCGCTTTGATGCTCTGGCAGCATCTGTTTAAATGGAGTTAAATGTATAATCAGAAAACCACGATGGCATCATTGTATTTCTCTATCAAAAAGTCTTGATCCCAATTTTCGATGTATACATAAATTATAAGGGGAGTGGATTAGCCTGTTAAAGGTTTTACAAATGAATTGAGCATGAATTAAATTTTGCTTATTTAACTCTGTCCTCTCTGTATGATAAAATGAATTCCTGGGAAGTAAATGCCATACAAGTAACAATCACTATTTTTCATGAGTTTATAGCAATGTTCATGTTATTGGATCAGTATACACTAGTGCACATGTTTGCTGTATTTTCTGCCTCTTAGATGCTCAGTAGCTCATGTGCGAATTGTTTCACTTTTCATTGCGACTGTCACATCTTTTCTCTGTTTTCAATTCATTTTTTTAGAAAATGCTTCCATGTGTCATCTGAAGTGCATATCGTCCTTGTTAGGTATTATGTGATAAACATTGTCAGCTTCCTCTTTCAAATTTAATTAACTTCTACTTTAGTTGGTACCTGTGTATGTTTGAACAGTGACTCCGCATGATTTAACTAAACTATCATTTTCCTTTTACTTGTGTGGTTGTGTAATCAGTGAGTGGAGACATCTGTAGCGATAGTGATAAAAACAGTTTTACCAGGACAGGGAATATTAGACAATTTTGAAACATTGGATGGTCCTTACAGAAATTATGCATTAATTTGTGTTTTTGTTTTTTTTATGCTGCTTCCAATTATTTTTCTAACATACTTAATAAATATTACATATTTTTATACGGGTGAGATGGTGGAGCAGGGGTTAGTGTTGCCTCACAGCAAGAAGGTTGCAGGTTCAAGACCTCCTTGGTCCTGGGTCTGGGACCTTTCTGTGTGGAGTTTGCATGTTCTCCCCGAGTCTGTGTGGGTTTTCACCAGGTTCTCCTTCTTCCTCCCACAGTCCAAAAACATGCTGAGGTTAATTCGAGACTCTAAATTGCCCATAGGTGTGAGTGTGTGAGTGAATGGTGTGTGTTCCCTCACATGATTGGCTGGTGACCATCTGGGGTGTATCCCTGCCCCTGCAGACCATGTGACCCTAATGAGGAATAAACGGGTATAGATATATATAGATATAGGGTCTGACTGACTGACATATTTTATACTTTAGTCCAACCACACATTATATTCGACATTTTATAGTAAAGGCTTTTAAAGATGCAATATTGTAGAAAGTAAGATTTTTATTTCATTTTGGTTATAAGAAGGTCTAGATATTATTTAAATACTGTCTGGGCTTCTCTGAAGTTGTGATGTCACAACTATACAGCCACTGCCCATAGCCATTCATATCAGCCAATCAGGGGGGATGTTCATTAATATTAATGAGACAGGCACAAATTACCTTTTTGCTTCTAGAGCTCTGGAAATAAGCTTGAGAGAGGAGCGATAACATTATATTGAGAAGATTTGACTTTGAGTATTTTGTTGTTTTGGTAATATAGCGCTAAATAGCCCTTCAAACAGGCGCTCGTTCATGGCCACCTGGTAACATAATATCCTGCACCTGCACAGCTTGGCCTTCTGCTTGGCGGAGGTTTGCAGTCTCGGAGTGCTTTTCTAGTTGGCATTAATTTCACAAACATTTTTTGTTACAGATTTAACAACCTTAAATAAAACCCTGGAAAAGTGAACAATATGGGACCTTGATAGTAATCTTGGCTCATGTCGGAGTTCCCCTGTGGCATAAAAATGTGACTTGGCAACTTACCACGAATTACAGAACAAAAGATGTGATTCTATTTTCTGAGATCACAGATGGCCACGGAGAAGCACACATACAGTAGCTGATGTGTGCAGACTGGGGGCAGGCAGTGTCCTTGACTGTTAAGTCCTCCTTCACATTTTAAATGAGTGAGGGTTTTCTGAGCTCCCTCTCTCCACTCCACAGGTGTCTGTCTGATGTCTTCTCCTCAACGGGGGTCCTCAAGGGCCCAGATCACATGACACACTTATTAAAGGCTGCAGCTCAAAGACACTCG